>CM043317.1:4711857-5919357 GCA_023736055.1 Quercus glauca | reverse complement strand
TATAACTCCCACATCTCCTAGAATACATGCTTGCAACCATATTTAAAGCATTCTTGATCTTTTTTGCTTTTTATTTTCTTTGCATATTTTCTTTTTAAGCATATCATGCATGGGCATAAAAGAGAGAGAAAAGAAATACCCATTGATATTTGACATTCCAATTTTGCTATGCCGAAGCACACAAATGTCATTGACATCACATTTTTACTATGCCGAAGCATACAAATGTCATTAATGATTGGCGGGCAACAGTGGTGAGATGGTTATTTATGTCTTTCTCTTAGGATTTTTTAGTCCTACCCGTCATAAAGAGTGATATGAGTGTTAAGTCTAAGAGATAACTTAATCTTACTCATCACAAACAAGAGCCACAAAGCTCACTTGCTTAGTTGTGCATAGAGATGCTCATCTAAGCTACAAAGGATACAAAGTTTAGAAAACTTTGTTTCATTGGCCATCCAAGGTACACAAAACACACACTGTTTTTGTATTTTTCTGATTTTTCGAATTTTTTTTTATCAAAAACAAAATAAACAAAAAATGAAAATAAACAAACAAAAACATGTTATCAATGCAATGTAAAAACTAGACTGGCTCAAAATAAAAGCAAAACATGCAAGTAATGCAAAAAAAAAAAAAAAAAAAAAAAAAAAAAAAAAAAAAAAAAACAAGAAGACAGGGGAAAGTGATTTAATCACTTAGAGTCCTTTTTCTTCCACACCTTGGAAGAACCTTTCCTTTGGTTGAAACCTTGAACTGGCAGTGAAGGGGAAGAATTGAACCCGTTGAGGGCTTTCACAAGATCTCCAAGAGGAGTAAGAGAGGATTGAAGCTGATTTTGGCTTCCAGATGTTATTATGCTGTTGCTCTGTTGAGTGGCTAACCACTTATAGCAATTTGGTCAAGTATGACCGGCAACACCACAATGGTGACAGAGATGATGCTTCTTCTATTTGGGCTTTTGAGAGTTAACCTTCTTAGCCCTAGGGTTTTTAGCATCTTTCTTATCTAGTTTAGGGGGTGCTCCTAGGATAGATTTACCCTTGTCTAAGTTCTTACTAGCTAATTTAGTTTTAACATCATTGTCCTCAATTTTAACAATATTAGCAGGGAGAACAAAAATAGTAGCACTAGTGGAAGCAATATTAGAGAAAGAAAGATCATACCCTAAACCTGTTCGATCTGAAGCAGATTTCTGAATGCTGAGCATCTCATCAAGTTTTGCACTCGAGGTCCTCTCCAACTGAGCTCTAACCTGAAATAGCTCCGCATCAAGCTTCTTGGTCTTCTCAGCCAAGAAATTGTTTTCAAACCTTAGCGCTCCAATAGTCTGATTTTCCTCATTAAACTTAGTGGACAACTCTTTACGGTCAAGTTCCACATCACTGAGCTTCTTGGTGGTCAGCCTATAGAGTTTCTCGTGTTTCTCAGACAGCTTGTATAGTTTCTCATAGGCTGAATGGATATTGTCTTGATCATCCATCTTCTCACACTTAGAGTCCACCAATTCTTCTTCTTCTTCCACTTCATCAACAATCCCTTCAGTAGGATTGACTGTAGCAGTGAAGGCATTTAAGATTCCGTCATCCTCACTATTGGAATCGTCTTCAGGCTTAGTGTCACTCAAGATTGCAACAAGTGCCTTGCTCTTCCCAATGCTCTTGAGATATGTAGGACACACATTTTTCATGTGTCTGTACCCATGGACACCCAAAAACACTTAGGTCCTGCAGGAACAGTGTACTGACCACCTTCCTTTGCATCCTTCTTCCCTTTGTCTTGGCTCTTAAACTGAGAAGAACTAGATTGCCTGCGGTCTTTGTCAAACCCCTTTCCATTGGCATTCTTCATGAATTTCTTGAACTGCCTGGTGATGTAGGACTTCATCTTGGAATCTTCATCATCAGAAGACTCATCTGTCTCACTACTCTTGGCCTTCAGTGCGCTGCTCTTTCCTTTGCCCGACTTGCCAATTCTAGTCAACCCTAGCTCGTAGGTCTGCAAGTTTCCAACCAGCTCAGTTAAAGGAATCTTGTCGATGTCCTTTGATTCCTCTATTGCTGTAATCTTTGCATGGAATCTCTCGGGTAGAGATCTGAGCACTTTCCTCACAATCTTGGGTTTAGGGATGGTTTCCCCCAAGATTGAAGGTTGAGTTCACTATGTCCTTGAGCTTGGCATAGAACTCATCGAACGACTCATCCTTCTCCATTTTTATTTCTTCAAAACTTGTAGTGAGCCTCTGAAGCTTTGAATCTTTGACAACCTTGGTTTCCTCATAGGTTGTCTGGAGAATGGTCCAAGCCTCTTTAGCAGTTTCAGTTGAGGATATCTTTTTAAATTCCTCATTGGTGACTGCACTGAACAATGCATTCAATGCCCTGCTGTTGAAGTTAGCCGCCTTGATCTTTGCATCATCCCAATTGGCCGGTGCTTCCTTTGGCTTAGTCCAGCCAATCTCAACAGCTTGCCATACATTTTCATCTAAAAACTACAAAAAAGCTCTCATGCGTACTTTCTAGTATGCATAGTTAGTCCCATCAAATAAATGAGGTATAATTAACGATTTTCCTCTATCCATGACAAACAGGGGTCAATGGATCAAACACAGCAAAGATTAAATCCTAATCAGAGTGTGTCTGCTCTGATACCCCCTTGATAGGCCACAAACGAATTGACCCCTTGTGATTAATTTAACCAAGTTGATTAATTAAGTTAATTAACATGCAATTGCGTGGTAGCACAAACAAATCACCAATAAACTAAATATGCAGCGGAAAATAATAACACGGTAATTTGTTTACGAATGGGAAAAAACCTGAACGGCAAAAACCCTGCCGAGTGATTTTCAGGTCACCACTCCCGAAACTCCACTATTATCACAACAAGCGGTTACAAATAAAGGAATCCCAAGGACCTTACCACCTACAGTTGAACTCTTACCCCAATACCCAATTGGACTTGTTCTGTAGTGACAGTTCCCACTTTTTGATGCACGGCTCCCAAGTACATGCCTAACCAGTTTACCACGGATCCCAGTACGCGACTTTAATCACCAACTAGAAAGAAAGGTTGGCTGCAAAGTTCTTTAGTTCATACACATGATGAAGATCAAGAAAATGCTTGGTCACAAAACCCAAAGGTGCATATACACAGCAACTTCTTCAGAAAAGATGAACTAGGTTAAGAACTTCGTCTCCAGTCACAATTTGCTTGAACAGATTTTGCTCAATGCTTGTGCAACTTGTGAACCCTTAGACGGCTCTTAAAACAATCCTTTTTATATGTCTAGGGTTAAGAGAAAAGAAGGTCCAAAGACACATTCACGGATCCCAAGAAATCAGATCAGAAATTCTAATTTTATAAACCTCGACAGATAGAAGCTATCGAGAAGCTGTCGAGCAGGTGTCGAGCTACGGACTTGAATAGCTTACTGAAGCTCGATAGATGCAGATGTCAAGCCAGTTGTCGAGCTTTAATGAATCTGCACTTTCAGCTTGTTTTCTTGAACAGACTTGAAGGCTTTAATACTTGATCTTGAAACGTGGTTTCTTGAAATATTTCAACACATCCTAAATCTACCCAAATACAAGTAAAGTGCGTTTTGTCAAAGGATTAGCCAATTACATAAAAGTATGACATATGTTCTTAACATGTAAACCACATATGTCCTAACAATACTAAATAACATTTTATTGACATAAAATTTGACATGTGTTTTAAAAATAAAAAGAACATGCAATTCAACAGTTGGATTTTAAAATATATAGACATTTGTAGTCAAACAATTTTAAAATAAGATCGTACAAGGAAATTGTAAGACTTTATGCATTTGTGTGTGTGTGTGTGTGTGTGTGTGTGTGTGTGTGTGTTTTTTTTTTTTTTTTAATATATGGAATTCTTTTTTTATTATATTGTGTATAATTTAAGTTTCATAATAAGCACACAAGAAAAAATTTGTAGAACCACTTTTACCGTTCTATGATAATTATTGTTTATCATCAGGCGAAGATATCAATTTGCTTTTTGGTGATGTGTGTGTGATTCGATCATTTTTTATATAAAAATGTAGGATGGAAAGGACTAAAATGTGGGAATCGCAATATGGCATTATCGATCTATCCTATTCCCACCAACATGGGACATGGGAGTGAGATAGTGGTGCGACCTGATCATGTGCGTGCATGGGATGAGAAATGTTGTCTGTCACCTTGGCCCTTACTAGACAAGACCAGACCCCACAGGTTAGGTTAGGTAAGGGCGGAGCCACTTGGCTCCTTGAGGGGGCAATGGCCCGCCCAAAATTTTTCAAATTTCCACTAAAGTATGTAAAATATTACATGGGCCCCCCCAAAAGTTAAGATCCGCCCCCCCCCCCCCCCCCCCACCCCAATATTATTCTCAACAATTCTTTTAGAGTTCTAGTCCAATACGACTTCAAATTAAGCAAAAAACTTGGCCCACATCCAGCCCCACCAGCCAGCCACAATTCCCTAAGCAAACAAAGTTATTCTTTTCTAAACCATAAACACTTCTAGCCCAGCCCAAATCCAAAATCTAAAATACCTAGGTAAACACAAACAAAAGGCATCTTTAGACTTCAATCCTCACAGTCTGAAAAAAAAAAGAAAAAGAGAGAACAATCTAATATACTTTCATGCCTCTGCCTTAGTTTTTTACCTTCTCAGTTCACGCCTCCAATAGTGTCACGCTCATGCCTCTGTCTCAGAAACAATCTCCCCCGCCAGCTCACCGTGACGCCGCTGCCTCCACCAGCTTGCTAAACTAGCCTTCATTGCCTCAACCTCAACTCAAGCCCTCAACTCAAGCCCTCACCTCAATTCCTCAAGGTATCTCATTCATTCATTCTCATCTCAATTCTTTACTTGACTTCTCTCTCTTTTTCTCTACAATTTAACTAAATACTGATAGTAGAATAGAAATATGAAATATATGTATGTGATTTCCCTTTGCCAGCAAAGAAATTTATACTTAATTGACTTTGTCTTTTGTCTTTTTGTGTTCATTCATTCCTGTTAGTTTAGTGTTTAGGGTTCTAACATGATTGTTTGATCTCACATATTATATCTTTGTTTGATTAATCTCTAAAAATGTAATTTTTCAGATCTGTGCTAATGGATGCGCATGCATCCATCGAGTATGCGTACACATAGTTGAGAATGCGTACACACCCCGAATCTAGATTAGGGATGAATTCTTGTTTTTGTTTATTTAGTTATTTTTCACTTGATATTTGATTCTGTTTGACTATGTTTTGGTTAATTAATTGTGTTTAATTATTTTTCATGTTTGTTTGAATCTTTTTGCCATATTTGGTTTATTTTATATAAGGATGTGCAAAAAACCCACTGACCCGCCAAACCCGACTCGACCCAACCCGACCCGCCGGGTTGGGTCGGTTTTTAAGGCTTGGTGGGTTGGGTTAGGTCACAAAATTTTTTTTTATAGCGGGTCGGGTTGGGTGTGGGTCATAAAATTACAAACCCGCCAAACTCGACCCGACCCACCCATATTTAATATATATTTAAAATATATTATATATTTAATAATTTTTTTTTAAATCAGCTGTAAATTTAATATATACTAATAATAATATATTTAATATATACTAATAATAATATTATATACTATAAGTGCTTATATATAATATATTATATATATAATATACTAATAATAATATATTTAATAAATTTAATAATAAAAATTTATCAAACCCATGGGTTCAACCTGACCCAACCCGACCCATGTGGGTTGGGTTGGGTTGGGTTGAATTTTTTTTGACCCACCATGGTAGGTTGGGTCAAAAAATCTCCTCAACCCGACCCATGCACACCCCTAATTTTATAATCTTTTTGCCATGTTTGGTTTTTTATGCTGATCTTACTTAAATGGGAGAATTATTTTCCATCTTAATTTTCATTAAGATTTCAAGAAATTTTTTATGGAAAATTGAAAAAGTTAAAAAAAAAAAATTTAATTATTTTTTTTTCTTTTTCCATAAAAAGTTCCTAAAGGGTGCCTCTCAGTAAAATCCTTGTTAAAAAACATTGAAACCAATAGGTCCATCCTCACCATTAACAATGATGCCATCCAACCGATCATGATCCTTCAACTTACAGTTGTCAAATGCATGGTTGTCAAAATTGCGATCTGGATCGTAGGATCGTACGATTTTATGATCTCACCTCACCAAAAACGTTTAGGATTTCGCTAGGATCGTAAAAATGGTAGGATCATAGGATCGTATGGGATCCTACCGATCCTGTAAGGTTGAATTTAATCAACCATCTTGTTGGCTTTATTCCGTGCCAATTTACTTGTAATTTAAGTACTTAGTAACCTTGTAGTTAGGTGGGATTATTGTAAGGGTAGTGTGGGAGAAGATGTGAAGAAAAGCTCAAGTATGTACAAGAAGGTAGAGATTTGCGGCTAGGACTCACGGCTGACTCGCGACTGGCAAGCTGCCAACTGCAGGCACGTGAGATGCACACAGGGGAGCTGAAGGGTCGCGCTAGCTGTCGCACTATAGGACAAAAGTCCCAGGCTGGCCAGGCCATTATCTCGCGGCTTGAACTCGCGACTAAGACCAGTCGCAATCCCCTTTGAGATGGATAGGTCTCAATCTCTTAATGTACCACCGTTCTTTGACGGTAATAATTATGCATTTTGGAAAGTCCGTATGAGGGCGTTTCTATGTTCTATTGATGATGCTGTGTGGGATGCAGTTGAAGTAGGATGGACAAGGCCAGAGGCTGCCAAGTCTACTTGGGATAAGGCTGCTCTTGCGGCGGCCAATGCAAATAGCAAGGCATTGAATGCTATTTTTTGCGGTGTCTCTCCAGAAGAATTTCACTGGATTTCACATATCACCATTGCTAAGGAAGCATGGGAAATTCTGGAGACAACTTATGAAGGGACTAAGAAAGTGAAGGACACCAAACTTCAAATGTTGACCACTCGCTTTGAAGAGTTAAAGATGAGTGAGGATGAGTCTTTTGATTCGTTTTATAGTAAATTGAACGAAGTGGTTGTTGGGAAATTCAATTTGGGGGAAAAGACGGAGGACTCGAAAATTGTAAGGAAGATCCTTCGGTCACTACCAGAGAGTTTTCGTGCCAAAGTTACAGCCATTGAAGAGAGCAAATATCTTGACGACATTAAGGTTCAAGAGCTGGTTGGTTCTTTGCAAACATATGAGTTGTCCCTGCCCACACAGAAGAAAAGCAAGTCTCTAGCTCTTAAGACAATTGATGATAGAATGGTGTCTCATGACTCTTCGGAAGAGGATGCAGTAGACAAAGATGTGGCGTATCTTGTAAAGAACTTCTGGAAATTCTTAAAGCTTAAAAACAGTGGGAAATCCGGTGATAAAGGAAAATTTCAGAGTGCCGGAAAAGAGAAGAAAGAGTTCAGAAGAAAAGAGGGTAGAGATTCCCAATCCTCACAAGGAATTACATGTTTCGAATGTAATGGACATGGGCACTTTAAAAAGGAATGTCCCAATTATTTGAAGTCGAAGGGAAAGGCCTATGCCACTACTTTAAGTGATTCGGACTCATCAAACTCTGACTCTGAGGATAGCTGTGATGGAGAAGGAAACTACTCCGCATTTATGGCTATTGAGCATGTTGAGTCCTCGGAAGACCTGAATCAACTTGTACAAGAACTTGGAGAACACAGCGATGATGAATCCTTAGGGATTGTTGAGGAATCAGATGCTGAAGAGGATAGAAATACAACTAGTCTTCAAGAGAATTACGCCTTACTCATTGAGAAATCTGGTGAGTATGCAAGGGTTGCAAAGGCGGCTGTGAAGAAGATGAAAAAGGCTGAAGAGGACTACAAAAGTCTTCTAGTCAGATATAAAGAGGCTAAATGTGAGATTGAGACACTAAATGGCGAGCTATCTGAAGCTTATACCAAAGTAAGATTTCTTGAGCAAGAGGTGGTGCAAGCACAAGCCAAGATAGAAAGGGTCTCTTCCAAGAAGCTAGAAGATGTTATTTCATCCCAAAAACATTTCTCAGACAAGTCCGGGTTGGGATATACCGGAGGGAGTAGCTCATTGGCCAAAGCTACCAAAGAAGTGAAATTTGTGAAGGCCATAGAGCCGATTATGGAAGAGCCCATCCCTGAGAATGTTAAGGTTGAGAAGAAGAAGAAGCTGGCTGAACAACGAGTGGTTAATAAATTCTGAAATCAATCAGAAGCCAGATTTGAAGGTAGAGCAAGATCTCTCTTAAGATCACAACAGGGTCCTAGAACAGATTATGTGTGTCACTATTGCGAATTGCAAAGACATACTAGACCCAACTGTCAAAAGCTGAGAGCAGACAACAATGCAAGCGCACCTCGGTCACGAGGAAGAAGAAATGACAAGAGGTCTTGGGGTGGTGAGCAACCAAGAAGTCAAAACCATGATCCAAGAATGATGGACGTGATGAAGATGATCGGTGCCTTCACCAATTTTCTGGAAAGCTTCACCCGAAGGTTTGAAAGTCCTAACTCTCATACCCAATTCGTCAAGGATATCACCCCAAACGCACATGACGTGTAGGTGACGAAGGGTACTCATGCATAAGCATTACAACATGTCCATGCATTAATACTTCCCATATCTTGTGTGTATGCTTGATTGTTTTGCTTCTTACATGTTTGAGTTGAAAATTTTTGTTTGAGAGCTTTGTGTAAATTTTTTTTGTTTTGATCAACATTTGTTTTTCTTGTGTCAAAAATTCAAAAACACATAAAAAGTAGATGTAAGGTTGAATTTAATCAACCATTTAATTGGCTTTATTCCGTGACCAAATTGCTTGTAATTTAGCACTTAGTAACCCTGTATTTAGGTGGGAAAATTGTAAGGGTAGTGTGTGAGAAGATGTGAAGAAAAGCTCAAGAGTGTGCAAGAAAAACAGAGCTTCGCGGCTGGGACTTGCGGGTGGATCGCGACTGGCAAACCGCCAAACGCTGGCACGTGAGAGGCACACTGGGAAGCTGAAGGGTCGCGCCAGTTGTCACGCTACAGGACAAAAGTCCCAGGCTAGCTAGGCTGTTACGTTGCGACTTGAACTCGCGACTTGGATAAGCCGCGAGACCAAGCCGCCAATTTTCCCTGTTTGGCAAAAACCGACGTTTTGCATTCCCTTCTCACCCTACTATAAATATACCCTTATACCCACCATATTGAGAGAACTTCCAGAGAGAATTTTGTGAGAGAAACCCTAGAGAAATACAAGATTGATTCATCCCCAATATTTACCTTAGAGACTCTACAAATTCCTCTACTCTCTTCCTCTCCATTGTCATACCCTTGAGAGGACATTAGCCAAATCCTTATCTCACCACACCCACGTTTGTGAGAAGGTCTATTTGGTACTGTTGGGAAGCAGTTAAGAAGGAACCAATTTACATTGGTTGATGCTATAATCTAGTAGCGGAATCCGGTAAACTAGAAAAGAAAAAGGTTCGGCGCAACCTCGTTGGAGCAAGAAGCTTGGAGGGCTTAGGTACCTGGGTAGATTATGATAGGCCACAAATTGAATGACCCCTTGTGATTTAAACTAATTAATTAATTTAGTCAAGTTATTAATTAATTAATTTAACATGCAAATACGTGGCAGCACAAACAAATCACCGAATAACTAAATATGCAGTGGAAAATAAATGACACGGTGATTTGTTCACGAATGGGGAAAAACCCTAACGGCAAAAACCCCACCGGGTGATTTTCAGGTCACCACTCCCGAAACTCCACTATTATCAAATCAAGCGATTACAAATAAGGAATCCCAAGTACCTTACCAACCTACAGTTGAACCCTTACCCCAATACCCAATTGGACTTGATCTGTAGCGACAGTTCCCACCTTTGATGCATGGCTCCCAAGTACGTGACTAACCAGATGCGCGGATCCCAGTACGCGACTTCAAACACCAACTTTAGAATGAGAGGTTGGCTGCAGAGTTCTTCAGATCATCCTATGCATGAAGATCAGGAAGATGCTTGGTCACAAAACCCTAAGGTGCACAATACACAGCAACTTCTTGAAGAAGATGACCTAGGTTAAGAACTTCGTCTCAGAGCACAATTTGCTTGAACAAGGATTGCTCAATGCTTATGCAACTTGTGTCTATGTTAACGGCTCTTAAAACACTCCTTAAATATGTTTAGGGTTAGAAGAAAAGAAGGCCCAAAAACACATTCACGGATCCCAAGAAAATCAGATTAGAATTCTGACTTTTTAAGTCTCGACAGCTAGCAGGTGTCGAGGTAGGTGTCGAGCAGGTGTCGAGCTTTAAAAATTCTGCACTTCTACTTGCTTTTTTTTGGACAGACTTGATGACTTCAACACTTGATCTTGAAACATTGTTTCTTGAAGTATTAAAAACACCTAGAACTACCCAATTACAAGTAGAGTGCGTTTTGTCAAAGGATTAGCCAATTTACATAAAATATGACATATGTTCCTAACATGTAAACACATATGTCCTAACAATCTCCCCCTTTGGCAATCCGTGACAAAACCACAACAAACAAATGAACATATGAGAGAAGTCATAAATCACTTAACTCATATTCACTTGTTACATACAATAAAATCTATCCTAACACAAACTCTTGAAGAACTTTGCAAAAAGAGAGTTTATGGCAAGTAGACTTTGACAACCTGTATTTCTGAAACACTTATAAACAAAACTCATCAAGGCATCTTGTGTGAAACAGAATTAACTAGATTGCATACAAATATAAAGAACATGTGTATAAAGAAAGAAAAGAAACAACACATGAAGAGATAGGTGAATAAGAAAAAAAAACATACATCCACATATATAGAAAGATAAGTACAATGTATGTAAACCTGATATACAAGACCAATGTATCTATAAAGAATGAAAAGAAAAAGATACATCTAAAGCCTCACTACATCCCTCAAAAAGTATGAACACTCCCCCTATCAAAATGTCCTATACTAACTCTCCCCCTAAGATGACTACTCTCATAATCCCAAAACTACTCCCCCTTTTTGTCACGAGTGACAAAGGGTAGAGTGTCATGTAGACATCTCATCAGTAGAGCTAGCATCTCCATCATCATTATCTGAAGCATCATCGTCATCACTATCATCATCATCATCCTCAGCATCAGACTCTGAAGCAACTGGAGGAGGTGGTGGAGAAGCCTCAGATGCAAAACCACCCATGGTCGCCTGCCGTCGTGCAATACGACCAACACGAACGTTCACCTGATACAACTCAGTGGTGAGTGTATCAAGGCGAGCATCCATGCGCTGCAGCTGCGCCATGATATCTCCAAGAGATACATCGCTGGAGGAAGGAAGAGGAGTCGATGTAGATGGAGCAGATCTGGATGGAGCCGAACGGGAGGGCGGAGTGGAATCCGGCTGTCTCGCCCTGAACTGTGCCTGGCTACGTTTTACGGTAGCGGCATCTATGGCAGAGATGTGTGTGAAGTGGTCGGAGACAGGGAAAGGGATGGAAAAATGGCGTAGTATCCTCGTGATAGCGGAAGGAAAGATAAGCTTATCACGGGACGCCGCATCTAAATGAACATCTATGATAGAGAAAATGAAATGAGAAGGAAAATCTATCGTAAAATGCTCAAGTAGAGAAAGCAAGAAACGAGCACGAGGCTCTGTGATAGAGTTATAATGGGAGAGAGGATGAAGTACAAATGTCATCACCATGTTAAGGAATCTAGGACCTTTAGCAAAAGGTCTACATGATGTGTACATATGCTCACCCCACTCAGAAGGGCGCTCACAGAAAGCAGAAATGAGCTCATCCTTGGACACAGTCCTCAGTCGCTCACACGTAGGATAGTCAGGAAACTCTATCCTAGGAACATGAAGCACATCCGCAACCAGCTGCGGTGTGACAGCAATGCGCGTACCTCGAACGCGAGTGAAAAAGAGAGGTACTGAACGATCAATCCCGTGCATGTTGGAGTAAAACTCCTGAATCAGCACGAGAGGACAAGTGACCGGGACGTCACACAGTGACTCCCATCCCCTACTGTGAATGACAGAGGGAAGGTCAGTATCGGCGAAGTCCGCCAGAACAATGTGGCGTTCCGAATGAACACCTCGTTTAGAGAAGTTCTCAGTAAATGCCTTGTAGGCATCTCCATCACGGAACCGAAGATTATGAGGAGCAGTATCAGAAGATGAAGAAGCTCCAGAACGCAGAGGGTTCCGAGCCGGAGTGGATTTACGTTTAGGTGCCATAGATGCAACTAACGTAAAAGAATGAGCAAAGAGATAGAGAGGTAGACAATCAGAAAAGTCCCAAACAGTTCAAATATGACAATATATTGAACAAAATGGACGTATGCATGGGAATGCATGATCATGTGACATGCTAAACAATAAAAACATCATGGGCTCAGCCCAATCCAATCCTAGCAGCACACATTCAAGAATCACACAACTAAATGCATGAAAATATCATTCTAATGCACATGGAATGCAATGCATGACATTCTAAACACTTTTTATTGAAAAACCAACCCAAAAATTCAATAAAAACTCAATGATTTTGAAAAACCCAAAGTTTTCAAAGAAAAACCCAAAACCTAAGTTTTAAAACATGAAATGCATGAAAAACAAAGGAAAACAAGATCATACCAAGTGATTTGAAGCAAGAAAGTGCCGGAAATCAAGTTGGATGAAGGTTGGAGAGAAGAAAACTGCTCTGGAAGTCGAACCGCCTCGGACAGATCGAAGAGAGATCGAGAAATGAAGGAGAAATCGCGAACAGAGCTTAAATAGGATCTCCAGTAAATCTCGACAGCAGAGGTGTCGAGAGGTATCGAGATGCTGTCGAGAAAGGTGTCGAGAAAATATGCCTTTGACAGCTAAGGTATCGAGAAGGTATCGAGGTACCAAACAGCTCAACCAACACCAGAAGCTCGATCGATCGACGAGGTGTCGAGAAGGTATCGAGCAGACAGAGATATCTCGATCGATCCACCAGGTGTCGAGGAGGTGTCGAGATTGCGATAAGAAAAATGCTTTAGAGGCTCGACAGCTGACCAGGTATCGAGGAGGTATCGAGAAGGTGTCGAGCCAGCTTTGAAATGCAGTTTTTCGAGAATTGAAAAACACAGACATGAATGCAATCAAGACATGCACCTCAACCATGATCCAATCAACATATAATTCTCTCAAAAATCATCTCTCAATGAAAATTTAAGCACATGGATCTCCCGAGAACACACACACACACTAAACAAGTCTAACAAATTTTATATTTCAAAAATAAGTCATGACAGTTTAGTGAGCATACAAAAGCACATGTAAAACCTTTGTGATGGCCAAATCACATTGTACCTGCACATGTATCAAAAGTAGCAAAGAATATTGCGTGTTGTGTGTGAAAAACATCGCAAGATTGCATGAGTGTATACATGTTATGACGATCTGAGATATGAGCAAATAACTTTAACTCACACACAATCATAACTGTTTGATGGGGACTATCACCTTCGAGGTACATCCTATAACTCCCACATCTCCTAGAATACACGCTTGCAACCATTTTAAAGCATTTTAATCTTTTTGCTTTTTATTTCTTTGCATATTTTCTTTTTAAAGCATATCATACATGGGCTTATGAGAAAGAAAAGAAATACCCATTGATATTTTGACATTTCAATTTTGCTATGCCTAAGCACACAAATGTCATTGACATCACACTTTTGCTATGCCGAAACATACAGATGTCATTAATGATTGGCGGGTAACAGTGGTGAGATGGTTATTAATGCCTTTCTCTTAGGATTTTCTAGTCCTACCCGTCAAAAAGAGTGATATGAGTGTTAAGTCTAAGAAATAACCTAATCTTACTCATCACAAACACGAGCCACAAAGCTCACTTGCTTAGTTGTGCATAAGGATGCTCATCTAAGCTACAAGAGATACAAAGTTTAGAAAACTTTGTTTCATTGGCCATCTAAGGTACACAAGTACCAAAGTACACAAAACACACACTGTTTTTGTATTTTCTGATTTTTCAATTTTTTTTTTTTTTATATCAAAAACAAAATAAACAAAACTGAAAGTAAACACACAAAAACATGTTAACAAGCAAAACAATGCATAAAACTAGATGCAAATGCATGAGGAAGAGAATGAAGAGAGGGAAATCAATCCATGGAGATAACACCAATGTTTTGACGAAGGAATTCAAAACGTTTACTGTCAAGAGGTTTGGTAAACAAATCAGCCTTCTGATCATCGGTGTTAATAAATTCAAGAGTGAGAGTACCATCTTCGACAAGCTCCCTAATGACGTGATGTCGAATTTCTATGTGTTTGGTTCGAGAATGTTGAACCGGATTCTTAGAGATATTTATGGCACTGGTATTGTCACAATAGATAGTAAGATGATCTTGACAAATACCATAATCATGAAGGAGTTTTTGCATCCAGAGGAGTTGTGTGCAACAGTTACCAGCAGCAATGTACTCAGCTTCAGTAGTGGATAAGGAGATGGAGTTCTGCCTTTTGCTCATCCAAGAGACAAGATTGTTGCCTACATAAAAACAACCCCCTGAGGTACTCTTCCTATCATCAGCATTCCCAGCCCAATCCGCATCGGAATATCCAGCTAAGACATTATTAGTGTCCTTGCTGTACCACACACCGAACTCAGCGGTAGTTTTGACATACTTTATAATTCTTTTTAAAGCAGTCATATGTGATTCTTTGGGATTAGCTTGATATCTAGCACACACTCCAACACTATAGCTAATGTCAGGCCTACTAGCAGTAAGGTAAAGAAGACTACCTATCATGCTTCTATAAAGAGAAGGATCAACACTCTTGCCTAACACATCTATAGTGAGTTTAACATTGGGGCTCATAGGGGTACGAACAGAACTAGCAGAATCCAAACCAAATTTTTTCACAAGATTCTTAGCATACTTAGATTGAGATAGAAATATACCTGAATCTTGCTGACGAATCTGCAATCCAAGGAAGTGAGTCAGCTCTCCAATCATGCTCATCTCGAACTCGGCTTGCATGAGCTTTGAGAAGTCATGAGCAAGTTCATCCTTAGTTGATCCAAAGATGATGTCATCAACATACACTTGAGCAACTATCAACTCGCCATCTTCCTTTTTGATGAAGATAGTTTGGTCAGCTTTTCCTCTTGTGAACCCATGCGACACCAGATATTGTGTGAGTCTGTCATACCAAGCTCTAGGGGCTTGCTTCAAACCATAAAGTGCCTTTTTGAGATACAACACATGATCAGGAAAGTGTGGATCAACGAATCCTTTTGGTTGAGCCACATACACATCCTCTTTAAGTAGCCCATTCAAAAAGGCGGTCTTCACATCCATCTGATAAAGCTTGAAGTTCAGTTGGCATGCTAGGGCAAGCAGAATTCGAATGGACTCCATACGAGCAACTGGGGCAAATGTTTCATCATAGTCTACTCCTTCCATTTGAGAGTATCCTTGAGCCACAAGTCGAGCCTTGTTTCGAATCACATTGCCTTCTTCATCGGTCTTGTTGCGGAAAATCCACTTTGTACCAATGATGTGCTCGCCCTCTGGTCTAGGTACAAGAGTCCAAACATCATTCCTCTGAAACTGGAGCAGTTCATCATGCATTGCTTCAACCCAACTTTCATCTTGTAGTGCTTCCTCTACTTTCTTTGGTTCAACCTGTGACAAGTAGCAAGAATAAGACACAAAGTTAGCAACACATTTATCAACTGTTCGTTTCCTTAATGTGAGTTCATTCAAATTTCCCACAATAACTTCTGGAGGATGATTCAGTTTAATTCTGGAGGAAGGTCCTTTTTCTTGAAGAGATTCAGACTCAGGTGAAGTCGGGATTTCTGCAGACTCTTCCACAACACTGGGAGTACCAGGAGCAATAGGAGATGCGGGTTCTTGGTCAACAATGTCTTGAACTTCCGTAGGTTCAGGGGGAAGAATTTCCTTGGGAAGTTCATTACTGCCTTTCTCAGAATTAGACTCTGAAGACTCATCAATGACTACATTAACAGTCTCCATAACCTTCATGGTCCTTTTGTTGTATACCCGATAAGCCTTGCTGGTAGAAGAGTAGCCCAGAAATATGCCTTCATCACTCCTAGAGTCAAACTTTCCCACATTCTCTCTATCCTTGAGGATGAAGCAAGTACTTCCAAAGATTCTGAAATACTTTACATTTGGCTTTCTACCTTTCCACAATTCATAGGGAGTCTTTTTGGTACCGGGTCTAAAGTACACCCTATTCACTGTATGACATGCAGTGTTTATGGCTTCTCCCCATAGGTTTCGAGCCACATCTTTGTTATGCAACATGGCTCTGGCCATCTCTTGAATAACTCTATTCTTTCTTTCTACCACACCATTCTGTTGAGGTGTAATAGGTGCAGAGAATTCTTAAGATATACCTGATTTCAAGCAGAAGGATTCCATGTATGAGTTCTCAAATTCTTTACCATGATCACTTCGAATTCGATCAATCTTCAAACTCTTTTCATTCTGCAGTCTTGTGCACAAGGCCTCAATGTGCTCGGGAGCATCAGACTTGGATCGAAGTAGGATAACCCAAGTGTATCTGGTGAAATCATCTACCACTACCATGATATATCTCTTACCACCAAGAGACTCAGTTCTGGTTGGACCCATAAGATCTAAATGTAACAATTCCAACGGTCTGGAGGTAGCGGATGCCTGAGTGTTTGGATGCTTAGCTTTTGTCTGTTTCCCAAGTTGACATGGTCCACAAACCACATTGCTCATTCTACTAAGCTTTGGTATCCCCAAGACAGATTCATGCTTAGAGACAATAGATAGATGCTTGTAACTAGCATGTCCCATTCGTTGATGCCATAGATCTTCATTTGGTAGACGAATACTATTACACACTATATCAGCATCAGGAACCAATCCATAACAATTGTCCAAAGTTCGAACCCCACTGATGAGCTTCTTTCCGGACTTATCCATGACAAGACACTTTCCTTTTGAGAACAACACCATGAAGTCTTGATCACATATCTGACTTATGCTCAGTAGATTCACCCTTAGTCCTTCTACATAAAGAACATTTGCAATGTCTGGCAGCCCTGGCAGAGATATGATTCCTTTCCCTTTAATCTGTGACTTGCTTCCATCACCAAAGGTCACATTACCTCCTTTCTTAGGCTCGAAGATCTTGAAGAGAGATCGATCTCCGGTCATGTGTCTTGAGCAACCACTGTCAAGATACCAAAGGCATGTATCCATTACTTTGAATGCAGACTTCATCATGAAACACACTTCATGCTTGGATGACAAATCATAAGGAATGGTTCTTTCTCTCAACTGCCTTCTACTAGCTAAGCCTTTAACTTTTACTTTTCTCAGACGAATTCCTCTGCACATTTTCATTCTGAGACAGTCTAGTTTCTTCTTAGCCAAACTGAGATCTTTTACCATAGTCATTACATGTGAATTCAAATAACTTTTAGACTTGTGTTTTCTGAGACACTCAAACAAATAGTGATTAGAAAAACAAGATGTATTTGAAAACATAGATCTCTTAAAGCTGGTCATAGCCATGACAAACAGGGGTCAATGGATCAAACACAGCAAAGATTAAACCTAATCAGAGTGTGCCTGCTCTGATACCACTTGATAGGCCACAAATTGAATGACCCCTTGTGATTTAAACTAATTAATTAATTTAGTCAAGTTATTAATTAATTAATTTAACATGCAAATACGTGGCAGCACAAACAAATCACCGAATAACTAAATATGCAGCGGAAAATAAATGACACGGTGATTTGTTCACGAATGGGGAAAAACCCTAACGGCAAAAACCCCACCGGGTGATTTTCAGGACACCACTCCCGAAACTCCACTATTATCAAATCAAGCGGTTACAAATAAGGAATCCCAAGTACCTTACCAACCTACAGTTGAACCCTTACCCCAATACCCAATTGGACTTGATCTGTAGCGACAGTTCCCACCTTTGATGCACGGCTCCCAAGTACGTGACTAACCAGATGCGCGAATCCCAGTACGCGACTTCAAACACCAACTTTAGAATGAGAGGTTGGCTGCAGAGTTCTTCAGATCATCCTATGCATGAAGATCAGGAAGATGCTTGGTCACAAAACCCTAAGGTGCATAATACACAACAACTTCTTGAAGAAGATGACCTAGGTTAAGAACTTCGTCTCAGAGCACAATTTGCTTGAACAAGGATTGCTCAATGCTTATGCAACTTGTGTCTATGTTGACGGCTCTTAAAACACTCCTTAAATATGTTTAGGGTTAGAAGAAAAGAAGGCCCAAAAACACATTCACGGATCCCAAGAAAATCAGATTAGAATTCTGACTTTTTAAGTCTCGACAGCTAGCAGGTGTCGAGGTAGGTGTCGAGCAGGTGTCGAGCTTTAAAAATTCTGCACTTCTACTTGCTTTTTCTTGGACAAACTTGATGACTTCAACACTTGATCTTGAAACATTGTTTCTTGAAGTATTAAAAACACCTAGAACTACCCAATTACAAGTAGAGTGCGTTTTGTCAAAGGATTAGCCAATTTACATAAAATATGACATATGTTCCTAACATGTAAACACATATGTCCTAACAGATTAGGTTTGGAGGGTCTATTGCTGTTCATGTATCCCAACTACATTTTCTAGTGGATTATTTGACCTCTTGGAGGGCGGCAGAGAGGTTTTACGCCGATGGCTTCAGTTTTCTCTTCGATAACACATCGTGTGTTGTCCGTGTGTTTGCATCTTCCTTCCCTTTATCTTTGCCTTATATTTACTGCTGTGGATGTGTTTATATTTGGCTTAGATCGTTATCAATTCTGTTATAAGCTTGTTATCATATTCTGTACATTAACTGTTTGATATAAAGCTTAAATTGGTAATTTTATATTTTGGATCCAAACGTTCAAAGGTATTATATACCCATTTTGAACTTTCAATTGGTATCAGAGCAGGTACACTTGTTGTGGTTTAATTACCTAAGTGTGATCCTTGACCCCCTTTGAGATGGATAGGTCTCAATCTCTAAATGTACCACCGTTCTTTGATGGTAATAATTATGCATTTTGGAAGGTCCGTATGAGGGTGTTTTTGTGTTCTATTGATGATGTTGTATAGGATGCAGTGGAAGTAGGATGGACAAGGCCAGAGGCTGGCAAGTCTACTTGGGATAAGGCTGCTCTTGCAGTGGCAAATGCAAATAGCAAGGCATTGAATGCTATTTTCTGTGGTGTCTCTTCAGAAGAATTTCACCGGATTTCTTATATCACCATTGCTAAGGAAGCATGGGAAATTCTGGAGACAACTTATGAAGGGACTAAGAAAGCGAAGGACACAAAACTTCAAATGTTGACCACTCGCTTTGAGGAGTTAAAGATGAGTGAGGAAGAGTCGTTTGATTCGTTTTACAGCAAATTGAACGAAGTGGTTGTTGGTAAATTTAACTTGGGGGAAAAGACGGAGGACTCGAAGATTGTAAGGAAGATCCTCCGGTCACTACCAGAAAGTTTCCGGCCCAAAGTTACAGCCATTGAAGAGAGCAAAGATCTTGACGAAATCAAGGTTTAAGAGCTGGTTGGTTCTCTACAAACATATGAGTTGTCCCTTCCTTCAGCGAAGAAGAGCAAATCCCTTGCTCTTAAGACAATTAATGAGAGGATAGTGTCTCATGACTCTTCGGAAGAGGATACGGTAGACAAAGATGTGGCGTATCTTGTAAAGAACTTCCGAAAATTCCTAAAGCTCAAGAATACTGGAAAATGGTGACAAAAGGAAAATTCCAGAGTGCCGGAAAAGAGAAGAAAGAGTTCCGAAGAAAAGATGGTAAAGATTCTCAATCCTCACAAGGAATTACATGTTTTGAATGTAATGGACATGGGCATTTTAAAAAAGAATGTCCAAATTACTTGAAGTCGAAGGGAAAGTCCTATGCCACTACTTTAAGTGATTTGGACTCATCAAATTCTGATTCTGACGAGAGCTGTGATGGAGAAGGAAATTTCTCCGCATTCATGACCATCGCTCATGTGAAGTCCTCGGAGGACTTGAATCAACTTGTACAAGAACTTGGAGAACACAGCGATGATGAATCCTTAGGGATTGTTAAAGAATCAGATGTCGAAGAGGATAGAAACACAGCCAGCCTTCAAGAAAATTACACTTTACTCCTTGAGAAATCGGGTGAGTATGCAAGAGTTACAAAGGCGGCTGTGAAGAAGATGAAAAGGGCTGAAGAGGACTACAAAAGTCTACTAGCCAGATATAAAGAGGCTAAATGTGAGATTGAGACACTAAATGGCGAGTTATCGGAATCTTACACCAAAGTGAGATTCCTTGAGCGGGAGGTAGTGCAAGCACAAGCCAAGATAGAAAGGGTCTCCTCCAAGAAGCTGGAAGATGTTATCTCTTCTCAAAAACATTTCTTAGATAAGTCCGGATTGGGTTATACCGGAGGAAGTAGCTCATCAGCCAAAGCTACCAAAGAAGTGAAATTTGTGAAGGCCATAGAGCCTATTGTAAAAGAAATCATCCCTGAGAATGTTAAGGCTAAGAAGAAGAATGTGAGTGAGCAACGGATGGTGAATAAGCCCCGAAATCAATCTGTGGGCAGACATGAAACTAGAGCAAGATCTCTCTCAAGACCACAACGAGGTCCTAAAACAGAGTATGTGTGTCACTATTGCGGACTGCGAGGGCATACTAGACCCAACTGTCAAAAGCTGAGAGCAGACAACAATGCAAGCGCACCTCGATCACGAGGAAGAAGAAATGACAAGAGGTCTTGGGGTGGTGAGCAACCAAGAAGTCAAAACCATGATCCGGGAATGACGGACATGATGAAGATGATCGGTGCCTTCACCAACTGCCTTAAAAGCTTCACACGAAAGTTTGATAGTCCTAATTCTCGTACCCAATCCATAAAGGATATCACCCCAAACGCACGTGACGTGTGGGTGACGAAGGGTACTCATGCATAAGCATTACAACATGTCCATGCATCAATACTTCCCATGTTTATGTATATGCTTGGTTGTTTTTGCTTCTTGCTAGTTTGTGATGAAAATTTTTTTGTGTTGGTTAAATTGTTTTTCTCTTTGCTGATTTTGTTTTTGATCATTTTTCCTTTGTGTCAAAAATCCAAAAGCACATAAAAAGTAGAAAATCCAAAAAATTTGATCAACTTTGTTGAGGTTTTGTCTCAAATCATGTTTTCCTTGTACCTTTGTACTAATGGCTTTGTGCATCTACGAGCTTAGCTTGTCTTCTATGCACTCGTATCATTGTGGGAGAAATTCTAAAATCTATGTGACTGTTGTAAATAGATCTTCAACCTTGTCATGAATGATTAGTGAATATTTTTGTTGATCTTGAGACATGCATAGACTCATGCCTATATATCTTTCCACTCTTTATTTTTGTTTTTGCTTAAAAAGAGCTCTCTAAATGTAAATCTCCAAATAAAAAGAGATATAGAGCTGCAAAAGCCTGTCGCACATACTAGTATTTGACTAGAAAAAAGGGAAAGCGGCCAAAATAAAATGTTTGATGCCCAAAAAGCCAAAGGCTAACTCATTATTTGAAATATCAAAAATTTCAGGCATCTATCTCTCAATGAGATTTTCTTTGCTCAAAAAGTGCAAATGTTATGTTGAATTTGGAGCCAAATGAAAAGCTTCAAAGTATGTAATCAAGTTCTTGTGGGAGGTCATATATGCATGTTTCTATAATTGAGATAGGTCACATTATCTAGTGCTAATTGTGTATGCCTTGATTGAATTGATGATTGAAGCTTTACATTGGACTAAGGACTATCTTATTTTTGATATCCACACACAACACACAAGTCTATGTTCAATAAATGCCATATTCATTTGTGTGATTGTACTTGATTAAATGTGTTTTCACATGCTCAATCTTTGTTTGATCAAACACAAAAAGATTTTTGAGTGTTTTTGTTGGTTTTGGAAAGTACTTTGTTTTTACAAAAAATGTCAAAAATTTTCAAAAACAGTGTTGCCTTGTTTTGGCGACTAAGTCGCGGGTTGGCCCAGTCGCAAGCCCCAGTCGCGAGCTTACTTAGAGATTTTTCGCGGCTTACTGGCGAGTCAGTGCCCAAGTCGCGAAAAAGACTTAGGAAATTTTTCAAAATTTGAGGTTTGCATTTTTCGCGGCTCAGTTTGGCGACTTGTTCGTGGGTGGAAGGTCTAATCGCAAGGGTTACTCAGAGATTTTCGCGGCTCAGCTCGCGACTCCTTCACGGGTAGACCTTCCAGTCGCGAAAAACACTTGGAAGATTTTTCTAGAATCTTACGTTCACAGTGTTTTGCGGCTTGCCCTGGCGACTTACTGGCGACTTGGTTAAGTCACGAAAAACGCGTGTTTTGCATTTTAAAGACAGTTTTTAAAATTTCTTTTTCAGTTTTCCCTCGAATATCAGTGACTGTTCATTGTCTTCTTCACTCTCTCACTCAAACCGTACATTTCTCACTGAAAAATCCTTCATCTCTGCATCATTTCTACATAAATCTTCAAGAAAAAGGTATGGGTTTTCTTGTTTTTCACTCCAATTTCATGATTTAAGTAAAATGTTCTTGAATCTATGTGTTTTACTGTTGGATTGTTATTTGGGTATTCGAACATATTTATGCTTAAAAATGCTGGTTTGGTGGTTTGGTTTGTTCCCTCATGGTTATGATTAGTTTCTTGAGTTTGCTCCATTATGGGTTTTCATGCTCTCACCTTCTCATTCATGATTTGAACTTTGATATTTGATTGATTATATCTATTGGATATACGATATCTGATTTTTCTGTGATGTTTCCCTATATGAAATATTTGGGTTTGCAATGTGTATGTCCTTATATCTATGTGGTATATACTGTACTGTGTGTGTGTTGCCTTATCTTGTGTGTGGCTCTGTCATTCAGAGATTCTCTTGCACATTCCATGTTCATTTAGTCAAGTATCAGTGACATATGCTGTCCTTTGTCTGTATAAAAGTTTCATCTTTACAAACTGAACTTGTTTGATATGATTGTCATTATGTGATGTCTTATTCCTGGCTTGTATTTTGCCCAATACTCTGTTCTTCCTCATAACTACATGGTTACTGATTTGTGTATGCTTCCACATATTGTGTTTGCCCTTGTTGTGGACTTTTCTGAGTGTTTATAGATGGCTTCCACATCTACTAAGAAGAAAACTCCTGCTAAGAAGGCTGATAAAAGATTGAAAATGGACAACAACCTGTTTAGGACAGTCAAGCATTTTGAGAGATACAGAGATTCCTTCATAAAGGGAACAATTATCCAGGAGAGGTTTGTGGATTTACATGATTTGAGGGAAACATTCATACCAAAATGCTTTGAAGGAAGAGGCTGGGAGAAACTTCTGGGTGACTTACCTTTAGTGTGTGAACCACTAATCAGAGAATTCTATGCAAATGCTGTGATAAAGGAGGAGGAGTTGAGTTGTTGGGTGAGGAGAAAGGAGTTTACCTTAGATGCTCATGACATTGATAAGGTTTTAGGGCTGAAGGGGTTAGAAGAGTATGAATTCACTAACTACAAGGACAGAATGGTCTCTCTAGAAGCTGTCCAGAAAAAGGTTGGTGGGGTTTTAGAAAAGAGATGGCTCAACACTTCTGACTTTCCTAAAGACATGAGGTGTTTAACAACAATAATGATGTACAATCTGTACCCTATAAGGAAGATGACTACATTGACGAATGCTAGAGCTATCTTTCTTGTGGAACTTAAGGAAAACACCTTTATTGACATCAGTTCCCACATTTTTGATACTATAATGGATGAAACTAAAACCACCTCGAGGCCCAAGCTAGTGTTTCCAAGTCTTCTTATGAGAATTTTCAAAGAAAAGGGTGTTGCAATCCCACAAGATATCAATCCCATGCCTCCTCTATCAGCCATCAACAAATTTACTCTCATACGGATACAGAGTCGTCTTCCAGGTGAAGAAGAAGAGGGTGTCCACGAAGAAGGTGATCCTATGGAGACTGAAGCAGAAGGTGCAGGACTAGTTTCCACACCTAGAGTAAGAGTCAAGAGAAGCAGACCTTCTACCTCATCAGCTGTACCTCCTGATGCCTTTCAGATCATCCTAGAGAGACTTGATACAATCCGCGATGTTCAGAATCAACAGACTGAAAGGATGACAACAATGTAGGACCAGCTTGATGTACTTTTTGCCAAGTTTGACAGCATTCATACCAGCCAAGATCACTGACCCTTTGGCCATTCCGGTCAAAAAGGGGGAGAATTTTTGGGGCAGCTCTTGAGGGGGAGTTTAAATATGTGTTGTTTTTCTTTTTCTTTTTTGGTTTGATACACTGGTTTAAGTCTGTTTTAAAACTCTTAACATGTGAAACTTTGGTATTTAATTATATACTCTAATGATGTTATTCAGTTATTCAGCACATTGCTTTATGTTTTGTACCCATTGTTGCTTTTGTAAGTTTTGAGGGTTGTTTCATGCACTTATGCACTGTTTGTAGGCTTTTATGGTTTGTGCCATGTATTTGCAATTCTTTGCTTATGTAGCCTTTGTGCATTGTGCTTTTGGTACTTGTTAATGCCTTGCATTATCTTAAGTACAACACTCTTGTGCCCTTGTAGGATTGTTCCTAGATGCATACATGTTTGTATGCATTGGTTGAGTGTTGGACTTGCAAATGATACTCTTCAATTGAGCTTATCACTTTGCATGTCCGGATGTTCATTCCTTGTGTGAATGAACATAGTAATCGCTTTTGCGTAAGTGACTACTGCCGTTGATCTTGCCATGAATTATTGCTTTTATGCTAATGTTCATTTTTGCTTGATCATGCTTATTTTGCTCCATATGCATATTAAGTTTTCTGCATACAATGATATTGCTATGTTATTATGTTTCAGGAGTTACTTATTCATATGTTCAAGAGCTTTATAGAATCTAGAGTTAGGTGTGAGTGAGTTTTGTTCAACTGTTCCCAACTCACGTTTTAAGTCTACAGTCTGTTGTAGGGTTTTGTCACGAAATAGCCAAAGGGGGAGATTGTAAGGTTGAATTTAAACAACCATCTAATTGGCTTTATTCCGTGACCAAATTACTTGTAATTTAGCACTTAGTAACCCTGTATTTAGGTGGGAAAATTGTAAGGGTAGTGTGTGAGAAGATGTGAAGAAAAGCTCAAGAGTGTGCAAGAAAAACAGAGCTTCGTGGCTGGGACTCGCGGGTGGATCGCGACTGGTAAGCCGCCAAACGCTGGCACATGAGAGGCACATTGGGAAGCTGAAGGGTCGCGCCAGCTGTCACGCTACAGGACAAAAGTCCCAGGCTGGCCAGGCCGTTACGTCGCGACTTGGACAAGCCGCGAGACCAAGCCGTCAATTTGCCCTGTTTGGCAAAAACTGCCGTTTTGCATTCCCTTCTCACCCTACTATAAATACACCCTTATACCCACCATATTGAGAGAGCTTCTAGAGAGAATTTTGTGAGAGAAACCCTAGAGAAATACAAGATTGATTCATCCCCAATCTTTACCTTAAAGACTCTACAAATTCCTCTACTCTCTTCCTCTCCATTGTCATACCCTTGAGAGGACATTAGCCAAATCCTTATCTCACCACACCCACGTCTGTGAGAAGGTCTATTTGGTACTGTTGGGAAGCAGTTAAGAAGGAACCAATTTACATTGGTTGATGCTATGGTCTAGTAGCGGAATCCGGTAAACTAGAAAAGAAAAAGGTTCGACGCAACCTCATTAGAGCAAGAAGCATGGAGGGCTTAGATATCTGGGTAGATTAGGCTTGGAGGGTCTATTGTTGTTCATGTATCCCAACTACATTTTCTACTGGATTATTTGACCGCTTGGAGGGCGGCGGAGAGGTTTTACGCCGAGGGCTTCGGTTTCCTCTTCGATAACACATCGTGTGTTGTCCGTGTGTTTGCATCTTCCTTCTCTTTATATTTGCCTTATATTTACTGCTGTGGATGTGTTTATATTTGGCTTAGATTGTTATCAATTCTGTTATAAGCTTGTTATCATATTCCGCACATTAACTGTTTGATATAAAACTTGAATTGGTAATTTTATATTTGGGGTCTAAACGTTCAAAGGTATTATATACCCATTTTGAACTTTCAGTAGAAAATCCAAAAAGTTTGATCGACTTTGTTGAGTTTTGTCTTAAATCACATTTTGCCTTGTACCTTTGTACTAATGGTTTCGTGCATCCATGAGCTTAGCTTATTTTCTATGCACTCGTATCATTGTGGGAGAAATTTTGAAATCTATGTGATTGTTGTAAATAGATCTTCAACCTTGTCATGAATGATTAGTGAATGGTTTTGTTGATCTTGAGACATGCATAGACTCATGTCTATATATCTTCCCACTCTTTATTTTATGTTTTTGCTTAAAAGAGCTCTCTAAATGTAAATCTCCAAATGAAAAGAGATATAGAGCTGCAATAGCTTGTCGCGCATACTAGTATTCGATTAGGAAAAAGGGAAAGCGACCAAAATAAAATGTATGATGCCCAAAAAGCCAAAGGCTATCTCATCAATTGAAATATCAAAAATTTCAGACATCTATCTCACAATGAGATTTTCTTTGCTCAAAAAGTGCAAATGATATGTTAAATATGGAGCCAAATGAAAAGTTTCAAAGAATTGTTATCAAGTGCATGTGGGAGGTCATATATGCATGTTTCTATAATTGAGATAGTTCACATTATCTAGTGCTAGTTGTGTATGCCTTGATTGAATTGATCACTGAAGCTTTACATTGGTCTAATGACTATCTTATTTTTGATATCCACACACAACACACAAGTCTATGTTCAATGAATGCCATATTTATTTGTGTGATTGTACTTGATTAAATGTGTTTTCACATGCTCAATCTTTGTTTGATCAAACACAAAAAGATTTTTGAGTGTTTTTAGCTGTTTTTGGAAAGTATTTTATTTTTACAAAAATGTCAAAATTTTCAAAAACAATTTTGTCCTATTTTGGTGACTCAGTCGCGAGTCAATCCAGTCGCATGCTCGCGGGTACGTTTTGGCGACTTGTTCGCGGGTGGAAGGTCCAGTCGCGAGGGGTACACAGAGATTTTCGCGACTCAGCTTGTGACTCACTAGCGGGTAGATCTTTCGGTCGCGAAAAACACTTAGAAGATTTTTCAAGAATCTTGGTTACAAAGTGTTTCACGGCTTACCCTTGTGGCTTACTGGTAACTTGATCAAGTCGCGAAAAATGCGTGTTTTCCGTTTTAAAGTCAGTTTTCAAAATTTTTTCAGTTTTTCCCTCGAAAATTAGTGACTGTTCATTGTCTTCTCCATTTCTCTCTCTGAAACACTCCGTGTTCACTCTTGAGAAACCCCCATTTCTGCACCATTTTCACTTCTATCTTTAAGGAAAAGGTATGGGTTTTCTTTCCCTCATTTCAAATTTCTTGTTTTGAGTGTTATTTTCTTGAATATGCTGGGTTTGGTTGTTTGGGGTTGTTTTTCCCTTGTTGCTGAATATGTTTAGTGTCATGATGCATCATTAGTCTAGTGTTTGATCTGAGCTTGTTATTTGATACAGTTTATACTCATTAGGCTTATGGGTTTGGGTTTTTCTGTGTTTTACTCTGAATATGTCATGGGTTTGTGTTTTCTAGAATTGCTTTGATTTTAAGTCATCCTATCATGGTTGTGGTGCTGCCTCTGGCTTTATCTTGCACTTGTCATGCTCATTATGTCATGTTTCATTGACATATGCCTTCATCTATCTGATAGTGTTTTACACTATACTGAATTAATTGCTCAATTTTTAATTATTTAATGCTTGCTCCAGTCTGCATCTTTACTGAATGATCTTATTTGATTTGTTCTACACATCTCTGGTTATCAATTGCACTTGATTTATGGGTTGGCTTATCACTCTGTTATTGTCATTGTAACTAACTTGTTACTAATGTGTGTGCATTTCCACATATTTTGTTTCTGCTCTTGTTGTGGCCTTTTCTGCTTGATTACAGATGCCTCCCACACCTTCAAAGAAGAAGACTCCTGCCAAGAAGGCAGACAAAAGGCTGAAAATGGATCTCAACCTGTTTAGATCTGTTCAGCACTTTGAGAGATACAGAGATTCCTTCATGAAAGGAACTATTATTCAAGAGAGATTTGTGGACTTACATGACTTGAAGGACACTTTTATTCCAGAGTGCTTTGAGGGAAGAGGCTGTGTAAAGTTGTAATTTACAACTATGTTTTGTTGGCTTTTATTCTGTGCCAAATTTGATTGTAATTATGTTCAATTGTTTAAAACCCTGTATTTGTTGTGGGACTTGATGTAAGGGTTGTGTGATAGAAAGAGTGTTGAAGACTCAAGCATTTGAAGAAGTGAAGGATTCTCGCGGGTATCTCGCGACCAAGCATCCCGCGAAGTGAACCATGTGCCAGGCACATGCTGGAATGCGAAGAGTCATGCCAGGTGGAGACAACTGTGTCTCGCGAGTATCTCGCAGGTAAGGCCTTCCCGCGAGACACCCGCGAGGCAAGCTGTTCCGCCAGCCTGTACTTTTTGAGTCACACCTTTTGCACCTCTCCTACATATACCATCATTACCCACAATTGTTGAGGGATGCTTCAGAGAGAAAACCCTAGCCAAACACATTGGTAATTAGAGATTGTCTTCCCCATCTTTCTCTATACAATTGCTTGTGGTATCTCCTCAACCCTTCCCTCTCCATTATCCATATCTTTGATAGGTTGATAGCCAAAACACTTACCACACCTTTGAGAGCGCTGAGTGACGTTTTGGTGCTGCTGGGAAGTATTGGAAGAAGCCTTGAATGGCAGATGCAACATGGAGCTTGTTGCGGGATCCGGATAACTAAGACAATACACGGTTCCGAGAAGCCTTGTTGGAGTAGGAGCTTAGAGGGCTTAGGTACATCGGGTAGACTAGGCTTGGAGGGTCTTTTGCTAATCCATGTATCCCAACTGATTGTCTAGTGGATCGATTTTCGCTTGGAGGGCGGCGGAGAGGTTTTTCGCCGAGTTCTTCGGTTTCCTCTTCGATAACACGTCTCGGTGTTATTTGTGTTTGCATCCTTCTTCCCTACTCTTGTTCATTTCATTTTTACTGCTGAGTTGCTTTAAATATGGATTAGAGTAGTTGGTATTGCGTATACGCTTGTGTTTACACTATTCCGCACTTGTCATTAAGTTAGTGTAAAATCAACCAAGCCGTAATTTTAATTTGAGGGTCTAAACCGCTCGTGTGTTTTTCAACACATTTTCGAGCTTTCAATTGGTATCAGAACAGGTACACTTGCTGAAGTTTAATTACCTAAATGTGATCCTTGACCCTTCTTGAGATGGACCGGTCTCAATCGCTCAATGTTCCACCATTTTTTGATGGGAACAATTATGCATTCTGGAAAGTTAGAATGAGAGCATTCTTATGCTCTATCGATGATACCGTTTGGGATGCGGTTGAGATAGGTTGGACCAAGCCAGAGGCTCCTAAGTCTACTTGGGATAAGGCAGCCCTTGCGGCAGCAAATGCTAACAGTAAAGCTTTAAATGCTATCTTTTGTGGTGTGTCCCCTGATGAATTCCACAGGATCTCTCACATGACAGTAGCCAAGGAAGCTTGGGAGATTTTGGAGACTACCTATGAGGGTACAAAGAAAGTCAAGGACACAAAGCTTCAGATGCTCACCACCAAATTTGAAGAACTCAAGATGAGTGATGATGAACCATTTGATTCATTCTATGGGAAGCTCAATGAAATTGTCATTGCTAAACTCAATCTTGGGGAGAAGATTGAAGACACTAAGGTGGTGAGAAAAATTTTGAGGTCCCTGCCTGAAAGTTTTAGAGCAAAGGTTACAGCCATAGAAGAAAGCAAAGACTTGGATGAGATTAAGATTCAAGAGTTGATCAGTTCTCTCCAAACGTATGAGCTGGGACTGCCATCCCATAAGACAAGCAAATCGCTTGCTCTTAAAACCATCACCGAAAGAACAAATGATTCCTCCGAAGAAGATGGAGTGGAGAAAGAAGTAGCATATCTTGCAAAGAACTTCCGCAAGTTTCTGAAAATGAAGAACAGTGGGAAACCGTTCAATAGAGAAAAGTTCTCTCCTTCAAGAGGTGATAAGAAAGAGTTTAAGAGAAAAGAAGGAAAGGATTATCAACCTTCTCCAGACATTGTGTGCTATGAGTGCAATGGCCATGGACATCTAAAGAAGGAGTGTCCGAATTTTCTAAGGGGAAAAGGGAAAGCATATGCAACAACGCTCAGTGATTCTGACTCTTCTGATTCTGACTCGGAAGAGAGTTGTGACGGTGAGGGAAACTACTCCGCTTTCATGACCATTGCTCATGAAGATTCCTCGGACGACTTGGGTGCACTTGAGAAGGAACTTGGTGAGCATTCTGATTCAGAATCTGCTGGAATTGTGGAAGAATCAGACGCTGAAGAGGAAGAAAATACAGCTAACCTTCAAGAGAATTACTCCTCACTTCTTGAGAAGTCAGGGGAATATGCAAGAATAGCCAAGGCAGTTGTGAGAAAAATGAAGAAAGCAGAGGAAGATTACCGAAGTCTCATGATCAGACATAAGGAGGCCAAATGCGAAATAAAAGGACTGAATGGTGAGCTGTCAGAAGCATACTTAAAGATCAGATTTCTTGAACAAGAGGTGGTGCAAGCGTAAGCCAAGATAGAAAGGGTCTCCTCCAGAAAGTTGGATGATGTTATTTCATCCCAAAAACATTCCTCAGACAAGTCCGGATTGGGATATACCGAAGGGAGTAGCTCATCAGTCAAAGCTACCAAAGAAGTGAAATTTGTGAAGGCCGTAGAGCCAATTGTAGAGGAGGCTGTTCCTGAGAATGTTAAGGTTGAAAAGAAGAATGTAATTGAGCAACGGATGATGAATAAGCCCCGGAATCAAGCTGTAGGCAGACACGAAACCAGAGCAAGATCTCTCTCAAGACCTCAACGGGGTCCTAGAACGGATTATGTGTGTCACTATTGCGGATTGCAAGGACACACCAGACCCAACTATCAAAAATTAAGAGCAGACAAGAATGCAAGCATTCCTCGATCACGAGGAAGAAGGAATGACAATAGAGCTTGGGGTGGTGAGAACTCAAGAAGCCAAAATCGTGATCCCGGAGTGACAGACGTGATGAAGATGATCGGTGCCTTCACCACTTGCTTGGAGAGTTTTACAAGGAGGTTTGAAAGTCCCAATTCTCGTACCCAATCCGTCAAGGATATCACCCCAAACGCACGTGACGTGTGGGTGAAGAGGGGTACTCATGCATAAGCACTATATTATGTCCATGCATTAATTCTTTCCATTCTTAGGGACATTTGTGTTGCATTCTATCATGCATTGCTTTCATAGTATTCCTTTTTGTCTGGTTTGCACCTGTTTTTGTTGATCTTTCTTTCCTTGTTTTGTTTTGGGTGTGTTTCGAAAATTCAAAAACCCATAAAAATTGAAAAATCTCTAAAAAGTTTGATCACTTGTTTTGTGCATATCTCATGTGAGTTTGGCCTAGTACTTTCGTACTTATGGCATAGTGCATTTACGATCTTTGCTTGTTCCGAATGCACTCTTTTCTATGTGGAATAAATCTTAAAAACTATGTGTGATTGTTGTAAATAGATCTTCAAGCTTGTCATGAATGATTGGTCAATAGTCTTGTTGGTCTTGATACTTGCACAGACTTGTGTCTATATCTCTTCCCACTTTATTTTTATGTTTATGTAAAAAGAGCTCACCAATTGTAAATCTCCAAATGAAAAGAGATATTGAGTTGCAAAAGCCTGTCGCACATACTAGTATTTGACTAGGAAAAAGGGAAAGCGACTCGTTTAATGTAAACTTTATGGTACTCAAAAAGCCAAAGGCTTATCATCAATGTTGAAATAGCATAAATTTCAAGCACCTATCTCAAAATGAGATGTTCTGTCCATACAAAATAAAATGGACCAATTGTTATGCTTTATGTAGAAGCCAAATGAAAAGCTTCTAAGTTATGTTTTCAATGTGTGGGAGGTCATATATACTCATTTCTATAATGGAGATAGTCCACTTGATTTCGTATCAGTTGTGTATGACTCGTGTGAATTGATCATTGAAGCTTCGCTCTGGTCTAAGGACTATTTCACATGTGATACTCACACACAACACACAAGTCTTTGATTCAATCAATGCTTATCTCATTTGTGTGATTGTATACGTCCAAATGTGATGTGTATGCCCATGAACTTGTTGATCGAATCCAAAAAGATTTTTGTAAGTTTTATTTGTTTTTGAAAGTGATTTTAGACTTTCTTTTGTTTCTTTTTGGTCAAAATGCATTTTGTGTGTTTTTCATCAAAAAACTGGTTCAGGGGCTGTTTCGCGAGAAGCTCGCGACTAAGAAGCTTCCCGCGAAATAGTTTGAGGGAAATAGTTTTTCTTTCTTGTCACTCAGAGAATTTCGCGACTGTCTCGCGACTGTCTCGCAACCAACAGCTTCTCGCGAAATGCTGTTTGGCAAAAAACTGAAATTTTCTTAAAATCAGACAGAGAATCTCGCGACTGTCTCGCGACTGTATCGCGACTTAGAGCTTCTCGCAAAAATTTTGTGCTTCAGTGGCTCATTTCGCGGTTGTCTCGCGACTGTCTCGCGGCTCCCTAACCCGCGAAAAACGCGTGTTTTCAGTTTTATAGGGCTGATGTGACAGTTTTTCAAAACATAAAAACTTCCCTCCCTAAACTATCTTCGAACCTCTCTCAACCCAAATCACTATTCCATCAAATTCCCCTTCCAAATCAAGACTTTTTCTGCATTTTCTTCTTCAAGGTATGTTTATTAATCATTTCTTTTTAAGTTTTTACTTAGATTTTGCAGAATTTTTGGTTAGGGTTTTGATAATTGGGGATTTTCGAAACTTTGGGTTGTTTTTCAAAATTGGGTGAAGTTTGTGTTAAATTTTTGATTGGGTTTTGTTGCATTTGATCCTGTTGCATCTGTGTTGGCCCCTTGTGGCATTTTATCATGTATTTAGGCAAGTTTTTACCATGTTCATGCATTATGCATATCATATTCACTTGTGTGCACGCTAAGTGTTCGTCAAAATGCCCAAGTGAAATTTTTGTGCTAAAATGGAATCAAGTGATTTCAAATCCATGGACTTTCACTTGTTTGACTTAATTGCACTTGGTTTGATCGTTAAATGTGTGGTTCACTCACTTTGCTTAGGTTGCACACTCTTGGCACACAACTAGGCAATTAGGTACCCTCATGCATCTCATGCCACACACAATCATCAGCACATGCACTTAGGCACACACACTTGCAGTGTTTCTAAATCTGTTGAATTGTGGTTATGCTTTATTGGTTGTAGTCTTTGATCATGTTATTTAGTGTATAGCATGCTATGTTCTTCAGTTAGTTTAAGTTTGATTTGAAACTAACTTGAATCTAATGAAGTTTGTTCTCTGATTTGTGTTGGTGCATATCTTTTTCTTTGCTGTATAAAACTGTGCAGATGTCTCCCACCAAGCATGCTGCTTCAAGGAAGAAGGCTCCCAAGCGTGCTCGTACTGATTCTGATCACTTCAAATCCGCGGAAGCAGACATGAAGTACAATGACTGTTACAAGAAAGCCACCATTGTCATGGAAAGGGTGGTTCAATTGGAAGAGATTGAGAATACATGCATTCCAGATGCATTCAAAGAACGGACTTGGACCAAACTGTTGAACCCAATTGGAACTGTGTACTCAGAGATAATCAGAGAATTCTTCTCCAATGCTGCTGTAGAAGAGGACAAGATAGTCTGCTGGGTGAGGCACAAAGAATTTGAGATCACAAGGGATAGTATTCAAGACTTTTTGGAGATACGTCCTCCCTCACAGCCAATGACCGTTCAGTATGATGAGAGATTGGGGCATATCACGGAGATGATATCAGCTCTTGGTGGAGTTCCAAAGAAATCATCAATGGATACTCTCAAGTTTTCTCCAGAAATGAGGACTCTGAGCTACGTCATGATCCATAACTTGTATCCGGTCACCAACCTCACCACACTATCGGCTCCAAGGACGAGGTTTCTCTACGACCTCTTCACTCATAAGGAAATTGATATCTGCAGCCACATCCTCCATGTTCTGAAAAAGAGCATTACGAAGCAAAATTCCCGAACCATAATGCCTTTTCCCTCACTGATCATGGGGCTCATTGCCAAGACAAAGCTGAAATTCCCTAGTGGCCTTACTATTGTTCAGAGGGATTACCCCATTGGTGCAAATACCCTGACTCGGAGCACAGCACACATTAAACGCCCCAAGACTGGTCCTCATCTCATTCCACCGCCTCGAAGTGTGCCTCAGGATGTCCCAGATGAGGGTGGAGATACAGAGGAGGAGATTGACAGGTTCACTTCTGCTCTAGAGACTGCACAGCCATCATCTTCTGCTCCAGCACAAACACAAGGTCTCAGCAAGCTTGATCAGATCCTAGCTAAGATGGATCACATGTCTACAGTGCTTGATACTCATGTACAGCACACAGCGGATCAGTTTGCATACCTCCAGGAGCAGATCACCACATTATCCGCTCAGATTCAGAGCTTATCCCCTACACATGGTTCAGACTCCGAATCCGACCAATTCTAGTCCTTTGGCCATTCCGGTCAAAAAGGGGGAGAAAATTTTGGGGGGGAGCTGATGAACAAGAGCCTGCATAGCCTTAGGGGGAGCATAACTTAGATACATAGTTACATTAACTATTGGTTATTGGTTTTACAGACGGGTTTTTCTAAGTTTTTTTTTTTTTGTTTATAGTTAATGTTTTACTATTTGGGGTTTATAGTTCTGACACTTATGCATTAATTTCAGTATATTTTCAGAATTTTGTGTTTTATTTCTATGCTTTGTGGCATATGTGCTTTGTGGCATTGTTTTGTACCCATGTTGCTTATGTAAGCTTTAAGGGTTTATTTCATGCATTGTTTGTAGGTCTTTGTGGTTTGTGCCATGCATTTGCTTTACCATGCTTATGCAACCTTTATGCATGTTTGCTTGTTGTTCAATGTCAGGCATTTTACTTCAAGTACATCACTCTTATGCCCTAGTAGGACTGTTCCTAGATGCATATACGTTCTATGCATTGGTTGAGTGATGAACACTCTTGTGCCCTAGTAGGATTGTTCCTAGATGCATATACGTTCTATGCATTGGTTGAGTGATGAACACTCTTGTGCCCTTGTAGGATTGTTCCTAGATGCAAATACTTCGTGTATTTCGCATTGGTTGAGTGTTGGAGTTGCAAATGATTCTCTTTAAAATGAGCTTATCATCTTGCATATCCGGATGTTCATTTCATGTGTGAATGAGCATAGTAATTGCTTGTGTATAGTGATTACTTGTTTGATCTTGCCATGATCTAGTGTTTCTATTTCATTTAGCTTGATCTTGTTATTATTGCTCCATATGTATTTCAAGTTTTCTACATACAATGATATTATTGTGTTGTTGTGTTTCAGGAGATACTTGTTCATATGTTCAAGAGCTTATCAGAATCTAGAATTAGGTGTGAGTGAGTTTTGCCTTTGTTCCCAAACTCACGTTTAAGTCTAGAGTCTGTTTTAGGGTTTTGTCACGGAATAGCCAAAGGGGGAGATTGTAAAGTTGTAATTTACAACTATGTTTTGTTGGCTTTTATTCCGTGCCAAATTTTATTGTAATTATGTTCAATCGTTTAAAACCCTGTATTTGTTGTGGGACTTGATGTAAGGGTTGTGTGATAGAAAGAGTGTTGAAGACTCAAGCATTTGAAGAAGTGAAGGATTCTCGCGGGTATCTCGCAACCAAGCATCCCGCGAAGTGAACCATGTGCCAGGCACATGCTGGAATGCGAAGAGTCATGCCAGGTGGAGACAACTGTGTCTCGCGAGTATCTCGCGGGTAAGGCCTTCCCGCGAGACACCCGCGAGGCAAGCTGTTCTGCCAGCCTGTACTTTTTGAGTCACACCTTTTGCACCTCTCCTACATATACCATCATTACCCATAATTGTTGAGGGATGCTTCAGAGAGAAAACCCTAGCCAAACACATTGGTAATTAGAGATTGTCTTCCCCATCTTTCTCTATACAATTGCTTGTGGTATCTCCTCAACCCTTCCCTCTCCATTATCCATATCTTCGAGAGGTTGATAGCCAAAACACTTACCACACCTTTGAGAGCGCTGAGTGATGTTTTGGTGCTGCTGGGAAGCATTGGAAGAAGCCTTGAATGGCAAATGCAACATGGAGCTTGTTGCGGGATCCAGATAACTAAGACAAGACACGGTTCCGAGAAGCCTTGTTGGAGTAGGAGCTTGGAGGGCTTAGGTACATCGGGTAGACTAGGCTTGGAGGGTCTTTTGCTAATCCATGTATCCCAACTGATTGTCTAGTGGATCGATTTCCGCTTGGAGGGCGGCGGAGAGGTTTTTCGCCGAGTTCTTCGGTTTCCTCTTCGATAACAGGTCTCGGTGTTATTTGTGTTTGCATCCTTCTTCCCTACTCTTGTTCATTTCATTTTTACTGCTGAGTTGCTTTAAATATGGATTAGAGTAGTTGGTATTGCTTATATGCTTGTGTTTACACTATTCCGCACTTGTCATTAAGTTAGTGTAAAATCAACCAAGCCGTAATTTTAATTTGAGGGTCTAAACCGCTCATGTGTTTTTCAACACATTTTCGAGCTTTCAGGCTGGGATAAACTATTAGGTGATTTACCTAGAGTGTGTGAGCCACTGATAAGGGAGTTTTATTCTAATGTCAAGATTAGAGAAGATGAGCTAGACTGTTGGGTAAGAGGAAAGGAGTTCACCTTGGATGCCCATGACATTGATGGGGTACTTGGGCTTGAGGGATTAGAGGAGTATGAATTTGTCAATTACAGAGATAGGATGTTATCCTTAGACACTGTCCAGGCTCGGATTGGTGGAGTTAAAGAAGCAAGATGTCTCAACACCAATGCCTTTCCTGTTGACATGAGGTGCCTGACCACCATAATGATGTACAACTTGTATCCTATCAGAAAATTGACTACTCTTACTAATACCAGAGCTATCTTCCTTATGGAGCTTAAGGAGAAAACATTCATTGACATAAGCTCTCATATATTTGACACAATAATGGATGAATCCAGAACTACTTCATGGGCAAAGTTGGTTTTTCCTAGCCTTATCATGAGAATTCTCAAAGCAAAAGGGGTTCCAATTCCTCAAGATATCTGTCCCAAAACTCCACTTTCAGCAATCAACAAACTAACCATCACAAGGATATGAAGTCGTCTTCCAAGTGATGAAGAGGAGGGTGACCAAGGAGAAGGTGATCCAATGGAGACTGAACCAGAGGCTGCAGGACCATCCTCCACACCAAGAAGAAGAGTCAAGAGGAGCAGGGCTTCTACTTCATCTGCTGCACCTCCTGATGCATTTCAGATTATCCTGGAAAGACTTGATGGACTCAGAGAGGTTCAAAAACTGGCATACTAAAAGGATGACAGCAATGCAGGATCAGCTGGATGTACTTTCAACCAAGTTTGATAGCATTCACACCAACCAGAAGCAGTGACCTTTTGGCCATTTCGGTCAAAAAGGGGAAGAATTTATGGGCAGCTTTAGAGGGGGAGTGCTTGTTCTGAGGGGGAGCTTACATAATCATATGTTATTATGTTTATAGCTTTCATACTATGTTTTGGATAACTGTTGTTATTATAGGTTTGATACAATGTGTTTTAGTCTGGTTTAAACTCATAACTCTTGGTTGTGTTTGAAACTGTGGTTTATTTATATTTTGATGATGCTTTTCAGTTAGTTAATTCAACATATGTTTTATAGTTTTGTACCCATGTTGCTTATGTAAGCTTTAAGGGTTTGATTCCATGCTCTTATGCTATTTGTAAGCTTTTATAGTTTGTATCATGTATTTGCAACACTTTGCTTATGCAGCCTTTATGCGTTTTGCTTTAGTACTTGTTAATGCTATGCATTATCTTAAGTACATCACTCTTGTGCCCTTGTAGGATTATTCCTAGATGCATATATGTTTGTATGCATTGGTTGAGTGTTGGACTTGCAAATGATACTCTTTAATTGAGCTTATCACCTTGCATGTCCGGATGTTAATTCCTTGTCTGAATGAGCATAGTAATCACTTTTGTATAGTGATTGCTTGGTTGATCAAGGCATGATTTACTGCTTTATTGCTTAAGTCCATTTTTGCTTGATCATGCTTTTATTGCTCCATATGCATTTCAAGTTTTCTGCATACAATGATATTATTGTGTTGTTGTGTTTCAAGAGTTACTTGTTCATATGTTCAAGAGCTTTTTAGAATCTAGAGTTAGGTGTGAGTGCGTTTTGTTCAATTGTTCCCAACTCACGCTTTAAGTCTAGAGTCTGTTGTAGGGTTTTGTCACGGAATAGCCAAAGGGGGAGATTGTAAGGTTGAATTTAATCAACCATCTTGTTGGCTTTATTCCGTGCCAATTTGCTTGTAATTTAAGCACTTAATAACCCTGTATTTAGGTGGGATTATTGTAAGGGTAGTGTGTGAGAAGATGTGAAGAAAAGCTCAAGCATGTGCAAGAAGGCAGAGATTCGCGGCTAGGACTTGCGGCTGACTCGCGACTGGCAAGCTACCAACTGCAGGCACATGAGATGCACACAGGGAAGCTGAAGGGTCGCGCCAGCTGTCACAGTACAGGACAAAAGTCCCAGGCTGGCCAGGCCGTTATCTCGCGGCTTGAACTCGCGACTAAGACCAGTCGCGAGGCCAAGCCGCCAATCAGCTCTGTTTGGCAAAAACTGACTCTTCGCATTCCTTTCTCACCCCACTATATATAGACCTTTAAACCCACCAAATGTAGAGAACTTCCAGAGAGAATTTTGTGAGAGAAGCCCTAGAGAAAAACAAGATTGCCTTATCCCCAATCTTTACCTTAGAGACTCTACAAATTCCTCTTCTTTCTTCCTCTCCATTGTCATACCCTTGAGAGGCCTTTTTACCAAATTCTTATCTCACCACATTCACGTCTGTGAGAAGGTTTATTTGGTGCTATTGGGAAGCAGTTAGGAAGGAACCAATATCCATTGGTTGATGCTATGGTCTAGTAGCGAAATTCAGGAAGCTAAAGAAGAAATAGGTTCGGCGTAACCTCGTTGGAGCAAGAAGCTTGGAGGGCTTAGGTACTTGGGTAGATTAGGCTTGGAGGGTCTTCTGCTGTTCATGTATCCCAACTACATTCTTTAGTGGATTATTTACCGCTTGGAGAGCGGCGGAGAGGTTTTACGTCGAGGGCTTTGGTTTCCTTTTCGATAACACATCGTGTGTTGTCCGTGTGTTTGCATCTTCCTTTCTTTATCTTTGCCTTATATTTACTGCTATGGATGTGTCTATATTTGGCTTAGATTGTTTATCAATTCTATGTTTGGCTTATGTTCATATTCCGCACATATATTGTTTGATAATAAGCTCGAATTGATAATTTGTTAATTGGGCTCTAAACGTTCAAGGGTGTTTCGTACCCATATTGAACATTCAGATCCTACCAAAAACATAAATTTTTGCATTGTTTTGTTTTGTTTTGTCTTTTTTATTTTTTATTTTTTTTATGGGATAAATTTTTTGTTTTGATGAAACTTTAAGGGTTTTTATTTTTTCATGCTGGGGTGGTATGCCTTTTTCATTTATTTTTATAAAATTATGTTAATCTAAGCAAATGTTTTTTAGTTTCTAGTGCACTTGTAATCAAAATGAAAGAATGCTTCATCATTTCTAAATGAAGAATTTGAAGTTGGCTTTGCTACCTTTTAAGTTATAACGTTGTTAAATTTGTTTGATCAATATACTAATTTGTATTCTAATATTACTAAAATATTTTTATATATAATTTTATCAGTTATACTTATATTTGTATATTGATTGATTGATTTTTTTTAGCATGCTCTTTAATTGTTGTTGAGTGGTATAACTTGAATAGTTGAGTGTGAAATTGTATCTTGATGTTTTTTACAACTCTATTATACAAATATATAATGTCTATATAGATGATGAAATGGAAGATGATGATTAGGAATTTAGGACGGTAGTTGTAAGAACCTTAAACCTATATCATCATATATATGCTCACACTAACACACAAACACTAACACTCAACTAGTTGTATGAGGGCTTGGTTGGGTTGGAGTTTATTTTTCAAAACAAAACATAAAAGAAGGTCAAATTCTAATCATGGATAGCTGAGAAACAAGAAAATATTCATATACCAACCAAAAAAAAAAAAACATGACAATCAGTTCATAGACATAAGAATTTAAAGTCAAAGGATTTAATGAATTAATACATACACATCATGGATTTCAGTTTTGAGGATTTGATTTTAACAAAAACACTTATCATGCACCTAATCATGTATCAATAGTACTTAAAATCTACCCATAGCAAAACACCTATCTCAGATCACCAACTTTGTTGAGTCACAACTTTCAAGCAACAATTAGTAAAGTAAAACCTGTTCTTTGGGCAGAAATAACCATCACATTTACAACATGGCAGTAATGAAAACCAAAAACACAGATTAAGCACATCTTAAAAAAAAAAAAAAAATTTAAAAAGAACATACCACTACATCCTCAGTATACCAATGGTCAACAAGAACATCCTAATCTTCTGGTATGCATCCCTTGGGTCGGTTGCTTTTCACCCGTGCTTTGTTTCTTGGATGCGGTATGTAATGAGCCGTTTTCAGCCTATACTTGTGATCCCTCCAAGCCTTCCCAATTTTTTGTAAGGTAAATGTTTTCAAACCCGCATATGCAGTAGGATTAGTAGGGACGACGTATTTTCGCTACAATCAAATAGATGAGTTAGCAAATTACAATCAAATAGTTGAGTTATAATTGGAACTGCAACAAGCATGCTAAAATGTCATAATTACAAGTATTATAAGTTCCTGGTTTACCTCTACAAGAAGCCAACACTCTTCTTTAAGTTCTTCTAGCATGTCCCTCCAATTCAGATATCTTATTGGGAACATGTGGGGTTTTTGCGCAATCGTCCCCAAGAAACCAGTGAAAGCCCTCGCCTCTTCATCAACCGGCTGATGCATACTATTTAGCGGCAACTCAATTACTTGGTCGTCGGGAAGATCCTAAACATCCAAGTACTTGCTTGGCTCGTGAGTGGCACGTACATGTGGCTGCACATTTGAAATTTAAAGGAGGCAATATCGTTAAAGTAAGTAAATATATATATGAAATTAAATAAATAAAAGAGGAAAGTGAGGTGGCAAACGAAATAATATATTATAAGTTGTCTTTTGCTAAGAGATGGTGTTTAATATTATGCTAGAATTCTTACTAGAAAAAGTAAGAGGGTTTAATGAAATTCTTTTTGGTTGTGTCACCAGTTTTTGGCATTAGCATGATAATTTATATTTAAAATATTATACAGTAAATAATTTTAAGTAAAATAGTTGCACGCAAAATATACAATTTATGTAGATGATATAATTAGAAAATTAGATTATCTTAAAACTTAAAAGCTTAGATAATTAGATTTTAAAATGACATTTTTTTCAAAGAAAAAATCAACTATTTTTAAAAAATTAGCTTCTTTTTAATGAAATAATTCAATATAAAAAAAATGGGCAGCAACAATTTCTCTATACTTTTTTGCACATTTTAACCAACATTTCAAATGTTTCCCCAAATTCTATACAATTTTCCAAAATTTAATTTTTGGTTATGATGCATAGCTTGCAATGACAGCCCATGCTTATATTTTGTTTTTTTCTTTTTTTTTTAATAGAATTTTTATGCAAACTAATAGCAAATTTGATATCAAGTTGTAAGCTCATACCTTGTGTAGAAGCTTTGTGCATTTCTTGGTTCGTTTCTTGATCCACATGTTCTGTAAAAGCTCCTTCCACAGTTACGCTCTTGGAACGCGTGCACAAATTTGCTTTTCGCCTTGCCATTTCAACTGTCAAAGTATAAAATAAAAACAAGTATCATCATAACTATTAACCAAGCTAATCGAATTCAAAACCCAAATCTCATTTTAGTCCTTTAAGATAAAACCAAAAGAATTTAATAAAAAAAATATATCAAACACCAAATTTGTTTTGTAAAGAAAATATATAGTGAAAGAAATAGTTCAAGGACAAATATTTGTTACCTTGTAGTGGTAGGGGTAAGTCGAGCAACTGTGAGGAATTGGCTACCTAGTTGAAGCTGAAGAAAGTGAAGAAAAGGAAATGCAAAGAAATGAGGGTGAAAATTTTGGTGATATAGATAGATTAATAGAAATAAAGTATCCTGATAAAATATGTATTATGAAGATGCTTAAACAAAACTCGTCAGGGCATGAGGGTGAAAATTTTCTTTAAACAAAACTCGTCAAGGCATCTTTGTGTGAGATAGGAATAATAGATTGCATACAAATAAAAGAAACATGTGTATAAAGAAAGAAAAGAAACAACACATGGAGAGATAGGTGAAAGAAAAACATACATCAATATATATAAAGAATATAAGTACAATGTTTGTCAATAATGGTCATAAGACCCATGTACAAGATATAAATGTATCTCAAATAGAAAGAAAAGAAAAAGATACATAAAATCCTCACTACATCCCTCAAATATCAACACTCTCCCTAAAAAAATTAGTCCTATACTAACTCTCTCCCTAAGTATGACTACTCTCATATACCAAAACTACTTCCCCTTTTTGTCACAAGTGACAAAGGGTAAGAGTGTCAAGTAGACATCGCATCTGTACCAGAAGAGCTAGCATCTCCATCATCATCATCCTCATCCTCAAAAGCCTCTGGAGAAGGTGGAGGAGAAGTCTTAGAAACAAAGCCACCCATTGGTGGCCGCATTGAATAAAGCATTCAATGCTTTGCTGTTGAATTTCGCCGCCTTGATCTTAGCTTCATCCCAATCGGCCGACGCTTCCTTTGACTTGGTCCAGCCTATCTCCACAGCTTGCCACACTTTCTCATCTAGAGATTGCAAGAAAACTCTCATGCGTACTTTCCAGTATGCATAGTTAGTACCATTAAATAAAAAAGGTATAATGAGAGAATGTCCTCTATCCATGACAAACAGGGGTCAATGGATCACACAGCAAAGATTAAAACCTAATCAGAGTATGCCCGCTCTGATACCACTTGATAAGCCAAGAATGTATTGACCCATTGTGACAAATTAATTAATTAATTAGTCAAGTTTATTAATTAATCAAATTAACATGAAAGATGTGTGGTAGCACAAACAAATCACCAATTAAACTAAGTATGCAGCGGAAAATAAATTGACACAGTGATTTGTTTATGAATGGGGAAAACCTACACGGCAAAAACCCCACCGGGTGATTTTAAGGTCACCACTCCCGAGAATCTACTATTTTCACAACAAGCGGTTACAAGTAAAGGAATCCCAGTACTTTATACCAACCTACAATTGAACCATTACCCCAATACCCAATTGAATTTGTTCTGTAGTGACAATCTCTCATTGTAATGCACGGCTCCCAATACGTGACTAACCAATTGCGCAGATCCCAGTACGCGACTTCAATCACCAACTATAGAAGGTTGTTGGCTGTAAAGTTCTTCAGTTCATCACACGATGAAGATCGAGAAAATGCTTGGTCACAAAACCTTACGGTGTACAAACATAGCAACTTCTTCACAAGAAAGATGAACTAGGACAAATTCTGTCTCCGGTCACAATTTGCTTGAACAAACTTTGCTCAACACTAGTGCATCTTTTATCCACTTTGATGGCCCTTAAAATAATCCTTTTATATGTCTAGGGTTGTGAGAAAAGAAAACCCAAACATACAATCACGGATTGGAATCAAAACAGAACTGAAATTCGGTTTTTCATAAACCTCGACAGATGGCTATCTGTTGAGCTGCTGTCAAGCCACGGGGCTGGAATAGCTTTTCAAGCTCGAATGATGGCTAGCTATCGAGCTTTAATGACAGACACTTTTCAGACTTGAATCTTGGACAGACTTGCATGACTTCAACACTTGAACTTGAAACAAAGTTTATTGAAGTATTAAACACATCCTAGATTTACCCAAATACAAGTAAAGTGCATTTTGTCAAAGAATTAGCCAATTACATAAAATAGTGACATATGTTCCTAACAAGTGAATCACATATGTCCTAACAATCAGAACTAAAAATTAGAACTTCGTAAATCTCGACAAATTCCCTATTTGTCGAGTAGCTGTCGAGCCTCAGGCTGAAATAGCTCTTTTAAACCTCGATAGATACTAGCTGTCGAGCTTTAATGAACAGCACTTCTTCACTTGCTTCTTAGACAGACTTGCATGGCTTTAACACTTGAACTTGAAACCTTGTTTCTTGAAGCATTAAACACATCCTAAATCTACCCAATTACAAGTAAAGTGCGTTTTGTCAAAGGATTAGCCAATTACATAAAATATTGACATATGTTCCGAACATGAACCACATATTTCCTAACATAATTAATTCACTTGGCTAAATTAATTGGTTAAATTATCAGAAGGGGTCAATACATTCTTGGCCTATCAAGTGCTATTTCGGGTAACTCGGTGGGCTATTTTTCAAATGACAATGAGTCTAATGATTTGTATCGAAAAAAGTAAAAATTTTTGTTGAAATTCAAGCTAGGAAAGTCTGCATTCTAAAATATTCATACGGCGTCAAAGAATTCCTTACCATTCCAAAGTTATTGCCAAAGAATTTCTAGTAATGCTTGCTACGCTCATCTCTTGTTTGCTTTGTTTACCGCTTTCCATAATTTAGTACGATCCCCTGTCAACTCCTGCTAACGGTCATCGGGTAAGGCTAATCGGTGGAATCTCTCCCTTGTTGCTTCTTCGATCCTCGGCCATATGTTTTCTTCAAGCTCTCCTGGTTAGGAAAGGCCGGGCGGAGCTTTTGATGTTGAGTCCTTTCCTTTCCGAAGAAAAAGGATTCACTATCTCTGTCTCGAAGTCACTCTTTTTTCCAGTGAGTACTGAAACTCTTTTGTTCTCCAAACTACCTCCAAACGGCTTCAAGTCTTAGGCTTCCAATTAGAGTGGAACTGGTCGGGGATCAGAGTGAGTGCTTAAGGAATAACCTATGTTGCCTATGTTGACCTATTATGCCGAACCAGTTCTTTCTTCGAATTAGACCAATCGACTTTCGTTTATATGCCACTTATAAATATAAAGAAAGATAAGACCCTCTACTCTTTCAACAGCTGGAGCAAAGCGTTTCTCTTTTTTGGAACGTGCACACAGAGTTGTAAAGGGAATATTCCTAATCAATATATGAACAACTCGTCCTCGGACCTGCCCGAGGAAGGATTTTACGTTGAATTTGTGTCTCTTGCTCTAGTAACCTAAGTCCAGTCATTCTTAAGTCTTAATTTATTTAGCTTTGTAGTTTGCTCACAAGATCCATTCTCCTACAAATCTATTGTTTTGGGCTTATTAGGCTGATCACACTGTTCTAAATAGGCTAAGCGTCTCACTTTTAAGCTCTTACAATTACTTTATTACCAATTGATGTGAGACCTTAGTCTTTCTTTTTTATTTTTTTATTAGAAGACTGAAGAGTGATACCGTTGTGACTAATCTAAGCAAATGATATTCAAAATAAAATTTGAGATTAAAGATTAAAGGTGACAACTTCAACGGAGTTAATCTGATATAAACAATATAGTTATTAAATCCTGATAAGAGTTTAATTTGATGCAGACGTTAGGTCATTATATTACTGGTTCAACTAGAAAATCATTGGTTGAACCATATAGTCAATTAAAATAAATATTAAAAATATATTAAAACTTGATAAATTAATTTAAAAAATACAACATATTCACCATAAAATATATCAACATATAATAATAACATACCTAATACAATATAATAACATACTCTGTTGTTGAGAATCATATAATAACATACTTAATACAATCTTAATTGTTAATTATGCTCTCTTTATGCTAGATAAACTTTTTAAAAAGTTGTGAATGTTATTTCTCTTGTCAACAGCCTAATAAATCAATTGGCATTTCTCAAAATTTATAATAAAAACATCCTAGATTAAAATCTTAATTTTCTCTCAACTATCAAATTATCAAAAAGATATGTTATTTCTTTTTACAACATTTTTAGTTATCAAAATTTTAAATTACAATACAAGAATGTATGGAGTCAATTTTCCAATAAAAATATACATCATAACTAAGTTAAAAAGAAGATTGGGTTTAGTGTAAAAAGAAAATAATCAAATGATATAATCATAAAAGAAATATTCAAGAAATACAATACAAATATAAATAGAAATAATTCATTTAATGAGAAATTATATCATGAAAAATGATGGAAAAAATAATAAGAAAATAATTTTAAAATGTTAATTTGTGTTTTTCTGTTGTGTTTTAATTGACTTTATTCCATGTCAATTTTGTTGTAATTCATGCTTCTATTTTCTTGTATTTTGTGGGGTTTAATGTATATGGATTAGGTCTAGAGTTGGTGAAGAATTGCACATCCAGTGGAACTTAGGAGTTGAGACTGACTCTTGAGTAGCTCAAGATTGCAATACCCGTAAGATGACATGTGAGAAGCATGTGAAAAAGTTAAAAAGTCAGTTATGGTTGGGTTGTCTCGCGAGTAGGCCTACCTATGAGTTACACTGACTACTCATTTTTTAGATACAGCCTCCTCCTTTTTTACTACACTATATATACTGTCATTTCCCACGAAATTGTAAGGTGGGTTTCTAAAAGAAAACCCTAGAAACACCATTAGAGAGCTAGTGAATTTGAGCTAACAAATTACTTCTCAATTCCCTTAGATTTTCTCTACTTTTTTCCCTCTCCCATTGTCTTACCTTGACAGGAGATTAACCCAAACGCAACAATATAATAACATACTCTTTTGTTGAGAATCATATAATAACATACTTAACACAATCTTCAGCCATCAAACCATCCGCACCAGTCTTCAGTGCAGCGTCTCTGACCATCGAACCGCTGGCACCAATCACTGGTGAGGTTGCTACTTGCTACCATCAATTGACGGAGGGGAGTCACCGATAACAAGACCGCCTGCACTAGTAGCTGGAGCAAACTCTCCAAACACTGGACTGCCAGCACCAGTCGTTAGAGCAAAGTTTCCAACCACCAAACCGTAGGCACTAGTCATCAAAGCGGTGTCTTCAACCACTAGATTGGTGACCTTGTGATCAGATGGAAGAGGAGAAGTCACGGTATGTTTTTGGAAAATATTTTACCAAATTTTCAAAAATAAAAAATTTTACAACTTTTTTTTATAAAGGATTTTATTGTAAACGGAAAATATTTTACAAGTTTGACTGTAATTTACTTGCAAACAAACACCTGAAAAAGGAAAAAACATTTTTCCAAAAAAAATATTCAAAACAAACAGAACGTTAGATTCAATAACTATGGTAATAAGCCTTTAAGCCTATATTAGTCAGGATTAATTGGCCAATTCGACTGCTGAACCAAGGACCCAATTCTTCTATCAATCTAGATATATAATTAAATCTTTTATATAACTCCTTCAAATCTGATGAAACTCCACATATTCTTGTAGCCCGTTCAACTTGTCAGGTTTTATATAGAATTGTTTGGATTTTCCATGTACTGCAAATCATTTTTTTATAGCTTAAGGTGTAATAACGTAACTTTTATAATATATATATATATATATATATATATATATATATATATATATATATATATATATATATATTTATTTATTTATATATAAGCTACATTAGATATATTCAAAATAATACAGTTGAGTTACATATTTTTATAATTCTTAACACACATGCCAAATTTTGTGTTAATTGAATATTATTTTCCATTTAATCAATAAAATATTGAAAGAAGTATATGGTTTAATGATTAGATTTACCATATATCAATAGTTTAAACTTTTTGGACAATCACTAATTTAACATGCCAAATTTCGTGTTAATTGGATATTATTTACCATTTAATCAATAAAATATTGTTTAAGTATGTGGTTATAAAGGATTAGATTTACCATATATCAATAGTTTAAACTTTTTGGACAATCACTAATTTAACATGGTATCAAAACAAGAGGTCCTAAATTCGTTCGTTGTCTTCTCCACTTTACCTCTAATTTGAAATCTCATGTGTCAGGTCTTTCCTATTAAAATTTTAATAAGTATGACCCAACACATGAGATTTTGAGAAGGAATGTGAGAAGTATATGGTTAAATAATTAAAATTTATAATATTCCAATAACTTGGATTTTGAGATTGGGATTGTGGAGTGTAGACATGCGTGGAGAAAAGTTGTTAACAATTAAGAGACTAAACAACGAAGTTTTCAAGACCGACTTGAAGAGCATATGTAGGTGTGGTGGCAAGAGAATCCCTTTCTTTTTAAGTTCAAAGACCAGCTTAATTAAGAAAAGGTTTTGCTTAACAGACCATAGACTTTTGACAGAAACCTGATTTTATTGAAGGATTTAGATGGAGATCCATGAACACAGCTCGGTTCTAAATTTAAATGTATGACTTAAAGTTGAATTGCATGAATGTTTCCATTGGAGCCAATATGAATAAGAAAATGTCTTTAAAGGAGAAGTGGGGCGGGGAAGATTTTTACTTGTAAGAGTTGAACCAAGATTATTTTACGTTATCCAATTGTCTGAGAGTATTTTAATTTTAACTTATTCGACGTAATTACAAATAGATCGATGCCTTATGTCAAGTTTCGATTTGATTGATTATGAACTTGAACAGATTATTTAACTTCGTATTTAAGTGAATATGATTTAGTATTGGTTTAAGAGGACTTCGAAATCCAATGGAGAAGATGCCAGTAACAAAGAACTATGAAAAGCAAGTAAATTAGAACTCTTTATATGTATATTTTTTTTATGAATGAAGAACTCTTTATATGCGTGCATTTATATATATAGACACACGATAGAATAATATATGGTGTCCATCAGGGACAGAGTCAGGACTTGGAGTTAGGGGGACGGCTCTGTGCGGCAGCTTCGGCCTTTGACTCTAGTACTTTATCACTAAGGATTTTTGTTTAAAATTTTTTAAATGGCCAAGTTGTTTGTTTTTAGTAAAATAGATTGATTGAGCTTTATTTTTTTTAGCTTTATTATTTGTAATTTTTGTTGTTGGGTTAATTTTTTTGCACTTGTATATTTTGTTTTAGATTTAATCTATTAATTTTTATGGCCTTTAAAAGGTGAAAAATGCTAAAACTACAAAATTTTTACAAATTGCTAATGTGGTGAGTGGTTATTGATAAGTAAAAAGTGATGCAAGTGTGTGAACTAATAAGAATTTGCTACCTTATTAGTTTGTAAAAATGTTGTAAAAAAGTTTGTGACTATAACATTACTCTTAAAAGAATTGATGACAATGTTAAAGGGGGCCAAAATGTAATTTTATTAAACAAAATTGCTAAAATTAATACCTATTAATATATTAATATATTTTTAAAAAAAATTAAGGGGGCCATTGCCCCCCTTAGTCAATATATAGATCCGTCCCTAATGTCCATTCTACATAGGCCGGCTCCATATTATTGAAGTTAGGGTGGTCACTCTACCTTGACCTGAAAAAAAAAATTATTATATATAAATTTTAGAAATTTATGACTTTTTTACCTTTAAAAAAAATTTGTGACCACTCTAAAATTTTTTAGGCCCAACATTATTAAACTTTAGACAAAGTTTGGTAACAAATTTTTTTTTTTTTTTTTTTTTTTGAGAAAAAGTTTGGTAACAACTTTGTTGTAAACTAATGCTACAACTTCACTTAATATTTTTTTTATTAGATGTGAATTTTGACAAATCTACCCTTGGATTACATTTTCTTTTTGTATCCTTCATGCTTGCAAAATTTCAATAAGATTAAAAAAAAAAAAAAATCAATAGTTTATGTCATCAATCAAATATTTAAAATTGAGTTTTTAATTGTAGTCTAAAATTATACATAAAAAAATAATTTTATGAATCAAATACTTGATAGGCCACAAACGAATTGACCCATTGTGATTAATTAACCAATTAATTTAACCAAGTTGATTAATTAACTTAATTAACATGCAATTGTGTGGCAGCACAAACAAATCACCAATAAACTAAATATGCAGCAGAAAATAAATAACACGGTGATTTGTTTACGAATGGGGAAAACCCTAACGGTAAAAACCCCACCAGGTGATTTTCAGGTCACCACTCCCGAAACTCCACTATTATCACAACAAGCAATTACAAGTAAAGGAATCCCAAGTACCTTACCATCCTACAGTTGAACCCTTACCCCAATACCCAATTGGACTTATTCTGTAGTGACAGTTCGCACTTTTTGATGCACGGCTCCTAAGTACGTGACTAACCAGCTTGCGCGGATCCCAGTACGCGACTTCAATCACCAACTAGAAAGAAAGGTTGGCTGCAAAATTCTTCAGTTCATACACATGATGAAGATCAAGAAGATGCTTGGTCACAAAACCCAAAAGTGCACATACACAACAACTTCTTCAGAAGAGATGAACTAGGTTAAGAACTTCGTCTCTGATCACAATTTGCTTGAACAGATTTTGCTCAATGCTTGTGCAACTTGTGAACTCTTAGACGGCTCTTAAAACAATCCTTTTATATGTCTAGGGTTAGGAGAAAAGAAGGCCCAAAGACATTGTTAGGTTCTGAAGACTTAGGAAGGGACTAAGAAAGTGAAGGACACCAAACTTCAAATGTTGACCACTCGCTTTGAGGAGTTAAAGATGAGTGAGGATGAGTCTTTTGATTCGTTTTATAGTAAATTGAACGAAGTGGTTGTTGGGAAATTCAATTTGGAGGAAAAGATGGAGGACTCGAAAATTGTAAGGAAGATCCTTCGGTCACTACCAGAGAGTTTTCGTGCCAAAGTTACAGCCATTGAAGAAAGCAAAGATCTTGACGACATTAAGGTTCAAGAGCTGGTTGGTTCTTTGCAAACATATGAGTTGTCCCTGCCCACACAGAAGAAAAGCAAGTCTCTAGCTCTTAAGACAATTGATGATAGAATGGTGTCTCATGACTTTTCGGAAGAGGATGCAGTAGACAAAGATGTGGCGTATCTTGTAAAGAACTTATGGAAATTCTTAAAGCTCAAAAACAGTGGGAAATCCGGTGATAAAGGAAAATTTCAGAGTGCCGGAAAAGAGAAGAAAGAGTTCAGAAGAAAAGAGGGTAGAGATTCCCAATCCTCACAAGGAATTACATGTTTCAAATGTAATGGACATGGGCACTTTAAAAAGAAATGTCCCAATTATTTGAAGTCGAAGGGAAAAGCCTATGCCACTACTTTAAGTGATTCGGACTCATCAAACTCTGACTCTGAGGATAGCTGTGATGGAGAAGGAAACTACTCCGCATTTATGGCTATTGAGCATGTTGAGTCCTCGGAGGACCTGAATCAATTTGTACAAGAACTTGGAGAACACAGCGATGATGAATCCTTAGGGATTGTTGAGGAATCAGATGCAGAAGAGGATAGAAATACAACTAGTCTTCAAGAGAATTACGCCTTACTCATTGAGAAATCTGGTGAGTATGCAAGGGTTGCAAAGACGGCTGTGAAGAAGATGAAAAGGGCTGAAGAGGACTACAAAAGTCTTCTTGTCAGATATAAAGAGGCTAAATGTGAGATTGAGACACTAAATGGCGAGCTATCTGAAGCTTATACCAAAGTAAGATTTCTTGAGCAAGAGGCGGTGCAAGCACAAGCCAAGATAGAAAGGGTCTCTTCCAAGAAGCTGGAAGATGTTATTTCATCCCAAAAATATTTCTCAGACAATTCCGGGTTGGGATATACCGGAGGGAGTAGCTCATTGGCCAAAGCTACCAAAGAAGTGAAATTTGTGAAGGCCATAGAGCCGATTGTGGAAGAGCCCATCCCTGAGAATGTTAAGGTTGAGAAGAAGAAGAAGCTGGCTGAGCAACGAGTGGTTAACAAATTCTGAAATCAATCAAAAGCCAGATTTGAAGGTAGAGCAAGATCTCTCTCAAGATCACAACGGGGTCCTAGAATAGATTATGTGTGTCACTATTGCGGATTGCAAAGACATACTAGACCCAACTGTCAAAAGCTGAGAGCAGACAACAATGCAAGCGCACCTCGGTCACGAGGAAGAAGAAATGACAAGAGGTCTTGGGGTGGTGAGCAACCAAGAAGTCAAAACCATGATCCAGGAATGATGGACGTGATGAAGATGATCGGTGCCTTCACCAATTTTCTGGAAAGCTTCACCCGAAGGTTTGAAAGTCCTAACTCTCATACCCAATTCGTCAAGGATATCACCCCAAACGCACGTGACGTGTAGGTGACGAAGGGTACTCATGCATAAGCATTACAACATGTCCATGCATTAATACTTCCCATATCTTGTGTATATGCTTGATTGTTTTGCTTCTTACATGTTTGAGTTGAAAATTTTTGTTTGAGAGCTTTGTGTAAATTTTTTTTTGTTTTGATCAACATTTGTTTTTCTTGTGTCAAAAATTCAAAAACACATAAAAAGTAGATGTAAGGTTGAATTTAATCAACCATTTAATTGGCTTTATTCCGTGACCAAATTGCTTGTAGTTTAGCACTTAGTAACCCTGTATTTAGGTGGGAAAATTGTAAGGGTAGTGTGTGAGAAGATGTGAAGAAAAGTTCAAGAGTGTGCAAGAAAAACAGAGCTTCGGGGCTAGGACTTGCGGGTGGATTGCGACTGGCAAGCCGCCAAACGCTGGCACGTGAGAGGCACACTGGGAAGCTGAAGGGTCGCGCCAGCTGTCACGCTACAGGACAAAAGTCCCAGGCTAGCTAGGCCGTTACGTCGCGACTTGAACTCGCGACTTGGACAAGCCACGAGACCAAGCCGCCAATTTGCCCTGTTTGACAAAAATTGACGTTTTGCATTCCCTTCTCACCCTACTATAAATACACCCTTATACCCACCATATTGAGAGAGCTTCCAGAGAGAATTTTGTGAGAGAAACCCTAGAGAAATACAAGATTGATTCATCCCCAATCTTTACCTTAGAGACTCTACAAATTCCTCTACTCTTTTTCTCTCCATTGTCATACCCTTGAGAGGACATTAGCCAAATCCTTATCTCACCACACCCACGTCTGTGAGAAGGTCTATTTGGTACTGTTGGGAAGCAGTTAAGAAGGAACCAATTTACATTGGTTGATGCTATGATCTAGTAGCGGAATCCGGTAAACTAGAAAAGAAAAAGGTTCGGCGCAACCTCGTTGGAGCAAGAAGCTTGGAGGGCTTAGGTACCTGGGTAGATTAGGCTTGGAGGGTCTATTGCTGTTCATGTATCCCAACTACATTTTCTAGTGGATTATTTGACCTCTTGGAGGGCGGCGGAGAGGTTTTACGCCGAGGGCTTCGGTTTCCTCTTCGATAACACATCGTGTGTTGTCCGTGTGTTTGCACCTTCCTTCCCTTTATCTTTACCTTATATTTACTGCTGTGGATGTGTTTATATTTGGCTTAGATCGTTATCAATTATGTTATAAGCTTGTTATCATTTTCCGTACATTAACTGTTTGATATAAAGCTTGATTTGATAATTTTATATTTAGGGTCCAAACGTTCAAAGGTATTATATACCCATTTTGAACTTTCAATTGGTATCAGAGCGGGTACACTTGTTGTGGTTTAATTACCTAAGTGTGATCCTTGACCCCCTTTGAGATGGATAGGTCTCAATCTCTAAATGTACCACCGTTCTTTGACGGTAATAATTATGCATTTTGGAAGGTCCGTATGAGGGTGTTTTTGTGTTCTATTGATGATGCTGTGTGGGATGCAGTGGAAGTAGGATGGACAAGGCCAGAGACTGCCAAGTCTACTTGGGATAAGGCTGCTCTTGCAGCGACAAATGCAAATAGCAAGGCATTGAATGCTATTTTCTGCGGTGTCTCTCCAGAAGAATTTCACCGGATTTCTCATATCACCATTGCTAAGGAAGCATGGGAAATTCTGGAGACAACTTATGAAGGGACTAAGAAAGTGAAGGACACAAAACTTCAAATGTTGACCACTCGCTTTGAGGAGTTAAAGATGAGTGAGGAAGAGTCGTTTGATTTGTTTTACAGCAAATTGAACAAAGTGGTTGTTGGTAAATTTAACTTGGGGGAAAAGACGGAGGACTCGAAGATTGTAAGGAAGATCCTCTGGTCACTACCAGAAAGTTTCCGGCCCAAAGTTACAGCCATTGAAGAGAGCAAAGATCTTGACGAAATCAAGATTCAAGAGCTGGTTGGTTCTCTACAGACATATGAGTTGTCCCTTCCTTCAGCGAAGAAGAGCAAATCCCTTGCTCTTAAGACAATTGATGAGAGGATAGTGTCTCATGACTCTTCGGAAGAGGATACGGTAGACAAAGATGTGGCGTATCTTGTAAAGAATTTCCAAAAATTCCTAAAGCTCAAGAATACTGGAAAATGGTGACAAAAGGAAAATTCCAGAGTGCCGGAAAAGAGAAGAAAGAGTTCCGAAGAAAAGATGGTAAAGATTCCCAATCCTCACAAGGAATTACATGTTTTGAATGTAATGGACATGGGCATTTTAAAAAAGAATGTCCAAATTACTTGAAGTCGAAGGGAAAGTCCTATGCCACTACTTTAAGTGATTCGGACTCATCAAATTCTGATTCTGACGAGAGTTGTGATGGAGAAGGAAATTTCTCCGCATTCATGACCATTGCTCATGTGGAGTCCTCGGAGAACTTGAATCAACTTATACAAGAACTTGGAGAACACAGCGATGATGAATCCTTAGGGATTGTTGAAGAATCAGATGTCGAAGAGGATAGAAACACAGCCAGCCTTCAAGAAAATTACACTTTACTCCTTGAGAAATCGGGTGAGTATGCAAGGGTTGCAAAGGCGGCTGTGAAGAAGATGAAAAGGGTTGAAGAGGACTACAAAAGTCTACTGGCCAGATATAAAGAGGCTAAATGTGAGATTGAGACACTAAATGGCGAGTTATCGGAAGCTTACACTAAAGTGAGATTCCTTGAGCAAGAGGTAGTGCAAGCACAAGCCAAGATAGAAAGGGTCTCCTCCAAGAAGCTGGAAGATGTTATCTCTTCTCAAAAACATTTCTCAGATAAGTCCGGATTAGGTTATACCAGAGGAAGTAGCTCATCAGCCAAAGCTACCAAAGAAGTGAAATTTGTGAAGGCCATAGAGCCTATTGTAGAAGAAACCATCCCTGAGAATGTTAAGGTTGAGAAGAAGAATGTGAGTGAGCAACGGATGGTGAATAAGCCCCGAAATCAATCTGTGGGCAGACATGAAACTAGAGCAAGATCTCTCTCAAGACCACAACGAGGTCCTAGAACAGAGTATGTGTGTCACTATTGTGGACTGCGAGGGCATACTAGACCCAACTGTCAAAAGCTAAGAGCAGACAACAATGCAAGCACACCTCGATCACGAGGAAGAAGAAATGACAAGAGGTCTTGGGGTGGTGAGCAACCAAGAAGTCAAAACCATGATCCGGGAATGACGGACGTGATGAAGATGATCGGTGCCTTCACCAACTGCCTTGAAAGCTTCACACGAAGGTTTGATAGTCCTAATTCTCGTACCCAATCCGTAAAGGATATCACCCCAAACGCACATGACGTGTGGGTGACGAAGGGTACTCATGCATAAGCATTACAACATGTCCATGCATCAATACTTCCCATGTTTGTGTATATGCTTGGTTGTTTTTGCTTCTTGCTAGTTTGTGATGAAAATTTTTTTGTGTTGGTTAAATTGTTTTTCTCTTTGCTGATTTTGTTTTTGATCATTTTTCCTTTGTGTCAAAAATCCAAAAGCACATAAAAAGTAGAAAATCCAAAAAATTTGATCAACTTTGTTGAGGTTTTGTCTCAAATCATGTTTTCCTTGTACCTTTGTACTAATGGCTTTGTGCATCTACGAGCTTAGCTTGTCTTCTATGCACTCGTATCATTGTGGGAGAAATTCTGAAATCTATGTGACTGTTGTAAATAGATCTTCAACCTTGTCATGAATGATTAGTGAATGTTTTTGTTGATCTTGAGACATGCATAGACTCATGCCTATATATCTTTCCACTCTTTATTTTTGTTTTTGCTTAAAAAGAGCTCTCTAAATGTAAATCTCCAAATGAAAAGAGATATAGAGCTGCAAAAGCCTGTCGCACATACTAATATTTGACTAGGAAAAAGGGAAAGCGACCAAAATAAAATGTTTGATGCCCAAAAAGCCAAAGGCTAACTCATTATTTGAAATATCAAAAATTTCAGGCATCTATCTCTCAATGAGATTTTCCTTGCTCAAAAAGTGCAAATGTTATGTTGAATTTGGAGCCAAATGAAAAGCTTCAAAGTATGTAATCAAGTTCTTGTGGGAGGTCATATATGCATGTTTCTATAATTGAGATAGGTCACATTATCTAGTGCTAATTATGTATGCCTTGATTGAATTGATGATTGAAGCTTCACATTGGACTAAGGACTATCTTATTTTTGATATCCACACACAACACACAAGTCTATGTTCAATAAATGCCATATTCATTTGTGTGATTGTACTTGATTAAATGTGTTTTCACATGCTCAATCTATGTTTGATCAAACACAAAAAGATTTTTGAGTGTTTTTGTTGGTTTTGGAAAGTACTTTGTTTTTACAAAAAATGTCAAAAATTTTCAAAAACAGTGTTGCCTTGTTTTGGTGACTAAGTCGCGGGTTGGCCCAGTCGCAAGCCCCAGTCGCGAGCTTACTCAGAAATTTTTCGCGGCTTACTGGCGAGTCAGTGCCCAAGTCGCGAAAAAGACTTAGGAAATTTTTCAAAATTTAAAGTTTTCATTTTTCGCGGCTCAGTTTGGCGACTTGTTCGTGGGTGGAAGGTCTAATCGCAAGGGTTACTCAGAGATTTTCGCGGCTCAGCTTGCAACTCCTTCACGGGTAGACCTTCCAGTCACGAAAGACACTTGGAAGATTTTTCTAGAATCTTACGTTCACAGTGTTTCGCGGCTTGCCCTGGCGACTTACTGGCGACTTGGTTAAGTCGCGAAAAACGCGTGTTTTGCATTTTAAAGACAGTTTTTAAAATTTCTTTTTCAGTTTTCCCTCGAATATCAGTGACTGTTCATTGTCTTCTTCACTCTCTCACTCAAACCGTACATTTCTCACTGAAAAATCCTTCTTCTCTGCATCATTTCTACATAAATCTTCAAGAAAAAGGTATGGGTTTTCTTGTTTTTCACTCCAATTTCATGATTTAAGTAAAATGTTCTTGAATCTTTGTGTTTTACTGTTGGATTGTTATTTGGGTATTCGAACATATTTATGCTTAAAAATGGTGGTTTGGTGGTTTGGTTTGTTCCCTCATGGTTATGATTAGTTTCTTGAGTTTGCTCCATTATGGGTTTTCATGCTCTCACCTTCTCATTCATGATTTGAACTTTGATATTTGATTGATTATATCTATTGGATATACGATATCTGATTTTTCTGTGATGTTTCCCTATATGAAATATTGGGGTTTGCAATGCGTATGTCCTTATATCTATGTGGTATATACTGTACTATGTGTGTGTTGCCTTATCTTGTGTGTGGCTCTGTCATTCAGAGATTCTCTTGCACATTCCATGTTCATTTAGTCAAGTATCAGTGACATATGCTGTCCTCTGTCTGTATAAAAGTTTCATCTTTACAGACTGAACTTGTTTGATATGATTGTCATTATGTGATGTCTTATTCCTGGCTTGTATTTTGCCCAATACTCTGTTCTTCCTCATAAATACATGGTTACTGATTTGTGTATGCTTCCACATATTGTGTTTGCCCTTGTTGTGGACTTTTCTGAGTGTTTACAGATGGCTTCCACATCTACTAAGAAGAAGACTCTTGATAAGAAGGCTGATAAAAGATTGAAAATGGACAACAACCTGTTTAGGACAGTCAAGCATTTTGAGAGATACAGAGATTCCTTCATAAAGGGAACAATTATCTAGGAGAGGTTTGTGGATTTACATGATTTGAGGGAAACATTCATACCAAAATGCTTTGAAGGAAGAGGCTGGGAGAAACTTCTGGGTGACTTACCTTTAGTGTGTGAACCACTAATCAGAGAATTCTATGCAAATGCTGTGATAAAGGAGGAGGAGTTGAGTTGTTGGGTGAGGAGAAAGGAGTTTACCTTAGATGCTCATGACATTGATAAGGTTTTAGGGCTGGAGGGGTTAGAAGAGTATGAATTCACTAACTATAAGGACAGAATGGTCTCTCTAGAAGCTGTCCAGAAAAAGGTTGGTGGGGTTTTAGAAAAGAGATGTCTCAACACTTCTGACTTTCCTAAAGACATGAGGTGTTTAACAACAATAATGATGTACAATCTGTACCCTATAAGGAAGATGACTACATTGACGAATGCTAGAGCTATCTTTCTTGTGGAACTTAAGGAAAACACCTTTATTGACATCAGTTCCCACATTTTTGATACTATAATGGATGAAACTAAAACCACCTCGAGGCCCAAGCTGGTGTTTCCAAGTCTTCTTATGAGAATTTTCAAAGAAAAGGGTGTTGCAATCCCACAAAATATCAGTCCCATGCCTCCTCTATCAGCCATCAACAAATTTACTCTCATACGGATACAGAGTCGTCTTCCAGGTGAAGAAGAAGAGGGTGTCCACGAAGAAGGTGATCCTATGGAGACTGAAGCAGAAGGTGCAGGACTAGTTTCCACACCTAGAGTAAGAGTCAAGAGAAGCAGACCTTCTACCTCATTAGCTGTACCTCCTGATGCCTTTCAGATCATCCTAGAAAGACTTGATACAATCCGCGATGTTCAGAATCAACAGACTGAAAGGATGATAGCAATGTAGGACCAGCTTGATGTACTTTTTGCCAAGTTTGACAACATTCATACCAGCCAAGATCACTGACCCTTTGGCCATTCTGATCAAAAAGGGGGAGAATTTTTGGGGCAGCTCTTGAGGGGGAGTGCCTGGTTTGAGGGGGAGTTTAAATATGTGTTTTTTTTCTTTTCTTTTTTTTGGTTTGATACACTGGTTTAAGTCTATTTTAAAACTCTTAACATGTGAAACTTTGGTATTTAATTATATACTCTAATGATGTTATTCAGTTATTCAGCACATTGCTTTATGTTTTGTACCCATTGTTGCTTTTGTAAGTTTTGAGGGTTGTTTCATGCACTTATGCACTGTTTGTAGGCTTTTATGGTTTGTGACATGTATTTGCAATTCTTTGCTTATGTAGCCTTTATGCATTGTGCTTTTGGTACTTGTTAATGCCTCGCATTATCTTAAGTACAACACTCTTGTGCCCTTGTAGGATTGTTCCTAGATGCATACATGTTTGTATGCATTGGTTGAGTGTTGGACTTGCAAATGATACTCTTCAATTGAGCTTATCACTTTGCATGTCCGGATGTTCATTCCTTGTGTGAATGAACATAGTAATCACTTTTGCTTAAGTGACTACTGCTGTTGATCTTGCCATGAATTATTGCTTTTATGCTTATGTTCATTTTTGCTTGATCATGCTTATTTTGCTCCATATGCATATTAAGTTTTCTGCATACAATGATATTGCTATGTTATTATGTTTCAGGAGTTACTTATTCATATGTTCAAGAGCTTTACAGAATCTAGAGTTAGGTGTGAGTGAGTTTTGTTCAACTGTTCCCAACTCACGTTTTAAGTCTAGAGTCTGTTGTAGGGTTTTGTCACGGAATAGCCAAAGGGGGAGATTGTAAGGTTGAATTTCATCAACCATCTAATTGGCTTTATTCCATGACCAAATTGCTTGTAATTTAGCACTTAGTAACCCTGTATTTAGGTGGGAAAATTGTAAGGGTAGTGTGTGAGAAGATGTGAAGAAAAGCTCAAGAGTGTACAAGAAAAACAGAGCTTCGCGGCTAGGGCTCGCGGGTGGATCGCGACTGGCAAGCCGCCAAACGCTGGCATGTGAGAGGCACACTAGGAAGCTGAAGGGTCGCGCCAGCTGTCACGCTACAGGACAAAAGTCCCAGGCTGGCCAGGCCGTTACGTCGTGACTTGAACTCGCGACTTGGACAAGCCGCGAGACCAAGCCGTCAATTTGCCCTGTTTGGCAAAAACTGACGTTTTGCATTCCCTTCTCACCCTACTATAAATACACCCTTATACCCACCATATTGAGAGAGCTTCTAGAGAGAATTTTGTGAGAGAAACCCTAGAGAAATACAAGATTGATTGATCCCCAATCTTTACCTTAGAGACTCTACAAATTCCTCTACTCTCTTCCTCTCCATTGTCATACCCTTGAAAGGACATTAGCCAAATCCTTATCTCACCACACCCACGTTTGTGAGAAGGTCTATTTGGTACTGTTGGGAAGCAGTTAAAAAGGAACCAATTTACATTGGTTGATGCTATGGTCTAGTAGCGGAATCCGGTAAACTAGAAAAGAAAAAGGTTCGGCGCAACCTCATTAGAGCAAGAAGCATGGAGGGCTTAGATACCTGGGTAGATTAGGCTTGGAGGGTCTATTGCTGTTCATGTATCCCAACTATATTTTCTAGTGGATTATTTGACCGCTTGGAAGGCGGCGGAGAGGTTTTACGCCGAGGGCTTCGGTTTCCTCTTCGATAACACATCGTGTGTTGTCCGTGTGTTTGCATCTTCCTTCTCTTTATATTTGCCTTATATTTACTACTGTGGATGTGTTTATATTTGGCTTAGATCGTTATCAATTCTGTTATAAGCTTGTTATCATATTCCGCACATTAACTGTTTGATATAAAGCTTGAATTGGTAATTTTATATTTGGGGTCCAAACATTCAAAGGTATTATATACCCATTTTGAACTTTCAGTAGAAAATCCAAAAAGTTTGATCGACTTTGTTGAGTTTTGTCTTAAATCACATTTTGCCTTGTACCTTTGTACTAATGGCTTTGTGCATCCATGAGCTTTGCTTGTTTTCTATGCACTCGTATCATTGTGGGAGAAATTTTGAAATCTATGTGATTGTTGTAAATAGATCTTCAACCTTGTCATGAATGATTAGTGAATGGTTTTGTTGATCTTGAGACATGCATAGACTCATGTCTATATATCTTCCCACTCTTTATTTTATGTTTTTGCTTAAAAGAGCTCTCTAAATGTAAATCTCCAAATGAAAAGAGATATAGAGCTGCAATAGCTTGTCGCACATACTAGTATTCTACTAGGAAAAAGGGAAAGCGACCAAAATAAAATGTATGATGCCCAAAAAGCCAAAGGCTATCTCATCAATTGAAATATCAAAAATTTCAGGCATCTATCTCACAATGAGATTTTCTTTGCTCAAAAAGTGCAAATGATATGTTAAATATGGAGCCAAATGAAAAGCTTCAAAGAATTGTTATCAAGTGCATGTGGGAGGTCATATATGCATGTTTCTATAATTGAGATAGGTCACATTATCTAGTGCTAGTTGTGTATGCCTTGATTGAATTGATCATTGAAGCTTTACATTGGTCTAAGGACTATCTTATTTTTGATATCCACACACAACACACAAGTCTTTGTTCAATGAATGCCATATTTATTTGTGTGATTGTACTTGATTAAATGTGTTTTCACATGCTCAATCTTTGTTTGATCAAACACAAAAAGATTTTTGAGTGTTTTTAGCTGTTTTTGGAAAGTATTTTATTTTTACAAAAATGTCAAAATTTTCAAAAACAATTTTGTCCTATTTTGGTGACTCAGTCGCGAGTCAATCCAGTCGCATGCTCGCGGGTACATTTTGGCGACTTGTTCGCGGGTGGAAGGTCCAGTCGCGAGGGGTACACAGAGATTTTCGCGACTCAGCTTGTGACTCACTCGCGGGTAGATCTTTCGGTCGCGAAAAACACTTAGAAGATTTTTCAAGAATCTTGGTTACAAAGTGTTTCACGGCTTACCCTTGTGGCTTACTGGTAACTTGATCAAGTCGCGAAAAACGCGTGTTTTGCGTTTTAAAGTCAGTTTTCAAAATTTTTTCAGTTTTTCCCTCGAAAATTAGTGACTGTTCATTGTCTTCCCCATTTCTCTCTCTGAAACACTCCGTGTTCACTCTTGAGAAACCACCATTTTTGCACCATTTTCACTTCTATCTTCAAGGAAAAGGTATGGGTTTTCTTTCCCTCATTTCAAATTTCTTGTTTTGAGTGTTATTTTCTTGAATCTGAGAATGTGTTGTTGCTATTGTGTTCTGCGAAATGTTGGGTTCGAACATGGTTTTGCTTAAATATGCTGGGTTTGGTTGTTTGGGGTTGTTTTTCCCTTGTTGCTGAATATGTTTAGTGTCATGATTTTGCATCATTAGTCTAGTGTTTGATCTGAGCTTGTTATTTGATACAGTTTATACTCATTAGGCTTATGGGTTTGGGTTTTTCTGTGTTTTACTCTGAATATGTCATGGGTTTGTGTTTTCTAGAATTGCTTTGATTTTAAGTCATCCTATCATGGTTGTGGTGCTGCCTCTGGCTTTATCTTGCACTTGTCATGCTCATTATGTCATGTTTCATTGACATATGCCTTCATCTATCTGATAGTGTTTTACACTATACTGAATTAATTGCTCAATTTTTAATTATTTAATGCTTGCTCCAGTCTGCATCTATACTGAATGATCTTATTTGATTTGTTCTACACATCTCTGGTTATCAATTGCACTTGATTTATGGGTTGGCTTATCACTCTGTTATTGTCATTGTAACTAACTTGTTACTAATGTGTGTGCATTTCCACATATTTTGTTTCTGTTCTTGTTGTGGCCTTTTCTGCTTTATTACAGATGCCTCCCACACCTTCAAAGAAGAAGACTCCTACCAAGAAGGCAGACAAAAGGCTGAAAATGGATCTCAACCTGTTTAGATCTGTTCAGCACTTTGAGAGATACAGAGATTCCTTCATGAAAGGAACTATTATTCAAGAGAGATTTGTGGACTTACATGACTTGAAGGACACTTTTATTCCAGAGTGCTTTGAGGGAAGAGGCTGGGATAAACTATTAGGTGATTTACCTGGAGTGTGTGAGCCACTGATAAGGGAGTTTTATTCTAATGTCAAGATTAGAGAAGATGAGCTAGACTGTTGGGTAAGAGGAAAGGAGTTCACCTTGGATGCCCATGACATTGATGGGGTACTTGGGCTTGAGGGATTAGAGGAGTATGAATTTGTCAATTACAGAGATAGGATGTTATCCTTAGACACTGTCCAGGCTCGGATCGGTGGAGTTAAAGAAGCAAGATGTCTCAACACCAATGCCTTTCCTGTTGACATGAGGTGCCTGACCACCATAATGATGTACAACTTGTATCCTATCAGAAAATTGACTACTCTTACTAATGCCAGAGCTATCTTCCTTATGGAGCTTAAGGAGAAAACATTCATTGACATAAGCTCTCATATATTTGACACAATAATGGATGAATCCAGAACTACTTCATGGGCAAAGTTGGTTTTTCCTAGCCTTATCATGAGAATTCTCAAAGCAAAAGGGGTTCCAATTCCTCAAGATATCTGTCCCAAGACTCCACTTTCAGCAATCAACAAACTAACCATCACAAGGATACAAAGTCGTCTTCCAGGTGATGAAGAGGAGGGTGACCAAGGAGAAGGTGATCCAATGGAGACTGAACCAGAGGCTGCAGGACTATCCTCCACACCAAGAAGAAGAGTCAAGAGGAGCAGGGCTTCTACTTCATCTGCTGCACCTCCTGATGCATTTCAGATTATCCTGGAAAGGCTTGATGGACTCAGAGAGGTTCAAAACTGGCATACTGAAAGGATGACAGCAATGCAGGATCAGCTGGATGTACTTTCAACCAAGTTTGACAGCATTCACACCAACCAGAAGCAGTGACCTTTTGGCCATTCCGGTCAAAAAGGGGGAGAATTTTTGGGGCAGCTTTTGAGGGGGAGTGCTTGTTCTGAGGGGGAGCTTACATAATCATATGTTATTATGTTTATAGCTTTGATACTATGTTTTGGATAACTGTTGTTATTATAGGTTTGATACAATGTGTTTTAGTCTGGTTTAAACTCATAACTCTTGGTTGTGTTTGAAACTGTGGTTTATTTATATTTTGATGATGCTTTTCAGTTAGTTAATTCAACATATGTTTTATAGTTTTGTACCCATGTTGCTTATGTAAGCTTTAAGGGTTTGATTCCATGCTCTTATGCTATTTGTAAGCTTTTATAGTTTGTATCATGTATTTGCAACACTTTGCTTATGCAGCCTTTATGCGTTTTGCTTTAATACTTGTTAATGCTATGCATTATCTTAAGTACATCACTCTTGTGCCCTTGTAGGATTGTTCCTAGATGCATATATGTTTGTATGCATTGGTTGAGTGTTGGACTTGCAAATGATACTCTTTAATTGAGCTTATCACCTTGCATGTCCGGATGTTCATTCCTTGTGTGAATGAGCATAGTAATCACTTTTGTATAGTGATTGCTTGGTTGATCAAGCCATGATTTACTGCTTTATTGCTTAAGTCCATTTTTGCTTGATCATGCTTTTATTGCTCCATATGCATTTCAAGCTTTCTGCATACAATGACATTATTGTGTTGTTGTGTTTCAGGAGTTACTTGTTCATATGTTCAAGAGCTTTTTAGAATCTAGAGTTAGGTGTGAGTGCGTTTTGTTCAACTGTTCCCAACTCACGCTTTAAGTCTAGAGTCTGTTGTAGGGTTTTGTCAAAGAATAGCCAAAGGGGGAGATTGTAAGGTTGAATTTAATCAACCATCTTGTTGGCTTTATTCCGTGCCAATTTGCTTGTAATTTAAGCACTTAATAACCCTGTATTTAGGTGGGATTATTGTAAGGGTAGTGTGTGAGAAGATGTGAAGAAAAGCTCAAGCATGTGCAAGAAGGCAGAGATTCGCGGCTAGGACTTGCGGCTGACTCGCGACTGGCAAGCTGCCAACTGCAGGCACATGAGATGCACAAAGGGGAGCTGAAGGGTCACGCCAGCTGTCACACTACAGGACAAAAGTCCTAGGCTGGCCAAGTCGTTATCTCGCGGCTTGAACTCGCGACTAAGACCAATCGCGAGGCCAAGCCGCCAATCAGCTCTGTTTGGCAAAAACTGACTCTTCGCATTTCTTTCTCACCCCACTATATATAGACCCTTAAACCCACCAAATGTAGAGAACTTCCATAGAGAATTTTGTGAGAGAAACCCTAGAGAAAAACAAGATTGCCTTATCCCCAATCTTTACCTTAGAGACTCTACAAATTCCTCTTCTTTCTTCCTCTCCATTGTCATACCCTTGAGAGGCCTTTTTACCAAATTCTTATCTCACCACATTCACGTCTGTGAGAAGGTTTATTTGGTGCTGTTGGGAAGCAGTTAGGAAGGAACCAATATCCATTGGTTGATGTTATGGTCTAGTAGCGGAATTCGGGAAGCTAAAGAAGAAATAGGTTCGGCGTAACCTCGTTGGAGCAAGAAACTTGGAGGGCTTAGGTACTTGGGCAGATTAGGCTTGGAGGGTCTTCTGCTGTTCATGTATCCCAACTACATTCTTTAGTGGTTTATTTACCGCTTAGAGGGCGGCGGAGAGGTTTTACGCTAAGGGCTTCGGTTTCCTTTTCGATAACACATCGTGTGTTGTCCGTGTGTTTGCATCTTCCTTTCTTTATCTTTGCCTTATATTTACTGCTGTGGATGTGTCTATATTTGGCTTAGATTGTTTATCAATTCTATGTTTGGCTTATGTTTATATTCCGCACATATATTGTTTGATAATAAGCTCGAATTGATAATTTGTTAATTGGGCTCTAAACGTTCAAGGGTGTTTCGTACCCATATTAAACATTCAGATCCTACCAAAAACATAAATTTTTGCATTGTTTTGTTTTGTTTTGTCTTTTTTATTTTTTATTTTTTTTATGGGATAAATTTTTTGTTTTGATGAAACTTTAAGGGTTTTTATTTTTTCATGCTGGGGTGGTATGCCTTTTTCATTTATTTTTATAAAATTATGTTAACCTAAGCAAATGTTTTTTAGTTTCTAGTGCACTTGTAATCAAAATGAAAGAATGCTTCATCATTTCTAAATGAAGAATTTGAAGTTGGCTTTGCTACCTTTTAAGTTATAACGTTGTTAAATTTGTTTGATCAATATACTAATTTGTATTCTAATATTACTAAAATATTTTTTATATATAATTTTATCAGTTATACTTATATTTGTATATTGATTGATTGATTTTTTTTAGCATGCTCTTTAATTGTTGTTGAGTGGTATAACTTGAATAGTTGAGTGTGAAATTGTATCTTGATGTTTTTTACAACTCTATTATACAAATATATAATGTCTATATAGATGATGAAATGGAAGATGATGATTAGGAATTTAGGACGGTAGTTGTAAGAACCTTAAAATGAGAAAAATTAAATGTTCACTTTACCTTAATATTCATCTTACTTTTGAATTTCATATTGTAGTTAGCTAGTTTCCATATGCTAATTTATTTTGGATTTCAAACTTGGAATTTAGAACTTGGAAAATATTTTTCATATGTTTTGATAAATATTTTGGTATTTGGTTGCTAATTAAACATTTATTGAATTTTTTAGATACATTGGGTCAAAATTTAAATATATTTGTTTTGTTAGTATAGACTTAGCGATGTATGACATGCAAATTATATCATATGATGCAAATCTTAGTTTTTTTATGAATGAATTCATATTTTACATGATTATTCAACATAAAAAGCCATTATCAATGTGTTTTTTGCTTTAAATCTGAAAATATGTAGGATCTTACGATTCACGATTCGATCCTACGATCTACGATTTCACCTACCTTCAACGATCCTACATAGGATCCCGATTTTGACAACCTTGGTCAAATGTGACCATATTAGGTGCTCATCCATCCATATGGCATGAAGTCAAAATGGTGTGCAAGCTTATTTTTCTTTTATAATTATTATTACATTCAATCAAACGAAGATTGAACTGAGTTCTCCATATAAAGGAGACAAAAGACATTATTGAACTATAAAGCTCCTTGCATATGCAAGCTTATTGAAAACAGATACTTTTGGAAAGCATGGTTTATATTTCTGTCAAGGATTGATAGAGTCTGGAAGCAAGGCGTGGAGTGAGAAGAGCTTCAAGGGGAGTTGCCTTAGGCAAGGTAATGCCCAACCCTTCCGTCATGTCTACCAGCATATTTGATGGTGTCGTGAACTCAAATCCCTGAAGCAAGCGAGCTAGTGCCAGGTAAGATACTTGCAATGCAAATGTGTAACCTGGGCAGGCTCGTCTCCCAGACCCAAATGGTATAAACTCAAAATGTTGACCTGAAGCATCTATACTTGCATGGCTTGTGAGGAACCTCTCTGGCAGAAACTTTTCTGGGTCCTCCCAAATTCTTGGATCTCGGTGCAACTTCCACACATTAACAAGCAAACGAGTACCCTTTGGGACGTAATAGCCACAAACATGACAATCCTCCATGGCCTCATGTGGAACTAATAGGGGGTTTGGTGGGTACAAGCGCAATGTTTCCTTCACTATGGCTTGGAGGTAAACTAGATCTTTGATATCATGGTCGTCCACCCACCTGTCTCTACCAACCTTGAGATCAAGCTCTTCCTGAGCTTGCTTTAAAGCGTGCTTGTTATTCAATAATATGGACAGGAGCCATGTCAAGTTTAGAGATGTAGTGTCAGTGCCAGCCGCGATGAGAATCTACAACATGAAATTGAGGCCACACTTAATTAGAAGTGCACTGGTTATTAGTTATTACACACAGTGTATGTAACAAAAATTTTCCCTTATTAGAAAGTACATACACTATAATATTCTTTCTTTATAGGGTATAATATTCTTTGTAAATAAAAGAAAGTACTATCATTATATGATAAATTAGAATGAACACGGGTCAAAGTCACTATATATATATATATACCCAATTGATTTTAGGTGTAGAAAGGATTCAACCTATATCTCTTATTGGACAACGTAAAAAAATTTACCAATTGAGCCAACTGAAACCATAAAACAAAGTAAAACATGGTTGATTATTTAAATTGTGCGATAAATGACTATAACTTACAATTGCTGTTGCCTTTATAATGGTTTCACGCGTATGGCCAAATTCGGCATCATCCTCAATTTTGGATAACATGACATCGATGAAGTCCAGCTTGTCGGTTGGTTCACTACCCTTCAGCCTTCTCATACTATGTTCTTCAACCCAACTTCCTGCTACAGAGTCCAATTCCCTTGCAATACGCTTCATAGATTTTACTTGGCCCAGCAAATCAAAACATCCTAGAAATGGAATCAGATCCGAAATGATAGGGACCCCAATTGTGTACATGAAGGCTTTAATATTTTTCCCAATACGTTGTGCCTCTCCATTTTCATGATTGAAGCTATCAAAATATCTCTTCCCTACAATCATTTTAGTAATAATATTAAAGGTTAGGCGCTCAACCCACTCACTAATCACCACGTTGGCTTGGTTGCCCTCGTTGCTCTTGCAGAGAGTGTACAAATCTTTAATCATAGTTTCCACCTCGAATACTTCCACATCCTTTAGTGTTTCAAGCCGACGACTAGAGAGGAGTTCTAGCTTGGTTAGCTTTCGCATCTTGAGCCAATATTTTCCATAACTGGAAAAACCTAATACTGCATAGTTGTAGCCAAGGTGCTTTGCTTGGCTAGACATTGGACGTGTAGCAAAAGCCTTGTCATTTGTAGTGAAGCACTCCTTGACTGCCTCATGATTGCTAATCACAAGTGCAGGTTTCATGCCAAGTCTGATCATGAAGATGGGACCAACTTTATCAGCCATAGCACCTAAGGTTCGTGCAATTGGGTTTTGGCCACGTAGTTTATGAAGGTGACCTATGATTGGCAAGGCACCTGATGGCTCTGGAGCCAGCATACCCTTAATTTTGTGTCTTCCAATTCTCACCCTCCATTGATTGTACAATAGAGCCAATAGAAAAAACCCTGCAATTGCAAGTAGATGAGAAGTAATTTCCATGATGTCCTCAAACTTGAGGGAATGGAGAATACTATGAACTTTCCACCCACAACTTGGTAGTATTTTATAATGGTGAGAAAAAATCACGGGCTGATTTTTGTCACTCATTTCTTGACAAGTCATAGTTGTAGACACTTTTTTTTTGGCTGAAAGTCATAGTTGTAGACTTGCTATGCCTTTCAACTATTATGGTACAAGAGATTTGTATTTGTCAAAGTTGTAAAATTTATTTTTTTGCTGAAAGTCATAGTTGTAGACTTGCATTGCCTCTCAAATGTACCACGGTGTTGAGTTTCTTGACTTGGGTTCTCATCCTATTTAATTATGTTAAATATATTAGCAATGCGATATGTTATACCATGTTGTATATGCTAGAGTGGATACGGAAGGGGAAGCATAGAATAGGAACACCAAGAACACGAGGGTTATGTGGTTCAGCCTTGTCGGCCTACATCCACGAAGGAAATCATTAAGGGCTACATCTTTATTGTATAAGAGTGTAGTACAATAACCTGTATTACAATGAACTATAACATGAGTATATATGTACATGGTGAGCAAAGGGCTAAGGAAAATCTCCAAGGAAGCCTCACTTTCTCTGAGACAAAAGGCATTCCCATGGTTTGTTCAGGTTTGTTTTTAGACTCATTATCATTTGCTCTTTTGCCTTTGCGACTTCTTGTCCTTTTCACAGATTCAATTGTGGTTATGTTTGATGAAGTTGTTAGGATTGGTTCTATTAAATCCTATTGTATGATGTTATGTATGATATTGAGTATGACATTATGTATGACTTAATATTGTGATTAATAAAGTTGTTTTATTATTATCTGAAATAATGGTAACATGAATATTCAAACATTATCATATAGTCCATGAGATGCATAATATGTAATTTATGTGAAAAGTCACAGAAGATATAAATCACAAATTCTTTGTAAACTTAGAATTTTAGTTCGTAGTCGGTGATGAAATTGGGCATTTCATCTGCGAAGACTATAACATATTAACTAAGATGATTTGTCTTGATCATGGAAGTGGAGACTTCTAGTTGATATGTTGATATGTTTTAAGAGTTAAGACATATTAAACTGGACCGTTGTGAGATTTATTATTCTCCAAACGACTATCAAATGAATAATAAATCTCACAACTTATATTTAAATGAACTCTTAATCCTGAGAGAATAATGGACCTGATCATAAAGTGTAGGTTGCTTTGATATATCAGGAGTGAGATCTAAAGTTACGGTCAAAACCTCAGTATGTTGGCAACCACATTTAGTGTTGATGGAACATATATTTTCAAGATGAAATTCATAGTCTCTTAATGGAGATACAAAATATTCCCTTGAGATAAGTTTAATAGATTTGTTATTTAGAATGTTAGGCCTAACTACTTTGGTAAATAGTTACTAAAGTATATATTTATGAAATTGGATTTCATAAAAATATGATGAATAACTTAAAGGATTAAACCGGGTACTCAAGGAGTAAGATGTAGTAATCTACAAAGTGGTAGTCTACATTCATGACTTTGTGTTACTACGAATATTTTATGAAGGGGTTGCATGTACAATAAAGTCTTGGGATTCACCACACTAAGGTACACTATCTTGATCTTATATTCTGAAACTTACATAGCATATGTTATCAATTGCGAATGAAGTAGATACATTAATTTTCCGCTGCGTATGTTTTGTATACGATACAAACATGTATTTATCCATCAGAAGTTTTTCGGATTTGTTGGATTATCAATAAAATTTTTCAGTTTTTGGGCTTGGGCTATTTTTAATTTTTGTTCTAATGAATTTGCTTAAACTTAATTAAATAAACTTGGTATTGAAGGATGTGCATATATATTCTAATCATTTTGAATACGAAAGCAAATCCCTATTATATATAATTTTTCTCATTTCAAACCACCTTGATAGAATTTTAGTTTTAAGGTGATAACTTTATTAAGTAATATATATATATATATATATTAAAAGAATTGATGGCATTGTTAAAGGGGGGCAAAATGTAATTTTATTGAACAAAATTGCTAAAATTAATACCCATTAATATATTAATATATTTTTTTTTTTTAAAAATTTAGGGGGACCATTGCCCCCCTTAGTCAATATATAGATCCGTCCCTGACGTCCATTCTACATAGGCCGGCTCCTTATTATTGAAGTTAGGGTGGTCACTCTACCCTGACTTGAAAAAAAATTATTACAGACCTGTTACAAAGAACCTATAATAGTTTTAGCTCTACTAACACAATACCACAAATGTAACTAATTAACAACACCACAAATGTCTCCAAACTAATGTAATATTAACATAGAAATATATTATCAAATACATAACAAAAGAAAAGATGTTGTCCTTTGTACACAACATTATATTAACTACATAACATTGTCTATATCCATCATCATAAAACTAACAAAAGAAAAGATGTGGTCCTTTGTACACAGAAAGTCCTTCAACACTTAAATTAAACTAATACCATAATCAAAGTTTCAAAGTGTTTCAAAAAAATTTTCAACACTTGCAAAAAATGTGTTTCTTCAAGTGTGGTTCTTTGTACACAAAATGTCCTCAAACACCAACATAAAATTTATAAGCTACTTGGTTGATGGGTTGCAGCTGATGATTTTTGGAGAGCTAGGGATTGTAGGATTGGAGGAACATCCTACATACAAAAAAAAAAAAAGGCATTTATTAGGACACAACGATATCAAATATTGGAATCCAAAATTGCTTAATGCATGAGCATTACAAGGGAAATTTGGAGTTTCAAAGGCTGTAACTACAATATGGAAATCACAATACAACTATCAAACACCTTAAAGTATAAACTCAATTTCTACAAGGAAGAAATGAATCTTGTTCATGTGGAATATTAATCACGTTAAATTTAATTTAAGTTGTGAAAAACCACATCCCCTTGAACATGTGTTGATCACCTTAAAAATTCATTTAGGAGTACCGCTATGTTCCCAATCAACATAAAACCCACTAACTGCGGCAACATCAATGGAAAATAAGGAAGCTGCGATTAGGCTTTGTCATACCAAACCATAGTCCAACAAAAACCACAAACTTAGAACATAAATGGGCAAAACTCAGATTTTGAAAATAGTATGCAACCTAAAGAACAAACTCTGCTTAAATTATAACCATGCATCCATAAACTGAATGCCAATGCAAGTGGATTGCATGATGTCCAAAGCTTGAAAGGTTGCGCATGAGCAGTGCCTTTAGAGAATTTAGGATCCTCCAATTCATATTGATCTATAACATATACTCGAACTTAAAAATGTTTACAATGCAAGATTAATTCAAAATATCGGTAAGAATCTGTAAATCATGATGTCAAGATTACAAGCATGTATAGTGAAGCATATTATGAGCAAAAGACCATTCTTGGGCACAGCCTCATTGAATTCTATGTTTATACTTTACTCAGGGATGTATATTCTATAAATTTATCTCTGGTAAATGAAAAATGAAACAACAAAATGTCTACAGTGGCAGATACTCAAATAAAGAAGAGAAGGCAAAAGCTAGAGGCCTACATTCCCATCATCTCATAAAAAAGGTTTCTAAAACATAGACCTAATACAATTAGCTCATGTCCCAACAATTCAACAACTCGATCCTCTTAGTTTCAACCAGAAAAATTTTGCACTTGACAAAGCTAAGTTACCTTTCCAGTTGATATGCTTCTTCAAATCAAAGTAAACGGCTGCCTAGCTGATCCAGATAAAGAACTAGCTGCTTATCAACCATTTAAGACGTTATTCAATATAATCCTTAAGCCATAATCCAACAAAAGTGATTTTTTTTTTATTGCCAATTACACAGCATCCCATTGGTTGACCTCATCCTCCACCTTTACTTAACTCAATTAATTCAACATCAGAATATAGAAGAACTTCAATACAAATGGCATATACAAGAACCCAATTGTATAAATTATTTGAGGGATGCAATTTCTGCCAATAAAATCAGCATTAGCAATGGCACAACCACAGCTATAAATGTCCAAGAAGTAAGTCCTGAGGCGATACTAATGACTTTCCAATATCTAATGCTAATCAAAGTGCTAATCAGCCCAAGTGCTAATTAACATTATCAGACTCCAAGTGCTAATCAAAGTGCTAATCAGCCCAAAGGATTAAACCCCTTTACACACTTTTGATATTTTTCAACAACCCAAAGTGCTAATCAGCCCAAAGTCTTCACTAAGTTATATATTACCTTAAAATTGGCAAGTATAAATCATGTAGCTTAAAAAGAAAGCTCAAAAAGCACAACATAAACCTTATTACTATCTGAATACAAATTAACCCAAAAACAAAAATTAACCATTAGAAACCCCAAAATCAAAATCATTAATGCCAACCTGACTGCATTGTGAAGTTATTTGTTGCATTTGTTGGCGAACACATTGTCCAGTGCCCAAGCAATACTACCACTTGTGTCAGATTATTGCAATTGATTCGAAGGTTCAGCCAACAACTCCTTCATTTTATCCTGATATTAGCAACATCATTTGATTGAAGACAACAAAAATTATATTGAGAAGCATGCACAATATATTGAATACAATAAGATGCAGCCAAAATCTGTCCTCTCTATAGCAATACAAGATACTATTATTAAAGATGAAGGAGGAACTAAATTAATACTTGATGTCCTCTCTATAGAATTTCATTTCATTTGTCATTGATGAAATGAAATTCTCTTATATACCATAAATGGATTGAAAGAATACAGGAAGCTATGGTAAAGTTTGTGGAGATGAAAGCTTAGTTAAAACTATATGTGCTGATGTTAGTGATAGAATTTGCTTATGCCTAGTCTTTAATAATATTGTAAAGTCCTCAGAGTGTTTATAAAAGCTAATTGGGTTCATTATTTCACAATAACCAACTTCAGTAGTTTCTTTACATTTTGAAGCAACAATACATATCCTTAACTATGGTCATTCATAGGCATTTACTCCATAGAATTAGAACTACAACAAGCATGCTAAACAGTATGGTTATTGTGAAACCACTCTATTGAAGCAAATGCAATGATTGACAATGAAAATGAAACCACAAATGGATTACTCACCATTTTTTCTTGCACTATAGGATTAACTGCAAATCCATCTTTACGAGTATGCAATATTGAATATAATGCTGCACGCTTTACAGGACGTCCATCAACTTTTGCCTGCTATATGAACGGCATATTTATGTAGTGATGAATATTGGTTCCACATAAACTTAAGACAAGTCAAATCATTTAAAAATTAGTCATAATACTTATTACCTTCTTTGTAGTGTGCACGGCAAAGTTGCATGAACTAGTAGTATGTAAGTCCTCCTGTTGAGAACGACGGTCCCTATTCTTCTCTGACTCTATCTTCAAAATTATGGAGTCAGAGAATACCATCAGAATAGCAAGATAAAATCTTTGATAAGCCTAAAAAGGCAAGACAAAATTATCTTTCTAACTGGGAAAATAAAAACTAACATAAAAGGAAAAGGAAAATACTTGTTTTATATGGGTAACTAGAACTCATACACTTGCATGGGATTCAACCCATAAGTTATGCTCCACCTCTTATCTAGGTAGGGAGAAGCAAAAGCGGCAGTAGCAGCATTATAAATTAGAAAACACCAACAGCAAAACACCTTAATTAGAAATTTCTAACTCCTTTGTGTCTTAGTTGGCAGGAATTTTGCTTCAAGACTGAAAGGAGTGGTAAATTGATCTAGAGGGTTCTTAGATTGAGGAAAGTCCTCCTTTTTTACTTTCTGCTTTTTTTTCATTGCTTTATTTCTTTTGAGTTCTCTAAAAGAACTATTTAGTTGGTAAATATGTGTTAGTTGGCAAACAAGTTTTGCCTACTAAATAACCACTCAAGGTAAATAACCATTCACCACATTGCATAATATGTGTTATATAATTTTGAAGATTACATATAGCTTATGCCAATTACAATGAGTTCATTATGCTCTCATTGACATATGGTTGATCAAGGACTCACTGTCCCAATATTGATACCTCAAGAATGGTCTCGATTTTATTCCTAAGATCACCTTTTGGACTCGATCTTGAGACCATATTTTGGTCTTGACATTAAGACCAATATAATATTATTTTTTGGTAGAAAGGAAAGTAAGAGTGAAACCTATATCATCATATATATGCTCACACTAACACACAAACACTAACACTCAACTAGTTGTATGAGGGCTTGGTTGGGTTGGAGTTTATTTTTCAAAACAAAACATAAAAGAAGGTCAAATTCTAATCATGGATAGCTGAGAAACAAGAAAATATTCATATACCAACCAAAAAAAAAAAAACATGACAATCAGTTCATAGACATAAGAATTTAAAGTCAAAGGATTTAATGAATTAATACATACACATCATGGATTTCAGTTTTGAGGATTTGATTTTAACAAAAACACTTATCATGCACCTAATCATGTATCAATAGTACTTAAAATCTACCCATAGCAAAACACCTATCTCAGATCACCAACTTTGTTGAGTCACAACTTTCAAGCAACAATTAGTAAAGTAAAACCTGTTCTTTGGGCAGAAATAACCATCACATTTACAACATGGCAGAAATAACCATCACATTTACAACATGGCAGTAATGAAAACCAAAAACACAGATTAAGCACATCTTAAAAAAAAAAAAAAAAATTTAAAAAGAACATACCACTACATCCTCAGTATACCAATGGTCAACAAGAACATCCTAATCTTCTGGTATGCATCCCTTGGGTCGGTTGCTTTTCACCCGTGCTTTGTTTCTTGGATGCGGTATGTAATGAGCCGTTTTTAGCCTATACTTGTGATCCCTCCAAGCCTTCCCAATTTTTTGTAAGGTAAATGTTTTCAAACCCGCATATGCAGTAGGATTAGTAGGGACGACGTATTTTCGCTACAATCAAATAGATGAGTTAGCAAATTACAATCAAATAGTTGAGTTAGAATTGGAACTGCAACAAGCATGCTAAAATGTCATAATTACAAGTATTATAAGTTCCTGGTTTACCTCTACAAGACGCCAACACTCTTCTTTAAGTTCTTCTAGCATGTCCCTCCAATTCAGATATCTTATTGGGAACATGTGGGGTTTTTGCACAATCGTCCCCAAGAAACCAGTGAAAGCCCTCGCCCCTTCATCAACCGGCTGATGCATACTATTTAGCGGCAACTCAATTACTTGGTCGTCGGGAAGATCCTAAACATCCAAGTACTTGCTTGGCCCGTGAGTGGCACGTACATGTGGCTGCACGTTTGAAATTTAAAGGAGGCAATATCGTTAAAGTAAGTAAATATATATGAAATTAAATAAATAAAAGAGGAAAGTGAGGTGGCAAACGAAATAATATATTATAAGTTGTCTTTTGCTAAGAGATGGTGTTTAATATTATGCTAGAATTCTTACTAGAAAAAGTAAGAGGGTTTAATGAAATTCTTTTTGGTTGTGTCACTAGTTTTTGGCATTAGCATGATAATTTATATTTAAAATATTATACAGTAAATAATTTTAAGTAAAATAGTTGCACACAAAATATACAATTTATGTAGATGATATAATTAGAAAATTAGATTATCTTAAAACTTAAAAGCTCAGATAATTAGATTTTAAAATGACATTTTTTTCAAAGAAAAAATCAACTATTTTTAAAAAATTAGCTTCTTTTTAATGAAATAATTCAATATAAAAAAAATGGGCAGCAACAATTTCTCTATACTTTTTTGCACATTTTAACCAACATTTCAAATGTTTCCCTAAATTCTATACAATTTTCCAAAATTTAATTTTTGGTTATGATGCATAGCTTGCAATGACAACCCATGCTTATATTTTGTTTTTTTCTTTTTTTCTTTTTTAATAGAATTTTTAAGCAAACTAATAGCAAATTTGATATCAAGTTGTAAGCTCATACCTTGTGTAGAAGCTTTGTGCATTTCTTGGTTCGTTTCTTGATCCACATGTTCTGTAGAAGCTCCTTCCACGGTTACGCTCTTGGAACGCATGCACAAATTTGCTTTTCGCCTTGCCATTTCAACTGTCAAAGTGTAAAATAAAAACAAGTATCATCATAACTATTAACCAAGCTAATCGAATTCAAAACCCAAATCTCATTTTAGTCCTTTAAGATAAAACCAAAAGAATTTAATAAAAAAAATATATCAAACACCAAATTTGTTTTGTAAAGAAAATATATAGTGAAAGAAATAGTTCAAGGACAAATATTTGTTACCTTGTAGTGGTAGGGGTAAGTCGAGCAACTGTGAGGAATTGGCTACCTAGTTGAAGCTGAAGAAAGTGAAGAAAAGGAAATGCAAAGAAATGAGGGTGAAAATTTTGGTGATATAGATAGATTAATAGAAATAAAGTATCCTGCTAAAATATGTATTATGAAGATGCTTAAACAAAACTCGTCAGGGCATGAGGGTGAAAATTTTCTTTAAACAAAACTCGTCAAGGCATCTTTGTGTGAGATAGGAATAATAGATTGCATACAAATAAAAGAAACATGTGTATAAAGAAAGAAAAGAAACAACACATGGAGAGATAGGTGAAAGAAAGACATACATCAATATATATAAAGAATATAAGTACAATGTTTGTCAATAATGGTCATAAGACCCATGTACAAGATATAAATGTATCTCAAATAGAAAGAAAAGAAAAAGATACATAAAATCCTCACTACATCCCTCAAATATCAACACTCTCCCTAAAAAAATTAGTCCTATACTAACTCTCTCCCTAAGTATGACTACTCTCATATACCAAAACTACTTCCCCTTTTTGTCATAAGTGACAAAGGGTAAGAGTGTCAAGTAGACATCGCATCTGTACCAGAAGAGCTAGCATCTCCATCATCATCATCCTCATCCTCAGAAGCCTCTGGAGAAGGTGGAGAAGAAGTCTTAGAAACAAAGCCACCCATGACCACCTGCCGTCATGCAATACAGCCGACACAAATGTTCACCTGATACAACTTAGTAAAGAGTGTATCAAGGCGAGTATCCATGTGCTGAAGTTGTGCCATGATATCTCCGAGAGTCACATCGCTCGTAGAAGAGGAGGGAGCGGATGTGGATGGAGCAGATTAGGATGGAGCCAAACGGAAGGAAGGAGCTACTGACCCAAACTGCCCCAACCTAAACTGTGCCTCGCTCCGTTTAATGGTAGCGTAGTCAATGGCACACATAACGGAGAAGTGGTCGAAAGAGCGAAAAGGAATAGAAAAATGGCATAAAATCCGCATGATAGCCGAAGGGAAAATGAGCTTATCACGGGTAACCATATCCCTATACACATCTATAATAGAAAGAATACAATGTGAAGGAAAATCTATAGCGAGATGCTCAAGAAGTGAAAGCAGAAATCGAGCACAAGGCTCTGTGATAGAGTTATAGGGAGAAAGTGGGTGCAAAACAAAAGTCATCACCATGTTCATGAATCTAGGTCCTTTAGCAAAGGTTGAACATGGTGTAAACTAACGATCGCCCCAATCCCTGGGACACTCACAAAAAGCAGAGATCATCTCATCTTTGGACACAGTTCTCAGACACTCACAACCAGGGTAGTTAGGATGCTTTACCCTCAGGACACGAAGCACATCAGATACCAACTCCGGTGTGATAACTATGCGCGTACCTCGAACGCAAGTATGAAAGAGAGGTACTGAAGAATCAAGTCCATGCATGTTAGAGTAAAACTCCTGGATCAATACGGATGGACAGGTGACTAGGACGTCACACAGTGACTCCCAACCCCGACTATGAATGACAATGGGTAGGTCAATGTCGGAGAAATCTGACAAAATGACTTGGCGTTCCGAATGAACACCTCGTCGAGAAAAGTTCTCCGAGAAGTCCTTTCGAGCATCCTCATCACAGAAACGAATAGAAGAGGGGGTAGGATCAGAAGAAGACGATGCCCCGGAACGAAGAAGGTTTCGGGACGAGGCAGATTTAGGTTTCGATGCCATTGACGCACTAATGTAAACTAGAGAGTGAGGGGGAAGAAAGAAACACTCAGAAAAGTCCCAAACAGTTCAAATATATAGAAATATATTTAATGTAAGGTATGTATGCATGAAAATGCATGAGCATGTGACGTGCAACAGTAATATCATCATACGCTCAGCCCAATCCAAACCTACCAGCACACAGACAGTTCAACATATATAACACACATCTAAATGCATGAAAATATAGTTATAATGCACATGAAATGCAATGCATGAAGTTTTTAAGATCAAATCTTCAAAACCCATCCCAAAAATTTAACAAAAACCTCTTTGATTTTGAAAAACCCCAAATTCTGTAAAAATCCCAAAAACTTAGGTTTCAAAGAATGAAATGCATGAAAATGAGGGATTAGAGACTTACCAAGTGAAGAAAAACTTGATTAAGCTTGAAAAAATCCTTGAGGAAGAGGTTTAGAGAGAGAAATGAGTGTTTGGGAGATGAACAGCCACAGACAGATCGAGAGAGATTGAGGAAATGAAGTCTGGATCGCGCAGAACCTATATATAGAACCTTAGTAAATCTCGACAGATAGAGGTGTCGAGAGGTATTGAGATAGGTGTCGAGCTTTAAAAGCTTTGACAGATGCAACTATCGAGAGGTGTCCATAGCAAAGCAAGCTCGATGGATCGAGGAGCTATCGAGGAGACAGGAGATTTCACAATCAATCCACCTAGCTATCGAGAGGTATCGAGATTGCGATAAATCAAACAATAGACGAGCTCGATAGATAAGCCAGGTATCGAGAGGTGTTGAGGAAGTGTCGAGATTGCTTAAAAACAGTTTTTCAAGAAGAGAAAAACACAGATATGAACGCAAACAAGCATGCAACACAACTAAGGATCCAAACTGTTAGGTTCTAAAGACTTAGGATTTAATGTATTTAGAACTCTGATATGTAATGTTGGCAAACCATGATCAAAACAATATGTTTAGTCTTGTTTAGGCTTGCTCAAAGTTGATTAATTATTGTAAAGTTGGAATCGAGTGGCTGCAGAAGTCTTTGTGACTTTCGGTCTGACTCGATCGATCGAAGAATAGACTCGATCGATCGAAAGTCGGCCAGATTGTTTTTTCTGCAGAATTTCCAACTCAGCCCTACCTCATTAAACGTTTAAGGTTTTATGTTTTTGCCCTAGGTATATAAGGCAAAACCCTAGCCACGTTTTTGTGAGTTGCTCCTGTTGTATTGTTGCTTATACTTTTTTGTTTTGTGTAAATCTCTTGTGAAATTTAGAGGAGCTTTCCTTTACACAAAGCTTAGGGTTTTCAAGGTAGAGATTACTTCAACATCTTGATGATCAACTCGGTTGCTACCATTGGAGCTTATAGAAAAACAAGCGGGGAGCTTGTAGCTAATTGAAGAATCCAAGAAAGAAGGAGTCTGTGGATTCGGAGCTTGCACGTGGTCGTGTTAGTAAGTTCTACTGGTGGGTAGTATTAGGAAGTTAAGCGGGGAGCTTGTAAGTCCTTTTGTATGAACTTCAATTCTTTCATAGTAGATTCAGGTTTACCTTGAGGATAGCTAGGTCAAATCCTCCCCGGGTTTTTACCGTGTGGTTTCCTGGGTCATCATATCTTGTGTTATTTATTATTCCGCTGCTTTATATATTCTTGATATGATTGTATGATTGTGATAACCTAGAATTGCATAATTTAACTAAGTTAATCACTTGGCTAATAAACTAGGTTAATCCAATTGTTGTTTTAAGGGGCCTAAAAACCATTCACAAACAACATTTTAAACACTCAAAATCATCTCTCAACTAAAAGATTAAGCACATTGATCCCCAAAACACACACACACACACTAAACAAGTCTAACCAATTTTATATTTCAAAAACAAGTTAAAACAGTTTAGTGAGCATACATTAACACATGTAAATCTCGTGATGGCCAAATCACATTGTACCTGCACATGTATCAAAAGTAGCAAAGAATATTGTGTGTTATGTGTGAAAAACATCGCAAGATTGCATAAGTGTATACATGTTATGACGATTTGAGATATGAGAAAATCACTTTAACTCACACACAATCATAACTGTTTGATGGGAACTATCACCTTTGCCGTACATCCTATAACTCCCATATCTCTTAGAATACACATTTGCAATCATATTTAAAAGCATTTTGATCTTTTTGCTTTTTATTTTTCTTTGCATATTTTTCTTTTTAAGCAAATCATGCATGGACATATAAGAGATAGAAAAAAAAAAAAAAAAAAAAAAAACCCAATTATGTTAAGAAATTGACATTCCAATTTTGCTATGCCGGAGCACACAAAAGTCATTCATGATTGGTGAGCAACAGTGGTTAGATGGTTATTTATGTCTTTCTCTTAGGATTTTCTAGTCCTTCCCATCAAAAAGAGTGATATGAGTGTTAAGTACAAGAGATTACTTAATCTTACGCATCACAAATAAGAGCCACAAAGCTCACTTGCTTAGTTGTGCATAGAGATGCTCATCTAAGCTACAAAAGATACAAAGTTTAGAAAACTTTATTTCAATGGTCATCCAAGGTACATAAGTACCAATGTACACAAAACATACACCATTTTTGTATTTTTTTTTATTATTTTTATATCAAAAACAAAATAAACAAAATTGAAAACAAACAAAAACATGTTAAATAAAGAAAAGCATAAAAACTAAACTGACTCAAAACAGTAAAGCAAAACACTCAAGTAATGCAAACAAAAACAAGAAGGGAGAGAGAGAAACAGTGATAGAATCACTTGGAGCCCTTTTCCTTGCACACTTTGGAAGAACCTTTCTATCTAGCAAACCCTTGATCCGGAGGTGAGGGGGAAGAATTGAAACTGTTCAAGTTCAAAAGAAACATGAGGGCTTTGAGAAGATCTCCAAGATGAGCAAAAGATGATGGAAACTGATTCTGGTTTCCCGATGCGATCATGCCGTTGCTCTGTTGAGTGGCTAGCCACTTATAGCAATTAGGTCGAGTATGAGCGGCTACTCCACAGTGATGACAGAGATGCTGCTTCTTCTGTTTAGGCTTTTGAGAGTTAGCCTTCTTAGACGTAGGGTTTTTAACTTCTTTCTTATCCTGCTTAGGGGGTGCTCCTAAGATAGATTTACCCTTGTCTATGTTCTCACTAGCTAAATCAGTTTTGACACTAGTGTTCTCAATTTCAACATTATTAGCAGGAGGAACAAAAACAGTAGTACTAGTAGAAGCAATACTAGGAGAAGAGAAATTATACCCTAAACCAGTTCGATCGGAAGCAGATTTCTGAAGACTGAGATTTTCATCGAGCTTAGTGCTTGAAGTCCTTTCTAGTTGAGCTCTAACTTAGAACAATTCTACCTCAAGCTTCTTGATCTTCTCAGCCAAGAAGTTATTCTCAAACCTCTATGCTCCAATAGTTTGATTGGATTCATCAAACTTTGTGGAAAGCTCTTCATGCTCAAGTTCCACATCACTGAGCTTCTTGGTGGTCAACCTATACAACTTCTCATGCTTTTCTGAGACCTTGTACAACTTTGCATAGGCTATGTGGATGTCATCTTGTTCATCCATCTTCTCAAACTTGGACTCCACTAATTCCTCTTTTTCATCCATATCTTCAACAATCCCCTTAGTAGGATTGACAGTGGTAGTGAAGGCATTTAGGATTCCATCATCCTTATTGTCGAAATCATCCTCAGGCTCGGTGTCGCTCAAAGTAGCAGCAAGTGCCTTGCTATTCCCAATGGTCTTGAGATATGTAGGACACTCTTGTTTCATATGACCAAAACCTTGACACCCAATGCACTTTGGTCCTGAAGGAACAGTGTAATGACCACAATCCCTAGCATCCTTCTTCCCTTTATCTTGGCTCTTGAACTGTGAGGAGTTAGATTGCTTACAGTCCTTGTCGAAGCCCTTTCTATTTGCGTTCTTCATAAACTTCTTGAATTGTCTGGTGATGTAGGACTTCATCTTAGAATCTTCATCGTCTGAAGACTCATCAGTATCACTGCTCTTGGCCTTCAATGACATGCTTTTGCCCTTACCCGACTTGCCAATTCTTGTTAAACCTAACTCAAAGGTCTACAGATTACCAACCAACTCTGTCAGAGGAATCTTGTCGATGTCCTTTGATTCCTCGATCGCGGTGATCTTGGCAAGGAATCTCTCAGGTAGAGACCTGAGCACCTTTCTTACAATCATGGTTCAGGAATAGTTTCCTCAAGATTGAAAGCTGAGTTCACTATGTCCTTGAGCATGACATAGAACTCATCGAATGACTCATCCTCCTCCATCTTTATCTCTTTGAAGCTAGTAGTGAGCCTTTGAAGCTTCAAGTCCTTGACAGCCTTTGTTCCTTTATAGGTTGTCTGGAGGATGGTCCATGCTTCTTTAGCAGTTTCAGTGGAGGATATCTTCTTGAACTCCTCATTGGTGACCGCATTGAACAAAGCATTCAATGCTTTGCTGTTGAATTTCGCCGCCTTGATCTTAGCTTCATCCCAATCGGCCGACGCTTCCTTTGGCTTGGTCCAGCCTATCTCCACAGCTTGCCGCACTTTCTCATCTAGAGACTGCAGGAAAACTCTCATGCGTACTTTCCAGTATGCATAGTTAGTACCATTAAATAAAAGAGGTATAATGAGAGAATGTCCTCTATCCATGACAAACAGGGGTCAATGGATCACACAGCAAAGATTAAAACCTAATCAGAGTATGCCCGCTCTGATACCACTTGATAGGCCAAGAATGTATTGACCCCTTGTGACAAATTAATTAATTAATTAGTCAAGTTTATTAATTAATCAAATTAACATGAAAGATGTGTGGTAGCACAAACAAATCACCAATTAAACTAAGTATGCAGCGGAAAATAAATTGACACAGTGATTTGTTTATGAATGGGGAAAACCTACACGGCAAAAACCCCACCGGGTGATTTTAAGGTCACCACTCCCGAGAATCTACTATTTTCACAACAAGCGGTTACAAGTAAAGGAATCCCAGTACCTTATACCAACCTACAATTGAATCCTTACCCCAATACCCAATTGAATTTGTTCTGTAGTGACAATCTCTCATTGTAATGCACGGCTCCCAATACGTAACTAACCAATTGCGCAGATCCCAGTACGCGACTTCAATCACCAACTAAAGAAGGTTGTTGGCTGTAAAGTTCTTCAGTTCATCACACGATAAAGATTGAGAAAATGCTTGGTCACAAAACCTTACGGTGTACAAACATGTTTGCTCAACAAGAAAGATGAACTAGGACAAATTCTGTCTCCGGTCACAATTTGCTTGAACAAACTTTGCTCAACACTTGTGCAACTTTTATCCACTTTGATGGCCCTTAAAATAATCCTTTTATATGTTTAGGGTTGTGAGAAAAGAAAACCCAAACATACAATCACGGATTGGAATCAAAACAGAACTGAAATTCGGTTTTTCATAAACCTCGACAGATGGCTATCTGTCGAGCTGCTGTCAAGCCACGGGGCTGGAATAGCTTTTCAAGCTCGAATGATGGCTAGCTATTGAGCTTTAATGACAGACACTTTTCAAACTTGAATCTTGGACAGACTTGCATGACTTCAACACTTGAACTTGAAACAAAGTTTATTGAAGTATTAAACACATCCTAGATTTATCCAAATACAAGTAAAGTGCATTTTGTCAAAGAATTAGCCAATTACATAAATAGTGACATATGTTCCTAACAAGTGAATCACATATGTCCTAACAATCAAAACTGAAAATTAGAACTTCGTAAATCTCGACAAATTCCCTATCTGTCGAGTAGCTGTCGAGCCTCAGGCTGAAATAGCTCTTTTAAACCTCGATAGATACTAGCTGTCGAGCTTTAATGAACAGCACTTCTTCACTTGCTTCTTAGACAGACTTGCATGGTTTTAACACTTGAACTTGAAACCTTGTTTCTTGAAGCATTAAACACATCCTAAATCTACCCAATTACAAGTAAAGTGCGTTTTGTCAAAGGATTAGCCAATTACATAAAATATTGACATATGTTCCGAACATGAACCACATATTTCCTAACATAATTAATTCACTTGGCTAAATTAATTGGTTAAATTATCAGAAGGGGTCAATACATTCTTGGCCTATCAAGTGCTATTTCGGGTAACTCGGTGGGCTATTTTTCAAATGACAATGAGTCTAATGATTTGTATCGAAAAAAGTAAAAATTTTTGTTGAAATTCAAGCTAGGAAAGTCTGCATTCTAAAATATTCATACGGCGTCAAAGAATTCCTTACCATTCCAAAGTTATTGCCAAAGAATTTCTAGTAATGCTTGCTACGCTCATCTCTAGTTTGCTTTGTTTACCGCTTTCCATAATTTAGTACGATCCCCTGTCAACTCCTGCTAACGGTCATCGGGTAAGGCTAATCGGTGGAATCTCTCCCTTGTTGCTTCTTCGATCCTTGGCCATATGTTTTCTTCAAGCTCTCCTGGTTAGGAAAGGCCGGGCGGAGCTTTTGATGTTGAGTCCTTTCCTTTCCGAAGAAAAAGGATTCACTATCTCTGTCTCGAAGTCACTCTTTTTTCCAGTGAGTACTGAAACTCTTTCGTTCTCCAAACTACCTCCAAACGGCTTCAAGTCTTAGGCCCCGTTCGTTTGGAGTGAAAATAGGGAGGATGGAAAATAAAGAGAGGAAAATAGTTGTTTTCCACTGTTCGTTTGAGGAAGGAAAATAGGAAGGATGGAAAACTGGAGAAAAAGTTTTCTCTCCGGGCCCACATTTTTTTTCCTCCCAAATTGGGAGGAAAACTTGGGAGAGAAAAGTGCTAGTGTAGCACTTTTCCACAAATGCCCTTCCCATGTTCTCTTCTCTCTCTCTTTTTTTTTTTTTTTTTTTTTCATCGTGATGTTCTGTGTGTTTTTTTTTTTTTTTTCCTTTTTTTTTTGCCAACCTGACGTGCTCTTTTTTTTTTCCTTTTTTTATTTCAAGGTGACTGGCTCTTTTTTTCTCAACGTGACATGCTTTTCTTTTCTTTTTTTTTTTCAACGTGATGTTCTCTTCTTCTTCTTTTTTTGGTTTTTTTTTTCTTATGACATTAATTTTTACATTATATTAATAAAAATATAAATATAAATTTATATATATGATGTTGTAAATTTTATATTATTTAATGGGTACAAATAAATCTATTTCTTACATAATATGTAACAAGGGTATAATAGTCAATTTATATAAATTACGTTTTCCATCCTTCCCTTTTTCTCTCCAACCAAACAAAAGAGTTTTCCACCCTCCCACTTTTCCACCCCTTCAACCGAACACACAAGAGGGAAAACTAAATATTTTCTATCCTCCCATTTTTCCATCCTCCCACAATTTTCCATCTTCCCACTTTTCCACTCCTCCAACCGAACGGACCCTTAGGCTTCCAATTAGAGTGGAACTGGTCGGGGATCAGAGTGAGTGCTTAAGGAATAACCTATGTTGCCTATGTTGACCTATTATGCCGAACCAGTTCTTTCTTCGAATTAGACCAATCGACTTTCGTTTATATGCCACTTATAAATATAAAGAAAGATAAGACCCTCTACTCTTTCAACAGCTGGAGCAAAGCCTTTCTCTTTTGTGGAACGTGCACACAGAGTTGTAAAGGGAATATTCCTAATCAATATATGAACAACTCGTCCTCGGACCTGCCCGAGGAAGGATTTTACGTTGAATTTGTGTCTCTTGCTCTAGTAACCTAAGTCCAGTCATTCTTAAGTCTTAATTTATTTAGCTTTGTAGTTTGCTCACAAGATCCATTCTCCTACAAATCTATTGTTTTGGGCTTATTAGGCTGATCACACTGTTCTAAATAGGCTAAGCGTCTCACTTTTAAGCTCTTACAATTACTTTATTACCAATTGATGTGAGACCGTAGTCTTTCTTTTTTATTTTTTTATTAGAAGACTGAAGAGTGATACCGTTGTGACTAATCTAAGCAAATGATATTCAAAAATAAAATTTGAGATTAAAGATTAAAGGTGACAACTTCAAAGGAGTTAATCTGATATAAACAATATAGTTATTAAATCCTGATAAGAGTTTAATTTGATGTAGACGTTAGGTCATTATATTACTGGTTCAACTAGAAAATCATTGGTTGAACCATATAGTCAATTAAAATAAATATTAAAAATATATTAAAACTTGATAAATTAATTTAAAAAATACAACATATTCACCATAAAATATATCAACATATAATAATAACATACCTAATACAATATAATAACATACTCTGTTGTTGAGAATCATATAATAACATACTTAATACAATCTTAATTGTTAATTATGCTCTCTTTATGCTAGATAAACTTTTAAAAAAGTTGTGAATGTTATTTCTTTTGTCAAAAGCCTAATAAATCAGTTGGCATTTCTCAAAATTTATAATAAAAACATCCTAGATTAAAATCTTAATTTTCTCTCAACTATCGAATTATCAAAAAGATATGTTATTTCTTTTTACAACATTTTTAGTTATCAAAATTTTAAATTACAATACAAAAATGTATGGAGTCAATTTTCCAATAAAAATATACATCATAACTAAGTTAAAAAGAAGATTGGGTTTAGTGTAAAAAGAAAATAATCAAATGATATAATCATAAAAGAAATATTCAAGAAATACAATACAAATATAAATAGAAATAATTCATTTAATGAGAAATTATATCATGAAAAATGATGGAAAAAATAATAAGAAAATAATTTTAAAATGTTAATTTGTGTTTTTCTGTAGTGTTTTAATTCACTTTATTCCATGTCAATTTTGTTGTAATTCATGCTTCTATTTTCTTGTATTTTGTGGGGTTTAATGTATATGGATTAGGTCTAGAGTTGGTGAAGAATTGCACATCTAGTGGAACTTAGGAGTTGAGACTGACTCTTGAGTAGCTCAAGATTGCAATACCCGTAAGATGACATGTGAGAAGCATGTGAAAAAGTTAAAAAGTCAGTTATGGTTGGGTTGTCTCGCGAGTAGGCCTACCTATGAGTTACACTGACTACTCATTTTTAAGATACAGCCTCCTCCTTTACTACACTATATATACTCTCATTTCCCACGAAATTGTAAGGTGGGTTTCTAAAAGAAAACCCTAGAAACACCATTAGAGAGCTAGTGAATTTGAGCTAACAAATTACTTCTCAATTCCCTTAGATTTTCTCTACTCTTTTCCCTCTCCCATTGTCTTACCTTGAGAGGAGATTAACCCAAACGCAAAAATATAATAACATACTCTTTTGTTGAGAATCATATAATAACATACTTAATACAATCTTCAGCCATTAAACCATCCGCACCAGTCTTCAGTGCAGCGTCTCTGACCATCGAACCGCTGGCACCAATCACTGGTGAGGTTGCTACTTGCTACCATCAATTGACGGAGGGGAGTCACCGATAACAAGACCGCCTGTACTAGTAGCTGGAGCAGACTCTCCAAACACTGGACTGCCAGCACCAGTCATTGGAGCAAAGTTTCCAACCACCAAACCGCAGGCACTAGTCATCAAAGCGGTGTCTTCAACCACTAGATTGGTGACCTTGTGATCAGATGGAAGAGGAGAAGTCACGGTATGTTTTTGGAAAATATTTTACCAAATTTTCAAAAATAAAAAATTTTACAACTTTTTTTTATAAAGGATTTTATTGTAAACGGAAAATATTTTACAAGTTTGACTGTAATTTACTTGCAAACAAACACCTGAAAAAGGAAAAAACATTTTTCCAAAAAAAAAAATTCAAAACAAATAAAACGTTAGATTCAATAACTATGGTAATAAGCCTTTAAGCCTATATTAGTCAGGACTGATTGGCCAATTCGACTGCTGAACCAAGGACCCAATTCTTCTATCAATCTAGATATATAATTAAATCTTTTATATAACTCCTTCAAATTTGATGAAACTCCACATACTCTTGTAGCCCGTTCAACTTGTCAAGTTTTATATAGAATTGTTTGGATTTTCCATGTACTGCAAATCATTTTTTTATAGCTTAAGGTGTAATAACGTAACTTTTATAATATATATATATATATATATATATATATATATATATATATATATATATATATATATATATATATTTATTTATTTATATATAAGCTACATTAGATATATTCAAAATAATACAGTTGAGCTACATATTTTCATAATTCTTAACACACATGCCAAATTTTGTGTTAATTGAATATTATTTTCCATTTAATCAATAAAATATTGAAAGAAGTATATGGTTTAATGATTAGATTTACCATATATCAATAGTTTAAACTTTTTGGACAATCACTAATTTAACATGCCAAATTTCGTATTAATTGGATATTATTTACCATTTAATCAATAAAATATTGTTTAAGTATGTGGTTATAAAGGATTAGATTTACCATATATCAATAGTTTAAACTTTTTGGACAATCGCTAATTTAACATGGTATCAAAACAAGAAGTCCTAAATTCGTTCGTTGTCTTCTCCACTTTACCTCTAATTTGAAATCTCATGTGTCAGGTCTTTCCTATTAAAATTTTAATAAGTATGACCCGACACATGAGATTTTGAGAAGGAATGTGAGAAGTATATGGTTACATAATTAAAATTTATAATATTCCAATAACTTGGATTTTGAGATTTGGATTGTGGAGTGTAGACATGCGTGGAGGAAAAGTTGTTAACAATTAAGAGACTAAACAACGAAGTTTTCAAGACCGACTTGAAGAGCATATGTAGGTGTGGTGGCAAGAGAATCCCTTTCTTTTTAAGTTCAAAGACCAGCTTAATTAAGAAAAGGTTTTGCTTAACAGACCATAGACTTTTGACAGAAACCTGATTTTATTGAAGGATTTAGATGGAGATCCATGAACACAGCTCGGTTCTAAATTTAAATGTATGACTTAAAGTTGAATTGCATGAATGTTTCCATTGGAGCCAATATGAATAAGAAAATGTCTTTAAAGGAGAAGTGGGGCGGGGAAGATTTTTACTTGTAAGAGTTGAACCAAGATTATTTTACGTTATCCAATTGTCTGAGAGTATTTTAATTTTAACTTATTCGACGTAATTACAAATAGATCGATGCCTTATGTCAAGTTTCGATTTGATTGATTATGAACTTGAACAGATTATTTAACTTCGTATTTAAGTGAATATGATTTAGTATTGGTTTAAGAGGACTTCGAAATCCAATGGAGAAGAGGCCAGTAACAAAGAACTATGAAAAGCAAGTAAATTAGAACTCTTTATATGTATATTTTTTTGATGAATGAAGAACTCTTTATATGCGTGCATTTATATATATAGACACACGATAGAATAATATATGGTGTCCATCAGGGACAGAGTCAGGACTTGGAGTTAGGGGGACGGCTCTGTGCGGCAGCTTCAGCCTTTAACTCTACTACTTTATCACTAAGGATTTTTGTTTAAAATTTTTTAAATTGCCAAGTTGTTTGTTTTTAGTAAAATAGATTGATTGAGCTTTATTTTTTTTAGCTTTATTATTTGTAATTTTTGTTGTTGGGCTAATTTTTTTGCACTTGTATATTTTGTTTTAGATTTAATCTATTAATTTTTATGGCCTTTAAAAGGTGAAAAATGCTAAAACTACAAAATTTTTACAAATTGCTAATGTGGTGAGTGGTTATTGATAAGTAAAAAGTGATGCAAGTGTGCGAACTAATAAGAATTTGCTACCTCATTAGTTTGTAAAAATGTTGTAAAAAAGTTTGTGACTATAACATTACTCTTAAAAGAATTGATGATATTGTTAAAGGGGGCCAAAATGTAATTTTATTAAACAAAATTGCTAAAATTAATACCTATTAATATATTTTAAAAAAAAAATTAAGGGGGGCCATTGCCCCCCTTAGTCAATATATAGATCCGTCCCTAACGTCCATTCTACATAGGCCGGCTCCATATTATTGAAGTTAGTGTGGTCACTCTACCTTGACCTGAAAAAAAATTATTATATATAAATTTTAGAAATTTATGACTTTTTTACCTTTAAAAAAAATTTGTGACCACTCTAAAAGTTTTTAGGCCCAACATTATTAAACTTTAGACAAAGTTTGGTAACAACTTTTTTTTTTTTTTTTTTTTTTTTGAGAAAAAGTTTGGTAACAACTTTGTTGTAAACTAATGCTACAACTTCACTTAATATTTTTTTTTATTAGATGTGAATTTTAACAACTTTAATGAACAACACTTCTTCACTTGTTTCTTAGACAAACTTGCATGGCTTTAACACTAGAACTTGAAACCTTGTTTCTTGAAGCATTAAACACATCCTAGATCTACCCAATCACAAGTAAAGAGCGTTTTGTCAAAGGATTAGCCAATTACATAAAATATTGACATATGTTCCTAATATGAACCACATATGTCCTAACATAATTAATTCACTTTGCTAAATTAATTGGTTAAATTATCACAAGGGGTCAATACATTCATGGCCTATCAAGTGCTATTTCGGGTAACTCGGTGGGCTATTTTTCAAATGACAATGAGTCTAATGATTTGTATCGAAAAAAGTAAAAATTTGTGTTGAAATTCAAGCTAGGAAAGTCTGCATTCTAAAATATTCATACCGCGTCAAAGAATTCCTTACCATTCCAAAGTTATTGTCAAAATGGTGACCAAAGGACACTTCTAAACACATTTTCTAAGCGATTAGGTCTCGTAAATAACTAGCTACTAACGCATTTTTTTCCAAAAATTTGATTTTGTGTGGATTGGTCTCATAGGTAAAACATTTTAAAGTCAAATTCGTGAATGAAACGTTAGACTTCCATTTTTACACCCTTATATCAGCACATAGTTGGAATCCGAATTTCAGGTAACTCGGTGGGCTATTTTTCAAATGACAACAACTATCAAGATTTGTGTCGAAAAAATTCCAAATTTGTGTTAAATTTCAAGCTAGGAATGACTGCTTTCTAAAATATTCATACCTCGTCAAATAATTCCTTACCTTTCCTAAGTTATTGTTAAAACGGTGACCAATGGACACTTTTCAACACATTTTCTAAGCGATTAAGTCTCGTGAATAATTGGCCACTAACGTATTTTTTTCCAAAAATTTTATTTTGTGTGGATTGGTCTTGAGGTATAGGTATAACATTTTAAAATCAAATTCATGAAAAAAATGTTAGACTCCCATTTTTACGCCTTTCTATCGGCACATAGTTGGAATTCGAATTTCGGGAAACTCGGTGGGCTATTTTTCGAACGACAATAACTCTCTTGATTTGTTTCAAAAAATTCAAAATTTATGTTGAAATTCAAGTTAGGAATGTCTGCATTCTAAAATATTCATACCGCATCAAACAATTCCTTACCTTTCCAAAGTTATTGTGAAAACGGTGACCAAAGGTCACTTTTCAACACATTTTCTAAGCGATTGAGTCTCGTGAATAACTAGCCACTAACATATTTTTTTTCAAAAATTTAATTTTTTTGGATTGGTCTCGTGGTATAGCTGTAATATTTTAAAACTAATTTCGTGAATGAAACGTTAGACTTTCATTTTTACGCCCTTCAATCGGCACATAGTTGGAATCCAAATTTCGGGTAACTCAATGGGCTATTTTTCAAACGACAATAACTCTCATGATTTTGCTTCAAAAAATTCAAAATTTATGTTGAAATTCAAGCTCAAAATGTTTACAGAACGCTCAGCCCAAACTTTTTATAAGTTGACAGAACGCTCAGCCCAAACTTTTCTCTTAAGGTTTAGCTTCTCAAAAGTCTCTTGGTTTTTCTCACTCGAGAACCTCTCACTATCAAAGGAAGGTGGGGGAGGAGAAGGAGAGGGAATAGACCTACGGGCTCTAGTCTTCCTAGGCATAATGCTAAGGAAAGGACAGAGACACAAGGAAAAACCAAAAAGAACAAAACAAAACCAAGGGCAGACTGCAAGTTGGCACAAAAATCAATAGAATAAAAATCTACATGATGCATGAACAAATACAATGCCATGATGCATGTACTAATGCAGTAAACAATTAAGTTCAATTGAGATCAAATTTGACAAAATTGGCCTGAGCAGGGAATTTCTAACAAAAACCCCAAAAATTGAAAACCACTTGTTGAAATTTTTAAACAAATTGATGAATTGGGCATTACAAAACACAGCACATAGATTATAATGCCTAATTTCATCAAAACAACAAGCCAATTTCATCAAATTCAACTCAATTTTCACAAAAGCCCCAATTCGGATCAAGAACAAACCCTAGATTTTTCAATTTTTCACCAAACTCAAAATTGATCAAATTAACAAGCAAGGAACATGTTTATGATGTGTCCCCACAAAAACCCAATGATCAATTGCACACAATAGGGCTTGAATCAACAGAAAATCCTATTTATGCAAAGTCCGAAAATCTCCCTTAAATGCATGGATTTATGCATGAAATCATGAAAATAAAGGGTAAAAGAGTCTTACCGGCTTGAGGAAAGAGAAACTTTGCAAAAATTTTGGAGGAAAACGACAAAAAATTGACGGTGGAGCCTTGCCTCGTCAGAGAGAGAAAGAAAGTTTGAAAAACTTTTTGAAATAGAACTTTGAAAAAGTCAGATCTGGACTTTTTAAAAAAGCTTTTCCACGATCTTCGATCGATCGAAAAATACATTCGATCGATCGAATGAAACAGTCATTTTTAAACAAAGTAAAGCACTTTTTCGATCGATCGAAAATCAGAATGGATCGATCGAACTGGGCAGAGGCTCACAAAATTTTTGAGAAAAATCACAGTTTTGAAAAACACAAACCAAATTTTGAAAACCACTCCTCAAAGCATTAAACAACGAAAACAAAATGCATGAGTATGAGATGGAATGCTTTTTCAAAAACCCAAATTTTAAACCCAATTTTCTCAAAGATAAGTTTCAATCATTCTCCCATTGAATTTTCTCAAGCAACAAATATGTTGTGCACAAATCTCAAGATATTTTCAAACTTGGTTGGTCAGACCAAAAACACACACACTAGTATGTACAGTGTTTAACAAAGAGTAACTTGTGCAGTGTGTGATACTAGCAAAAACTTGAGATACATGTGAGGTGATATGTGAATAGCAATCAAACACAAAGTCTACACAATTCATCACATAGAATTTAAAAGAGACTATCACCTAAAAAGTTACATCCTATAACTCCCACATCTCCTAGAACAAAAGCTTGCAATCATGTAAATTTCTTGAATTTTTGCCTCTTATTTATATGAATTGGCATCAAGCATAATAGTGCACGCTGGTTTGAATTAAGTGAATTGGCATCAAGTCTAATAGTACACACTAGTTTTAATTAAATGAATTAATTGAGGCTACACCTTATGTTCTTTTTGTGCATGTGCTACACTTTCTCAAGCACACAATCTTATGATATGCACTAAGGTGTTCATGATTGGTTAGTGAACAGTGGTGAGATGGTTATTTATGCCTTTCTCAAAAGGTTCAAGTCCGACAGTCAAAGATATGTGACTTCAAGATCAAGATAAAGTGATCAAAAACTATAAACATTTTCCCACACAACATGCACTACACAGCTCAAACTAGTAGAGTGCGATAAAATAAGCTCATCCAAGCTAAACAAGGTACAAAAACATGTTATGTAAAGATAAGGTGGCCATCCTTGATTATAAATCCAAGATGTGAAATACAAAACACAAAAATCTTTTTGGTTTTAACAAACGTTATAACCACTTGTTGAGATTTTAAAAAATATATGATCAAAAACAAAAAAACACACATTGTGCTAAATGATCAATGCAAATGCAATGCATGACAGTGCTTAACTAAGCTATAGAGGGTACACAAACAAGAAATATCAATTTCTTAATTAACCCTTGAGTACATGTACAAACTAGTACATCCTCACACAAAATCAAAAATAGCTTAGCACAAACTATTCAAGTTTCTCCACAATGTCAAGCATGTTCTAAATCAAGAGAGATATCAAAACTCATGTAATCCTCAAGAAAAATAAAACAAGACACAAAATAAAATATTTTTGTCTTTTTGAAAATTTTCAATGTTTTTGGATTTTTGGATTTTTTTTAAAGAATAACCTAAAAAACAAAACAGCCAAAAACAAAAATAAGACATGTCCACAACTAATTGAAAGAATTAAAACAGGGACAAGTCAGCAACACTCACCTTAAAGGATCTTTTCTCACCCATATAGCACGATTCTTCGGCTTTGTAGGTGAAAATCCATGAGAAGCAGAGTGTATTTGAGGGATTACACCAATCTTCTGAGAAAGACTAAAATCCTGCAAATTCCTTTCACAAGCCAACAAGCTTAAATTTTTCAAAAGCATATGAAACAATTTATATGGACTTATGGCAGGAGAAATATCATCACATATCCTAGATTGACATACAGAATACTTAAGTTTCAATTTATGACAATTAGGACGAATGTGACCACGAACACCACAAAAGTGGCAAACAGGAACAAATTTAGGAACGTCAGTATTCCTAACAGCAAATCTAGTCTCAGATTTTGATTTTTGCCTCAACAAAGAACAATTTGGTCTAATATGACCAACAACACCACAAAGGTGACAAGTAGGCACAAAAACAGATTTATTATGCTCTCTAACAGTAGATTTAGACTTAGGTTTAAAAACTTCAGCGTCTACATCAGAACTTTTACCTTTGTCTAACCTAGCACAATAAGCCTTTTCTTTATTATTCCTCTTGAAATGAGGGATATAAACTTTTTCAGTTTTAGGCTTAAGAGAAACAGAAATACTTCTGTTATCATCAGCAGGCTTGGTACTAATCAAATTTTCAAGTTTAGCTTTAGACTTAGCTAACTCTTGTTCCAAGCTTTTCATCTTCTCATCTTGAGAGGAAATTTGATTTCTCAAAAATTCATTCTTTTTATTAGATTCATCTAATCTAACAAGCAATTCCTCTTTTTCAAGATTAGCCAATTTTAACTCTTCCTTGAATTTCTTAGAAATTTTCAAAGATTTAGATAATTCTTTACGAAGAGTTTCAAAAGCATTAAAAAAATCAACAGAAGCATAAATAGAAACATGATCAGAAAGACGCTTCAAATTGTCCATGACAACAGGGGTCAAGGATCAGCTCAGAGATCAAAAGATCTACAACAGAAGAGCTACCCACTCTGATACTACTTGAACGGTTTTAGACCCTTTAAAAACAACCAGATTGGTTAGCCTAGATTAATTAGCCAAGTTGTTACTTAGTCAAATTATGCAATACTAGGTTAAAGCAATCAAATAATCATATCAAAAGAATAAAGCGACGGAATAATAAAAGACACAATGATATGATCACCCAGGAAACCACACGGTAAAAACCTGGGGAGGATTTGACCCACCGATCCTCAAGGCAAACCTGAATCCACTATGAAAGAATTGAAGTTCTTACAGACTACAAGCTCCCCGCTCGACTTCCTAATACTACCCACTAGTAGAACTTACTGACACGACCACGTGCAAGCTCCGAATCTACGGACTCCTTCTTTCTTGAATTCTTCAATCAAGTATAAGCTCCCCGCTTGTTTTTCTTTAAGTTCCAATGGTTGCAACTATGTTGATCTTCAAGATGTTGAAATCATCTCTACCTTGAAAACCCTAAGTTTTGTGTAAAGGAAAGCTCCTCTAGATCTCACAAGAGATTTACACAAAACAGCAATGTATGAGCAACAATACAATATGGACAACCTCTAAAAACGTGGCTAGGTTTTTGTTTAAATACCTAGGGTAAAAACATAAAACCATAAACGTTTAATGAAGTAGGGCCGAGTTGGAAATTCTGCAGAAAATTCAACTTGTGCGATTTTCGATCGATCGAGCCAGGTCGAAAGTAACTAATACTTCTGTAGCCACTCGATTCCAACTTTATAATAATAAATCAACTTTGAGCAAGCCTAAACAAGACTAAATACATTGTTCTGATCATGGTTTGCCAACATTACAAATTAGAGTTCTAAATACATAAAATCCTAAGACCTTAGAACCTAACAGAATTCCTTGACTTCCAAAGTTGTTTTCAAAACGTTGACCAAAGGACACTTTTCAACACATTTTCTAAGCGATTAAGTCTCGTGAATAACTAGCCACTATAGTATTTTTTTTTTCCTAATTTTTTTTTTTTTTTGGATTGGTCTCGGGGTATAGGTATAATATTTTAATACAAAATTCGTGAATGAAACGTTAGACTTCCATTTTTATGCCCTTCTATCGGCACTTAGTTGGAATCCGAATTTAAGGTAACTTGGTGGGCTATTTTTCAAATGACAATAACTCTAATGATTTGTGTCGAAAAAATTCAAAATTTGTGTTGAAATTCAAGCTAGAAATGTCTGCATTCTAATATATTCATACTGCATCAAAGAATTCCTTACCTTTCCAAAGTTATTGTCAAAACGGTGACCAAAGGACACTTTTCAACACATTTTCTAAGCGATTAAGTCTCATGAATAACTGGCCACTAACGTATTTTTTTCCAAAAATTTGATTTTGTGTGGATTGGTCTCAAGGTATAGGTATAACATTTTAAAAACAAATTCATGAACGAAATGTTAGACTTCCATTTTTATGCCCTTCTATCGGCACATAGTTGGAATCCGAATTTCGAAAAACTCGGTGGACTATTTTTCGAACGACAACAACTCCCACGATTCATGTCGAAAAAATTCAAAATTTGTGTTGAAATTCAAGCTAGGAATGTCTGCTTTCTAAAATATTCATACCGCATCAAAGAATTCCTTACCTTTCCAAAGTTATTGTCAAAATGGTGAACAATGGACACTTTTCAACACATTTTCTAAGCGAATAAGTCTCGTGAATAAATGGCCACTAATGTATTTTTGTCAAAAAATTTGATTTTGTGTGGATTGGTCTCAAGGAATAGGTATCACATTTTAAAATCAAATTCATGAACGAAATGTTAAACTCCCATTTTTACGCCCTTCTATCGGCAAATAGTTGGAATCTGAATTTCGGAAAACTTGGTGGGCTATTTTTCGAACGACAATAACTCTCATGATTTGTGTCGAAAAAATTCAAATTTTGTGTTGAAATTCAAGCTAGAAATGTCTGCATTCTAATATATTCATACTGCATCAAAGAATTCCTTACCTTTCCAAAGTTATTGTCAAAACGGTGACCAAAGGACACTATTCAACACATTTTCTAAGCAATTAAGTCTCGTGAATAACTGGCCACTAACGTATTTTTTTCCAAAAATTTGATTTTGTGTGGATTGGTCTCGAGGTATAGGTATAACATTTTAAAATCAAATTCATGAACGAAATGTCAGACTTCCATTTTTTACGCCCTTCTCAGCACATAGTTGGAATCTGAATTTCAGAAAACTCGGTGGACTATTTTTCAAACGACAACAACTCCCACGATTCGTGTCGAAAAAATTCAAAATTTGTGTTGAAATTCAAGCTAGGAATGTCTGCTTTCTAAAATATTCATACCGCGTCAAAGAATTTCTTACCTTTCCAAAGTTATTGTCAAAACGGTGACCAATGGACACTTTTCAACACATTTTCTAAGCGAATAAGTCTCATGAATAAATGGCCACTAACGTATTTTTTTTCCAAAAATTTGATTTTGTGTGGATTGGTCTCAAGGAATAGGTATCACATTTTAAAATCAAATTCATGAACGAAATGTTAGACTCCCATTTTTACGTGTTTCTATCGGCACATAGTTGGAATTCGAATTTTGGGAAAATCGGTGGGCTATTTTTCGAACGACAATAACTCTCTTGATTTGTTTCAAAAAATTCAAAATTTGTGTTGAAATTCAAGTTAGGAATGTCTGCATTCTAAAATATTCATACCGCATCAAACAATTCCTTACCTTTCCAAAGTTATTGTCAAAACGGTGACCAAATGTCACTTTTCAACAAATTTTCTAAGCGATTGAGTCTCGTGAATAACTAGCCACTAACGTTTTTTTTTTTCAAAAATTTAATTTTTTTTGGATTGGTCTCATGGTATAGGTGTAATACTTTAAAACTAAATTCGTGAATGAAACGTTAAACTTCCATTTTTACGCCCTTCAATCGGCACATAGTTGGAATCCAAATTTCGGGTAACTCAGTGGGCTATTTTTCAAACCACAATAACTCTCATGATTTTGCTTCAAAAAATTCAAAATTTATGTTGAAATTCAAGCTCAAAATGTTTACATTCTAAAATATTCATACCGCGTCAAAGAATTCCTTACCTTTCCAAAGTTATTGTCAAAATGGCGACCAATGGACACTTTTCAACACATTTTTCTAAGTGAATAAGTCTCGTGAATAAATGGCCACTAACGTATTTTTTTTCCAAAAATTTGATTTTGTGTGGATTGGTCTCAAGGAATAGGTATCACATTTTAAAATCAAATTCATGAACGAAATGTTAGACTCCCATTTTTACGCCCTTCTATCGGCACATAGTTGGAATCTGAATTTTGAAAAACTCGGTGGGCTATTTTTCGAATGACAATAACACTCATGATTTGTTTCAAAAAATTCAAAATTTTTGTTGAAATTCAAGCTCGAAATGTTTACTTTCTAAAATATTCATACCTCGTCAAAGAATTCGTTGCCTTTGCATAGTTGTTGTCAAAATGGTGACCAAATTACACTTTTCCACACATTTTCTAAGTGATTAAGTCTCGTGAATAAATAGTCACTAACGTATTTTTTTCCATAAACTTAATTTTGTTGGATTGCTCTCGGGGTATAGGTATAATATTTCAAAACAAAATTCTTGAACGACACGTTAGACTTCCATTTTTACGCCCTTCTATCGACACATTGATGGAATCTGAATTTCGGGTAACTCAGTGGGCAATTTTTCGAATGACAATAACTTGCATAATTTTTTTCAAAAAATTTAAAATTTGGGTTGAAATTCAAGCTCGGAATGTCTACTTTCTAAAATATTCAGACCGCGTCAAATAGTTCCACACCTTTCCAAAGTTATTGTCAAAGCGGTAACCAAAGGTCACTTTTCAACACATTTTCTAAGCGATTCAGTATCATGAATAACTGGCCACAAACGTATTTTTTTCCAAAAATTTGATTTTGTGTGGATTCGTCTCGAGGTATAGGTATAACATTTTAAATCAAATTCAAGATTGAAAAATTAGACTTCCATTTTTACGCCCTTCAATCGGCACATAGTTAGAATCCAAATTTCGAGTAACTCGGTGGGCTATTTTCGAACGCCAATAACTCTCATGATTTGTTTCAAAAAATTCAAAATATCTGTTGAAATTCGAGCTTGAAATGTCTACTTTCTAAAATATTCATACCGCGTCAAAGAATACCAAACCTTTCCAAAGTTATTGTTAAAACGGTCACCAAAGGACACTTTTCAACACATTTTCAAACGATAAAGTCTCGTGAATAACTGGCCACTTACGTATTTTTTTTCCAAAAATTTAATTTTGTGTGGATTGGTATCGAGGTATAGGTATAACATTTTAAAACTAAACTCACGAACGAAACATTAAACTTCCATTTTTACGCCCTATATCGGCACATAGTTGGAATTCGAATTTCGGATAACTTGGTTGGCTATTTTTCAAACGACAATAACTCTCATGATTTGTGTCGAAAAAATTCAAAATTTTTGTTGAAATTCAAGCTAGGAATGTCTGCTTTCTAAAATGTTCATACCGCGTCAAAGAATTCCTTACCTTTCCAAAGCTATTGTCAAAATGGTGACCAAATGACACTTTTCAACACATTTTCTAAGCGATTAAGTCTCGTGAATAACTGGCCACTAACGTATTTTTTTCCAAAAATTTGATTTTGTCTGGATTGGTCTTGAGGTATAGGTATAAGATTTTAAAATCAAATTCATGAAAGAAATGTTAGACTTCCATTTTTACGCCCTTCTATCGGCACATAGTTGGAATTCGAATTTCAGGTAACTTGGTGGACTATTTTTCAAACAACAGTAACTCCCATGATTTGTTTCAAAAAATTCAAAATTTGTGTTAAAATTCAAGCTCGAAATGTTTATTTTCTAAAATATTCAAACCGCGTCAAAGAATTCCTTGCCTTTCCAATGTTGTTGTCAAAACGGTGACCAAAGGACACTGAAAGTTCAAATAGCGTATAAAACACTATGAACGTTTAGACCCCCAGTTACAAAATTATCAATTCAAGCTTAATGTCAAACAATATATGTGCAGAAAATGAACATAAGCTAATAACAGAATTGATAAACAATCTAAACTAATTAAAATCACATCCACAGCAAAAATTAAATGGCAAAAATTAAGGGAAGAGAGATGCAAACACAAGGACAACACAATGATGTGTTATCGAAGAGGAAACTGCAGCCCTCGGCGTAAAACCTCTCCGCCGTCCTATAAGCGGTCAATTATCCACTAGAAAATATAGTTGGGATACATGAATAGTAATAAACCCTCCAAGCCTAGTCTACCCAGTGTACCTAAACCTTCCAAGCTTCTTACTCCAACGAGGTTGCGCCAAACCTTTGTCTTTTCTAGCTTACCGGATTCCACTATAGCCCATAGCATCAACCAATAACCATTGGTCTCTTCCTAACTGCTTCCCAAAGCACCAAAAAGCCTTCTCACAGATATGGGTATGGTGAGAAAAAGGTTTTGGTTAATGTACCTCTTAAGGATGTAACAATGGAGAGTGTGAAAGTAGAGGAATTAGAAGAGTCTCTATGTAAAGATTGTGGATGAGTCAATCTTGTTTTTCTCTAGGGTTTCTCTCTCAAAATTCTCTCTGGAAGCTCTCTACATTTCGTGGGTATAAGGGTCTATATATATTGGTGCATGTTTGGAATGCGAAGAGTCATTTTTTTTTCAAAACAGAGCTGGCTAGCGACTTGGCCTTGCGACTTGACTGATCGTGAGTTCAAGACGCAAGCTAACGGAATGGCTAGGCTGGACTTTTGGTCCTGTAGTGCTCCAGTTGGCATGACGGTTCAGCTTCTCTGCATGCTTCACTCGTGTGCTTCTTCTGGCAGCTTGCCAGTCGAGAGCCACCCGCGAGATCTAGTCGCGAGTCCCTACTTCACTGCACAGTCTTGAGCATTTCTTCACATTTACTCACACACTACCCTTACATGATTTTCACCTAAATATAGGGTTTCTAAATGCTGAATTACAACCAAATTTGGCACAAAATAAAGCCAACAAGATGGTTGATTAAATTTAACCTTACAGATACTTTTCAACACATTTTCTAAGCAATTAAGTCTCGTGAATAACTAGCCACTAACGTATTTTTTTTTTCCAAAATTTAATTTTGTTGGATTGGTCTCAGGGTATTGGTATAATATTTTAAAACCAAATTCATGAATGAAACGTTAGACTTCTATTTTTACGCCCTTCTATCGACACATAGTTGGAATCCGAATTTTGGGTAACACGGTGGGCTATTTTTCAAATGACAATAACTCTCATGATTTCTATCAAAAAAATTCAAAATTTGTGTTGAAATTTGAGCTAGGAATCTCTGCTTTCTAAAATATTCATGCCTCGTCAGAGAATACCAAACCTTTCCAAAGTTATTGTCAAAACGGTCACCATAGGACACTTTTCAACACATTTTCAAACGATTAAGTCTTGTGAATAACTAGCCACTTATGAATTTTTTTCCAAAAATTTAATTTTGTGTGGACTAGTCTCAAGGTATAGGTATAACATTTTAAAATCAAATTTATTAACAAAATGTTAGACTTCAATTTTTATGCCCTTCTATCGGCACATAGTTGGAATCCGAATTTTGGGTAACTCGATGGACTATTTTTCGAACGACAATAACTATCATGATTTGTTTCAAAAAATTCAAAATTTGTGTTGAAATTCATGCTCGAAATGTTTACTTTCTAAAATATTCTGACCGCGTCAAAGAATTCCTTGCCTTTCCAAAGTTATTGTCAAAACGGTGACCAAAGGACACTTTTCAACACATTTTCTAAGTTATTAAGTCTCGTGAATAACTAGCCACTAACGTATTTTTTTACAAAAATTTAATTTTGTTGGATTGGTCTTGGGGTATAGGTGTAATATTTTAACACTAAATTCATGAACGAAACGTTAGACTTCCATTTTTATGCCCTTCTATCGGCACATAGTTGGAATTCGAATTTCGGATAACTCGGTGGCCTATTTTTCAAACGATAATAACTCTCATGATTTGTGTCAAAAAAATTCAAAATTTGTGTTGAAATTCAAGATAGGAATGTCTGCTTTCTAAAATATTCATACCGCGTCAAAGAATTCCTTACCTTTCCAAAGTTATTGTCAAAACGGTAACCATAGGACACATTTCAATATATTTTCTAAGGGATTCAGTCTTGTGAATGACTAGCCACTAACGTATTTTTTTCCAGAAACTTAATTTTGTTGGATTGGTGTCAGGGTATAGGTATAATATTTCAAAACATAATTTGTGAACGAAACCTTAGACTTCCATTTTTACGCCCTTCTATCGGCACACAGTTGGAATCCGAATTTCGGGTAACTCGGTGGGCTATTTTTCGAACGACAATAAATCTCATGATTTGTTTCCAAAAATTCAAAATTTGTGTTGAAATTCAAGGTTGAAATGTTTACTTTCTGAAATATTCATGCCACATCAAAGAATTTGTTGCCTTTTCAAAGTTGTTGTCAAAATGGTGACAAAATTACACTTTTCCACACATTTTCTAAGAGATTAAGTCTCGTGAATAAATACTCACTAACGTATTTTTTTTCCCATAAACTTAATTTTGTTGGATTGGTCTTAGGGTATAGGTATAATATTTCAAAACAAAATTCATGAACGAAGCGTTAGACTTCCATTTTTAGGCCTTTCTATCGACACATAGTTGGAATCCGAATTTCGGGTAACTCGGTGGGCAGTTTTTTGAATGACAATAAATCTCATGATTTGATTTGAAAAAATTCAAAATTGTTGGGATTTATGCCCTAAAATCCAATTTATTGGCATGTCATAAATAATTAAATTGTTTAGTTATATGAGACTATTTATTAATGAACTTATGGAACATTATCTTAGTCCATGAGATGCATAGTATGTGATTTATGTGAAAAGTCACAGAAAGATATAAATCACAAGTTCTTTGTAAACTCAGAATTTTAGTTCGTAGTCAGTAATGAAATTGGGCGTTTCATCTGCGAAGACTATAATATATCAACTACGATAATTTGTCTTGATCATGGAAGTGGAGACTTCTAGTTGGTATGTTGATATGTTTTAAGAGTTAAGACATATTGAACTGGACCGCTGTGAGATTTATTGTTCTTCTAACGACTGTCAAATGAATAATAAATCTCACGACTTCTATTTACATAAACTCTAAATCCTGAGAGAATAATGGACCTGATCATGAGATGTAGGTTGCTTTGATATATCAGGAATGAGATCTATTAGTTATGGTCAAAACCTCAGTATGTTGGACAGCCGCATTTAATGTTGATGGAACATATATTCTCAAGATGGAATTCATAATCTCTTAACGGAGATATAAAATATTCCCTTGAGATAAGTTTAATAGGTTTGGTTATTTAGAGTGTTGAGCCTGACCACTTTAGTAATGAGTTACTAAAGTATATATATATTTGTGAAATTGGATTTCATAAATATATATATTGAATAACATAAAGGATTAAACTGGGTACTCAAGGATTAAGATGTAGTAATCTTCAAAGTGGCAGTCTATTTCATGACTTTGTATTACTACGAATATTTTAATGAAGGGGTTGCATGTACAATAAAGTCTTGGGATATAATTTATTGATAAGGCCTAGAGTGCAACTATATTTATATAGTGGTATTAAATATAGTTAATGATAACTTTGGACTTGTCAAGAGTTGACAGAAAAGCCCAAGGCCCATTGGAGCTAGTGTCTTATTGGTCCCTTTTGGTCCCACTCCAAGCCACACACTTAAGCCCAATTGGAAAGGCCCAAAAGGCCAGCCCAGTTAGATAATTGGTTAGATACAAAAGGGAAAAACGTTCAGAATATTTGTAGAGAGAAACATCATTGTGAAATGGTGTATGTGAGTTTTTGTCACTCTCTAATCACCCTTTTGTTATTGATTGAGAGACCACACATCTTGGGCATCAAGTGGAATTGGAGTGAAGATTAAAAGTCTTCCCAAGAACATTTGATCTTCGGTTTCTGAATTTCACCACACCAAGGTACGCTTTCTTGTTCTCAAATTCTGAAACTTACATAGTGCATGTTATCAATTGCGAATAAAGTAGATCCGTTAATTTTTCCGCTGCGCACATCTATTTTTCCTACAAAAATTTGTGTCGAGATTCAAGCTAGGAATGTCTGCTTTCTAAAATATTAATACCGCGTCAAAGAATTCCTTACCTTTCCAAAGTTATTATCAAAACAGTGACCAAAGGACACTTTTCAACACATTTTCTAAGGGATTAAGTCTCTTGAATAACTAGCCACTGACGTATTTTTTTCCAAAAACATAATTTTGTTGGATTGGTGTCGGGGTATAGGTATAATATTTCAATACATAATTCATGAACAAAATGTTAGACTTCCATTTTTACGCCCTCGAATCGGCACATAGTTGGAATTCAAATTTTGGGTAACTTAATGGGCTATTTTTTGAATGACAATAACTCTCACGATTTGTTTCAAAAAATTCAAAATTTGTGTTGAAATTCAAGCTCGAAATGTTAACTTTCTAAAATATTCAAACCGCGTTAAAGAATGTTGTTGTCAAAACGGTGACCAAAGGACACTTTTCAACACATTTTCTATGCGATTAAGTCTCGTGAATAACTAGCCACTAACGTATTTTTTTTCCCAAAATTTAATTTTGTTGAATTGGTCTCAGGGTATCAGTATAATATTTTAAAACCAAATTCATGAACGAAACGTTGGACTTCCCTTTTTAGGCCCTTCTATTGACACAGTTGGAATCCTAATTTTGGGTAACACAATGCGCTATTTTTCAAATGACAATAACTCTCATGATTTGTGTAAAAAAAATTCAAAATTTGCGTTGAAATTCGAGCTAGGAATGTCTGCTTTCTAAAATATTCATGCCGTGTCAAAGAATACCAAACCTTTCCAAAGTTATTGTCAAAACGGTCACCAAAGGACACTTTTCAACACATTTTCAAACGATTAAGGGCTTGTTTGGTTAAAAAAAATGGTCACTCATCACTCATCACTTAAAATACCCCAATTTCCCAAACCCACACAAATGGCACTATCACTCAGTTCTGCCATTACTTTTTGTTTCAAAAAAAAAAAAGGAAAAGTCAAGATATGCGGCTAAACAGTGAGAGATATGCGGCTGGGATTTGTTTCAAAAAAATAAAAATAAAAATCCAGAAGTCAAACATTACGGCTAAACAGTGAGAGTGTTGTGAGTTTATTTACGAAAATGCTATTGAAAACAGAGTTATGGAAACTGAAAAAAGCAAAAATGTGTTTTCAATTTCCATAACTCATCAATCAAAAATTAGAGAATTGAGTGATGGAAACAATGATCCAAAACTCATCCAAACAAATGCTCATCCGTGGGACCCACTTGTTTAGGATGATGGATCATGAAAACTGAGTGATATCACTCAGTTTTCATGCAATCCAAAGAACACCTAAGTCTTGTGAATAACTGGCCACTTACACATTTTTTTCCAAAAATTTAATTTTGTGTGGAACGGTCTCGAGGTATAGGTATAACATTTAAAAAAAAAAATTATTAACGAAACGTTAGACTTCAATTTTTACGCCCTTTTATCAGCACATAGTTGGAATCTGAATTTCGGGTAACTCGATGGGCTATTTTTCGAACGACAATTACTATCATGATTTGTTTCAAAAAATTCAAAATTTGTGTTGAAATTAAAGCTTGGAATGTCTACTTTCTAAAATATTCAAACCGCGTCAAATAGTTCCTTATCTTTCCAAAGTTATCGTCAAAACGGTGACCAAAGGTTACTTTTAAACACATTTTCTAAGCAATTAAGTCTCTTGAATAAATAGTTACTAACGTAGTTTTTTCCATAAACTTAATTTTTTTGGATTGGTTTCGGGGTATAGGTATAATATTTCAAAACAAAATTCATGAACGAAACGTTAGACTTCCATTTTTACGCCCTTCTATCCTCACATAGTTGGAATCCGAATTTCGGGTAACTCGGTGGGCTATTTTTAGAATGACAATAACTCGCAAGATTTGTTTCAAAAAATTTAAAATTTAGGTTTAAATTCAAGCTCGGAATGTCTACTTTCTAAAATATTCAAACCGCATCAAATAGTTCCTTATCTTTCCAAAGTTATCGTCAAAACGGTGATCAAAGGTTACTTTTAAACACATTTTCTAAGCAATTAAGTCTCTTGAATAAATAGTCACTAACGTATTTTTTTCCATAAACTTAAGTTTTTTGGATTGGTTTCGGGGTATAGGTATAATATTTCAAAACAAAATTTGTGAATGAAATGTTAGACTTCCATTTTTACGCCCTTCTATTGGCACATAGTTGGAATCCGAAGTTCAGGTAACTCGGTGGGCAAATTTTCGAATGACAATAACTCGCATGATTTGTTTCAAAAAATTTTAAATTTGTGATGAAATTCTAGCTTGGAATGTCTACTTTCTAAAATATTCAGAACTCGTCAAATAGTTCCTTTCCTTTCCAAAGTTATTGTCAAAATGGTGACCAAAGGTCACTTTTCAACACATTTTCTAAGCGATTAAGTCTCGTGAATAACTAGCCCCTAACGTATTTTTTTCCAAAAATTTGATTTTGTGTGGATTGGTCTCGAGGTATAGGTATAACATTTTAAAATCAAATTCATGAACGAAACATTAGACTTCCATTTTTACGCCCTCCAATCGGCACATAGTTGGAATCAAAATTTCAAGTAACTCGATGGGCTATTTTTTGAACAACAATAAATCTCATGATTTGCTTCAAAAAATTCAAAATTTGCGTTGAAATTCAAGCTCGAAATGTTCACTTTCTAAAATATTCAGACCACGTCAAAGAATTCCCTGCCTTTCCAATGTTGTTGTCAAAACGGTAACCAAAAGACACTTTTCAACACATTTTCTAAGCGATTAAGTCTTGTGAATAACTAGCCACTAACCTTTTTTTTTTTCAAAAATTTAATTTTGTTGGATTGGTCTCGGGGTATCAATATAATATTTTAAAACCAAATTCGTGAATGAAACATTAGACTTCCATTTTTACGCCCTTCTATCAACACATAGTTGGAATCCAAATTTCGGGTAACTTAGTGGGCTATTTTTCAAATGACAATAACTCTCATGATTTTTGTCAAAAAAATTCAAAATTTCTGTTGAAATTCGAGCTAGGAATGTCTACTTTCTAAAATATTCATGCCGCATCAAAGAATACTAAACCTTTCCAAAGTTATTGTCAAAACGGTCACCAAAGGACACTTTTCAACACATTTTATAAGCGATTCGGTCTTATGAATAACTAGCCACTAACGTATCTTTTTCTGAAAATTTGATTTTGTTGGATTGGTCTTGGGGTATAGGTATAATATTTTAAAACCAAATTCATGAACGAAATGTTAGACTTCCATTTTTACGCCGTTCAATCGGCACATAGTTGGAATCCAACTTTCGGGTAACTCGGTGGGCTATTTTTCAAATGACAATAACTCTCATGATTTGTTTCAAAAAATTCAATTTTTTTTTTGAAATTCAAGCTCAAAATGTTTACTTTCTAAAATATGCAGACTGTGCCAAAGAATTCCTTGCCTTTCCAATGTTGTTTTCAAAACGGTGACCAAAGGACACTTTTCAGCACATTTTCTAAGCGATTAAGTCTCGTGAATCACTAGCCACTAACGTATTTTTTTTCATAAATTTAATTTTGTTGGATTGGTCTCGGGGTATAGGTGTAATATTTTAAAACTAAATTAGTGAACAAAATGTTAGACTTCCATTTTTCGCCTTTATATCGACACATAGTTGGAATTTGAATTTTGGGTAACTCGTGTTAGGATTGGTGCCCTTAAATCCTATTGTATGATGTTATGTATGATATTATGTATGACATGATGTATGACTTAATATTGTAATTAGTAAAATTGTTTTATTATTATCTAAAATAATGGTAACATGAATATTCGGACATTATCATATAATCCATGAGATGCATAGTATGTGATTTATGTAAAAGTCACAGAAGATATAAATCACAAGTTCTTTGTAAACTCAGAATATTAGTTCGTAGTCAGTGATGAAATTAGGCATTTCATCTGCAAAGACTATAACATATGAACTAAGATGATTTGTCTTAATCATGGAAGTGGAGACTTCTAGTTGATATGTTTTAAGAGTTAAGACATATTGAACTGAATCGCTGTGAGATTTATTATTCTTCTAACTACTGTCAATTGTATAATAAATCTCACGACTTATATTTACATGAACTCTTAATCCTGAGAGAATAATGGACCTGATCATGAAGTGTAGGTTACTTTAATATATCAGGAGTGAGATTTAATGTAACAGTCAAAACCTTAGTATGTTGGGCAGCCACATTTAGTGTTGATGGAACATATATTTTCAAGATGGAATTCGCAGTCTCTTAACGGATATATAAAATATTCTCTTAAGATAAGTTTAATGGGTTCAGTTATTCAGAGAGTTAGGCCTAACCACTTTGGTAAGAAATTACTAAAGTATATATTTATGAAATTTGATTTCATAAATATATGATGAATAACTCAAAAGGATTAAACTAGGTACTCAAGGATTAAGATTTAGTAATCTACAAAGTGGCAGTCTTCATTCATGACTTTGTATTACTACAAATATTTTATGAAGGGGTTGCGTTTACAATAAAGTCTTGGGATATAATTTATTAATAAGGCCTAGAGTGCAATTATATTTATATAGTGGTATTAAATATAATTAATGGTAACTTTGGACTTGTCAAGAGTTGACAGAAAAGCCTAAGACCCATTGGAGCTAGTGTCTTATTTGTTCCCTTTTGGTCCCACTCCAAGCCACATATTAAAGCCCAATTGGAAAGGCCCAAAAGGCTGGCCCAATTAGATAATCAGTTATATTGAAAGAAACATACTGAATTTGGTATGAGTATGAAACGCTTTGTATGTTAATGTTGGACACTCTTTCATTCTCTCAAGAACATACACATATAACTGATTGAGAGATCACACATCTTGGGCGTTAGTGGAATTGGAGTGAAGATTAAAAGTATTCCTAAGAACTTCTAATCTTTGGTTTTGAAATTCAGTGCACCAAGGTACACTCTCTTGTTCTTAAATTCTGAAACTTACATAGTACATGTTATCAATTGTGAATGAAGTAGATACGTTAATTTTCCGTTGTGTACATGTACAATTCAATCAACTCAGTGGGCTATTTTTCAAACGATAATAACTCTCATGATTTGTGTCAAAAAAATTCAAAATTTGTGTTGAAATTCAAGCTAGGAATGTCTGATTTCTAAAATATTCATACCACGTCAAAGAATTCCTTACCTTTCCAAAGTTACTGTCAAAACGGAGACCAAAGGACACTTTTCAACACATTTTCTAAGGGATTAAGTCTCGTGAATAACTAGCCACTAACGTATTTTTTTCCAAAAACTTAATTTTGTTGGATTGGTGTCGGGGTATAGGAATAATATTTAAAAACATTATTCATGAACGAAACATTAGACTTCCATTTTTACGCCCTTCTATCGGCATATAGTTGGAATTCGAATTTCGGGTAACTCGGTGGGCTATTTTTCGAATGAAAATTACTCGCATGATCAGTTTCAAAAAATTCAAAAGTTGTGTTCAAATTCAAGCTAGGAATGTCTGATTTCTAAAATATTCATACCACGTCAAAGAATTCCTTACCTTTCCAAAGTTACTGTCAAAACGGAGACCAAAGGACACTTTTCAACACATTTTCTAAGGGATTAAGTCTCGTGAATAACTAGCCACTAACGCATTTTTTTCCAAAAACTTAATTTTGTTGGACTGGTGTCAGGGTATAGGAATAATATTTCAAAACATTATTCGTGAACGAAACATTAGACTTCCATTTTTACACCCTTCTATTGGCACATAGTTGGAATTCGAATTTCAGGTAACTCAGTGGGCTATTTTTCGAATGATAATAACTCGCATGATTTGTTTCAAAAAATTCAAAATTTGTGTTTAAATTCAAGCTCGGAATGTCTACTTTCTAAAATATTCAGACCACATCAAATAGTTCCTTACCTTTCCAAAGTTATTGTCAAAATGGTGACCAAAGGACACTTTTCAACACATTTTATAAGTGATTAAGTCTCATGAATAACTAGCCACTAACGTATTTTTTTCCAAAAATTTGATTTTGTTGGATTGGCCATGGGGTATAGGTGTAATATTTTAAAACCAAATTCGTGAATGAAACTTTAGACTTCCATTTTTACGCCCTTCTATCGGCACATAGTTGGAATTCGAATTTTAGGTAACTCGGTGGGCTATTTTTCAAACGACAATAACTCTCAACATTTTTGACGAAAAAATTCAAAATTTTTGTTGAAATTCGAGCTAAGAATGTCTGCTTTCTAAAATATTCATGCCGCGTCAAAGAATACCAAACCTTTCCAAAGTGATTGTCAAAACGGTCATCAAAGGACACTTTTCAACACATTTTCAAATGATTAAGTCTCGTGAATAACTGACCACTTACGTATTTTTTTCCAAAAATTTAATTTTGTGTGGATTGGTCTCACAATATAGGTATAACGTTTTAAAATCAAATTTATTAATGAAATGTTAGATTTCAATTTTTATGCCCTTCTATCGGCACATAGTTGGAATCCGAATTTCGGGTAACTCGGTGGGCTATTTTTCGAATGACAATAACTATCATGATTTGTTTTGAAAATTTCAAAATTTGTGTTGAAATTCAAGCTAGAAAGGGTGAGGTTAGGTTGATTTTTATAGATTTCATGAATTGGGTTGGATTGCAAAATTTTCAACCTAACAAGCCTGGACTAGGTTGGAAAAACTCTCTAACCCAATTTGATTTGACCCATACACACCCCTAATAGAAATCATGTCCATATGTAAGATGTAATTAACTACCAAGCATGCTTTTCATTGGCTAACCAGGAACCTTTCACCAATATGGTTTTTTTTTTTTTTTTTTTAACCTTAAGAACCATTCTATGCAAAAAAAAAAAAAAAAAAAAAAAAAAAAGAAGAAGTAAAGAATTGTTTGAACTATGATTGAAAAACATGTGTTTGAAAACCATGGACGATTCTCACAGTTTATGTAAGAGCTGTTTTTTTTTTTTTTTTTTTAAATAATAATTGGTATTTACAAGCTCACAGCACCTAAGTGCCATTATTGAAGTTTCAACCACCATGAAATTTTGTCAAACTTTGAGATCAAGACATAGTTTTCTCTCAAACTACTCGTTATCTCTCTCTCTCTCTCTCTCTCTCTCTCAATGTTCAGTGTTTCTTCTTAACCTTCTTCTTTCTCTCTCTCTCTCTCTCTTGTTCTTTCTGCATTTTTGCCCTCAAGTTTGCTCTATGCCTAAGAGTCAACCACAATATATTTTCTTGGGCTTTGTTTTTAAATAAGGTGAACAAACTATTTTCTTGGGCTTTGTTTTTACAAGTTCACAGCATCTAAGTGCCATTATTGTAGTTTCAACCACCATGAAATTTTGTCAAACTTTGAGATCATGACATAGTTTTCTCTCAAACTACTCTCTCTCTCTCTCTCTTGTTCTTTCTGCATTTTTGCCCTCAAGATTGCTCTATGCCTAAGAGTCAATCACAATATATTTTCTAGGGCTTTGTTTTTCAATGGGGTGAACAAACTATTTTCTTGGGCTTTGTTTTTACAAATTCACAGCACCTAAGTGCCATTATTGAAGTTTCAACCACCATGAAATTTTGTCAAACTTCGAGATCATGACATAGTTTTCTCTCAAACTACTCTCTCTCTCTCTCTCTCTCTCTCTCTCTCTCTCCATGTTCAGTGTTTCTTCTTAATCTTCTTCTTTTTCTCTCTCTCTTGTTCTTTCTGCATTTTTGCCCCTCAAGATTGCTCTATGCCTAAGAGTCAACCACAATATATTTTCTTGGGCTTTGTTTTTACAAGCTCACAGCATCTAAGTGCCATTATTGAAGTTTCAACCACCATGAAATTTTGTCAAACTTTGAGATCATGACATAGTTTTCTCTCAAACTACTCTCTCTCTCTCTCTCTCTCTCTCAATGTTTAGTGTTTCTTCTTAATCTTCTTCTTTTTCTCTATCTCTTGTTCTTTCTGCATTTTTTCCCTCAAGTTTGCTTTATGCCTAAGGGTCAAGCACAATATATTTTCTTGGGCTTTGTTTTTAAATGGGGTGAACAAAAAACACAGCTACAGACCCTAAAAACGCAGCTATAGGCTATAGCAGCGTTTACAAACGCGGCTTTTACTTCGCGATAGTAGCCCCTTGCAGGGTCCATGGTCGTGTTTTTTTTTTTAAACGCGGCTACCGGTCCCCCTATAGCTACGTTTTGTAAAAAACGCAGCTATAGACCCGCTTTGGGCTACATTTAAAACATGGCTATAGGTACAGTTTTGACTGCATTTTAAAAACGCGGCTAAAGCCTCCTACAGCTGCGATTTTGAAAAGCGGCTATACGTTTTTTTTTTTTTTTTTTTTTTTTTTTTTTTTTTTAATTCTGGGGGTTTTTTTCCCCAAAAAAATTCAAAATTAAATACAAACCCAAAAAATTCAAAATTAGACACAAACCCAGAAAATTCAAAATCAAACACAACATACTCACAATACAAACACACCTAGAAAATTCAAAATCAAACACAAACCCAAAAAATTCAAAATAAAACACAAACCCAGAAAATTCAAAATCAAACACAACATACTCACAATACAAACACACCCAGAAAATTCAAAATCAAGCACAACATACTAACAATACAAACACAATGTGCTCCAAAATATAAGAACACAAACCCATGAATCTCCTCTCATTCAACAAAACCAACCCAAATCTAACACTTAATCCATTCAAGGAACACAAAAGCACAAGCTCAGAAACACAAAAGAACAAGCTCAAGTACACAAACCAATTTAAACATAAGCATAATATCAGCAACACAATAGCACAAATTCAAGCACAGATCCAAAAAATTCAAAATCAAAACTCAAATCCAAATCAAGACATAGACACAAATATTACTAGAATATCTACTTCATTCAAAATTTTCAGCATTTCCTCCATTTTCTTACTAACTAAACATAAAATAACCACACAAAAAAAAAAAAAAAAAAAAAAAAAAAGGGAAGAAGAAGTAGCTGCAAAGAAAAAAAAAAAAGAGTTGTTCTGGAGTGAAAAAAAAAAAAAAAAAAAAAAAAAAAAAAAAAAAAAAAAAAAAAAAAAAAAAAAAAAAAAACTTCGTCTCTTCTCAGCACTTCTAGTTTATGCACTTGGTGCATGAGACTAAGTCTTAGTAACATTTAGACCCCACATGATTGTATAGTAACTATGTCTTATTTTTGAAAAAGGTAGTCCATTGTGAAATTGTATAGTTCCTCGCATTTGTATTGGCCCTAGCTATTTTGATATTGAATTTTTTTGTGAAGAGCTTCCACATCTATATATCTATAATATATACTAATAGCCAAAACTTAGAGAAAATCTAATTAGATTTTAATTTGATTTTCAATTTTGCACCACGTGTCTTGTTTAATTTATAATTTTATGCAAAGTGAATTATTGAGTGTAAAAATCAAAAAGTCTAAATTCAATTAGATTCTAAATTAGATTTCAATTCAAGTCCAATTTTCCGCCACGTTTCCCATTTAATTTTTAATTTTGTGCCAAGTGAATTATCTATCTATCTATATATATATATATATATATATATATATATATATTAGTAGCCAAAGTTGATAGAAAATCCAATTAAATTCTAAATTGGAGTCTAATTTTGTGTCATGTGTCTTATCTAATTTTTAAATTTGTATGTTAAGTGAATTATTAGGTACAAAAATTAAAGAATATAAATTTAATTAGATTTGTGAATTGGATTTTAATTGGAGTTCAATTTTGTGCCATGTGTTCTATTTATTTATTTTTTTAATTTTTGTAGTAAGTGAATTATTGGGTACAAAAATTGAAGAGTGTAGATCCAATTAGATTCTATATCTCTCTCACACACACACACACACACACACACACGCACGCACACACACACACACACGCGCGCACATATATATATATATATATATATATATATATATATATATATATATATATATATATATATTAATAGACAAAGCTCAGAGAAAGTTCAATTAGAATTTGAAATTAGAATCCAATTTTGTGCCATGTGTCTAAATTTATGTAGTTCCTTACCATAATTATCCACTTAAGTTTGTACCATGTATCCACTTAAATTTTTTAATCTTTGTTTCAAGTGTGTTAATGAGTGCAAAATACTAAGAATTTAATAATAATAAACTATAAATTAAAAAAGAAATCACATATACTCAATAAAAATCACAATGCTTTCTATCTTATTAAGAATTTAAAAAAAAATGGTCATTAGTAGTATTAAATTTAGGTAAAAATTTTAGGGCAAGATTTAGGTACAGTATTTAGGTGTTGTTCCTTAGGTTCCCCTCGGGATGGAAGTGTATTTTTTAGTTAAGTAGCCACATGGCCGAATCTTAAGATGAGAACCTAAGAAATAGTACCTAAGGTACTATACTTAAGTTTTGTCCAAAATTTTAATATGTGGCTAATTATGTTTACTTTTTCAAAAAAAAATAATTAGACTAATTATTTATATTTTTATGATAAAAATTGTGTTTAATTTTAAATGTTCCATACGTATGCATGTGTTACATGGTTTTTTTTGTTTTTGTTTTTTTTTTTTATATTAAATTTGACTAATTATTTATATTTTTATAATAAAAATTGTGTTTAATCTTAAATGCATTCATGCATTTGCATGGGATACATGCTGGTGTGTGTGTGTGTGTATATATATATAAAATGAGAAACCATTATATATTTTTGAAATTCTTGGCTTAAAAAATGTGTAAGTTGTAATTCTTAAATCAAGTTTAATTTGAACTCATATATGTATATGTGTGTATGTTTATTTTTAAATGTACATGTGCATACGCATGGGGTTACACACTAGTCTATATATATAATAATATGTGAAGTTGAGAGAAACTCAAATTAGAATTCCAATTTTGTGTCATGTGTCCTAAATTATTTATTTTTTAAGAGTTTTATTTCTTAATTTTAGAATCAAATGTGGGACCACATGATAAATATTCATCCAAGTGAGTTATTAAGTACAAAAACCAAAGAGTCTAGAATAAATAAATCATAAAAAAAAAATGTGCTTCACAATAAATAAATAAAAATGGACAATTCACATTTTATACCTAATAATATCCTTACAAAATTTTTTAAAGAGTTAACCAAATATAAAAATGACTATCAAAAGTATTTAAATTATATATATATATATATATATATATATATATATATATATATATATATATGAATTATATTATGCATCTTATTGTATATCTTTAAGTGTATCCATGTATATACATGGGGTTACAAGCTAGTTGAGTGTAAAAATCGAAAAGTCTAAATCCAATTAGATTCTATATTGGATTTCAATTGGAGTCCAATTTTTCGCCACATGTTCATTTATTTTTAAAATTTTTGTGGCCAGTGAACAAGTGAATTATTGGACGAAAAGACCAAAAAATCTTTATCCAATTAAATTTTAAATCATATATATATATATATATATATATATATATATATATATATAATGAGAAACCATTACATATTTTAGAAATGTATAGTTTAATGAAAGTGTAAGCCAATACTATATATAATTTGAATCTCTTATTAAAAAGTATAATTGTGATTTTTTCAATTGTATCCATATATATGCATAGCCGCACACTAGTTATCATAGTGATTATGCATGTATAAGAGTCGAATTTATTGAATTTTGCATTTTACTCTACTTACTAATCTTTGCATTGTATATATATTAGAATTATGACAGGAATTTGTCCAACAAAATTGAATAGTTGTCTAATCTATATGTCATATAGGTATTCTAAGATGTCACAATTGGGTGGTTGGGGGTGTTAAATAGTGCATGATGAGATGATAGGTAAATATGGACGAATGAAATCATATAATAAATTAAGAAACAGTTTTTCTGCGTGGAAAATTAAGTTTTGAATACACTTTAAGCTCAGTTTTAAGGTTGACAAATAAACTTTGAAATGTGCCCTTTGTGTGCAACACACAGGTTAACGACTAGTTTATTGATTTTTTTTTCCTGAATAATGAACTTTGAAATGTGCCCATGCTACTTTGCCACTTGTTATGTTGATTATCTAATCCGTACAATATATTGTTAGAAGCTCATCTCGCTGTCCAACCCATCTAAACCTAATTCACAACCACCTTCATGACCGGCAAGTTTAAAGGTCAATCAATAGTTCAATACTTCTCTACAAAAGAATTACTTATAATGATACTTTATTATAATTTTATTTGTTTGAAACTGAAAAGAACATAATACATAATATTTTAAACAGAAACAAAGAAAAAGAAAAAAAGAAGCACATAGCAATCTGAAGATAACATTTTATTCCTAATTCCCAACTTTAACGACAGCATCCTTCATTCCTTTGTCAGTTGGTTCAGTGACACAAAATTGTAACCTATGTAGGGGCATTAAAGTGTTAACGTTAACTTTGTATTCTAAAAGAAAAAGGGGAAGAGTTTAAATCCTAAAATTCATTAAAAAATTAAAAAAAAAATATTATCCTTTGTCCTCTTCGATGTTATTGTCATTCAACCCACCAATATATTTGGTAACATTTTGAAGAATAATCTACAAGTCGTTGACGCCATTTGGGAATTGCTTATTTGCGTTAACCTATTTACAAAAAAGTTAAAAACTTATTTATTTCTAAAGAGCTATAAACTAAATTATTTGCAAAAAAATTGAGACAAAAAACAAAAAAAACTAAACTTTAATCAACAGTTCCAATTGCACACCTTATTTCTCTCCTTTTGAATTTTATATTCTAAATTCCAATTGACAAAATTACTAAATGAAACACACTTTGAGAAACGACAATTGCATGGCCACTAAATTTTTAAAAAGAATAATTTTGAAGATAATTAAAAAAAAAAAAAAAAAAAACAAAATTACATACTAAGTTGATGTTTCTAATGGGGACATTTAAAATTCAAATCCCTCATTCTCTAACTTTTGAATATAAAAAAAATAATATCATAAGTATAATTTACAAAAATCAATGTGATGCTAACAAGTTTTTAATCAAACTTTAAAACACTTTTTTTATCTACTTTTATATTTATATTTTTGTATATATTATTATACAAATAAGGGGATGGTTTCCTTCAAACTATTTTTAGGTGGTTTCTAAAATCTTAGTATTGTAATTAAAACGTTCCTTATTTATCTTGTGTAAGTAATATAATAGGGAAAAGAAAAAAGATAAAAAAAAGATTGTACACTATCCAAATTGTATGATCTAACGTATAATTATGGGCTGTCCCCTCATTCTGAGTGTATATTGTGTTGTTTCTGTGCTTGGAAAGCTAAAAGAATTATTACACTACACTGTATGTGAAACCATCCTAATATAGTAATACTGTTGTAGGGGCCTTTTTTGTGCTTGGGCTGGGCTGCCCTCTGCAAGTGATGGCCCTTGATGTGTTTCTGAGTAGGGAAGTTGAGACCAGCCCAACTGCAACTCACTTTGGGCTGGCTTGGCACAAACTTAACCTAGTCTGCCAGGAACGCCCTTTACGGCAAGCAGAGCTATTATAACGAAATTACAGCAGGTAGATACAATGATAATCAAAATGAACAAACAGAATGTTATAGCTTTCAATAATAATGATGGCCGAATGTCACAGTAGTAATAGCAATAATAATAATAATAATGGCTTTTAAAAGAAAAGAAAGCAATGGATTAAACAATGATGGAGGTTTAATCAAAGATCAACGTCAAGCCAAAATCTAGTCTGTAATGGTGACCGTCCAAAGAGGAAGAACGCTTCCTCTCAATGAAATCAACCTCCCAGGTGAATATCCTGCCGTGGGGATTAATAACTTTGAGGGAATCGGACCTAAATGGTTGAGGTGTGAAGAAAGTTATTGTTATTTTTACCGCTTCATTATCCCTTAGAGAGTGTGACTTTGAAGGGGAGAGGAAAGAAAAGATCTATTGGTGCATGCCTATTATCCTCACAAATGATTTTCTCATCTTTTTCCTTTCTTTTTCCTTTTTCCTTTTGTTTTTCTTTCTATGTATTTTTCTTCCTCTGTTTTTCGGTCCTTTCTACAGGGCACGGCGAGGCTCCTTTTATAGGGCCTGCCGCAAGCATTCTTTTACTATTTTACCCTCTAACGGCCTTTGTCTGGTCTGGGCATGCTTGCCGACCACCCTCTGCACATAGCTCGCCCTCGCCAGACAAAGACAGGTTCGTTTTGTTTCTGTCCGCAGTGGCACTGCTCTGCCACGGCCTTAAATGTTCTCTCTCTTCCTATGGCATGCACTCAGCGTTCCCTCTCCAATCTTACCCCTTTTGGACGGTCTGTCATCCCAGCAGGACGTACCTCCAAAAAGGGTTTAGACAGGGAACGCAAAATAAATCCTTTCCTCCCTCCCCGCCACCAAACCACACCCCCCTTTACCTCTTACCACGGACCCATGGCCCCACCACGACCCATATTGGCTGGGTACAAGCTGGTGACACTTGGGCTTTGCGCATGCTCCCTGTTATGTGTGTTTCGAAGCCGGCCTGCGGCTCATGGGGCCTTGTTGGTATTCGTCTGCCGCTCTTTTTGATTCTTTTACGCAGATCTTTTGCACCTTCACTACTCCCTTTGGATTGGGCTTTCCTAAGTATATCTCCCTTGGCCCATTTCTCGTTTTTATGCTTTATGTCTTGTTTTCATTGCTTGGCCTTTCCTACCATGGCAACATGTTCCTGCTAGGCCCATTCCAGACCTGCCATTTCACTTCTTCCCCCAGTGACTTTATGGAAGTCTGCTGGTGTTCTCACTTTATGGGCTCCATTGTCCCTTTCTTTCTTCTTTGGGCCTGCGGCCCTTGGGCTTCCTCGGCCCATTTACTGACTTTGTATTCCCATGGGCTTTTATTTACTAACTTGATTAGGCTTCCTCGGCCCAATCTCCTCATTCTCATCCTTGGGGTTCATGGGCTTGCCATTAACCCCTACTTTCTTTATATCGCTTTGGGCCTGCCGCGGCCCATTCTCACTTTTTCATACCATACATTGCCCATGGGTGCCATTTCTCTCTTTCCGGGTCCTTTAGGCCCATTTGCTTCCTCAAGACCCATTTGCTTGTGTTATGGGCCTGTGTTTTGTTATTCCTGCCGCTTGGGCCTAATAGTTTTATTCTGTTCCTGCCGCTATTATTGTCTGTTATGCTGGGTTGGGCTGACTTTACGAAAATGACCCTCAACAACTGTCTAGTTAAAAAAGGAAAGGAGAAGATTTTACCAAAATTAATGTCTCTTTTCTTTCGTTCTTTTTTTCCTTTTTTTTTTTTTTTTTTTTTTTTTTTTTTTTTTTTATGGTAAAAGTTTTAAGCACTTTTAAATGGTATCAATAAATTCTAAATTTAGTAATTTACCTTAATCACTATTTTTTTTTTTTTTTATAATGGCACTAGTAACTACTAAGGTTCTAAAACATCAAGAAACATTCACATTTTCGCAGAAAATATTGTAAAAATTCATCGCATGGTAGTCGACAAATATTTTTGATAATTGCAACTTTTTTAAAGAACAAAAAACAGAACAATTATAGCTGACCCACAAGAATACAAGCTTTGAGGATATAGGAACCTCTTTTATGTGCTGTTCTGGTCCTCATGGTCATTTTCTCCTTTGACAAAAATTAGACTCTCCATGTAAGTAATTATTTCCAACGATTTCCGTACTCCACCAATTTGAAGATTAGTCATTTCTTAGGTAGGGAGGTTATACAAGAGTAACTGCCCTTCATTATTCTCCAAGAACATGCTATCATTCTTAAAAAATCCTAATGGTTTTTCAATTCCCATAAGAAGTCCAATAGTGAATAGCTTAGTCCAAGACTCCCTAACACCAAATTCAAGCAACGACCATATATGAAAAAAACTCTCTGACAATTCTATATCTTCTATAAAAATAACTAGGGAAACCAATTCATTTAACACGAAAAACCTTCTTAGACTATAATGTCCATACCCAAAAGCTCTATTATCTGGTAGAGTTGTTTTCAGAAATAACTCATTGCTCATATCAAATGATATAATGCACTGATTGCATTTACCACCACTATGATGTGCCCACCAAGAAAGCATCCCTTTCGTGTATGTCCTACGAGAAATAGTATACCTTAAAATATTACCCGGCATGCATGCTTGAACCTTTCTCCATGAATTAGTACTCAAACAATATACCTCAGCAACACTAAATCTTTTTCTTTCATAAAAGGGTAATTCAGGATGGTCATAGTTTTCTAAGATCATGACCACCTTGTAGTCATTAGATTTGATGTCGAAACCAAACCCAAGATCTTGAGGGAAGGCTTTGCCTTGTGTATAGGATATTTGAGACTGTGGAACAACTTTTGTTTCTTTTGTTGCTGGGTTCCACAGAATAATATTCAAGGAGTCATGAACACGCAAACAAACAAGACCATTGGATGAGCCAACGATGTCAAACTTGTCCGTCTTATCAGTACCTAAATACGATGAAGGAACAGCTTGTGTCGAAGATATTTCAAGAGTTTCATATGGAAGCTTGGAGAAAACATGATTATGGGAAGTTTTCTCACGCCGGAGAAGAAGGAAACCAACATTCATATTCTTGTTAGAGGTTGTCTGGTTGTGGAGAAGATGTTTAGTGATGAAGTTTTGGCCACTAATGAGATCACACCATGATTTACAGACACACTTGAGTCGCAGTAGTGACATCACAGGCAGCCATAGCAAAATTTGTATCACCAAGTCTTCAGGCAATTCTTCATTAGTTGTCAACTTTGTGTTTCTTCCTTTCCTTGGTTACAAAGAGAAAAATGAATGATCAATAAACACAGAGATGAGAAATTGTGTGTTCTTGGGGGATTAAGTTTTTTGTTTAGATTTAGGAAAATTTGAGAATATTTTTTATTTTTTTTAATTTGAGAAAATTTGGGAATTTGTATCGTAAATATCTCCTTGATAGATAGGGAACAATCACTAAACAAAATCAACCACGAGAAATAAAAATTAAAGGTTAAAAAAAAAAAAAAAAACACGTACACACACTCCACTTGACAAAAATGTAAAGGAAAAGACAAAACAAGTATTACCTAAGCCAAAATTATGTAAACTGTGAAGTGTAGTGTTCGTTGTTGGAATTATACTTAAAAAGTAATAATTCAAGAGAAACAAATATAATACATTTATCAATTAACAATTATATCATATGCATATGTAAAAAAAATCAACAATAAGATGTGAGAAATTTACATACTAGATTATGTTATTCAAGGATCTCACAAGCAATCAGGATGCTCTCCCCAGCTGGTCAGGATTAACAAGAGCTTAATTTTCTCTTTCACACCCCCTTGCAAGTGTGGCCTTGACAATATTTATAATATTTAGAAAGGACATGACCAGCCATAAAATCCTTTCTATTGTAATAACACTTCACGTAACAGAAATGTTACATTTGTTAATAAACAACTTTATTAATTAGATTCATTAATGAAGAAGTTCATTAATATGTTATTACTTTTGTAACTCCATGCTACTACATGGATTCATCTATCGTTCATATCCAGAACTACTATAATGACGACACCTTTAATAGGAGTTCAAGTTATTGGTATTGACACAATAGATTTATTAAAGCCAACACTCAACGTGCATGAATCTCATTATGGAAGGACTTCCGAGATTATTATGCACTGACCATCAAAAGACTAGCCCTTATTGTCTTCCATAGTCTGAGCAATTTTAACTTGCACCTCCTTTCCAACATGGTCCAACAATGTACCTATCAGAATAGGCTACATCATGATGGATATGGTCAAGTCAAGGACTACAATGAATGCATTCATAATCTTAGTCTACTAAATCACGTAGACCTATTTCAATATATCAATATCTTACATCATAAAAATATTGCATAATTTCACAAGAGACTAAATATTTATTTGTTAATAATAAAGGCATTATATATATTATGTTGGGCCACATTATTCTAACATTCGTGATCTTGAAAATGAGATTGGATCAGCGTTAATGGAGGTTATGAGATGATGGAGGGTTCTTTGTGCGGATGAGTCAATGGGTGAGAGAGCATTTGTGGTCTCGAAATGAGAATGGATAAGAGGATTTCTTTGAATTCTTGAAGTGAAAACTGAGAAGGGATGATAGAATTTTTTGAAGGAGTAATGGAATGTCGGAAGGCCTAGCTGCTTTTGCAAAAGAAGACAACAACAAATAAACTCAGCGGTACCACTCTTGCACGCACCTATTTATTGTAAAAATTAATTGTAACTTCTGGCTATGCATTTAATTTCCCTCACTCCAAATTTTTTTTTTTCACCCTTCTTCGCTTTCTACTGCACGCAAGTTTTGAATTCACTGCCACGGGCAACGAAGGAAGCAGCACGCCCCGACATTAAATGCCCCTCCAATCAATTTGAGAATATTGGTGGCTCAATGCAAGGCACGGGCTTGGTCTATTGTAAGACTTTCTTTTTTGAGAAGAACCCTGCAAATTCTTTTAAGGCATGACTAGCCATATTTGCTAAAATTACAGCTTCAATATGTAGAGAAACATCCTCCTTTCACATCGAAAAGTCACTAGTATATCTAGCAAGGTTGTGAGCAACGAAATTTCCTTGTTTCCTAGTATGGAAAAAAAAAAAAAAAAAATCTTTATCATAGGATCCTAACATCAATTTAGCTACGTCGATAAGATGACCAAAGGAAGCAAAAGAAGTATCTTTCATATATCAAAGGGTTGAAAATTACTTCAGAATCGCCTTCTATAATAATGGAAGAGGGCAGCAATAATATCCCTAGCAAATTAAGAGCAGGGCTTTCACTGTAGCTACTGCTTTGACTTCATTCACAAATTATTGGAAATAAAGGAAAGATATTACCTGACTTTTCCTTGGAAATTACACAATATGATTTTATCAAAAGAGGTGGCAAAGATGAGACGTGGACCAAATCACTATCTTAAGACAAACTGTGCCGTTTACGGTTTACCCAATGTAGTTAGACAAATAATTCCTGCACATTGTCCCTAAGATACAACAGCCCAGCTAACTTGACTGATTATCCTTGCGAGTCTACATTGCAAATCTCAAATTCACAAGCAAACAATAGTTCATTTGGAAACAACTTATTTAACTGAAATTGAAAACTTTTTTGTTGAAAGTACTGTAAATAAAGCTAAAAGGTAACTGAAATAGTACAGTGGAACTCATGAATAGTACTAAAAATAAGCTAAATAGTAAAAAAAAATTGATTTTTTAAGCCAATACCAAACACACACGAGAAATAGATTATCTAAAAAGGGTTCATGTAAAAAAAATAAAAAATAAAACAAATAAATGTAGTGGTAGTTTGCATAGGATGTCTGAGGAACAACCAAAGGAATGACAAACATATGAGCTAATATAATTTTTTTTGTTTGAAGAAGATGGAGTAGTATAAATTGGAAAAGTGTCTTAGAAAAGATTATCACAAGAACCCTATTGGAAAAGTGGTTTGGTTATGGAGAAGGTGTTTATTGATGAAGTTTTGGCCAGTAATGAGGACATACCATGATTTACAGACACTCTTGAATCGTAATAAAGACATTGCTGGCCGCCTTAGCAAAATTTGTATCACTAAGTCTTCAGAAAGTATTTTATTAGCCATCAATATAGTGTTTCTTCCTTTCTGTGTTACAAAGAGGAAAATGAATGATCAACAAAAATAGAGATGAAAAACTATTTGGTCTTGGGAGATTGAGTTTTTGTTTAGACTAGTCATTAACTCATGCATAGATAATTTAACAAAATTGATATATTTCACTTTACTTAAAGGTACAATCACTTGAAAATGAATGATAACCATTAATTTCAATTCAAAATAAAGGCTGAAAATATATTTAAAGAGGTTGATTAAATATACAACACTCAAGCCATCATGGGCCCCTATTTGGGCTTATTTGGGCCCATTTGGTGAAGAAATTTTCTAGGCTTCTAATCCATGACATTTTGTGAATAGTACCAAAAAGTGCCAAAAAGTATACAGTGGGATTCATGAATAATATCAAAAAGTAAAATAGGCCCATGAATAATAGCAAATATGTTGAATAGTAAAAAAAAACTACCTTTTAAAGCAATCTCAAACGCACACTTAGGCTCCTTTTCAAGATGGCCTAGTGATGAAACTTGTTAGGTTTTGTCACCCATGTCGTGTAGTGAAGATGGTGGGCCTTTGTTGGGTTTGCTGGCCTGCGTCATGGTTTTCAAACCTGGACCGAATCGAGCAGTTCGACCGGGTTAAACGGGGATCGGACTGAAATCTAGTTTTTTAAGCATAAAAAACCGGATTTATTGTTAATTCCATGAACCCCTTAACTCGAGGTTGGACCGCACGATTAATGCAGAACCGGTGGCATGAACCGTGCGGTCCAACCCCAATTCAAGCATGCCTGTTAAATAAGAAAAAATCAGAAAATGCGCTTACTAGGTTTAGAACCTAGGCACAGTCAAAGATGCAGCTAGAGCCTAACCACTCAGCTAAGCTTGAAAGTTGATGCTCAACAATAACAACCAAAAAATATATATATACTTGAAGTAAACTTAACACAAATTTTTTTTTTTAATTATAAAAACAGCCTAACACAATTCTATTCTACTTAATTAAATTATCCATCTCTTATAAGGAATATAAAAAAATTATAATTAAAATCCTTCAAAGATATTCAATTTTACTTCAAAAATTAATCATAAAATTTAATGTTTTCATGGTTGTTATTTTATTTTATTAACTTTCTTATTTAATTATTAAATATATGCTTGAAAATCATTAAATTTCCCTCACAAATATCTATATATTAGTCAATTTTGCTAGTTTTATAAATTTAATATCTATATTTAGGTTTTAATTAATTATTAAATGAATTATGACATCATCACGGTTCGACCCCGGTTAAATCTCGGTTGGACCTCAAAAACCTTGAACCTCTCCATTTTACAGTTCAATGAACGGTCCGGGTTTCAAAACCTTGGCCCGCGTCATGGAGGGAAGGATATTGGTTTTTTGTTAGACTTGGTGGTAAGAGATCAATTTCGTACAGGAAGCCATTTCATTTTGATTAGGGGGAAAAAATATTTCGATATTAGTTTATACCAATGTACTGTTTTAGAATTATTTGCTATATATATATGTTTTTAGTTTGTATTTATTTATGTAAGCATGAATTTATGAATTTTTATATTTGTCAACAAAAAATTTAAAATCCAAATATTTTATAATTCTAAATTTCAGCCGAAACATTGGAATCATGTGCAACACAGACCGGAGGTTAGTATTTTATTCAATACATTTTTAAAAAGTACTGATACATGTTTAATGACTGATTTGGTATATTTTCCAGTATGACTAATACCAGTATGGTATTGACTTCCCTGCTTAGTAGCCTAAATCATATAGAATGTGTGGATTTTGAATTGGTTAAGTTGGCCCAACCCATGTGGTGTGGGGTAGATTTAAAGGAGTGCAATTTATATTTTAATAAATACATAAATAAATAAATAAAATAAAAACCTCAACACTCTCGTTTTGTTTTGTTTTTTTTTTTTTTTTTTTTTTTTTTTTTTTGTTGTACTCCTCAACACTCTACTACATCTCCGTCGAAATTGAATAAAAATTTTTAAATGAGTTGTATGTATGTTTATTAAGGTAGGAAATTATCAAATACTATAATAACACATTTACCACGGTTTTTGGGTGGAACTAATGGGTTACTTGGGAACATTTACTTCAGATATACTCCTTTATATATATCCCTGGGAGGTTATCATGTTTGCTTTACGAACAAGAAAAATATCCAAGCAATTCAGAGGGATACAATCAATCCATAATTGACGTTGATTCTAAATATGTGGTTGATAGAATCTCTAAGGCTTCAGGCGAGCCATCTAGAAGATTCTCCTGGTGGTAGAAGATTTCAATTTTTAAAGCATAAACTGTAAGAACAAGAAAATTCTGTGATTGATAAGGAATTCACAAAATATCGTCAGATACAAGAAAAATATCCAACGAATTCAGAGGGATACAATCATAATTGACGATGATTCTAAATGTGTGGTTGATAGAATCGCATAAGGCTTCAGGCGAGCCATCTAAAAGATTCTTATGGTGTAAAGATTCTTATGGTGTTCGAAGATTTTAATTTTTAAATCATATGCCGTAAGAACAAGAAAAATGTGTCACTGATTAAGGAATTCAGAAGATTTTTCAGGTGGTCGAAGGTTTTTAAACCAGTTAAATCAGGGACAGAACCAGGATTTGAATTTGGGGGGGCCAAAGCTTAAAACAATTTTTTTTTTTTTAATGAAAATAAAAACTAACACCTATTTCATATTCAACAAAATACTATATATTGTTAGGACATATGTGTTCACATGTTAAGGACATATGTCATATTTTATGTAAATTGGCTAATCCTTTGACAAAACGCACTCTACTTGTAATTGGGTAGTTCTAGGTGTTTTTAATACTTCAAGAAACAAGGTTTCAAGATTAAGTGTCGAAGTCATCAAGTCTGTCCAAGAAAAAGCAAGCTGAAGTGCAGAATTTATAAAGCTCGACACCTTCTCGATAGCTACCTCGACACCTGCTATCTGTCGAGATTTAAAATTTCAGATTTCCAATCTGATTTTCTTGGGATCCGTGAATGTGTTTTTGGGCCTTCTTTTCTTCTAACCCTAAACATATTTAAGGAGTGTTTTAAGAGCCAGCAATGTTTTATTCTAAAAGGCTATTTATTTATGGGTTTGTATAATCCTTATTGGACAAGGAAAAGCTCAAGGTTTGTGTAAACCTATTTGGAATAGGAGAGCCCATTAAGCTCCTATTTAAAGGAGGTGGAAAAAGAAAAACCTAACCCTAGAGAGCTTCATAAGGTTTTCTTTTTGAAACCCTAGCCTCCTCCTACAGAAGAAAGAGTTCTTGCTGCGTTTCTTGTACGCCTTTGGGTTTTGTAACCAAGCAAAGTCTCTTGCACCAACATTGAAGATCTTATTGGTGTTTCTCTGTGAAGCTGCTGCAAATCAACTACAACAATCAAGGGGTTGCTGTGGAGTTAGTCACGTACTTGGATTCGTGCAAAGGAGTAAGCCACGTACTGGGATCCGCGCATCAAATTGGTTAGTCACGTACTTGGGAGCCGTGCATCAAAAGGGGGAACTGTCGCTACAGATCAAGTCCAATTGGGTATTGGGGTAAGAGTTCAACTGTAGGTTGGTAAGGTACTTGGGATTCCTTATTTGTAACCGCTTGATTTGATAATAGTGGAGTTTCGGGAGTGGTGACCTGAAAATCACCCGGTGGGGTTTTTGCCGTTAGGGTTTTTCCCCATTCGTGAACAAATCGCCGTGTCTTTTATTTTCCGCTGCATATTTTGTTATTCGGTGATTTGTTTGTGCTGCCACGTATTTGCATGTTAAATTGATTAATTAATAACTTGGCTAAATTAATTAATTAGTTTAAATCACAAGGGGTCATTCAGTTTGTGGCCTATCATATATAAAATAAGTGTTTCTTAAACATTTGATATTATAAAAATGTCGACAAAGTATAACATACAAAATAAGTGTTTTTTAAATATTTCAACACATTTATCAAAATGGAACTCGACACTCTTTTAAGTCTCGAAAGTCGTCTATGATTGAACAAAATAATAATAATGATCAAAAGGAATGAACAAAAAAAAGTTGGAAAAGAAATAAATTTAAAGGATGGATTTAGAATCTTACCGAAGCCCAGAAGAAGAAGTTCTATTGGGGACATTATTCAGGAAAGGAAATATAGACTTAAAACTACCCCCACAAACTCTATAGTCTATGGCATGTGAAACTTCCAAAATGAGAGCCATGTTTTGACCAATATTCCTAGCTTTTTTTTTTTTTGGGGGGGGTACTAGCTTTTTTTTTGGGGAGGGGGGGGGGGGCCTATGTAGGTCCGTCCCTGAGTGAAATTATTTGTTTTAAATTTTATAATATTTTTGTACCTCATTTTTTAGTAATTTAAAACAAATATTATTAAATTTATGTCCAAAATTATTCCCCCTCCCCCCCCCCCCCCTACTTCTACACTCTTTAACTCAAGTCTTCCCACATCATGTGTCAGTGGGCAGAATGCTACAAAAAGGAAATTTAGACTTAAAACTACCCCCACAAATTCTGTAGTCTATGGCATGTGAAACTTCCAAAATGAGAGCCATGTTTTGACCAATATTCCTAGTTTTTTTTTTTTTTTTGGGGTACTAGCTTTTTTTTTGGGGGGGGGGGGGGGGGGGGGTTCCCTATGTAGGTCCATCCCTGAGTTAAATTATTTGTTTTAAATTTTATAATATTTTTGTACCTCATTTTTTGGTAATTTAAAACAAATATTATTAAATTTATGTCCAAAATTATTCCCCCTCCCCCCCCCCCCCCCCTTACTTCTACACTCTCTAACTCAAGTCTTCCCACATCATGTGTCAGTGGGCAGAATGCTACAAAAAGGAAATTTCGAAACTAGTTCCTTTCGTAATGTATTTTGTTGAATAGAAATCTTTTGTCTCATTTTTTGTATTTCACTTTCTATCCACCAATCACATATTTTCATGTTTTTAATTTTAATTTTTTCTATTTTAAACTTTAATGATTTTTAAAAGGAAAAAAAAAAAGTATATGTAACAAATTGTGATTGATAGGGTATAAAATGAAATGCAAAAAATGAGAGAAATGATTTTTCTTATATTTTGTCGGTTAGTGCAGCATGTCCAGTTGTCCTATCTAGTTATATTTGAAATTCTTTTTTAAGAAGGGGTTATATTTGATCTAGCCAGAGCGGTTCTAGGGCAACAATTTTGACATGAGAGATTGTGAATAATTGTCTATCACTTTCACATAAACTCATAATTTTTTTTGGGACAAAGTTTAGTTAGAAAATTGGTAATAGCTTAAGGTTACAACCTTACTCAATATCATTAACATTATCATATTTTGAAAATTTAACAGTTGGATTGCATGTTTATTACGCTTTTAATATACATGTCAAATTTTGTACCACTCGAATATTAATAATTTACTATATGATTTATAAGCTTATATTTTATACACAATTTTAAACTATAAAAACTTGCAATTTAAACAGTTTATTGATGATGACATAGCTATCAATCTTTAATTTTCTAGAAATTTTGCGAGCGTGAAGGATATGAGAGAAAAATGTAATCCAGTGATAGATTTGACAAAATTCACTTCCAATAAAAAGATATTGAGTAAGGTTGTAGTTTTAGGCTACAACCAATTTTGTTGCTAAACTTTGTCCTCTTTTTTTTCTATCATTCACAGTCTGGCACATCACGATTCTAGCAAAGTTGCAATAAAAACTAGATTTTCTCATTTGAAGTAGATTTGCAATAATAAAGTTGGCACATCACAATTTAATGTTGCATTCTTCCCCTGTATTTGGGCTAGCTAGACTGGCCCACCAACCTTCTCTTTGGTTGGTGAGGCATGGGCCTCTATTTGGGCCCGTTTGGTGAAGAAATTTTATGGGCTTCTAATCCATGACATTTTGTGAATAGTACCAAAAAGTATTCAGCGGGGCTCACGAAATATGTCAAAAAGTGCAATAGGCCCATGAATAATAGCAAAAATATGTTGAATATTAAAAAAAAAAAAAAAAAAAAAAAAACTAGCTTTTTAAGCAATCTCAAATGCATACTTAGGCTCCTTTTCGAGATGGCCTAGTGATGAAACTTGTTAGGTTTTGTCACCCAATGTCGTGTAGTGTAGATGGTGGGCCTTTGTTGGGTTTGCTGGCCTGCGTCATGGTTTTCAGACCCAGACAGGACTAGGTGGTTCAAGTGGGTTAACCGAGGATCGGACTGAAATCCAATTTTTTAAGCATAGAGAACCGGATTTATTGTTAATTTTGTGAACCCCTTAACCCGGGGTTGGACCGCACGATTAATGCAGAACCGGTGGCATGAACCGTGCGGTCCAACCATGGTTCAAGCATGCCTGTTAAATCGGAAAAAAAAAATCAGAAAATGCCCTTACCAGATTTAGAACCTAGGCACGGTCAGAGATGCAGCTGGAGCCTTACCACTCAGCTAAGCTTGCAAGATGATGTTCAAAAAAAAAAAAAAAACCTTGAAGTAAACTTAACACAATTTTTTTTTTTTTTTTATATAAAAACAACTTAACAAAATTCTATTCTACGTAATTAAATTATCCATCTCTTACAAGGAATAAAAAAAAAATTATAAATAAAATCCTTCAAAGATATTCAACTTTACTTCAAAAATTAATCATAAAATTTAATATTTTCATGGTTATTATTTTATTTTATTAACTTTCTTATTTAATTATTAAATATATGCTTGAAAATCATTAAATTTCACTCACATATATAGATATATTAGAAAATTTTGCTAGTTTTATAAATTTAATATCTATATTTAGGTTTTAATTAATTATTAAATTAATTATGACATCATTACGGTTCGAAACCTTGAACCTCGGTTGGACCTCAAAAACCTTGAACCTCTCCCTTTTACAGTTCAATAAACGGTCCGGGTTTCAAAACCTGGCGTCATGGAGGGAAGGATGCTGGTTTTTTGTTAGGCCAGGTGGTAAGGGAGTCAATTTCATATGGGAAGCCATTTCGGTTTGATTAGGGGAAAGAAATATTTCAATATCAGTTTATACCGGTGTACTATTTCAGAATTATTTGCAATATATATATATATATATATATATATATATATATATATATATATATATATATATATATATATATACGTTCTTATTTTCTATTTATTTATGTAAGTATGAATTTATGTATTTTTATATTTATCAACAAAAAATTTAAAATCCACATATTTTATAAGTCTAAATATCGGCCAAACATCGGAATCATGTGCAATACAGACCAGTACAGGTTAGTATTTTATTCAATACATTTTTAAAAAGTATTGATACCAGTTTAATGACCGATTTGGTATATTTTCCAGTATGACTAATACCAGTACGGTATTGACTAATACCAAATCAAATAGGAAGTGTGGATTTTGAATTGGTTAAGTTGGCCCAACCCATGTGGTGTGGGGTAGATTTAAGGGAGTGCAATTTATATTGTTTTAAATAAATAAATAAAAACCTCAACACTCTCCTTTTTTTTCTTTTTCTTTTTGTACTCCTTAACACTCTCCTACATCTACGTCGAAATCGAATAAAAATTATTAAATGTGTTGTATGTTTGTTATGGTAGGAAATTATCAAATACTATAATAACGGCCAAAAAACAATAAAGATTACCTGTGACTCCGCTTTTCTACTTCACTTCAACTCATCTGTCAAATGATTACCTGTGGGCAAAAACTATAATTATAATTTCTCTTCTTATTTTCCTTCCTCCTTTCTCCTTAATAATTTTGGGATTAAACCTAGATTGAAAATCACCATCCATTCCCATTTTTCATCTTCTTTGTTTTTATTTGTACAAAACAAATGAAAATCTCAATCTCTCACTATTGTCCTCCAAGCCCCCCACCCCCTATTTTTCATCCTCTCTAAAACTCCACCGTTTGAACAAACCCTAGAAGTGACTCCGCTTTTCTAGAGATATGGCGTCTATAAATGTGTGGTTGATAGCATTTCATAAGGCTTCAGGCGAGTCATGTAGAGGATTCTTCTGGTGGTCGAAGATTTTTAAAGCATAAGCTGCAAGAACAAGAAAAATATCCAAAGAAGCAATCCATAATTGTCGGTGATGCTAAATGGGTGATTGATAAGGAAATCAGAAGATTTAATTTTCAGGTGGTCGAAGATTTTTAAAGCATAATTTAGTCAAGTCCTTATATAAAGTGGGTCAGTCTGGTAATGTTTTTGGCTTTTTGCCTGGAGTGGTGATTATCATTTACTCTTTATTATATACTCACACAAATATGATTTCACAATTTTAACTGAGATCATAGTATGTATGGAATATGCAATAGCATGTATATAATAAATGATAGGGATAAATCCCAAAGTAGACGGATCCAATTAACAGAGACAATCATAAAGTGATGGGGTCGACGGCCTGGTTATTCTACCAACTAAAGAACTAGTAGAATGACCTGGATGGAGAGGCAAGGTGATGGATGGACCCCTTAAAGTAGATGGGTCCAAGGGAGATGGCTTAGTGAGGCCACATGACACCTATGTGGCATGAGTGGTCTCCAAGAATCTTGGTATGAAATTATCTTGCATTCTACGCCCAACCATAATCAAAGGAATCCCTACAAGGAAAGGATCCCATAAAATGTGAGTATTAATGAAAATCTTCTCTACAAGGAAATACCTTCTCCACCAAGAAACTAAGGTCAGCCCTACACTATTATAAAAAACCCAAAGCTCTCACAAATCAAGGTACACGTAATTTTTCCCAGCTCTAACACTCTAGAGTTGTAGAAATTCTCTCTAATTTAACCTTCGGAGGGTATTTGACCGGTACTACACCAGTACTCTCTATAAGGTCTTCTTTGTTTCTGTTTCACAGGTTCTATCAAGAGTATGTGAGTACCGCATGACTCACTAATGATTTTTGGCATCATCAGTTGGCGCCATCTGTGGGAAAGAATGATAGCAACCATATTACCACTTCCCAGACAAAGAGTTGTATGGTACTCACTCACTCGATGGCAACCAACAACAATCTAGGAGATGAACCACGCAATATTGGCCTCAAAAGGCAGGTACAGACTCTAGCCGCAGCTATGAATGCCTTACTAAGCAAAACTACGACCTGGAAGAATAGCTATGCCAAAGGAATACTGGGCTCAATAATCACGGAGATGAGCAAGAGGGTACCAACCTTCAGCACACCGCCGAGAAGGACTGAAAGGCAGCAATGCCCTGAGTAGACAAGAGCAACAAGATACTAGCAGTCCATCTGTTGCAGACACGGCACCACTGTATATGGTCGTAGAGATGCAGATGATGAAGGAAATGATGGACTTCATGATGAACGCCTTTGAGGGACGAGTGTCAAACGACCTCGACGAGCTGGTCCACCGAAAGGACTCACCCTTTGCAGCACCCGTCACTTTGTTCCCCCTTCCAGCAAAGTTCTGTATGTCGTAGATAAAAGTCTATGACGGGTCTAAGGACCCCTTGGATCACTTGGAGTCGTTTAAAACCCTCATTCACTTATAGGGTGTTCCGAACGAGATCATATGCCAAGCTTTCCCAAATACGTTGAAAGGTCCCGCCAGGGTATGGTTCAGCAGATTGCACCTAACTCCATTAATACCTTCAAAGAACTAAGTGCGCAATTTGCATCACACTTTATATAGGGCACAGGTACAAGAAATCCACTATGTGCCTGATGAGCATCAAACAACGAGAAGACGAGACACTGAAGTCATACATAGCACGCTTCAACAAAGAAACGCTTTCGATAGATGAAGTTGATGACAAGATACTTGTTGTTGCATTTACCAATGGCTTGCGGAAATGGAAGTTTTTGTTCTCCTTATACAACAACGACTCGAAAACCATGTCTAATGTACTTTATCGAGCCACTAAGTACATGAACGCAGAAGACGCACCACTGGCCCAAGGGGAAAAACCCAAGAAAAAGGATAGGCAGGAAGATGCATGACATGATAGAGGATGGAAGATGACTAGAACTGGAGACCGACGAGATGATAAGCACTCCAAATTGCCCACTGGAAGGTTTGTGAATTTCACCCTACTGACTTCCCCGATCGATTAGGTCTTAATGCTGATCATGGACAATACAACCTTGACGTGGCCTGGTAAGTTAAAGAGAGATCCCAACAAGAGGTCCAGAGAAAAGTATTGTCATTTTCATCACGATTACGGTCACAACACATCTGAATGCTATGACTTGAAGTAATAGATCGCTCATTAGACAGGGGAAGCTACAATGGTTCGTTAGCAAAGAAAGAACGGACCCATCTCAGGAACCGGATGGAAGAAGGGATGGCGAATGCCCCCGTCCACCCTTAGGGGACATAAGGATGATAGTAGGGGGCACCGCAGCATCTAGCTCATCCAGGAAGGCACGAAAAACCTACCTCAGGATGGTTCAGAATGTTCAGCTGACGGGGTTCATCCCAAAGATGGCATGGGTGGACAACTCCATAGTTGGGTTTTCAAAGGAAGATGCTTGACATCTCACCACCCCCACGATGATGCTCTCGTTGTTAGAATACAAGTGGGAGACTACAACACCCACCGGGTCCTGGTTGATAATGGGAGCTCTGCTGATATCCTCTATTACTCGGCATTCCAACAGATGAGAATTGAGAAGGAGCGGCTCGTACTGACTAATGCACCACTTGTCTAGTTCGGAGGAACGAAAGTGTACCCCATCGGGGCAATTACATTGCTAGTGATGATCGGAGATTACCCACAATAGATCACTAAGGATGTTACTTTCCTTGTCATCGACTTCTCGTCTGCTTACAACGCCATACTGGGCCGACCTACCCTTAATTTGTGGAAGGCTGTGACTTCAACCTATCACCTGATGATTAAGTTCCACATCGAGTACGGTGTAAGAAAGGTACGTGGAAACCAAGTGGCAGTACGCGAGTGCTACATAGCGATGTTAGAGATGGACGACCACTTACAGACTCTGAGCATAGAGGAGCAGCGGACAGTTGTAGAGCCCGTTGAGGGGTTGGCAGAGATACTTCTCGATCAGTTCAGACCTGAGCGGACGACTAGGATTGGCACCCTCGCCAGTCCACCCTTTCGCCAAGCGCTCACGACCTTCCTAAGAGAAAATCAGGATGTGTTTACTTGGAGCCACAAAGACATGCCTGGGATCGACCCCTCAGTCATGGTTCACAGGTTGAACGTATCACCCTTTTTTCCCCCTGTCCGTCAAAAGAAGAGGGTATTTGCCCAAGAACGAGACAAAGCTATAACGGAAGAGGTACGCAAGTTACAAGATGCAGAGTTCAAAAGGGAAGTATATTATCTCAACTGGCTAGCCAACGTGGTGATAGTCAAGATGGCCAGCGAAAAGTGGAGGATGTGTGTAGACTTCACGGACTTAAATAAGGCCTACCCTAAAGACAGCTACCCACTCCCACGGATCGACATCCTGGTGGACTCAACAGCAAGGCACCAGTTATTGAGCTTCATGGACACATTCTCTAGTTACAACCAGATCAAGCTAGACGAGGCTGACCAGGAGAAAACTTCATTCATCACTAGCTAGGGCCTATTATGTTATAAAGTGATATCGTTCGGTCTCAAGAACGCAGGAGCAACATATTAGAGGCTCATGAACAAGATGTTTGCACATTAGATTGGGAGGAATATCCAAGTCTACGTGGACTACATGCTAGTGAAAAGCCGACAGGAAGATCATAATTTGGAAGGCCTCAAGGAAACCTTTGATACCCTCCATTCCTATAACATGAAGCTCAATTCAAGCAAGTGCGCATTTGGGGTAACGGTTGGAAAATTCCTAGGGTTCATGGTATCTCAAAGAGGCATTGAAGTTAACCCAAACAAGATCCGGGCCATAATGAAAATGGTACCACCTAAGAACGTAAAAGAAGTGCAAAGCCTCAACTGCAAGGTAGTGGCGCTGAATAGGTTCGTGTCAAGGGCAACAAAAAAATGCCTGCACCCCCTAAACCCTAAACCCTATTGGGTATGAAAATATAATGGGTTTATATTTTACCATAAAAATTTACCCAGACTGATTGATGGTATCTTTTTTACCGTAATGGGTTTGAAACCCAGTTGTGTGTGCGTGTCCATGACGGTGGGTGGCCAGAGGAAGCTCTTCCATTCCATATATTTTCTCATTCAATGCTTTTGTGCCTTGATGATATCTTTTTACCATAAATTTTTTTTTGTTTTCTTTGGATTTGTCTATGTGGGTTTTCAATTTTTTGAGTTATATTTGAGGTTTGGTGAACTGGGTTTAGCTTTGTTAAGAAATTGTTTGAAGAAATGTCTGTGTCAGTTGTGTATTTTAATGCATGAGTTCCCCCCACCCACCACACACCCACCCCCCCCAGGTAGCACCGGTTTTGCTTCTCTTTGTTGTGAAAATGGAAAAGGCTTCGAGTCAAATTTGATGATGTTCTACATCAGTTTAAACTAATAAAATTATATAATGTTGTCCTATTTTGGCTTGTTATTGCGTCGATGCAATCTATATGCTTAGAAGGACTAGGTGGTGGGAACAAGTTTGATCTTATATTGCAAGAAACAACTTTCATAAAACATATTTTTGGTGGCTGTCTTTGATCAAAGGTGTTTATTGCTCTTTTTTTTTTCTTTGAGTTTCTGTCTTAAAGGTTCCTTGTGAAATATCTCTTTTGTGTTGCTTGTTTTTTATTTTCTGACCAACAATGACCATGATTAATTTAATATCAATGTACTAGGTCAAGTGGATCTCACATTGGAGATATCTGGTTGCGTTGAGTCGTTGGAATATGCCTTGACACAATTTACAACCACTCAGATTTGGGTGGAGAACACATATAGATGTGGAAGGTTTGATGACCTCATGTGTTGTAGAAGTTTATAGTTTTATGGTTCAAACTCAAATAGCTTACAATCTGTTCATATTCTTTGATGTACAGATGTGCTGCATGCGTTTGAGCTAGGAAGCAGTTGGGCATACATGAAGCTCCAAATATCCTCACTATAGTCTTGAAGAGATTTGAGGTACCCATACCACTCTGCATTTGCATTAGTTATGAAACGGAAAGATCGATGGTTCAAAATCCCCCCACCCCCAACTACCAAATTATTAAAAAAATAATAATCCAATTACATTTCAAGATGTATTCTCAAATTTCAGAAAATCCTTGAACTTCCTTATTTTTTTTAGTCTTTTCTGTTTCAATTTTTATAAGTCAGGTTGCGAATGCTCAAACCTGACTGTACTGTACTGCTTGCAGGAACTTTTTATTTTCCAATGGTTGAATTTTTTGGATCTGGCCCCACCTTCTACTACTGCAGCCTGTACCTCTTCTCCCAATATATCAAAGGTAAACAATTTTGTGCTGAAAATGTTCCATTTTTTCTGCTACTTCATAACTTCTATTGTTGCTTTCAGTTTTTTTTGGGTGTTCCTTGTTATAAATAAGCTTTTTGTATTCAAGTTTGAATTTGTCTCCTAAATTTCCTTACATATTTATCCATGAGTATTTTATGATGGGTAATTGATGCTCACAGCAAAAAATCTTAGTTTAGGAACTTTTCATTCTCTATGTTGTTCGTGTTTTGGTATCTTCCCAGTATTCTGATGAGGAGTTATGAACCAAATCCATTTGAGAGTTTTGGTAATAAACCAATAATGTGTTTGTAGCTTAGCGGTGGCTATTTGGGACGGGACAAAGTTTTTCATGTTAGTAAAAAGTATATCTTCTCATGATTTACATAGTGATAATGGGTTTTGGTTAGTAAATCTATAAACTTATAGGATTACTGGAGGAGAAGAAGAGAGATTGATAGATCATTTTTTTTTTTTTTGATAAACAGATTGATAGATCATTTGTTCATTGATGATGAATGAAAGATTGCATGGGTTTGGTGTTCTTTGGGCCTAAGATGAATCCAATAGCAGATAGCAAATAGCAAATAGCAAATAGTAGAAAGTAGCATACAAAAAGATCTTTTGCAAAGATTGTGAAACCTGGTGAGTTGAGTTAATAAGGAGGAGGATAAATTAGAACATACAAAATAGAAAACTTCCATGAGTGCATCACTAGCAATACGTCATATCATTCTTAACCAGAAATGCATGTAGTGCATGCAATTTTGCATTTTAGACTAGTTCTATATGTCAACCCTTTTGTGCTTGGAAGCTAAATAATTAATTCATTCAATGGAAAGACACCTAAATTAAGCCTTAGTCATAAGGTTGTGAAAATGACCTCAAATTCCAATTTACATATTTGATTGACTTTATTTTTGTATGCATCAAAGTGATCTAGTGCTTGTATGGAAAAGAGCACATTTGTACAAAATGCTTCGAGGTCTTCATCAAAAGGTTGTGAAATTGACCTCAAATGCCAAATTACATTCATTCAGGCTATCAATGAATGAAACTTCAAGGTTTTGCTTGAAAGCCTATGAAAATACTCTTCATTTATTAGGGTCTTGTTTACAGGTGGGCTTCCTGACTTTATAAGCTTCTCAGCTGGTCCAATATCCATTGATGAATCGGGCTAGCAGAAGGTGACGATTGACACCTTTGTTTTTTACTTGTTCACCATTGCTCTATGATCTGGGGCTTCATAATTCCCATTGCTCATAATCTACTTGATCAAAGTAAATGCTATGAATTTGTTAACTATGTTTAGCTTGCATTTATACTATTTCTACTGCAATTAATTTGTAGTATGTTCTCTTTAAATAATTTGGGTGTGGTCATGTTTTTCAACAAAGTACCTTGCTTACCGTAAGGTACTCTTCTCCCATTTCTCTCTTTTTCAATTCGCTTCATTTTGTGATTCTGATTGAATTTTTTTTGAACTCAAAAGTACTCAAAATCATGTTTTGAACTCAAAATCATATTTTAATCCCAAAAGTTCTCAAAATTATGTTTTCAACTCAAAAATTCTCAAAATCACATTTTAAACTCAAAATCATGTTTTAATCCCAAAAATTCTCAAAATTATGTTTTAAACTCAAAATCATGTTTTAATCCTAAAAATTCTCAAAATCGTGTTTTAAACTCAAAAATTCTCAAAATCAGGTTTTAAACTGAAAAATTCTCAAGATCATGTTTTAATCCAAAAATTCTCAAAATTATGTTTTAAACTCAAAAATTCTCAAAATCACGTTTTAAACTCAAAATCATGTTTTAATCCCAAAAATTCTCAAAATGATATTTTAAACTCAAATATTCTCAAAATCATGTTTTAACCCCAAATATTCTCCAAATCAAGTATTAAACTCAAATATTCTCAAAATCATGTTTTAAACTGAAAAAAAAAAAAAAAAAAAAAAAAAAAAAAAAAAAAAAAAAAATCTCAAATTCATGTTTTAAACTCATAATCATATTTTAATCCAAAAAATTCACAACATCATGTTTTAAATTCAAAATCATGTTTTAATCCCAAATATTCTCAAAATCATGTTTTAAACTTAAAATCATGTTTTAATCTCAAAAATTCTCAAATTCATGTTTTAAACTCAAATATTCTCAAAATCATGTTTTAAACTCAAAATCATGGTTTAAACTCAAAAATTCTCAAAATCATGTTTTATACTCAAAATCATGTTTTAATTCCAAAAATTATCAAAATTATTTTTTAAACTCAAAAATTCTCTAAATCATGTTTTAAACTCAAAAATTCTCAAAATCATTTTTTAATCCCGAAAATTCTCCAAATTATGTTTTAAACTCTAAATCATGTTTTAATCCTAGAAATTCTCAAAATCATGTTTTAGACTCAAAAATTATAAAAATCATGTTTTAAACTCAGAAATTGGCAAAATCAAGTTTTAAACTGAAAAATTCTCAAAATCATGTTTTGAACCCGAAAATTTTCAAAATCATGTTTTAATACAAAAATTTGCAAAATTATGTTTTAATCCCAAAAATTCTCAAAATTGTGATTTAATCCCAAAACTTCCCAAAATCACGTTTTAAACCCAAAAATTCCCAAAATCATATTTTGGCCCCAATCTTTCTCAAAAATTGCTTTTTGACCCAAAACTTTTCAATAGCCGTATTTTGACCCTAGTTTTTCTACAAAATTTCATTTTGCTCCAAAAATTCCCAAAATTACATTTTGCCTCCAAATCTTTTCAAAATTGCAATAAAGCCCCCCATCTTTTCAAAAAATACAAAGATGCTCCCAAACCCTTTGGAAGTTGTTGATTTCATTCAAACGACTTCCAAGGACTTTTAATCATCTTTAAATCCACACATTTTTCTTGTCTTCATTTTTTATTTTTTTGTTTTACAACTTGTGTGATGTTCATGCTTATTGCCTCATACTTACCTTTGGTTGATCTATATCTTTATGTGCTCTATGCCTTGTTCATGTGTCTAGATCTACATGTTGGTTGTTGTGCCATGTGCTTCTAAAGCCTTTCTATCTCTTGTTATTTCATTATTCTTGCATTTTTTGCCCTTTTGGTAGAGTGTAGATCTAGATCTTTTGGTCTAGGCCTACACCCATACACCTAGGCCTATATTAAAGGGTTTGGATAATTTCCTTTATGCATGTCAATGTTTGCTTGCTTCCTTCTATGCTTTATATCCATGTTAGCCTCTCTAGATCTAGACGTTGCCATGCTTTGTGCCCTCTGTGGGTTTGTGCTTAGATGGTCGCATCTGTCCCTCCTAGAGTTTGTTTAGATGTGACCACTGTAGACACCACATTTTGTACCCCTTACAACTCGGGACCCCCGTTCCCCTATGATGCTTGAACTCTAAGGTCCGAGGTCAGTTTAGAGCTCAATCAGATATTACATTGACTTGAGGAGTGCTAAAATGGAAAAAATAACATTTTAAATGAGCGAAGATCTATTTTTGGAAATAAAATGACCAAAGCAGCCTTCGGCCTGCGTATGTGTGTTGCGGTCTGCGTACGCAGGCACATTCCTACGAACACAGCTAGGGTTTCAAAAGCATAAGAAAAGCAAGTTTTCTACTATAATGGTTAAGGTTTGGAATGAATCTAACATTGTCTAGGAGCCATTTTAAACCCCATTTTTTTCCACTATATAAAACCTTACATGGTACATTTTCAAAATATACAGAAATTCCACTGGAAAAACCTAAAATTCATTAGAAAATAGTGAATCAAAATGGAGTTTTTCACAAAACACCTTCAAGTAATTTTTTTTATTTGATTGGGACATTTTCTAGCCCAAATCCTTTGAGTTTAAGAATGCTAAACACTATTTTATTGAACTGTAATAGATTTGACTGAAGGGAATGGTCATTTCAACTGTAAGATTGCTAATCATTTTGTAGCCCCAATCCTTTTGCTTTAAGGTATTTATGTGAACTTTTATTTTTCCCTTTTTGCCTTTAATTCATTTCTTTGTTTAGTTTATGTGTGTGTGTGTGTGTGTGTGTATATACATATATATATATATGTTTGTTTAGGTTATTTTTAGGCTTTCTTTATGTTTTTAAGCATGTTAGGTTGCTAGTTTTTTTTTTTTTTTTTTTAGCTTCTGCTCTATTTCTGTTTTAATTAGGTTTTCTTGGTAAGGATGTGCATACGCATGATCTAGCCTATGAACGTAAGCTGAACTCATGCGTACGTAGACCTGTTCTAGCGTGCGTGATGCCGTTACCCAAAAACCCTAATTTTTGTTTGTTTTGTTTCTGCAATTCACATGTTGATCTGTGTAGCCTCTTTTTCACATGTTTTTAAGCCCTATTTTTGCTTGTTTACCTTTTAACATATTTGTTTGTTATCACATGTCTAGATTAGGGTTTCTTAGTTTCAATACCATCCATTTACATATTCATGCATTGATGTCATAGATGTTGTGTTGCTGAAAAGTAAGTAAGGGTAAGTCATGTATTAGCAATGTTCATACATTTGTGTTAGGGTTTTACCTTATGATGGAACATGCTTAGATGTATGATTAGGGTTTTCTAATATGCTTTCCTTGCTATGATAATGTGTTTTGCTGCCTTATTTAAGTTGCTACCTTGTTTTAGATGAATGATAGGGCTTTCATATGTTAGATGAATGCTAAGGTTTCTTTGGTATGTTTGGTTCCCTTTTGTTTGAATAGATAGATAAATATGTGTTTTGGTATGTCTAGATGCATGCTAATGCGTGTGTGAGTATAAATACAAGTGTTGAGTATGTTTTTAATAAGGATAAGATATAGGTCACAATGATGGAAGGCCAACCTTAGAGTTGGGCAATCTTGGGTGCCTAACACCTTCCCAAGAGCATACTTAAACTCTGAACTCAAACTCTGGTAGTAAGATCAAATGTCCTTCCTTGAAAGGGCGCTATATTCATGGTTCCTAGATCACATAACTAGGTGGCTACTCCATACTTTCCATTGTGCCCACAACCACTTATGAGATACACATTCATGGTGTCGATGTGCTTGCTTTACACCTTTCTCTGTTTCATGCGATGTTGATATGCTTGCCTTGCTTACTTTGCACCACCCATTTGGCTTCCTTCGCTTTTATGCATCTTGCACATTTGGCTACATGTCCATGCATGAGTCTGTGTTTCGTCCATACTCCAATCCAATGGAACTATGGACACTCGATCTAAACCTACATTTGTCCTCTAGGACACCCCTTTTGTTTGATAACATGTTTGTTTGCCTCTTCACGCGCTTCGCATGCTTGTTTACCCTTGTTTGGCATCTTTTGCTAGCTTTTCTTTTAGCATGCTTTCCTTCCATTTGTTTCTTTGCTTGTATGTTGGTTTGTTTCCTTGTTTATTGCTTGTACACGCATGGAGCAAGGACACTTGGAGCGATGGCACAACCTTCTAGGCTTGAGCAAAAAGGGCAAGGATGCAAGCAAGGAGACACAAGCCCACGAAGGGCAATGATCAGTAGATTAGAAGTCCAAGCCCCTCCAGAGCATGTATTAGGGTCCTCCCTCTCCTTGTACCCTTTACTTTTCCTACTCCTTACTTTGGCCGCATTCCCTTGGTATGGCAATGTTTGTTTTACACTTCCTATACCTTGCTGGGCCATACCCTTGGAACGTTGGCAATGTCTTATTTACTTTTTATGCTTTGTGTGGTAGCATTGTGCATGATATATATATATATACACACACACACACACACATACATCATGAGAGCTCTTGACCTTGTAGTGTGGGTATGCACTCAAGATAATTGCCATAGGTGTATATTCATGTTATATTGTATGCACAATCATCGCGGTGTGATTGTCTTGATCCATGTCACTTTTGAGGGCTTCCATCGCAATGTTATATTGGCATTGGTTTCCCTATGTATGCGACACACATCAACATGTTTAACACTTTGGAGGGCTTCAGCTCGTCACGATTTAAGCATGTCAATATGCGCCATATGCACAGACGTGAAACCCTGTTGGTGCACCATAGTGCACCAAACGCAAAACTCTGCCAAATTTTCACCATGAAAATGGGGCATCCACATTGCTATATTCTCACGTCAAAAGCTTGGTGAGAATAGCATTTTGCATGCTATGGCGCATCTAAGGTGAAGCGCTACCGGATTTTCGCCACGAAAATAAGGCAAAATGCTGCCGAATTTTCGCCATAGAAATTTGGCAAACGACTTCAAACACACTCGGAAAGCATCGATCAGGACCACACCCATTCTGAAACCAAGCCTCAAAGTCCAACACATATAAAGACCTAAAAGTTAATGCCAATAGCTTGTTTTCAATTGACAATGTCTAAAAATTATGATTTTACTAAAACAAAGGACTGTTTTCGGATAGGTGTTGTGGGGGTGCCTAACACCTTCACCACACATAACCGGACTTCCGAACTCAAGAATCAAGATTTTTTTCCCATCCATATTAGATTAGGAAAAATGTCTGTTTTCTTAACCTAGGACTGGTAATAAAATTAAACAGAGTCAAGTGACCAATCAAACCTTAGAAAAAACTCAATGATTGGTGGCGACTTCACTTACCCTTGGTAATATCCTTAAAAGCAACTCAAATTCTAGTCACACACCCGAGGTATGAGTCACCTCCACATATAGTGCATCAAGCGTCACCGCAATGGGTGGTCGACATTCAGCCGTGAGGCATCGACAGACTGGTGACTCCACTGGGGATACTTAGAGAGTGCATGACATTACCCATCATATTGGGTCGAACCTGGACTCAGTATTGAAGGGTAATGTTGGATGCGTACACTTTTAGATAATTACTGGATGTCGAATTGTAGGCTTATCCTTGGTCCATAGGTGGACATGATTATGCTAAAAAGGCCCCCTTAATCCGCTCTATCCCACAACTTCTATGAAGGGAATCATTAGATGATCGAGGTCCCCCATAAGAATAGGACTAACTTACCAGTTAAGTCGTGTCTCATATAGTTGGCCTAGACTACGTCAAACCAGTGAGGACTAGGAAGAGCCAAATTCGAGCAAACATCCCAGCCTATGGTAAGATATCCTTCATAGGATTGTTTTCAAAATAAGTCAATGAGAAAGTGTCCAGTTTTCGTTTGCAGATTTTTCCTCTCGCTTGCATCAAAGAGTTGTGCTCTACACCAAGTTCTATCCATCTTGTTTACACAACATCTGTGATAACCTAGGGAGAAGCAACCCCGTTGCTCACACATTAAATCATACCCAATCCCTAAGGGTTTCCAACCCTACAAGGGCATGCATGCATACACTAATGGCCCTATCATGTAAATGTGTACATGTAAAATTTATGGTAAGAAACCAAAATTCTGCACCGAAAAGGACATTGCCCAGAGTTTTAGATCTTCTCCGAGAAGAGCAAGCTATCAAGAATGAAGCTTTTCATTGTAAATTTGAATTTTTTTTGTATTGTAAAAGACCCACTGTTGGAGCCATTGTCTATAGCGCATGATCTTAGGGCATTGTAAAAAGCCAAACTTTGTAATCAAAAGAGAATGGTCCATTCTGCAATTTCAAGCATGATATGAAAGTTCCGATTACTTGCCACGTTTTTGCATTAATTCTGTATCACTATAGAAACTCACCATGATAAAAACCCGCTCAAGGGTTTAAGCCAAAATTTTGAAAATGATAGGAGCATGCCCTTAAGCATTTCGTTTGCAAGGGAACAAATCTCAAATGAAGGTATGATCTTTGCCTACTTGCATAACATTGAGAAACCCTATGAGGGTCAATCCAAAAACCGCTCGTGCATTAGTATCCACCTAAGCCCTAAGAGTCCCTGACCTTACAAGGGCATACATGCATTTGTTGATATCTTTTGCCTAATTGCACAAATAAAAATTGGGTGACAAGCAACCAAGTCTTTTCATAGAGACAGACAAGAGGCTAAATTTTTCTTCAAAATTGCCAAAGGGATCGAACTTTATTTTCCTTGTATCAAATGCCTTTGTATCAAAATTGGTTTCCTTGTCCAAGGATCATTGTGAATATTGTATCTAAAAAAGAGCTTTACATTTGCTTTGATCATTACAAAACCCTTTGCTATACAAATTGTGCCAAATTTTTCCTAAAAAAGACAAGGTGTGGTACCTTAAAATTTTCATTGTGAAAAAAAAGAGGTTCATCCCAAGATTTTTCAAAACCTATGCAAATGTTCAGTCACTTGCCACAAAGAGGTTATGTTAAGATTTGCATCACTTTAGAAACTCATTCAATAACAAGAAGTCCAAAGCATGGAACTTCTCTCCCTTAATTGCAAAATGAAATAGGGGCATGCTTTAGGCATTTGGACATAAAATTAGCATGGGCTTTGTTTTTTTTTTTCCACCATGAAAATATCTGAATTATAATCCCGACTCCTTGCTATCCCATTATTTTTCAAGGTGAGAGACAAAATGTGAGAAGTTCAAGATCCTTGCATCTCCAAGCTTGTACAAAAGGATATGTGGCAAGAATGAAGAGTGAGTGGAATATTGAATAGAAGCAATGGACCATTTCAGTTGAAAGCCAACATACTTTAGGGGATTGCAAAATGGGGAAACTTCCAACAAGAGTACTCAAAAATGAAAAGAGAAAGGTGCACTCGAGTGCATTCTCTAAAACTTGAAAATGAGATGATCAAGACATTCCCAGAAATGTCTAAGGCTCCGGTCTACGGGAAGATCTGCAGGATCCAAGTCCATGGCTTTTGTTAGTCTCATAACCTTGGGGGAATGAACTGAAGAGATCTGAAGAGCAAGAAGCTTCTAGAGATGTTCTCCTTTGTGTCACACTTTGAGTGATAGATTGAAAAGGCTGGTGCAACTAAGACCACCTTGATTTGTCTTTTGTAATCCAAGCCAATTAATTCACACGATCAAGATTGATGTTAGAAAAGTCTTTGGAGTCCATTCTTCTAAAATGGCCATCACCAGCATAAACTACTAAGGGTACCCAACCCTCCCACTGCTTGTCAAGATGATTTCATGTCTAGTCTGGATTCGACTATTCTCGACAGTAAAGAAAGGACTTTCAGAATTAGCCCTTTGGGCGTGCATACCATCACTCAAAGTCTCAACCAAGAGGTCACATTGAACCTAAGGTGGTAGAAGATAGATGAGTTAGTACTATTTCAAGAAAAACTATGGAATTTCCCTAACACTACTTCCAAGTGTGAGATTAAGACTTGACGGTGGGCTACCAAGACCAAGCTGATATGTAGCCAATTTTCGCTTGCAATGCTTCTTAAGGGACCTTGGTTTCACTCCTAAGATCTGGTTGATGTTGTCAACCAATTGCATGAAATTTTCAAGAAAACCTTGAGAATAAGAAGGATGCTGAAGTTCAGCCCAGTCTAAAGACTTTTAAGGGATCAAGATCTCCCTTAATGGAAATGTATTGCCAATGCTAGGCTCAGAAAGACCAAGAAAGTCTTAGCTCATCTCCTTTAAGGATCTTTAAGAGGCCGATTGGATTTTCGAAGAACTAGAAAAATGCCATACTAGGGCAGAAATTTTCTCGATTCTTCTCCCATGTAAAAAGGGACGAAGTCGATGGCCGCAAAAGCATCATAGATTCCTATGCAAATCTCAAGTAGGGTCACCTTCATAAGACTAATGGGTCATCCAGAAATTCACCTTAGTTGAGGTCATGATAGAAACTAGTGGAACCATTTCTGAATATGCGAGCCATGAGCAACTCATTCAAGAACCCACTCCAAGGAGTTGAAGATTGCAATAAACCTACTTTAGGTTACCTTGTGGATACAACATCTCGATCAGTCAACATAAGACACCTATATTAAACATGAGAATGGACAATTAAAAGGATGCATAAGGCCACTCTATTGGAGAAGGGCCTAGGTATTTCCAACTTTGTCGAATCCTTTCAAGGCCAAGATTCCCTACTAACCTTAGTTCTTTTGAATTCCATTTTCAAGAACTGGCTTTGGCTTATCAAATATCAAGCAAGAGAAGTGTAGACACTCGATTTTGCAAGCATAATTTAATCTTGGAAGATAACTAGAATGACTATTCATATACCCAAAATTTAGAGTTGCATTACATGCATTAATTTTTTCATAGCATATCATAAAAATGATCTTGAGGTTCTAACGGTCATGACAGTATGTCCAATTTTCAAATCGGACTGTTAAATTAAAAGATATCACATGATCAAGTTTGCACGGTCTGCATGCATTTTGTTTGGGTGGAATCGATCACGCGTGATTTATTTAAATTAATTCTAATTGGCTAGGCAATTAAAATTAATTAAATAATTTTGTGATTGATTGTTAGTGTTAAAAATAGACTTGCTTGCATAGGAATAAAGTGGATAATCATATAACAACGAAATTGTGGATAATCAAGACTTTTTAGAATGTTTATCTACAAGATAATTATCACTTTAAAGACTTGAATATCTAGAATAATTGATTAATTTTTAGAATACGGATTAAAAATGTGTTTAGGTACAATTCCCGGCTCAAAAAAACCTAAAAAAAAAGTCCAAATTGGACCAATACTCAATCGCAGGTTCGGGGAGTGCCGATTGGCACATGGCAAGTGTCGATCGGCACTCCCCAAGTGCTGATTGGCACAAATTCGAGGCTCGGCCCAAGGACCCCCTGGTTGAGATAAGACCTATCTTTTTCGATTTTTTAAAGATAATGAGGCATTCCAATTCGTATCTAATCATTCAGCTAATTTTTCGAAGCATTCCAACCTCTACAAATAGTGGATGCCTCTCAAAATTCAAGACACTTTCTGACCCTTTCCCCCCTCTTTCTGGCTATTCTCTTTAGAATTTTCAATTCCCCTTACATTAAAGACGATCTGGAGGCTTTTGCTTTAGAAATTTCTTTTCTGTAAGTAAAGTATTTCAAGCTTCAAAGAGGCGAACAAACTTTTTTGAAATTTAAAATATTTTTTCTCCGTTGAGTTTTTATTGTTTGGTGCATGAATGTGTTTAACATGTTTTATTATGTTTTGTTCTTAATATATAATTACCATGCTTTGCTAGAATTTTCTTTAACATGTTCTTGAATGATTGTTTATTGTAATTTTTTTTTCTTAAGTTTCAAAATCTGCTAATGACTATCAAATATTACTTTTTACAAAAACTGATATGTATTTTTTGATTTGATTTGATTTTTTTTTTTTTTTAACTTACAAAACTGATCTGTATTTTCATTAAATATATATATGTTAACTTACAAAACTTATTAGTGTTTTCATTAAATATAGATCTGATTTTTTTAACTTACAAAATGGATCTGTATTTTCATTAAATACAGATCTGATTTTTTTGTTACAAAATTGCAGATTCTGAAATTTAAAAGAAGGGATTAAATTTAGGTTGAAGTTTTTTTAATATGTGATGCATGCATAATAAATTTATCTCATGAATGTGAATCCTCTTTCAAAAGTTTTTTTTATTTCAAACAATAGATCTGATTTTTTCTCTCATAAACCTAAAATTATTTTTTATTACTTTTCAAAAACAGATCTAGTTCTTTTAACAAAATCCTTTTTTTTTTTCTTTTACAAACAACAGATTTGATTTTTCTTGATAAAATCACTTTTTTTTCTAACTTTACACAAAAGCAGATCTGATTCTTTTCAACAAAATCTCTTTTTTCTTTTTTTTTTCTTTTTTTTTTTTATCAAAAACGAATCTGATTTTTTTTCACAAACCAAGTCTTAGTTTTTTAAATTTTCAAAGCAGATCTTATTTTCTTTTAAAAGAGAACATATTCATAAGGTAGATTTATTTAGATTATTTTTGTCAATGTCTGTCATGTGTGTTCAACATATCATTCAACATCATGCAAAAATGGTATACTGGTCATTAGAGTCTAAAATACCAGACTTTGTCTAGGCAAAATGGGTGTCTAACACCTTCCCATTTTGTAACCTAGCCCCCGAGCTTAGGATTTTTGGATAGGTAGATTAGTGCTTTATCTTTTAATTTTTGTAGATTGTAACTAGGACTAAAGCTTTGTATTCTCTTGCATAGATTGTAACTAGGACCCAAAGCCTTGTAAGGATAATTTACCAAAATTGTATTTTTTATTCAATCAATAACATTTGAGGTACTTTGGACATGTAATTATATTTTTTTTTTCTTATTTTTTTTGTATAAAAAATAAGTGGCGACTCCACACCACTACCTAAAAGAGAGGTGCCCTTACAAGCACCCAAATCTCTTTTTGAAAGCACCCCTCAAGAAGCACGGTCTCTCATAGTGGCGACTCCACTTAGGATGTCGAGGGCTAAGTTTCGTGTTAGACTTTAATTGACCAACTTTATACCCTTTTCTTTTGCATGATATTGTTGTTTGTATGATATTTTTGTTTGTGTTGTCCTGTTGATTGTTAAAAGCTTTCCCTAACTATCATAGTGTGTGCTATCAAAACAACAAATATGTATGCACCCATCCCAAACATGTGGTGGTAGTAACTATGGACCACCGGTCTTCATTAGATTCAGGTACCTAGTGGCGAACTCACTAACTCATAACCTAAAGTCACTAAATCACTTCTTGTTGACTATAAAGGATAGACCATGCTGTTTGGACCAACTTAATGTTCATTACATTACAAGTTGGGAGGCGTAACGTCCTAGTTATGAGAAACAATAAAATAACAAACTCACCCTACAACGTAATGACTTATAAAATTGCATTGCATGTTGTGTGTGTTTGTTTGGTAAGTTGATTGATGTAGATGGAGACCTAGCTTTGATTGACCCAACCATGCCTTTTCTTAGGGGAGAATTTGGTCAAGATCAGAGGGAAGGCTTCAAAGAGAACCCAAGACCGACACTCAAGCTAGTAGTTCCAGTTTCAAGCCCATCACTTCCCTCACGGTACCGAAACTCGTGAGCATAGAAGACACCCCACTACTACAACATCACTATCCCGTATTCAACCTGCAAGACAATCCAAGCCACAAGAAGTCTGAAGACTTCATCACTATGGCGAAAGGGAAAGAACATCTGAATACTGAAGAACCTATGAATACTGAAGAACCTATGAACACTCAAGAGCTGCTGAACACCATGGTAGCTAGTCAAATCCAACTGAGGGAGGACATGAACCTTATGGTACAACATTTTCAAAACCTGAAGAGTGGCAAAAAGGAAAATGGAAGACCTCATGGACTACCAATCACTCTCACTTTTTCTTGATGCGAGAATGCCTCCCAAATTCAAGATGCCAACCTTGGACAAGTTCGACAGGACTGGCTGCCCAAAGTCCCATTTGAAGATGTACATGAAGGACATGCAACCCCTATGAGCAACTGAAGAACTACTTGCTCAGATGTTCCAAAAAACTCTGACTAGAGCCGCTCTTAGGTGGTTCCTCAACCTAGATGATGTTAGAGTTTGGAGTTGGGAGGAGATCTGCCACAAGTTTCACAATCAATACTGATAGGAATCAATTAAGGCTAAGTCATCCATGATAGTCGTCCATGTCTAAAACGCATCCAAGGGACTTCAGCAAGAGAAAATCCCAAGAATGACAATATACATAAATAATTCTCATTCATTAATAAGATGTTTTGGTTAGAGGAAAATCCTCCATAAACGACCAGGTGGATGGACGACCAAAATGTACTTGGTAAATTCTACAAGAAATTCTCCAGAAATTTCACATAATCAAACCACGACGTATTACTCCAAAAATGTGGGGGGGAACTCCTTGAATTCTGCTCCACAAACCCCATTTTCTCCATTAACTACCCACATCACCCACGATGGTGGTGGATCCAAGCAAGTAGACCCACTTCTAACTCTCTATAAAAGGGGCAAGTCCCATCCACTTAAGGTAAGTTTTGCAATGGAAAGTTTCTCATTCTTGTGTTCTAGAGAGAAAATTGACTTAACTGTCGAAAGGTCCTTGGCCAGGTAACACCGGTCACCCTTGACATTCTTTTCTTTCCTTTTAGGTCCTAAAGCCACTACCACAGTCTGAAGCATTCCAGCCTACTGATTTCTTTACAATCATCAAATACAAGTACAACATAAAGGTGGATGTGACAAGGAGAGATCTCAAGACCACAAAGCAAGAGCCAAAAGAATCCTTTTCTACCTTCATTACCAAGTGGATGTCCAAAGCGGCATAGATGATGAATAGGCCAAGTGAAGAAGAACAATTAACTATGGTTGTAAAGAACTTATTACCAGTATACCATAAGTACTTGTTTGCTCGGTATTTTCCTAATTTTAAAGCTTTGATTACTACTGGAACCCAAATTAAGGATGCAATAAATAATGGCACTATAAGGAATGAGGACCTACTAAGGTTTAAAAAGAATTTAGGATCTAGTTTTAAAACTGCAGAAGTTTCTAATATATACAAAATTGATCCTTACCAATTTATTGCTCCTATTGCCCCTATGCAAACACACAAGGGCCGCCTCCAAGGCCTATGAGGGAATTTCATGAGTTGTATATGTCCATGAGCTAAGTGATTGAAAAACTAAAAGAAAAAGGGTTACTAAAGCCCTTAGACCCAAGACCATTTCCAAACCCATTGCTTGTAAGATTTATGTGACTAAAAGGTGTGCCTACCACCAAAGCCCTGGTCATGATACTGACAAGTGTTTTGGCCTTCGTCACACAATTCAAGACTTAATAGACAATAAGGTGATTGCACCGCCTACAAGGCCTAGCATCATTAAAAATCCTTGCCCAACCACAATTTTGGAAGAGGACCAAGGATTAATTGCTTGATGACTGAATAGAAAAGTGAAGAGGACCTATCTGAGTTGATTTGTGACTTACCCGAGTGCTTTATGATGACATGAGAAGAGTTGATGGGTATGACGTCCACTGCAGGTTATGATATATGGAGTGAAGATGTAATAGAAACCATAAATTACCTAACATCCACAAATGGGGGGAGACACTTCAAACCCCAATCAAACTACCCAACATCCACAAATGAAGGGAGACACTTCAAACCCCGAGCAAGTTACCAAACGCCTACATACGGGGGAAGACACTTCGAACCTCAATCAAATAACCGAGCATCTACATACGGGGGGGAGATACTTCGATCCCCAATCAAATAATCTGACATCCTCAAATGGGGGGGAGACACTTCAAACCCCAAGATACTGATCTTAGTGACCCAACAAAAATTGCCCACATCACAAGGGGGGAGACACTTTAAACCCCCATATTTGGAGACAAACAACCCCCACCTTAGTGATAGGCCACAAACGAATTGACCCCTTGTGATGAATTAACCAATTAATTAGCCAAGTGAATTAATTAGTTTCAATTACATGCAATTGCATGGCAGCACAAACAAATCACCAATAAACTAAATAAGCAACGGAAAATAAATAACACGGTGATTTGTTCACGAATGGGGAAAACCCTAACGGCAAAAACCCCACCGGGTGATTTTCAGGTCACCACTCCCGAAACTCCACTATTATCACAACAAGCAGTTACAAGTAAAGGAATCCCAAGTACCTTACCAACCTACAGTTGAACCCTTACCCCAATACCCAATTGGACTTGTTATGTAGTGACAGTTTCCCCTTTTGATGCACGGCTCCCAAGTACTTGACTAACCAGATGCGCGAATCCCAGTACGCGACTTCAATCACCAACTAGAAATAAGGGTTGGCTGCAAAGTTCTTCAATTCATACGCATGATAAAGATCAAGAAGATGCTTGGTCACAAAACCCAAAGGTGCACATACACAGCAACTTCTTTAGAAGAGATGAACTAGGTTAAGAACTTTGTCTTCGGTTACAAATTGCTTGAACAGGGTTTGCTCAATGCTTGTGCAACTTGTATATCTATTGACGGCTCTTAAAACAATCCTTTTATATGTCTAGGGTTAGGAGAAAAGAAGGCCCAAAGACACATTCACGGATCCCAAGAAATCATATCAGAATTTTGATTTTTATAAACCTCGACAGATAGAAGCTGTCGAGTAGGTGTTGAGACACGGGGCTGAAACAGCTTACTGAAGCTCGATAGATGCAGCTGTCGAGCCAGCTGTCGAGAATTAATGAAATTGAACTTTCAGCTTGATTTCTTGAACAGACTTGAAGGCTTCAATACTTGATCTTGAAATATGGTTTCTTGAAGTATTTCAACACATCCTAAATCTACCCAAATACAAGTAAAGTGTGTTTTGTCAAAGGATTAGCCAATTACATAAAAGTATGACATATGTTCTTAACATGTGAACCACATATGTCCTAACAATCTCCCCCTTTGGCAATTCGTGACAAAACCACAATAAACAAATGAACATATGAGAGAAGTCATAAATCACTCAACTCATTTTCACTTGTTTAATACAATAAAATCTATCCTAACACAAACTCTTGAAAAACTTTGCAAGAAGAGAGTTTATGGTAAGTAGACTTTGACAACCTGTATTTCTGAAACACTTTAAACAAAACTCATCAATGCATCTTTGTGTGAAACAGAAATAATAGATTGCATACAAGTAAAGAAACGTGTATAAAGAAAGAAAAGAAACAACACATGTAAGAGATAGGTGAAAGAAACAACATACATCCACATATAGAAAGAAAAAAGTACAATGTATGTCAGAATGATCACAAGACAAAATATACAAGAATAATGTATCTATATAAAAAAGAAAAGAAAAAGATACATCACATCCTCACTACATCCCTCAAAATATCAACACTCCCCCTATCAAAAATGTCCTATACTAACTCTCCCCCTAAGATGACTACTCTCATACCCCAAAATTACTCCCTCTTTTTGTCACGAGTGACAAAGGGTAGAGTGTCAAGCAGACATCTCATCAGAAGAGCTAGCATCTCCATCATCATCATCCGAAGCATCATCATCATCACCATCATCATCATCAGCCTCAGCATCAGAATCAGAAGCCACTGGAGGAGGTGGTGAAGGAGTAGCCTCAGGAGCAAAACCACCCATGGTCGCCTAACATCGTGCAATACGACCAACACAAATGTTCACCTGATATAACTCAGTAGAGAGCGTATCAAGGCAAGCATCCATGCGTTGCAGCTACGCCATGATGTCTCCAAGAGATACATCGCCCAAAGAAGAGGAGGGAGTAGATGTAGACGAAGCAGATCGAGAGGGTGCCGAACGAGATGGAGTCGAACTGGAGGGAGGAGCTGCTGACTCCTGTCGTGACCTAAACTGAGCCTCACTACATTTTACGGTAGCGGCCTCTATGGCACACATGACAGAGAAGTGATCAGAGGAGGGAAAAGGAATAGAAAAATGGCATAAGATCCTCGTGATAGCAGAAAGAAAGATGAGCTTATCACGGGTAGTCGTGTCCCTAAACACATCTATGATGGAAAGAATAAAATGTGAATGAAAATCTATAGTGAGGTGCTCTAATAAAGAAAGCAAAAATCGAGCACAAGGCTCTGTGATAGAGTTATAGTGAGAGAGTGGGTGCAACACAAAAGTCATCACCATGTTCATGAATCTAGGACCTTTAGCAAAAGGCCAACATGGTGTAAACTGACGCTCACCCCAGATAGATGGGTGCTCACAGAAAGCAGACATCATCTCGTCTTTGGACACAGTCCTCAGACGCTCACAATCGGGGTAATCAGGATGCGCTACCCTCGGAACTCTAAGCACATCTGCAACAAGTTGCGGTGTGACAGCAAAGCGCGTACCTCGAACGCGAGTGTGAAAGAGAGGTACTGAAGAATCAATCCTGTGCATGTTGGAGTAAAACTCCTGAATAAGCATGAGAGGACAAGTGACCGGGACGCCACACAGTGACTCCCATCCCCGACTGTGAATGACATCGGGAAGGTCAGTGTCGGCAAAGTCCGCCAAAATGACTTGGCGTTCCGAAAGAACACCTCGTCAAGAGAAGTTCGCCAAGAATGCTTTACGGGCATCCTCATCACGGAACCGAATGTTAGAAGGACTAGGATTAGAAGAAGATGATGCCCCGGAACGAAGAGGTTTCCGAGACGGAGTAAACTTACGTTTAGGTGCCATAGACACTACTAACGTAAACAGAATGAGAGAGAGGGAGAAAGAGACAATCAAAAAAGTCCCAAAACTATTCAAATATATCAAGATATATTGAAAAGGAGTACGTATGCATAGGAATGCATGAACATGTGACATGCAAAACAAAATTCATCATGGGCTCAGCTCAATCCAATCCTACCAGCACACAAACATATTGCACACATCTAAATGCATGAAAATATTGTTATAATGAAAATGAAATGCAATGCATGAGTTTTTGAACATATTTAAATGAAAACTCATCCCAAAATTTCAAGAAAAACTCATCAATTTTGAAAAACCCCAAAACTTTTCAAAAACCCCAAAACCTAAGATTCAAAAACATGAAATGCATGAAATATGAGAAGAAAAGAGATCATACCACTTGATTTGAAGCAAGGAAGGCCGAAAATCACGTGGGTTGAAGGTTTTGAAAGAGAAAACTGAGTTTGGAAGATGAATAGGTGCGGACAGATCGAGAGAGATCGAGGGAAATAAGAACCGGATCGCGCGAGGAGAATATATAGAACCTCAGTAAATCTCGACAGATACAGGTATCGCGAGGTATCAAGACATCTGTCGAGGAGGTGTCAAGAAGAATGGCCATTGACAGAAACAGGTGTCGAGGAGGTATCGAGAAATAAACACCAGAATCTAGAACAGAAGCTCAATCGATCGACAAGGTGTCGAGAAGCTATCGAGAAGACAGAAGATTTCTCGATCGATCCACCAGGTGTCGAGGATGTGTCGAGATTGTGATAAGAAAAAGCTTAAGATGCTCGACAGATAGGTAGGTATCGAAGAGGTATCGAGGAGGTGTCGAGCCAGCTTTTAAAAACATTTTTTCGAGATGTGAAAAACATAGACATGAATGCAATCAAACATGCAACTCAACAATGATCCAATCAACACAATAGGCTCTCAAAATCATCTCTTAATGAAAAATTTTAAGCACATGGATCCCTAAAAACACACACACACACTAAACAAGTCTAACCAATTTTATTTTTCAAAAATAAGTCAAGACAGTTTAGTGCGCATACAAAAGCACATGTAAACCTAGTGATGGCCAAATCACATTGTACCTTCATATGTACCATGAGTAGCAAAGAATATTGCGTGTTGTGTGTGTAAAACATCGCAAGATTGCATAAGTGTATACATGTTATGACGATTTGAGATATGAGAAAATCACTTTAACTCACACACAATCATAACTGTTTGACGGGGACTATCACCTTCGAGGTATATCCTATAACTCCCACATCTCCTAGAATACACGCTTGCAACCATATTTAAAGCATTTTGATCTTTTTGCTTTTTATTTTCTTTGCATATTTTCTTTTTAAGCATATTATGCATGGGAATATAAGAGAGAGAAAAGAAATACCCTTGATATTTGACATTCCAATTTTGCTATGCCGAAGCACACAAATGTCATTGACACTGCACTTTTGCTATGCCGAAGCATACAGGTGTCATTAATGATTGGCAGGCAACAGTGGTGAGATGGTTATTTATACCTTTCTCTTAGGATTTTTTAGTCCTACCCGTCAAAAAGAGTGATATGAGTGTTAAGTCTAAGAGATAACCTAATCTTACTCATCACAAACAAGAGCCACAAAGCTCACTTGCTTAGTTGTGCATAAAGATGCTCATCTACGCTACAAAAGATACAAAGTTTAGAAAACTTTGTTTCATTGGCCACCCAAGGTACACAAGTACCAATGTACACAAAACACACACTGTTTTTTTATTTTTCTGATTTTTAAAAAAAAAATTTAATTTTTATCAAAAACAAAACAAATAAAACTGAAAATAAACAAACAAAAACATGTTATCAATGCAATACAAAAACTAGACTGACTCAAAATAAAAGCAAAACACGCAGGTAATGCAACAAAAAAAAAAAAAAGAAGTGATTTAATCACTTAGAGTCCTTTTTCTTCCACACTTTGGAAGAACCTTTCCTTTGGTTGAAACCTTAAACCGGCAGCGAAGGGGAAGAATTGAACCCGTTCAAGTTTGAAAGGAACATGAGGGCTTTCAGAAGATCTCCAAGAGGAGCAAGAGAGGATTGAAACTGATTTTGGCTTCTAGATGCTATCATGCTGTTGCTCTGTTGAGTGGCTAACCACTTATAGCAATTTGGTCGAGTATGACCGATAACACCACAATGATGACAGAGATGCTGCTTCTTCTGTTTGGGCTTTTGAGAGTTAACCTTCTTAGCCCTAGGGTTTTTAGCATCTTTCTTATCTAGCTTAGGGGGTGCTCCTAGAATAGATTTATCCTTGTCTAAGTTCTCACTAGCTAATTCAGTTTTGACATTAGTGTTCTCAATTTTAACAATATTAGCAGGAGGAACAAAAATAGTAGCACTAGTGGAAGCAATATTAGAGGAAGAAAGACCATACCCTAAACCTGTTCGATCTGAAGCAGATTTCTGAATGCTGAGCATCTCATCAAGCTTTGCACTCGAGGTCCTCTCCAACTGAGCTCTAACCTGAAATAGCTCCGCCTCAAGCTTCTTGGTCTTCTCAGCCAAGAAATTGTTTTCGAACCTTAGCGCTCCAATAGTTTGATTTGCCTCATCAAACTTAGTGGACAACTCTTCACGGTCAAGTTCCACATCACTGAGCTTCTTGGTAGTCAGCCTATAGAGTTTCTCGTGTTTCTCAGACAGCTTGTATAGTTTCTCATAGGCTGAATGGATATAATCTTGATCATCCATCTTCTCACACTTGGTGTCCACTAATTTTTCTTCTTCTTCCACTTCATCAATAATCCCTTCAGTAGGATTGACTGTGGCAGTGAAGGCATTTAAGATTCCACCATCCTCACTATCGGAATCATCTTCAAGCTCAGTGTCACTCAAGGTTGCAGCAAGTGCCTTGCTCTTCCCAATGCTTTTGAGATATGTAGGACACTCATTTTTCATGTGTCCAAACCCATGACACCCAAAACACTTAGGTCCTACGGGAACAGTGTACTGACCACCTTCCTTTGCATCCTTTTTCCCTTTGTCTTGGCTCTTAAACTAAGAAGAACTGGATTGCCAGTGGTCCTTGTCGAAGTTCCTTCCATTGGCATTCTTCATAAACTTCTTGAACTACCTTGTAATGTAGGACTTCATATTGGAATCTTCATCATCGGAAGACTCATCTGTCTCACTGCTCTTGGCCTTCAAGGCCATGCTCTTGCCTTTGCTTGACTTGCCAATCCTAGATAACCCTAGCTCGTAGGTCTGCAAGTTTCCAACCAGCTCAGTCAAAGGAATCTTGTCAATATCCTTTGATTCTTTTATCGCTGTAATCTTGGCATGGAATCTCTCGAGTAGAGATTTGGGCACTTTCCTCACAATCTTGGGTTCAGGAATGGTTTCCCCAAGATTGAAGGCTGAGTTCACTATGTCCTTGAGCTTGGCATAGAACTCATCGAACGACTCATCCTCCTCCATTTTTATCTCTTCAAAGCTTGTAGTGAGCCTCTGAAATTTTGAATCTTTGACAGCCTTGGTTCCTTCATAGGTTGTCTGGAGGATGGTCCAAGCCTCTTTAGCAGTTTCAGTTGAGGATATCTTCTTAAATTCCTTATTGGTGACTGCACTGAACAATGCATTCAATGCCCTGCTGTTGAAGTTAGCCGCCTTGATCTTTGCATCATCCCAATCGGTCGGTGCTTCCTTTGGCTTAGTCCAGCCAATCTCTACAGCTTGCCACACCTTCTCATCTAAGGACTGCAAAAAAGCTCTCATGCATACTTTCTAGTAGGCATAGTTAGTCTAATCAAATAAAGGAGGTATGATTAATGACTGTCCTCTATCCATGACAAGCAGGGGTCAACGGATCAAAAAAAGCAAAGATTATCCTAATCAGAGTGTGCCTGCTCTGATACCACTTGATAGGCCACAAACAAATTGACCCCTTGTGATGAATTAACCAATTAATTAGCCAAGTGAATTAATTAGTTTCAATTACATGCAATTGCGTAGCAGCACAAACAAATCACCAATAAACTAAATAAGCAGCGAAAAATAAATAACACGGTGATTTGTTCACTAATGGGGAAAACCCTAACGGCAAAATCCCCACCGGGTGATTTTCAGGTCACCACTCCCGAAACTCCACTATTATCACAACAAGCGGTTACAAGTAAAGGAATCCCAAGTACCTTACCAACCTACAGTTGAACCCTTACCCCAATACCCAATTGGACTTGTTCTGTAATGACAGTTTCCTTTTTTGATGCACGACTCCCAAGTACGTGACTAACCAGATGCGCAGATCCCAGTACGCGACTTCAATCACCAACTAGAAATAAGGGTTGGCTGCAAAGTTCTTCAGTTCATACGCATGATAAAGATCAAGAAGATGCTTGGTCACAAAACCCAAAGGTGCACATACACAGCAACTTCTTCAGAAGAGATGAATTAGGTTAAAAACTTTGTCTTCGGTTACAAATTGCTTGAACAGAGTTTGCTCAATGCTTGTGCAACTTTTATATCTATTGACGGCTCTTAAAACAATCCTTTTATATGTCTAGGGTTAGGAGAAAAGAAGGCCCAAAGACACATTCACGGGTCCCAAGAAATCATATCAGAATTCTGATTTTTATAAACCTCGACAGATAGAAGCTGTCGAGTAGCTGTCGAGCAGGTGTCGAGACACGGGGCTGAAACAGCTTACTGAAGCTCGATAGATGCAGCTGTCGAGATTTAATGAAATTGCACTTTCAGCTTGATTTCTTGAACAGACTTGAAGGCTTCAATACTTGATCTTGAAACATGGTTTCTTGAAGTATTTCAACACATCCTAAATCTACCCAAATACAAGTAAAGTGCGTTTTGTCAAAGGATTAGCCAATGACATAAAAGTATGACATATGTTCTTAACATGTGAACCACATATGTCCTAACACCTAGCCTTCATCTTAGCCTAGTAAAGGCGGTTATGAGTGGTAGCATTATCGCATTTTTCTTCAACGATTTCCAAAGTAGCTTCTCTAGATATCCCTAAAATCTCTGCTAGCTTCACAGCTGGCATTACTAAATCTATTAAGGTGACAACCTCTATGCCATAGACTGGAGAAAATGGTGAAGATCTTGTAGCTTGTAATTTGGCTATTCTATAAGCCCACAGAGCTGTAGAAAGCTCCTTTTTACATCCCTTTCCATTCTCCTTAGTCATTTTTCCCAATATCTTCAGTAATCTTTTGTTAGAAGCCTCAGCTTGACCATTTCATTTGGAATAATAAGGTTTCGTATGAGAAATGGGTACCCTAAAATGAAATATTATATTCTCCCTCAAGAAATTAGCCAGTGAGCTACCTATTGCCTTCTTCATAGCCACAGCTTCTACCCACTTGGTAAATACCTCAGTGGTTACCAATATCCATGTACATCCATCAGATGGGGAGTTTATGAAGTCACAGTTGGATGAAGACTTTAATGGCTGGTGTGTATTTCATCCCCTTACCTTTGGCATTCTTGACACTTTATGACAAAGTCTTAAGCAACCCTTTGCATTATGGGCCAGTAGTATCCCTGGTGTAAATCTATTTGCCATAGCTTTCTCCCACCCGGGTGACCTAGTGGGAATACATATCATCCACCTTCCTTGAAAGCTTCTCTTAAATAACTTCCCATCTACTACTTTGAATCTTGTCATGTATTTCTTCAACTCTTTTCTTTTTACTCGATCAGCAGGTAGTACACCTTGTAAAAGGTATCTCAAGTACAGATTCTGCCAATCTTCCTCCAATAACTCACCATTAAGTACTTTTGCCTGATCCAGGAAAATGATGGAACCAGTCTTGCAACTCCTTTGCTCTTCTTTAGCATCATTGGTCATTTCTGGCCAAAAGATCCCTAGCCTCTACAGTCTTTTATACAGACTGACATCAAGGTCTACACCATAAATATCATAGTGTAACCTATGCAACAATGTCAATCCTTCTTATCTCGAGACACACTTCATTAGCAAACCCTCTACTCCTCTGAAAAATAGATTCCCATTGATCCTGAGGAAGTCTTTCATATTTACTAGTAACTCCAACCCAACATACTTTTCTTGAGCCATTGCCTTCAACAAGGGTTCTCGCCAATCTTGAGGGAGATACAGTTAATCCTGAACCAAACTAGGTTGTTTCTCCACCTAGAGTGTCATTTTCTCTTTCTTCAACACAGACTTGGTGGCTAGATAAGCTAGCGAGTCAACAAGCTTGTTCTCATACCTGTTAACCACTTTGTATTCTATGGAAGTAAATTGTTTTATAATCCTCTGAACTGCAACTCTACAAGCAACTAGATTAGGATTCTTTACTTCATAAGCTCCTTCAACTTGCTTTATCACTAGCTCAGAGTCATCAAATACTTTTAACCTTTTTATGCTCAACCTTTTGGCAGCCTTCAGCCCTACCAATAAGGCTTCATATTCTGCTTTATTATTAGAGCAAGGGAAACTCAGCTTGTAAGTGAGGGTGTGCTCCTCCCCTTGTGACTTTAATACCACTCCTATCCTTCCCTCTTGAAATGTAGATAAGCCATCAAAATACATTGACCATTCTTGCTCCTCTATCACCAAGACTTCCTGTTTGGGAGGTAAGAAATCACTTGGGAAGTTAGCCAACAGATCAGCTACTGTCTGACCCTTGATGGCAATTGATCTTATGCATTCGATATCAAAGCACGAAGTTAAGATGGCCCACTATGCCATTCTCCCCGATAATTGAGGGCAGGTTAAGAGGTATTTCACAAGATTGCTTTTGATCACCAATTGTACATGATGCCCTAAAATGTAATGATTGAACTTTGACACAACAAAGGCTAAAGATAAACATACCTTCTCAGTAGTTGAATATCTCAACTCTAGTCCTTTCGTAAGCCTGCTAATATAATACACAAGCTTTTCCATCCCTCCTTGATCCTGAGCTAACAACGCTCCTAAGGACTGCTCTATGTTGGCTATGTACAGCAAAATGAGTTTACCAGGTAAGGGGGCCACCATTATGTGAAGGTCAGCCAATGTCATTTAGATTTTCATGTATGCTTATTGCCATTGATCACACCATAAAAAAGTCACTCACTTCTTAGTATGCTCTATAAGAGGCTTTAGGATCTTAGCTAGACCTAGAATAAACCTTCTTAGACAAGAAACTTTTCTCACAAAGCTTCTCAACTCTTTCAAAGTTGTAAAGGGATTGAGGTCAGTAATTGCTTTAGCCTTTGTGTGGTCGAAATCAATACATCTGTAATGAACAAGAAACCCCAAGAATTTGCCTGAAGATACCCCAAAGGCACATTTGGAAGGGTTCTTCCTCAAGTTATGCTCCCTGCATCTTTCATAAACTTGCCTCAAATACAACAGATGCTCAAAAGGATTCTTTGCCTTCACTACAAGATCATCAACATAATCTTCTACCTGCTTATGAAGCATTTCACCAATGATCAAAGTCATAGTCCTTTGGTAGGTAGCACTTGCATTTTTCAACCCAAAAGACATCACCCTATAAAAGTAGTTTCCAAAAGGTGTCTTAAAGGTAGATTTCAGGGACATTGGGAAATGGGAATTCATCTTTAGGACAACTTTTATTGAGATCTTGGAAAACCACATAAATTCTTATCTGACAGCCCTTTTTCTTTACAAGAACTATGTTGGCTAACCAACTTAGACATTCAATCTCTTCAATGAAACCTGCCTTTAAAAACTTATTCACCTTAGTTTTTATCTTCTCTTCTATATTCAAACGATATTTCCTTGGTGGCTACTTCACAGGCTTAGCGTTGGGGTCCATCTTTAACTTGTGCGTCACCAGGCTTGGACTCAGACCTGGCATTTCATGGTAACTCCAAGCAAAAACATCCTTGTATTCCTTCAACAAGGTTATCAACCTCTTTGTTTCTTCTTCAGACAAACTCTTGCTAATCTTCACTAGCCTCTCTCATTCTTCTCCATCATTCAAATCAATTTCAACAAGTTCTTCCTGCACATTCTTAACAACATCATTCATGTACTCAGGAGCTTCTTTCACAGGCTCCTCAACTACATGAACTTCCTTTGGTTGTTGCATCAGATTAGGGGAATTAGGCTCACCATCCTCTTTATCCTCTCCTTTAACCTTCAAAACTCATATGCCACCTTGCCATCAGGCCTGGTGGTCCTTCGTATCTTAGAAGGCCTTTCTAGTTCTACACTTCACCATCATCTTCTTCCTCTCTTTGCAAAGCAATGGGGTTAAAAGGAAGAATTTTGTTTTCACCCTTAGGTTCATACTCTTGATATAAAGCTGCCTCAGTAAAATAGAGCTCTGCTCTATCAAAAGGCATCCTAGTGGCTTCAATAACCACTTACCTATTCCTCCAAATAGCCTTCACACATTGATGATATGTGGAAGCCACAACCTTATATGCCTTCAGCCATGGACAGCCTAAAATAAAGTGATAAGATGTATTTCCCTCCATTATATGCATGAAAGTGGGTGCTCAAATTGGCCCAACCCTAAGATCCAAAGATACGTCTTAGGGTACTTTGCTATAAGGACCCTATTCCTGCTATTTAAAGTGGCTCTAGGATGATCCTATCCCTCGGAATACCTAAGGCATCAAATGTTGGGAGAGGTAGGACGTTGGTGGATGCGCCAGTGTCTACCAAGGCCCTTTTAATTTGAGATGCTCCCAAAAAGGTAGTAAGATATAAAGGTCTGTCGCCATTAACAACCTTGTTGGCTAGATCTTTATTAGAAAATGTGACTAAATCCTTTGCTTCTTGGTATGCCACCTGCATCAGACTTCCTTCAACAGCTACCACTTCGTGATTCCTTTCCATCAACCTAGTCAAAGCTTGAGCTACCTCGCCAATGGCCTAAGATCTATTCCTTCCAACTATCTCTTCAAGATAAGGAGGTTTGGTATCAACATAAACAATACTCTCCATCTTCTTGCCTTCGAACAAGATAGCAAAAATATCTTCCTTAGTCAGATAAGGAGATCCCTAAGGACCTTGACCACCTTAGGGATGGTTTTGTTTAAATGATCCATTTTGTTCATGCATTGCATCACATTTGCATTATAACTATATTTTCATGCATTTTAGATGTGTGCTATATATGTTGAATTGCTGTGTGTTGTTAGGTTTGGATTGGGCTAAGTCCATGATGAATTTTATGTTGCATATCTCATGCTCATGCATTTTCATGCATATGTACCTTAAATTCTTTATATTCTGATATTGATTTGTTTGGTGCTTTTCTACATCTCTCTCTCTCTCTCTCTCTCTCTCTCTCTCTCTCTCTCTCTCTCTCTCTTGCGTTAGTCTGCTCTATGGCACCTAAACTCAAATCCACTCCATCCCAAAACCCTCTTCGTTCTGGGGCTTCTTCTTTTTCTCCCTCTAGCCCCACTCCATCTCACGTCTAGTTCCATGATGATAAAGCCCGTAAGGACTTTTCGGAGAAATTCTCACGACGAGGCATTCATTCAGAATGCCAAGTCGTTCTATCGGACTTTTTCTATATTGACCTTCCCACTGTCATCTACAGTCGGGGTTGGGAGTCACTGTATGGCATCCCGGTCATTTGTCCCTCTGTAATCATACAGGAGTTTTACTCCAATATGCATGGATTTGACTACTCTGTACCTCATTTTATCACTCGCGTTCAGGTACGTGCATCGTAGTTACTCTGGATATTGTATCCAAGGTACTACACATTCCTAGGGTAGCGCATCCTGACTACCCTAGCTGCGATTGTCTGAGGACTGTGTCCAGAGACGAACTCTCGTCTCTATTCTGTGAGGCACCTTCATCTTGGGGTGACCGTCAAAACATCCCTTGCTCGGGCTTTGCAAAAGGTTCGAGATTCCTTAACATAGTAATGACATTTGTTCTCCATCCATTGTCTCACTATAACTCCATCACAAAACCTCGTACTCAATTTTTGTTATCCCTTCTTGAGGGACTTTCTATTGATTTTCCCTCTCACTTCATCCTATCCCTCATAGATGTCTATAGGGATACGACGACTCGTGATTAGCTCATTTTTCCTTCAGCTATCACGAGGCTTCTTCGCCATTTTTCTATCTCTTATCCCGCATCTCCTCATTTCTTAGTCATGTGTGCCATAGATGCGACTACTGTCAGATGGAGTAAGGCCCAACTTCGACTGAAACGGCCATGGACAGCAACCCTAAGCTCCTCCAGCTTCTTCCGCTCCTTCCACATCCGTACCTTCTTCATCGAAGGGTGGTGTGACTTTCGAGGCAGTCATGGCGCAGCTGCAGCACATGGATACTCGCCTTGACACACTCAATGATGAGTTATGTCAGGTGAACACCTGTGTCAGCCGTATTGCTAGACGACAGGCTTGCCTTGGTGGCTTCGTAGAGTCTCCCTCTCCTTCTCCAAAGGCATCTGAGGATGAGAACGATGATGGTGACTCCGACGACGATGATGATGATAGGGATGAGGATGCTAGCTCGCCTAGTGATGATGAGATGACTACTTAAGTTACTTACCCTTTGACACCCGTGACAAAAAGGGGAAGTAGTTTTGATATGAGAGTAGTCATACACTTATGGGAAGAGTTAGTATAGGAGATTTTTGTTAGGGGGAGTGTCTATATTTTTTTTAGGGATGTAGTGAGGACTTATGTATTTTTTTTCTTTTCTTATTTTATAGATACATTGTTCTTACTTTGTGATAGCAAACCTTGTACTTATGATGTTATATATATGATGAGGTTGTTATTACAGTTCTTTCACCTATCTTTACATGTGTTGTTTCTTTTCTCTCTTTATGCACATGCTTCTTATATATTGTATGCAATCTTTTATTTCTGTTTCACACTAAGATGTCATGATGAGTTTTGTTTAAAGTATTTTAGAAATAAGGTTGTTAAAGTCTTCTTGCCATAAACTCTCTTCTTGCAAAGTTTTTCAAGAGTTTGTGTTAGGATGGATTTTATTGTATTCAACAAGTGAATATGAGTTAAGTGATTTATGACTTCTCTCATATGATCATTTGTTTGTTGTGGTTTTGTCACGGATTGCCAAAGGGAGAGATTGTTAGGACATATGTGAATCATGTTAGGAACATATGTCAATATAGAAATAGCTAATCCTTTGACAAAACGCATTGTACTTGTAATTGGGTAGATCTAGGATGTGTTTAATACTTCAAGGAACAAGGTTTCAAGTTCAAGTGTTAAAGCCATACAAGTCTGTCCAAGAATCAAGTAAAGAAGTGCTAGATTTTAATGCTCGACAGCTAGCTCAACAACTAGTATCTATCGAGGTTTAAAAGGCTGTTTGAGCATGATGCTCGACAGCTGCTCGATAGATAGGGTATCTATCAAGGTTTAAGAAAATCAGATTTTTAGATCTGATTTCACTCCAATTTGTGTACAGATGTTTAGGCTTTCTTTTCTCACAACCCTAAACATATATAAGGATTGTTTTAAGGGCCGTCACAGCTGATGTAACTCAATGCAAAAGTTTTTCACAAGCATATTGTGAACTGGAGACATATGCCCTAGTTCATCTTTCTATTCAAGAAGCTACTGTGTTTGTACACTGTAGGGTTTTGTAACCAAGGAGCTTCGTGATCTTCATCGTGTGGATGAACTGAAGAACTTTGCAGCCAACATCTTTCTCGAGTTGGTGCGTAAGCTGCGTACTAGGATCCATGCATCGAATTGGTTAGTCACGTATTGGGAGCCGTGCATTGAAAAGGAGAGATTGTCACTACAGAACAAGTCCAATTAGGTATTCGGGTAAGGGTTCAACTGTAGGTTGGTATAAGGTACTGGGATTCCTTTACTTGTAACTGCTTGTTATGATAATAATGAATTCTCGGGAGTGGTGACCTTAAAATCACCCGGTGGGGTTTTTGCCATGTAGGTTTTCCCCATTCGTAAACAAATCACCGTGTCAATATATTTTCCGCTACATTTTAACTTAGTTAGTGATTTGTTTGCGCTACCACACTTATTGCAAGCTAATTGAATTAATTAATTAACTTGGTTAATTAATTGGTTGACTCATCACAAGGGGTCAATACATTCTTGGCCTATCATTATGGATTGGCCTCGCGCTATAAGAAAAACATTTTAAAACCAAATTTGTCAATGGAACGTTCGAACAACAATAACTCTCTTGATTTTTGTCGAAAAAATTCAAAATTTGTGTTCAAATTCAAGCTTGGGATGTCTAGTTTCTAAAATATTTAGACCACATTTACGAATTCCTTATCTTTCAAAGTTCATTGTTAAAACATTGAACAAATGTCAATTTTCAGCACATTTTCAAAGTGATTAAGTCTCATGAATAACTAGCTACTAGCACATCTTTTTCCCCAAAATTTGATTTTTTATGGATTGACCTCGTGCTATAGGAAAAATATTTTAAAACTGAATTTGTCAACAGAACGTTCGACTTCCAGTTTTACGCCCTTCTATCGGCATATAGGTGGAATCCGAATTTCAGGTAGCTAGATGGGACATATTCAAACAACAATAACTCTTGATTTTTGTCGAAGAAATTCAAAATTTGTGTTCAAACTCAAGCTTGGGAAGTCTGCTTTCTAAAAGATCTAGACCGCGTCTGTGGATTCCTTATCGTTAATAGTTTATTGTTAAAACGGTGAATAAAGGTCAATTTTCAGCACGTTTTCGAAGTGATTAAGTCTCGTGAATAACTAGCTACTAACACATATTTTTACCCAATATTTAATTTTTTATGGATTGACCTCTCGCTATAGGAAACATATTTAAAATGAATTTGTCAACGAAACATTTGGCTTCCAGTTTTACGCCCTTCTATCAGTGCATAGATGGAATCTGAATTTTAAGTAGCTAGGTAGGCCAAATTCATACAAGAATCACTCTCCCGATTTTTGTTGAAAAATTTTCAAAATTTTTGTTCAAATTCAAGTTCGGGATGTCTATTTTCTAGAAGATTTAGACCGCATTAGAGAATTCCTTATCGTTCAAATTTTATTTTCAAAACGGTGAACAAATGTCAGTTTTTAGTACATTCTCAAAGCGATTAATTCTCACGAATAACTTGCTACAAACACATATTTTTACCCAAAATTTGATTTTTTTCAGATTGACCTCGCACTATAGGAAAAATATTTTAAAACCAAATTTGTTAACGGAATGTTTGACTTCCAGTTTTACACCCATCTATCATCGCACAGGTGGAATTTGAATTTCGGGTGGCTAGATAGGTCATATTCAAAATTTGTTTTGAAATTATAGCTCGGGATGTCTACTTTCTAAAAGATTTAGAACCTGTTTGCGAATTCCTTATCATTCAAAGTTTATTGTCAAAACTGTGACCAATGGTCAAATTTCAGCACATTTTAAAAGCAATTAAGTCTCGTGAATAACTAGCAATTAACACATATTTTTACCCAAAATTTTATTTTTTATGGATTGACCTCACGCTATCAAAAAAATATTTTAAAACCGAATTTGTCAACGGAACATTCGACTTCCAGTTTTATGCCCTTCTATCAGCACATAGGTAAAATCCTAATTTCAGGTAGCTAGATGGACCATATTCAAATGATAATAACTCTCTTGATTTGAGTCAATAAAATTCAAAATTTGCATTCAAATTCAAGCTCGCGATGTTTACTTTCTAAAATATTTCGACTACGTCTACAAATTATATATTGTTCAAAGTTTATTGTCAAAACGGCAAACAAATGTCAGTTTTAAGCATATTTTCAAAGCTATTAAGTCTCGTGAATATCTAGCAACTAACACATATTTTTACCCAAAATTTAATTTTTTATGGATTGACCTCGCGCTATAGAAAAAATATTTTAAAATGGAATTTGTCTAGGGAACCGTCGACTTCTAGTTTTACGCCCTTCTATCACCGCATAGGTGGAATCCAAATTTTGAGTAGCTCGATGGGCTATAGTCAAACAACAATAACTCTCAAGATTTTTGTTGAAAAAATTCAAAATTTCTGTTCAAATTCAAGGTCGAGATGTTTACTTTCTAAAAGATTCAGATCGCATCTGCAAATTCCTTATTGTTCAAAGTTTATTGTCAAAACAATGAACAAATGTCATTTTTCAGCGCACTTTCAAAGAGATTAAGTCTCGGAAATAACTAGCTACTAACACATATTTTTACGCAAAAGTGGATGTTTTATGCATTGACCTCTCGCTATAGGAAACATATTTTAAAATGAATTTGTCAACGGAACGTTCGGCTTCCAATTTTACGCCCTTCTATTTGCACATAGGTGGAATCCGAATTTCAAGTAGCTAGATAGGCCAAATTCAAAAGACAGTAACTCTCTTGATATTTGTCAAAAAAAATCAAAACTTGTGTTCAAATTCTAGCTCGAGATGTGTACTTTCTAAAATATTTAGACCGCGTCAGAGAATTCATTATCGTTCAAAGTTGTGGTCAAAACGGTGAACAAACATCATTTTTCAGCACATTTTCAAAGCTATTAATTCTCATGAATAACTTGCTACTAACACATATTTTTACCCAAAATTTCTTTTTTTATGGATTGACCTCAGGCTATAGAAACAAATATTTTAAAATTGAATTTGTCAACGAAACTTTTGACTTCCAGTTTTACACCCTTCTATTGGCACATAGATGGAAGCCGAATTTCAGGTAGCGAGATGGGCATATTCAAAAGACAACAACTCTCTTGATTTTTGTTAAAAAAAAGTCAAATTTTTTGGTCAAATTCAAGCTTGGGGTGTCTAGTTTCTAAAAGATTTAGACTATGTGTGCAAATTCCTTATCGTTCAAAGTTTTTTGTCAAAATGATGAAAAAATATCAGTTTTCAGCACATTTTCAAAGCAATTAAGTCCTGTGAATAACTAGCTACTAACACATATTTTTACCAAAAATTTGATTTTTTGATTGACGTCGTGCTATAGGAAAAATATTTTAAAACCGAATTTGTCAACAGAACGTTTGTGTTAGGACATATGTAGAACTTGTTAGAATATATGTCATATAGAATTGGCTAATCCTTTGACAAAACACACTTTACTTGTAATTGGGTAGATCTAGGATGGAATAATACTTCAAGGAACAAGAGTTCAAGTCTAGTATTAAAGCCATGTAAATCTGTCCAAGAATCAAGTGAAGAAGTGTTGTTCATTAAAACTCGATATATGTATCTATCGAGATTTAATATGTGATTCTCAACAGCTCTCAATAGAAGCCGTATTTATCAAAAATTGTGAAATTCAGATTTCCAAATCTATTTTTCACGCATATCCAAGCTATTTATGTAGGGTTTCTTTTCTCACAACCTTAGGCATATATAAAGATTATTTTAAGAGCCGTCAAAGGTGATGTAACTTGAGGCAAAGTGATTATTCACTCAAATTGTGACCGAAGATAATTTGCCCTAATTCATCTTTCTCTTGAAGAAGTTGCTGCGTTTATGCGCCAAAGGTTTTGTAACCAAGGAGCTTCTTGATCTTCATCGTGTGGATGAACTGAAAAACTTTGAAGCCAACATCCTTCTCAAGTTGGTATGTTAGTCACGTACTGGGATCCGTGCATCGATTGGTTAGCCACGTACTTGGAGTCGTGCATTGAAAGGAGATATTGTCATTACATTACAAGTCCAATTGTGTATTGGGGTAAGGGTTCAATTGTAGGTTGGTATAACGTACTGAGATTCATTTACTTGTAACCGCTTGTTTTAATAATAGTGGATTCTCAGGAGTAGTGACCTTAAATTCACCCGATGGGGTTTTGCCTCGGTGGTTTTCCCCATTTGTAAACAAATCATCCGTGTCAAATTTATTTTCTGCTACATTTAGTTATTTGGTGATTTTTTTGTGCTACCACGCTATTGCATGTAATTGAACCTAATTAATTCACTTGGCTAATTAATTGGTTATTTTACCCAATGGTTCAATATATTCTTGGCCTATCAATTTGTCTTCCAATTTTACGCCCTTTTATCGGCGCATATATGGAATTTGAATTTCGAATAGTCAGATGGGCCATATTCAAATGACAAAAACTATCTTAAATTGTTTCAAAAAAATTCAAAATTTGTGTTCAAATTCAATCTCGGGATTTCTACTTTCTAATGATTTAGACCGCATCTGCGAATTCCTTATCGTTCAAAGTTTATTATCAAAACAGTGAACAAAGGTCAATTTTCAGCACATTTTCAAAGCGATTAAGTCTCGTGAATAACTAGCTACAAACACAAATTTTTACCCAAAATTTGATTTTTTATGAATTGAACTCACGCTATAGGAAAAATATTTTAAAACCAAATTTGTGAACGGAATGTTCGACTACTAGTTTTACACCCTTCTATCGGAGCATAGGTGGAATCCGAATTTTGGGTAGCTAGATGGGCCATATTCAAACGACAATAACTCTTTTGATTTGTGTCAATAAAATTCAAAACTTGTATTCAAATTCAAGCTCGTGATGCCTACTTTCTAAAAGATTTAGGCCACGTCTACGAATTCCTTATCATTCAAAGTTTGTTGTCAAAGTGGTGAACAAAGTTTAGTTTTCAACACATTTTCAAAGCGATTAAGTCTTGTGAATAAGTAGCTACTCACCTATTTTTACCCAAACATTGATTTTTTTTGGATTGAACTCTTGCTATATGAAACATATTTTAAAACAAATTTGTCAACGGAATGTTCGGCTTCCAATTTTACGCCCTTCTATCAACGCATAGGTAGAATCCGAATTTTGAGTAGCTAGATAGGCCAAATTCAGAAGACAATAACTCTCTGGATTTTTGTCAAAAAATTTAAAAATTTGTGTTCAAATTCAAGCTTGGGAATTCCTTATCGTTCAAAGTTATTTTCAAAACGGTGAACAAAGGTCTGTTTTTAGCACATTTTGAAAGCTATTAATTCTCGTGAATAACTAGCTACTAACACATACTTTTACCCAAAATTTGATTTTTTATGGATTGACCTCATACTATAGGAAAAATATTTTAAAACTGAATTTGTTAACGGAATGTTCAACTTCCAGTTTTACACCCTTCAATCGGCGCTTAGGTGGAAACCAAATTTCGGATAGCTAGATAGGTCATATTCAAACAACAATAACTATCCCGATTTTGGTTGAAAAAATTCAAAATTTCTGTTCAAATTCAAGATCGGGATGTATACTTTCTAAAAGATTTGGACCGCGTCTGTGAATTCCTTATTGTTCAAAGTTTCTTGTCAAAACAGTGAACAAGGGTCAGCTTTCAGCACTTTTTCTAAGCTATTAAGTCTCGTGAATTACTAGCTACTAACACATAATTTTACCTAAAATTTTATTTTTTATGGATTTAACTCACGCTATAGGAAAAATATTTTATAACTGAATTTGCCAATGGAATGTTCAACTTCCAGTTTTCTGCCCTTCTATCGAGGCATAGGTGGAATCCGAATTTCGGGTAGTTAGATGGGTCATATTCAAACGACATTAACTATCTCGATTTTGGTCGATAGAATTCAAAATATGTGTTCAAATTCAATCTCAGGGTGTATACTTTCTAAAAGGTTTAGACAACGTCTACAAATTCCTTATCATTCAAAATTTATTGTCAAAACAGTGAACAAATGTCAATTTTCAGCACATTTATGGAATGAACTTGCGCTATAGGAAAAATATTTTATAACCAAATTTGTCAATGGAATATTTGACTTCCAGTTTTTCACCCTTCTATCGGCGCATAGGTGAAATCCAAATGTCAGGTAGCTAGATGGGCCATATTCAAACAACAATAACTCTCTTGATTATTGTCGAAAAAATTCAAAATTTTTGTTCAAATTCAAGCTAGGGATGTCTACTTTCTAAAATACTAAGACCATGTCTATGAATTCGTCATCTTTCATAGTTTATTGTCAAAACGGTGAACAAAGGTTAGTTTTCAACACATTTTCAAAGCGATTAAGTCTTATGAATAACTAGCTACTAACACATATATTTACCCAAAATTTGATTTTTATTGATTGATCTCGTGCTATAGGAAATATATTTTAAAACTGAATTTGTCAACGGAACCTTCGACTTCCAGTTTTACGTCCTTCTATCGACGCATTGGTGGAATCCAAATTTCAGGTAGCCAAATGGGCCATATTCGGACAATAAAAACTATCATGATTTGTGACCAAAAAAATTCAAAATTTGTGTTCAAATTCAAGCTTTGGTTGTCTACTTTCTAAATTATTTAGACTACATCTGCGAATTCCTTATCGTTCAAAGTTCATTGTCAAAACAATGAACAAATATCAGTTTTCAGCACATTTTCAAAGTGATTAAGTCTCATGAATAACTAGCTACTAGCACATATTTTTACCCAAAATTTGATTTTTTATGGATTGACCTCGCGTTGTAGGAAAAATATTTTAAAATTGAATTTGTCAATGGAACATTCGACTTCCAGTTTTACGCCCTTCTATCGGCACATTGGTGGAATCCGAATTTTGGGTAGCTAAATGGGCCATATTCAAACAACAACTCTCTTGATTTTTGTCGAAAAAATTCAAAATTTGTGTTCAAATTCAAGCTCAGGATGTCTACTTTCTAAAGGATTTAGGCCACGTCTGCAAATTCCTTATTGTTAACAGTTTATAGTCAAAACGGTGAACAAATGCAATTTTAAGCACATTTTTTAAGCAATTAAGTCTCATGAAGAACTAGCTACTAACACATATTTTTATCCAAAATTTGATTTTTTATGGATTAAACTCATGCCATAGGAAAAATATTTTAAAACCAAATTTGTCATCGGAATGTTCGAATTCCAGTTTTACGCCCTTCTATCGGCACATAGGTGGAATTTGAATTTCGGGTAGCTAGATGGGCCATATGCAAACGACAAAAACTATCTTTATTTGTTTCGAAAAAATTCAAAATTTGTGTTCAAATTCAAGCTCGGGATGTCTACTTTCTAAAACATTGAGACCGCATCTGCAAATTCCTTATCGTTCAAAGTTTATTGTCATAATGGTGAATAAAAGTTAGTATTCAGCACATTTTCAAAGCGATTAAGTCTCGTGAATAACTAACTACTAACACATATTTTTACCCAAAATTTGATTTTTTATGGATTGACCTCACGCTCTAGGAAAAATATTTAAAACCGAATTTGTCAACGGAATGTTCGACTTCCTATTCTACGCCCTTATATCGATGCATAGGTGGAATCCGAATTTTGGGTATCTTGATGGGCCATATTCAAACGACAATAACCCCCTTGATTTTTTTTTTTGGGAAAAATTCAAAATTTGTGTTTAAATTTAATGTAATAATTTTGTACTATTGCATCCCTTGTGTTTGGTATAAAAAATTTTAGAAATCTTATGTGTTTTTCTCAAATCTATTTGTTATTTGTTATTTTGGTCATTTTATTAAAAATAATTAGCATCTCCCCCATCAAATTTTTAGTTAATTTGAACTTTCTTGGTAAGCTTTTACTTTGCTTAGTTGATCATCTTTATTGAAAATACCAAAAAGAGAATAAGATAAAGTATAATTTACTCGAGAGCATCATTATGCTATTAATGTTTTCATGTATGGATACTTAAGGAGATTTTTCTTTTTGCATTTTATTTTATTTTACATTTCCACTTTGTGATATATGATTTATTGATATTGATCTATTGCATAGTTATCTTTATTTACTTTTTCACTTAGTTTCAATTGTGAGGAAGAAAGAGATGTGGATCTATGTTTTGGAGAAAAATATACCTATAAGAGTTGAATCGCATACATCTCTATAGTAGTAAACAAAGTATACATAGTTATAACTTGGTCTAATAGTTCTCACACTATCAATTTAAAATAAAAAACAAAAAATTATTGTATTGTGTTTTCATACATATCTCACTTTATATAACACTTGACTACAAAATATATTTTGTTACACTACAAAAAAACTTCTAATTTCAAACATAATTTCAAATAACACATTGAATTTTTTAAAATATACAATCTAATATATTAATTCAATAATTATCCAATAAAAAATAATCATATTAAATTTTCCTGCGCATCGTGCGGGTCTACAACTAGTATATCTAAAACATGAAACGCAGCATTTATTGTTACTACGCTCCTGTTGAACCACTTTAACAGCCACATCATCCACATATTTGCATCTCTCTCTCTCTCTCTCTCTCTCTCTCTCTCTCTCTATTTTCTTTTTTCCTTTTTTGGTGGTTTTTTTTTATCTTGCACCTCTACTTTAGGTTGATTAACTTTTGTGTTTTTTAGAACTCTACTTTGGGTTGATATGATTTAATTTTGTGCTTTTAAGTTATCTTTTTTCTTTTATTTGATTTCATAGATGTTATCCTATTACTCTCTCCGTCCCAAATTGTTTGGTCTAGTTAAAAATAATTAAAAAAAAAAAACCCAATTATTTAGGGAAACATCATTAACTGCCTTATCTCTTAAAAAAAAAAAGTTAGAAATTTCCTAAATTACCCTTAATCAAATTCATCATTAACTGCCTTATCTCTGAAAGTTTTTTTTTTTGTTTTTTTTATTTGAATAAAGATGCTGTGTATAGTGGATTTCAAATTTTAGGTTTTTAAATTTTTTTTTAATTAAAAAAAATGCTCTCACAAATCAATTAAGGACATAAAGGGAATGTTAATAAATTAACGGTGTTTGACTTTTCAAATAGGACATAATTTTGGGACATCTCAAAATGGAATATAGGCCAAACAATTTGAAACAGATGGTGTACATTATAAGGATAGTATATATGAACAGTGTTATTCTATTACATAGCATGACTATGATAATTTGATGTTTAATACTATATCTTTTAACTCTTTTTCTTCTCATCTAATTTTCTATAAATTTGTTATTATCTCTCCCGTACTCTCCTGAAAAAATAAATATTCTCTCTCTTGATTCTTTATTATTTCTTACAACTCAATTTTAGGCTGATGAATCATTTTGTTTTTTTATAACTCTATTTTGAGTTAATGCATTTTGGGGTGGCCAAAATGGCCCATTACCATGAAATTTTGAAATATTTGGGCGAAAAGCACTGTTTCGGAAATAATTGGGGATATACCATCTTTTTGAGTACTCGAGTTTGGTGAACTCGAGTACTATGTTTTTTTCCTTCCACCGTGGCACGCTGACATGGCAGTTGATTCAAATTTTCCACTTAGTACTCGAGCTTCAGGAGCTCGAGTATTGTTCTGCCCATACTTAAACACACACTTAAACACACGGTATCAGACTAACACTTACCCACACTTAAACCATTACTCCCTCCTCTATCAGACTAACACTTTCTCAATCTCAAATCTCCCTCTCAATCTCGCCTCCCTCTCAATCTCGCTATCTCGCTATCTCCCTCTCAATCTCGCTATCTCCCTCTGAAATCTCCCTCTCAATCTCGCTATCTCCCTCTCAATCTCCCACACGCTGTCAATCTCCCTCTCAGTCTCGCTCTCGCTCTCGCTCTCGCTCTCGCGCTCTCGGTCTCGCCGTCGTCTTCGGCACCACAAGCTCTCTTTCACTATTTCTCACGGCAACACAGGTACATCACTCTAACTTTTCTCTTCTTTGTTGACCTCTCTATTTCTCTATTTCTACTCAATCTTAATGCATATAGGCTCCGGGATGTGGGTTTCATTTGAATTTTTTTTTTTTTTCTGTGGGTTTGCTTGGGTTTCATTTGATTTATTGTGGGTTTTGTTGGGGTTTTGTTCGTTTGTTTGTGCGTTTTGTTTCATTGTATTTTCACTGATTTGTTTTGGGTTTGTTATCTTTTTGTGGGTTTGTAATGCAAATTATGTGTTTGATGAAATGCTTCTTGCTTTGCTCCACAAACAGTAAAGAATCATCAGCCAGTAGGGTTAGAACGCAGGACACAACCAGTCCTCTCTTATTGACGCTTTCCAAGGGCCCAATAAGTCTTTTTTGTTACCATTGCAATTTTGGGATAATCCCTGTTTCTGTCACATGCAAATGCTTATGATTTTTTTTAAATATGTTATAAAATTTTGCATAGTTTTTTATTTTTATTTTTATTTTTGTGTGTACTTGGATGAATTTTTATTATTTGTATTTAAAATCTTTTTTTTTAATTTAGTTACACAGATAGTATTTTAACCCAACAAGATATTGTCAAAACTTCCACTGTCACAACAATTTCGGTTGGATATGAATAGAAGCATTCTTTATGCATCTATTTAGTGATAACATATGAACATAAACTATTAATTTGTAATTCACAATTTGGTTTAGCATGATTCATACAACTGAGTTATATTCCAATCAAATTTTCTAAAATGCCCTTATATAATTATAATTATACTCATTGTAGTTTTCACTTATTATCTATAAATTAAATAATTTTACAATTAATATATATCATTGTCCTTTGCTTAAAATTACTATTTCATAATTGTTTTAAAAAAAATAATAAACAAATAAACCTGACTAGATCCCCTGTAAATATTAAATTCTAATATATGATACATTTACTTTCTTGAAAAAAATATGATATATATATATATATATATATATATATATATATATATATATATAAGTTTGATTAGGAATAGCTATTCCAAACGTGTTCTTAGGTTTAATTTATCAATCAACCAGCTCCAACAAGGTATTGTTTTTCTGTTTCATCCTCAAGCAATTTTGATTGATTGCTATCTGTTTGTTGAATTGACTGTGTGAAGTTTTTCAATGCATCCAATAGCTTTTGTAAATTGTGGTGGATGTGGACCTTTTTGAAAGATATCATGAGCATAAGGTTCTTTGGTACACATTAATACTTGAAATGATAAAGAAGATAATTTGAGTTCAGTGGATGTGTATTTAGCTTGTATCCTAAGAATAAGCAGTTGTTGACAAAGCCAATTTCATTCTTAGCCTTTAAAAAAAAAATTGAGAGTAATTTTGTTGGGCAACCCATGTGGTTGGTAATTGCTACTTTATATAGATCCTTATAAGTTTTACAGTAGAGGACCATAAAAAAATGGTAATACAAAAAGTTTTCATACCTAGATTGGGGGTTAATAGATAGGTCAGTGAGGGAAAAAAAAGAAGAATAAAGAATAAAGGATAAATGTAACCTATTTATGCTATAATTGTTTTATATGGCTCATATTAAAACTTGTCACTCATTTAATAGCAGAACTGATTTTTGTGTTACTTTGTGTTCCTCTATGGTTTTGGCCAAATTTAATATGCAAGCTTGATTTTAAGCTGTACAATGTGCACACGCCTACCAAATTCAATTTAATTAACTTTTGTGGGCCACTTAAGAGTTTAAATTCATGCCTGAGGCACACATGTAAAGTTTTGTCCCACTGCCACAGTACATTTGCTAGCAATTTAAATAATGATCAATCTTGGGACATGATACTCAATGAACAAGGTCTTCTTTGTTTCTTTCTTTGTTTTGATTGAATTATTGTATAGACAAAGTTGAATGAAAATTTCCATTATCTAGGTCATAACTAAGGCTAATACTGAATTGATAAATGTGAGAGCTGTGGTAAGTATTGGTGGGTGAGGGAAGATAGGTCGTTGTCATTGCAGTTTAGAGATTTTAGGTGTGAGGGCTCAATCCACATTCTTAACCATAAGTTTTTGAAGTATTTATATTTAATCAATAATCATGATTGATTGATTGTAGTCATATTTTTAATACCACCTAATGACTATTCTATAATTGTACTCTTTAAGATAAGTGGTTCATAAGGCTGTTAAGTTGCAAAAGAATCTGAGAGACTGATTTTATAATATTGATCCTCAGTCACAACTTTGGTCAGTTAGAATATTATTTTCAAACAAAGACTAGGAAGTTTTGCTTACTACCGACGACATAAAATATGCAACTTCAAAATTAGTGGAGCTAGTCTTTGTATTTTCAAACAAAATATGCTTTGTATTTGACCTAATGGGCCATTAATCATTAATCACATTTAATTTATGCCAGATATGGACCCACATAGAGCGGGACCCTCTATAGATGATGTCTTGACGAGGCAGGATACTCGAGTTTGAAGTAGGTGGGTAATTAGTGTTGGAGTAGGTACTCGAGTTTGAAGGACTCGAGTACCTTGTTAAAACAGCCCATATTTCCCAGCGGCCTCAGTGTTTTTTGGCATACTTTTTTTAAAAAAAATATGTAAGGCAGATGGTACCCGAGTTTCAAAGCTCGGGTACCAATCTGCCTTAAGAATTTTGCAGTCCAATATTTTTTTAAAATAGGGTTGGTTGAAGTTTAATTTTAGGTGCTGCAGTTTGTATTGATTGTATTTCTATACTCGGTGTGCGGTCAAAGTAAAAAACCTCCTGGGGAAGCTTTTGTGGGCTGAAGTAAAAGCTATGTTTCTTGTAATCTCTGAAGAGAAGAATCCTTCGATTTGATGTCATTTTTGCAGGAAATTCTTGGAATCTAATCACTTGTTTGAGAGACTTATGTACCCCCAACTGGACTTAGTACCCCCCATCAGCCTGGCTGATGCCTCTGCCTCTTTAAATTTTTTGGATTTCTCTTCTCTTTTGTGCACATGGAAGCCAATATGGCTCCTCACTTGTTAGCCTGTTGGGCACAATTGTACATGAAGGGGCCTTATCTGAGTCATCCTAAATGGTTTAGGCTCCAAGGCTTCATTTCTCAGTAATTATTAGCTGTAAAAAAATGTTATGCTTTCCTTTTTCATTTGACATATACCTCCTGGATTAAAATGTTGATTATTTGAATTGACATTTACCAAAAAAAAAAAAAAGATTATTTGAATTGACGAGAGGGCATGCATGTGTATGTGTGGTACGTAATTCTTCTCGTTACGTACAATTTTTGTATTAATGGCTATTTATTAATGTTGTCGATGACGATTTTCTCATCGATCCCCTTGACTCTCACTGACCAACATATGAATAAAAGCATTAAGATATGCTGATAATTTATTTAACATTCCCCCACCCCAATAGCTTCGAAATGACCCCTCTAAAAGCCTAATGCAGTCCAGCAATTTCCTAGTTATACTGGAATTTCCTAGTTATATTTCCTTAGTTAAAGAGATCTTGATAGATATTCGACAAAAAGAAAAAGAAAAAGAAAAAGAAAAAGGAGCGCTGTTGATTTTCTGACAAATCTGAAGCAAGAATCAACCAGCCAAAAGGAAAACAAAAAAAGAAACTAGAGATCGATCATACACCTCAAAAGCAGCAGTAGGCTCGTAATTATGATCGTGGTGCAAGTATGGAAAGATCCACTAACTATTTACAATGTATAATAGTAAAAATCTAAGAGTTTGAGAGGCCACAGAAAAAGGGACAGCAATTTGTTCATGGCAACTAGACTTGATTGGAGAAAGGAAATGCAAGCGAGAGAGAAAGTGACAGAGGCTCTTCATCACCATCTTTATCGTTTTTGTTTGTATGTGGCTCAAAATGCTTCTCCTGGTTAATTTTACCGTCCATTTTACCAAGAAAGGAAGGCATGACTCCCTGTTTCTTTAGTTTGTTTTCGGGTACCTGCCCCTCTGTTGAAGATTTAGACACATCATATTCCCCACACCTTCTGAAATTCTCCCTGGAAAAGGTAGTTGGACCGACACCACTTATACCAAATGGAAATCTATCTGCAGAATTCGTTGTGCCTCTAGAACCACCATGTTCATACACCACACTCGAACTACTCTTCATCCTCTTGAATATGCGTTCTTGGTCCACAATATGTTCACTACTTTCTTTAAAACATGGTTTGAGATTCATATCCTGCCTCCTAGTATCTCTTTCTTGTCTCTGCCAGAAGAAAAAACTTCATCAGTACTATACTGATTTTCTAAGGTAATCACCATGTTGCAATATTATTTAAAACCGGAAGAGAAAAATAAATTGCATATTTGCCATGATTTTACAGTAAGGAACATAACATATTGGCCTTAGAATAAAAGTTACAGACATTTTGGTAATAAAAAAAAAATTTGGAGGTACTTAAGCTAAAACCAAATCAAGATGAGAAATAGATAAATCGATGATCGAAGAAGCATATATATTCCAATCAATCAAGCACCAAAACCTCACTTGGCATTGTGTACAGCTTATATGCTACATACAATGAATTCCCCAAATTCAGTAATTAACTTTTAAACAAAAACAACCTAGTGCATTCTAAAAATATAAAATGTAGACTGGAGTAGTACTTCTATAAACCAAGTCACTAAACAGAAGAAGAAATTAAAAAGTCTTCATTTAAACATTGGGTATTTACTGAATGTAATATATATATATATATATGTGTGTGTGTGCGCGCGCGCGCGCGTGAGATTACCATTTGGGAATTCTGTATGTCTTGCAAACAACTAAGCCTTCTTCCTCAAATACACCCCATAAAAACAACAATTTATTCCAACCTGCCAAGGACAAACAATGTAATTTAAAGATGTGAATGAAATTGTGTAAGTGAATCTCTATATAACATTTATCATTTTATCATTTATATGGGAGCAAATTAAGCCAAGTACAACTTACGCTGAGAATTTTCAGGAAGAAAATTAGATGAAAAATTAAATAGATCAACTCCGTCCAAAAGGTCAATTTTGTCACCTTCCCAAGGGCAGACAATGATGGAACACTCATGCAGGAAGTTTTCTTTTAAAATTTAATAAAAATGTGTGTGTGTGTGTGTGTGTGTGTGTGTGTGTGTGAGAGAGAGAGAGAGAGAGAGAGAGAGAGAGAGAGTCAAAGATTCAGAAGATTAGTCATTTACATGTGCTGTGCCCCATCACTGCATTTGCTACAAATAGCAAGCAACTCCTCACGTCCTGCATCTCCATATATATCACAAACTCTCACCTGTTCAATTGCAAAGGAAATTAGCCTGTCAATGTTTTTCTTATAGACAATAAATAAAAGAACTAGAGATCCTACATCCATGAAGAAGAAAAATGATTACGGACAAGTAAGCAGACAGACATATAGATTTACATGCAAAGGCGCACGTATGACTTAAGTCAAAACTATAGCTTAGCTTCATCCAAAAGCAAGTCAAAATATAATATTTTAAAATTTTAAGTTTATTCATGCAAATATGTGTAAAAGTTTTGAATATATTTAATGGTGCAGTACCAGAAGTCATAATTTTGTTAATGATGGTTTTATCAAATTCTGTAAGTAACAAAGAATATCCAACATGTTGGTGTGATACCAACATGTTGGATATGTCCAACAAGTTCACATGTATCAATTTAAGTCTACTATATATACACTAATTTCATTAGTGTCAAATCTTGGTGTGATAGCAAGTGCTGTCCTCCAACATGATGAGTTGTAGGCGAGTTTAGGAATCAACCTTTCCAAATTTGCAGGTAAAGTTGCTTACCAATCAAATCTCCTATTTGCAAGTAAAGTTGCTTATCAATCAAATCTCCTAGACCAGAAAAATTAATATATAGCCTTGTGTATTGGGAGCTTCATGTAACCTAATTTCATCTAGCCAGCACAGCAGTTGATAGCAGTGGTGGAAACAGTGATGACTGTACAACCTATTGAAAATTAGGTAAAGTATTTCAAAATAGGAGGAAGAACAAAAGGCTTGTTCATCACAGTGGTTGGAAGGGTTATAATTGTGGAGAATGGACTGGAGGCTGTCGCTCTAGATGGAATTTAATGGGAAAATTGCTCATGGAAGATGGCCTGTTCTAGATCTATGGCCTCGGTGAAAGCATTGAAACAGCTAAATGACCTAAATTTGATCAATGGACAAGTCTTTCAAATTTGTGAGTGGTATAAAAATGATCTTAAATACATTGCTAACGTAAGCTATTCATTCCAAACAGCACCTAGAAATTTGTTTATTGAAACATAATACTAGACTTTAAAACCTCCATCAAACAGTAAAAAACAATCAATGAATTTTTAGGTGAGGTAAAATTTAGGTGCAATATTTTAGGTGTATTACATTAGGTTCCCCAATTATATTCCAGCATATAATTGCATTATACTAATTATTTTTTTGAGAGAGTTGCATTGAATTTAATTGTCCTTGTAAATAATAATACTGCTTGTGTTTTATTGGTCAATGCAATAAGGTTTTTAAATATAATTGAGGAATCTAAAGTAGTGCACCTAAGTTAGTGTACCATTAAGCCTAAGATACTAAGATATTGAACCTAAACTTTGTCCTGTTAGGTGATATAGAAAATAGAATAGTAATAATTTAATACATTTTATAATACCAAAAAAGAAATTAAAACCAATCATATTCCACAACTGCTTATATGATTAACTCCAATTAACTCAATATAACCTTATGGCTATGCTCATTATATCAGCCACACAAATTCACCTTCGCAAATTAACTCCATATAGGGAAATATTTTATACTAAATCATTGGTTATATGGTCTATCCTCCTACCTCAAAGTTTACTCTTATTGAACTAGCCTATAAATATTCATACCATCCCACAAAATCATCATAGAACTATAAATTAATCACAATCACAATCTTAAAACCACTCAAATCAACTGCAAACTATAAAAATACAATTTTTGCACTCACACACACACACACAAAAAAAAAAAAAAAAAAAAAAAAAAAAACAGTAAAGAGAATACCTTTTCCCTTAATATGAAAGAAACCTATAAAACCCAACAACAATAACAAACCAAAAACAACAAACCTACACCAAATGGTCACAATCAAACTATAAATTTCATCAAAATCACAACTTGGAATCCAAACACGAACCAGACACAGAATGAACCACAGAAACAATAATAATTCAGAAAGAAACACAGAGAGAAGCAGTAATAGTACATGCCATTGTTCATTTGATGGCGCAAAAAGTGCAACCATGGATGAAAACAACGCAATCGTTCAATACTTCTGAGTTGTACATCATCGGGCAAAATGGATGGTGGGTGATATCATACTTAATGATAAACCTACAGCACCATATCCAAGGCTACTTCACAAACCTAAGATCAACTGAAAGTACTCAAGGAGTAGCAGCTATGCAAACTTACAAATTGTAACCATAACTATTACTACATACTTAGCAATCATAATCTGAAATTTTATATAAAGCCAGTGTGAGGGAATAAAATAAAGTAAGACTGAAAGATATAATATATAACACTTCTGGAACCAAAACTTGTAAAAGAAAATGCTTCAAGGGAAAAAAATTAACTAAGCTTCAGCCCTCAAATCTCATAGCTATAATGATTCACCGACGGTGAAACTTATGATTCTCTTTAAAAGCCATTCAACTTATGATTCTCTTTAAAAGCCATTCAACGTCTGTTATGGCAATAAGAATCCCAACCTCTACCACCTCTACCAAAACCAATAAACAAAAAATAAAAATAAAAAATAATAAGAAGAAGAAGAAGAAGAAGCAGCAGTAGCAGCATATTGATGATGGCGAGTGTGGCAGTAGAGATGGAGACTAAAAACGAGAAAACAAAAGCACCGCTCAACAGGACTATTTTCATCATTGGGCAGACATAAATACTGTGAAGCTCAAAGACTTCAATCATACAGAAGGCATAACTTAGACAAAGCAACATCATTTAAAAATAATAAAAAATCTCTCCACAATTTAAGTATGTTAGTCAAAGACAGAAGATCATCTATATCCCAAATACCAACAATCAAAACATGATACAGCAATTGTTTTAGGTAGATCCAGATATAGAGCTTTCTAGATCTAACTCCATCTAAGGAAGCAATATAGCTCGCACAGCCCAGTGCACAAACCATTCAGCAAAAATATTCAGTCACATATGTAATAAATAAAAGCTATATAATATACAGTAAAAGAGGCAATTGAGACCATAACCTTGCCAAAGACCCTAATCAGTGCTTTTGGATCTGAAACATCCAACGAACTGCACATGCATGAGTCAAATTGAGTAATCAAGACAACTGCTTCCATTTGAAACAAGAATTTATGCAACAAAAAATTCAAAAAGACAAAAATACACCAGTTTAAAGGAGGAAAAAGGTTGGTTACGGGGAGAAGCTGCTGCAGCCCTCAGATCGTGTATTCAAGAATAGTGAAGCTTATGATTTTCATTTAGAGCCTTCCCACATTTTAAAACAAGAAAAATAAAAACAACAATAACAATAACAACAACAACAACAACAACAACCATCATCATCATCACCACCACCACCACCACCACCACCAACACCACCACAACCAGCAGCCAACAGCCAGCAGCAACTAGTAGTCTAGAACACATGCTGGTGGGCTCACTGGATGCGCCAATGGGGGTTCAAAATGAAAATCAAAATAACTATCACAATGCAATTTAAATTCATCATTGGGCAGATGAAAAAGTCTTCAATTCTCTTTCAATGCTATTTTGGGTTAAAGAAATCAAATAAGTGACGAAAAAATAAAGTAGTCTAAAAATATCTAGCAAACTAGTAGAAATAGAAAAGGAATCAGGAATTACCAACTATAACCATAGCCAAGCAAGGGCCACATACATTTTAGAAAAGGAACCAAAATGCATAAAATTAATGTTGATCTTAAGGCATGTGTGACCAAAATTTATAGTCAATTATTTGTTTACTACTATAACATTCCACAGTTTAGAAGAAACAACAATAAGCAAGCAAATATGAAAGAATTTCACTATTTAAAAAAATATATTATGACCCAACATTACATAGAATAATTCAAAGAACAAGAAATCTTGCAAATTTTACAATATGCTCAACTATATATACATTATACATATAAAAAATTATGGAGTATCAGAAACAGTTTTCTAGGCTGCATTTCCATCAATAATGCAGTGATAAATTAAAACTGCTCAGAGCCCAGTGCATTTATCATCATTCACAACAACAGCAACAAAAACCCAAATCAAGACACATAATATAATATAATAAATGCATGTAAAGGAAAATAAAGAAAAGCACTCAGATCTCATAGCTTTGAAATGATCATCCATAGTTTTATAAGGCAATGGGCATTCATCAAAAGCCTTTGCAAACCACCACCAAAGAAAACCAAAATTGTGTGTGTGTGTATATATATATATATATATATATATGTATGTTAAATGAAGAGTAGATGGTGGTTGTGGTGGTAGTGAAAGTGGTGGTGAGTAAAGGGCTGATAATGAATTAAAACCCATGCCAAACCGCTCAATTACATTTTGATTTGTACATCATTGGGCAAAATGAAGGTCTATTCGACCAAACAATAATTAAAACAAGGACAGAGGAAAGCAAGATGAAAACTGAAGAGAGAAGCTAAAATTAGGGTTCCATGTGTGGACAGTCAAGATGGACCCTAGAATTTATAGTGGACAATTTTACCCAAAAAGAAACCTACCTTTCTGAAAATGGGTATTGTTTGAAGATTTAGGTGTTCCTTGGTCTCTTACAAAATAAGAAAGCCCACTAAAATTGAGTTCACATGCATGGAACTTCCTTTTTTTTTTTTTTTGATAAGTCACATGCATGGAACTTCCTAATTTCCAAAATAGGTTGCTAAGGCCCACTCAAGTGTTTTTGTTTTTTGTTTTTTTTTTTTTTTTTTGCATAGGCGAAAAGTAAACAAAAACACACAGCCCAATCCATAATACAAGCCAAAACAAATAACCTATTCAACAGTTTCATGGTATTTAGTACAAATTACAATCATGGAACTGGAAAAAAAAAATTCACAAATTTTGCAACAAAACAAGGCCCAGATAAAAACAGCCTATAAATCCCACAAAAAAGGGATAATTTTCCTTCGTTTTCCTAGCAACCAAACATAGATTATTAAAAAAAATGAGACAGAACTTAAAAATCTAAAGAGGCAAAACAAGAGAGGAATGGGCATGGATTTAGGATATTCATCACCAAAGACAGAAGATCATCTATATCCCAAATACCAACAATCAAAACACAATACAGCAATTATTTCAGGTAGGTTAAGATATAGAGTTTTCTAGGTCTAACTCCATCTAAAGAAGCAATACTCTCAGAGCCCAGTGCATAAACCATTTCAGGACATAATTAAATCTTAACATCTAATTAAAACTACAGTAATATACAATATTTTCACCTTCAGCCAGAATATTCAGTCACATATGTAATAAATAAAAGCAATAAAATATGCAGTAAAAGAGGCAATTGATACCATAAGTCCATAACCTTGCCAAAGGCCCTAATCAGTGCTTTTGGATCTGAAACATCCTACCAACTGCACATGCATGCATGGGTCAAATTGAGTAATCAAGACAACTGCTTCCTTTTGGAACAAGAATCTATGCAACAAAAAAGACTCCGCACACCACCAAGGATGCACAAATACAAACCCTCATACACACACAACTACATAACGGAGAAGACAGGGTGGAGGTGCGCAAAGGCTATCGATAAATTGAAACCATAAAACCGATGAATATAGTTCAGAAATCCATCATAGTGCAATATAGAAATGTAGCATGCCAAAAACTGATTAAAATAAAAGGATAGTATAGTCAAACCATCCAAATAACTAGTTTAGGAAATCAAAATTATTAAGTTGCAAATAAAGCAAAACAAACTGACAAGAGTCAAGCATTAAAGGGAGAAAATAAAAATATATATACTTGTTTAACTCAACACATTAAGATAATTTGGTAACAATACAATGAAGAGAACACATAATTCAAACATTTTGTTAATGAAAAATCCAATGCTATTACAAATCTGCAATCAAGTAAATATGGTATAAAAAATTAAACTCATATGGCCTAATGTAAATTAATATTTAACCTGCACATGAAAGAATCAGGAAATGGAGAAGCATAATCATATGGTCCACTCATATGGCCTAATGTAAATTAATATTTAACCTGCACATGAACCCTAAGCAAGTTCCACCCCGCACCCAATACCCATATTCGACAAATAGAAAGGGCAGTGATACGCAATCAACAACCAATTGAAATAAAAAGTACATATTTTTTCAAACGGATTCGCTGAAAAACTAACGAAGAAAAAGGGGAAACAAAACAGAGGTGAGTGAAATTAGGTTTTTTTTTTCTTTTTATCCTTACCTTCACTAGTGAGTAAATTAATGGACTGCGGAAAGGAGATTGATGTACAAAGAGCACGCAAGGGAGAAGAAGCAAAAGCAATTTTCTCAGAATGAACGAACGAATCAAGCAAGCACTTTTTCGCACCTGAGATTATTTTTTGAGAATAACAAATAATCTTCACTATCCCAACAAAAGAATAACAAATCCTTAATATATAAGCTTCACTATCCCAACAAGCTCCAATTTCATGATTCCAGCATGCAGGAACACTCGCACACACCACACAAAATACACACAAAGACCCACAAATACCCTCAAATACCAAATGCTCAAACAAATATTGAGATAAGGAGACATACCTTGTGATTCCAAACTGAAGATGCAGACCGACAGGGAGAGTAGAGAGCGTGAGCAACAGGGAGAATCAGGCCGAGACCGAGACGGAGAGCGACAGGGAGTAGCGAGATTGGGAGAATCAGACCGAGACCGAGATGGAGAGCGACAGGGAGTAGCGAGATTGAGAGACTGAGAGGGAGATAGCGAGATTGAGAGGGAGATTTGAGAGGGAGTAAGGTGAGTGGGTAAGGTAACAGATCTTGGTTTGGTTTAAGTGTGTGTGGGTAAGCGTTTAGGGCAATATTCGGTGGTAATTGGGCAGAACAGTACTCGAGCTCCTGAAGCTCCATGTCAGCGTGCCACTGTGGAGGGAAAAAAACATAGTACTCGAGTTTGGACTCGAGTACTTAAAAACGTGATACTTCTCCAATTATTTACGAAACAGTACTTTTCGCTCATATATTACCAAAATTGATGGTAATGGGCCATTTTGGCCTTTTGGGGTTGTATTTTTTAGTACCCAACACAACTAGTCTCTCTCCCTCTTATAATTTTAATTTAATTTTTGTTTGAGTTAATATTCAGTTATTTTATAAGTGAAAATTTGAATTTATATTAAAACACAATATTCGATATACATTTAAATGTGTCTATTAATTATTTGAGTAATATTAAAATTAATTTTGTTATGAGATTTAATATCATGATAACTCTTTTAAGAGAATGAGAAATTTGAATAATTTATTTTAAACTTAAAAAGTTTAGTTCTAAATAAAAATAAATAAATTAGAAAAACATAACACACTATAACATAATTTTAACATGATTTCAAAGAATATGGACCAGCTCATAAAGGAAAAATATCAATCAAACACTACACCAAAAATAATAAAATTATATATTGGTAGAGATAGAAAGATGAAAAATTATTTTAGGAAAATCAAATTATCTTCAACAAATTTTTAAAAACAAATTTTACATTATATTAAGTGGAAATTCATCAAGTATAACTCCCACGAGTTCAATTATGATTTAAGTTCAATTTCAGTTGCGTCACACCAAAGAAGTTTGACGAGGCTTTAAATTTACTCACTTAATATTCACGAAAATGGTATGTTTTTACTCCAATATTACCAGAGCCAGTGAAAGAATGGAATAATGAAAAAGGAATAATATTACATTTGTCAGCTTATGATTAAACAAAAGGCTCCTAACTCATCTTGAGAGAGCATCACCATGGTTTCCCTACCAATCTTCTCGTTAAATTCACCCAGCCTATTTCACACGCATACTAGTAGAGTCCGAACTTTAATCTGTGCTTCTTGATTCACAAACATCCTCACTCATTGTTGTGAATATAGCATTTTAACTTCTGGATTATATGTAATGTTTGAACAAAAGAAACAATAGTGACTGCTGTTGCCGCACCATATTTCTGAGAATCCTCCAAGTTAGAGAAACATTCCCTTCTTTTGGGTCATGTGACTGACGCTTTAAGCTTTTACACCGGCTAGTAGCATCTCATTTAACACAGAGCTTGCAGTAAATACGGCAATGATAAATCTTTATCAATGAAAGAGATAACCTTGTGAGCTTTGTTATTTCCTTAAGATTGCATTGCAAGCATATACCACGCATATTACTATGGCATAAAATCCAAAATAATTATCAAAGTTCAACTTTCATATGGCCAGGTGGCAGAGACCCTGCACATACAGAAGGGAACTCAGTAATAACCTCAGGAACATTTGGGAGTATAACATAGGAGAGCAGTTGTGCAAAAATCAGCTAATCATACCATCTACATCTTGGCTATTGGGGGTAGCACTGGTTCCATAGCTCATCTGGACAACATTGTGGAGCTCATCCTCCCAGACATTGGGTAGCTGTAAAGTCATATACATCAAAAGAAAGGTTAATCATTGGTGAGGCATGGAGAGCCATGCAGACTTAATGTTCATAGTTATATACGTGTCAAGAAATTAGAGAGATTGCAAATGAATCTCAATATAACATAAAGATGCCCAACTTAGGGTTCCACCATTACCTTTATGTAAGATATAATACAAGAAAATTTTTTATACAAACTATATAAGAACCATTTTAGAATCAAAGCTGGTGGTGAGAAATTATAGTTCTAGCTATGGATTTTAGAATCAAAGCTGGTGGTGAGAAAATATAGATCTAGCTATGGATTAAAGATACCCGTGTAGGTTCCTTGAAACCTCCCGTCATGGGTGTCAACTGGGAATTCATGGTTCTTCGATGCAAATCAGATGAACTTCCCAGGCCAGAAAGACCTGCTCTAATGAGTCCTTGTTGAGAGGAATGCAGCTGAGGATAAGCCATGGGCATATCTGGTGAAAATCCCAACGTAGATGGACCCGCTCGTGACTGAAGGATCTGCATATATAAATTGTAGAATACGTTTAGGAAATATAAAAAGGTACTTGTAATGATTTTGCATCTTAGCAAAATATTTGGTATGTTATTTACATCTTTTGCCAGGAGCCCTTCGACATTAAAATCTAGCCGTGGATTCACAGTAGCAAGTTTCATTGACAAAAACTGCAAAAAAGTTACTTTGTGTTAAACCATAAGAACCATGAAATCATTGAAACAAACATGTTTCCAATATACAGGTGAAGCAATAATTTAATTAAAAGGCATGAGATAGGTAAATTAGTCTATAGTTCATCAATTTTTGTCAACTCAAAAGTGATATCTTATAGCGGCTGCAATGCTTGCTTAATCATTCAAGATCTGTGTCAGGATGGACAAGTCACACAATATTAGGTAGCTCATGCATCTATACTTGAAATTTAGAACATCTGATGAAATTAAAAGTTGATGCTGCACAGAAGCTCAAGACACAGCAAAGGGCAATAACAATGGATAAACTCAAGCTAAGGAAAATTTTGCAACTTCCATACCTCGACCTGCCGTTGCAATGATTGTACATAATTAATGATTTCGTCCAGCATCACCGCTTTACCAGTGACCTGCAGATACAAATCTAATTCCCATAATTTGAAGAGCATAGACTCAATTCTGGTGCGAATTTGAAATAATTACGTTCTCAAAACTATTAATTTCAACAAACCAACCTTGCTGCAACCAGGTACAAGATCTTGAAGAAACTTCATCCTTTCACTGATCTTTTCTCTTCTTACCTATAATCAGAATCATGTAATTTTAACCCAGGTGCTAACGCAAAATATTTGGCTTTTTTTAAAAGAGAAAAAATTCAATCCAATGTTACTCTTTCTGCAAGACTATGGCTATTTGTGGCCTGGCCCCTTCGAGCTCTGACATGAATATATTCTTCTTTTGGTGGATCTGAAGCTTGAGAACCCTGTTTACCATGTTTCCCAGAGCTCTTATTAGTAGTTGAAGTTGGCCTTCGGTCTCCGTTCTGTTGAATTTCAGTGTCATCCTTTGCAGATTCACCAGGCTGTTGTGGACCTACTTTGGCTAGATCCAATTCAGTATCCTAGCACAAGATTTTAATATGACTGTGAGGAAAAAAAAAACCAAACAATAACAACAAGAAGGCAGTCATTACAGATTAAAGAAGAAAAATTGAGAAGCATGGTTTACCTGCTCACTCCTTTTCCTTTTCTTTGAGTCAAGTCCCCCAGCAAAACGTTCCCCACCTGTAGTACCTTCCAACACAGATGGCTCGTCTTGACCACCTGCAGTGCTAAACTCAGCTTCATCAGAATCATCACCAGGTCCAGACCCACCGACACCAATGCCTTGTTTAGCTTCATCATGAGATCTAACATTCTTTAGTGGGCTCCCTCCACCTCCAGTAGCTCCATGCTCATGCTCATGCTCACCAACAGACATAGAAACATCTTTGAAAGCCTCATCCACATTCATCACCTCATTCTTTTGAGAGTGAGACTGCCCATTGCCACCAAAAACCTCTTGCATCATTCCCGCACCCCTAAAATAATTAGTACCCCCCATAGATTCCAAAGGGTTAACCATATCACTAAAATTCCCACCATTGACATTAAAGCATGAAAACCTAGCAGCTCGCTCAATGAAGGCAGAATCTGCTGGGAACTGAGATAAGCTCTGTGGGAGCATTCCAATTCCAGGTAAGAAAATTCCCCCTCCTCCTTTCAAGTTCAACATTGAACTTGTTGGATTCCAACCCATGTCAAATGTTTTTTGATCAATACTTGGTAAAGAGACCACAGCTGCAGGATTACCTTTTCTAATTCCTAATGTGTCTGAAGTGCTTGCACTGTTCTGGACATTATTAATGTCAGAAAATAATCCCCCCAAGTTTTGTGGATTGGCGGTTTGGCTTTGGTCCCAAACGGTTGGCCCGAATGACTCCACCACCATTGAAGTAGATCCTTTGCTAACTGCCATTGGATTTCCGCTGGGAACCAAACCTCCAAATCGCCAGTCAACACTAGGACTAGGACTAGGTGCAGCAAAATTCATAGGATCCTCCTCATTCCTATTTTCTAGCTCAAATTTATCCTTGTCACCCACCATATCCATCTGATCACCTTCACAATGAGAATACCAAAAGCAGCCAGAGTGCTAAATACTAAATAAATTGCCTTTTCTCTTTACAACTATTCTCAAACAACCGGCAATCAATCCTCAGAAAATCAAACAAAAACGTAAAATTTTGTCCACCCTCAACAAAAATCTGGTTGCCCAATCCTAGATACGAACACCCAAAGAACAAAGACCTAAATAAAAGGGAGGAAAAACAGTACAAAACTAAATTCAAATCAAATCGAGAAAAGTTCAAACACACAAATTAACAGGTTTCAATTCAACCATGTAATTGATACTTACAAGTTACAACAACATAGGAACCTTCACATTGGCCGTAAGATCTTCCGAATAAGCTCAATGACTCCCACCAAAAGAGGACCATATCATGTAAGTCTGTAAAACTAACTACACGGAACGCAGCTTAGAAGAAGTAAACAAGAAAGACCCACATCAACTAGTACTGACCTCAAACACTGAAACCACAGCTTTAAAAGCTACTATTTCCCAAAGCCACCACTGAACTTGGAAGTACCAAAAATACTCGAAAGAAGCCCAACCAAGACAGAGAAACTAAAAAAGACAGTTCAAAGGAGAGCTGAGAAAAGGTCTATGGAGGCAGTCAATTATACAAAGAACATTGATTTCAGTATAGTAAATACCCATTCAAACCCTAGTCAGACCAGCTCTGAGAGAGAGAGAGAGAGAGGAGAGAGCTAAAAGAGCTAAAAAGTGGCTAGAGAAAGATACCCATTTGAGATTCTGAGCTACTTTTGGTACTCTGCCCTCCATTCAACCTTTTCACTCCCAACTTTTATTGAATTTAGGCTTTTGTTTGTTCAAACCCTTCCTGTCCTTTTGGCTCAGAAACCCTGCTGTACACTGTCACGCTACAGAGAGAGAGAGAGAAAAAAAAACAAAAATAAAAATAAAAAAGCAGTCTTGAGATAAAGACTGAAAGAGGCAGTCCAAAGAGAAATTAAGGCGATGAGTAGTGTGATGTAGTGTAGTATGTATTTTGAAAGAGTTCTACCAAAAAAAAAATTGTATTTTGAAAGAGAAAAGAATAATGGCAAAGGTCCTGCATTTATACCCACGCTTACATAAAAATGAGAGCTCTTGATGATTAACCACCGCCACTGCTACTGTAAATATATTAATTAAAACACACCTCCCCAAGCTCTTCTCCCAAGCTTTTTTCGCTTAATATAATAAACACTTTCTTCACCACTTCTATTGTTTGTTGTTGTAGAGTATGTGATGTATTTATTTTTTTTTTTTTTTTTGACGAGATGTGATGTATTTATTAGTATATTACTTTAGTTTACTTTTAATCTTTGATCTTTATTTTGATAATAATTATACCAGTTTGAGCCAGCAACTGACATTGCCAACTATCTCATCGGGGATTTTCCTTTATCTTACTGTATCGCCCTTTAATACACCTTGGGAGAAGAGCTTAAGATCTTTAATATGGTTTGTTTGGTCAAGAAACCAATGCCAAAATCTAACTCATATTCACACACTATATACTAGTATATTCGCTTCTCATTAATAAAGATGTATTTATTCATAAAAAATAAAATAAAGAAAGTATTTTGTGTAATGCAGTGTGTATTATGCATTTATGTGAGGGGGAGATAATAAGTTTTTTTTTTTCTCTTTCTTTTTGTAGTTGTGGATAATCTATATATATATATATATATATATATATATTAAAAGCTAAAGTTCAAAAAAAATTTAATTAGATTTTCAATTTTGTATCATGTATCTTATCTAATTTTTAATTTTTTGTGCCAAGTGAATTATTGAATGTAAAAATCGAAAAATCCAAATCCAATTAGATTCTAAACTGAATTTCAATTGAAGTTCAATTTTGTGCCACATGTCCACCTAATTTTTTTGATATTTGTGGCAAGTAAATTATTAGATGCAAAAACTGAAGAGTTTAAATCCAATTAAATTCTAAATCTCACACACACACACACATATATATATATAAAATGAGAAATCATTACATATTTTAGAAATGTATGGCTTAAAAAAGTTGTAAGCTAATATTATGTAAAACTAGTATGTAATCCATACTTACGCACAAAAATGATGAATTGTAATGGTGCTATTGATGTTAGCTTAGATTATAAATAATATAGGATATTAGTTCGACCAGGATATTCAGAGATACTATAATAGTTTTTTCTTGCAATTTTCATGATATTGGTTACACCAAATTTCTCACTACACTGCTATTATGTATATAATTTTGAAAATCCCTATTGGATATTTTATATATACAATATCTATTCAAAACCACTGTCTGCGAGATTCTACTAAATACAAAAAATAAAAAAATAAATTGATCCAACAGTATCTCCTAAATTGAATGCGGATAATTGCATGGAATTATTCAGCTCAATTAGAATGTGTTACGTTCAAGATCCTGACATACAAAATATCTTAATAGAAACAATATAAAAAATATGTTCATTAGTTCAAAAAAAAAATAACAGCAAAAATCGAAACAATTTAATTTGTATGGAAAGCTAACAAAAGCAAAATTTAATTTTGAATCTAATTAAATTTTCTCTAAAAATTAGGTTTTTTTAAGGTTTATTTATATTGAACTCCTCATTTTTTACATTAAATTAACTCACTTGTCACAAAAATTTAAAAACTTATATTAGATGGGACACGTGGCGCAAAATTAGACTTTAATTGAATTTCAATTTGAAATATAATTAGATTTTCTCTTAGCTTTACCTATTGTAAGGGCAAGTTTTGGTTCCTGAGCCCAAAAGGTAAAAGGATTTAGGCCCAAAGAGCCCAACACAATGAATTTTTAAAGAGTGGGCTGAAAACTAGGTTTCGATGAGCTGGACAATGCCCATAATGAATTTTAAGATTGAAACAAAACAAAGGAAAACGAGTTTTATGCGAAGAAATCTTTCCTCGGCAAAGTCCAAGGAGAGTAGTTCTTGAGTATATTCCTCTTAAACTTGATTATAATTTCAGTTCCTTGTATTACAATGTTTTTCAATTTTTTTCGATGAACTCCCCCTTTGTCCCTGGATGATCTCTCACATTATATAGCCTCTTTTGGCTGATCTTGACCCTCTAATTGTTGACTATGCAGGCCATTACTCAAGTGCTTATCCCATCAGACACCCTCCCTAGTCTTCTATGAGTTGCGGCAACCAAGACAGCACTGTTCAAAGGTTTTCTCTACATAAATGCGGCTAGAGGGTTTGGTGAGGTGCAATAAATGTGGTGGCAGCTATCATCCCTCCCATCATGTTAGGGCTAACCCCCTCTAGTAGTGAGCCATCGACGTGGCCACGACTTGCCCTTCCGGCTTTACCATCCGAGTGTATGGACTTCTCGAAATTATATTGGCCTTCTCGGCCATGGGTATGACACGTGGCACTATTACCTTATTAAATTTCTGTACCCCACACCTATATATATAGAGTTGAACCTCTTCTAACAAAAAGTACAATTTAAACCATGTAATTATAATTGTTTTTAATTGTACCTGTGCATATAAACGAAATTACACACTAGTTAAATTAAAACACAATTACATTTGTGGGTTCCAATTATCTTAATTGGTAAAATCTTTTATCATAATTGTCATGGAGCAAACATTTATAGGTTGAAGTGTTGAACTACTGTTGTATCTATCCAAAAAAAAAATCCACAGTTACGTTTGAGTGCTAGAAGTTTCGTACTTCTAATAAGTACTAGTAAAAGTATTGCCAAGAAGTACTGAACAAGGACCTCTCCTTCCCTCATTTTATTCTCATCCAGAAGAAAGAAAACGATTGTACGAATAAGCGTGTGGTGAATGTGTGAACCGTATGAATGCACTATGTCTGGAGTTCTTAGTGGTTCACTTAATTACGAGAGTCGCTACCAAACCCGATCAACCTAACCCACAACCCAATTAACTCAACCCATTCAAAACCCATTTAGGATGACTTGTTTATGACTACTCGAACCTAATGTGACCCATGACTAACTAGACCCAACACGTTTTCTAGTTCTTTCATCTAATTTTATAATCAATTTTTAAGTTTGTCCGTATTTAATTTTTCTAGAGAGTTCTTAGCAATTTTCTAATATTTAAGATAATCCCAAAGGAATTTACCCTATACAATTACAAGGCCATCTTCACCATTAGAGTCTTCAAAAGTCAAATCTTTACGGTCATGTGAATAAAAACTCATATATTTATCCAAGACAACAAGGGTCAAAGATCATACTCAAGCAATTAATCTATTTATAATTTATTTAGACCCCTAGGTTGATTATACAGTGAAATAAATCAACTTTAACTAAATAATTATGATAAATCGATTGGCATAGGTTAATTACCACAGATTAACAATCACTACATGTTAAGAAATAGCAATAAAGTATAGAACATAATCATATGGTGAATTTTCAACAGCTCAAAAAATTTAGGCAGCAGTAGTTAAATTTCAAAAAGATGGTCTCTCTGTTGTTTAGAGAAGTGAGATTTTCCTCCTTCTCTTCAACAGTAGAAGTTGTTTGTCCCTTCTACACGAAGGAGAGTTCTGTTTGTCTCTCTATGGATATCAAGCGTATCCGTGGAGCTTGTGGGGTTTACTTGTTGTGGGGCTGGGGAAACATTTTTCTTTTTGTGAGGGGTCTACTAAATTTTCTAAGTCGACTAATATGGAGGAATTCAACCATGCAGTTGGATATGGTTTTTACGCCTGAAATTATTGTGCCAAGTTTTTACGAAAGGAATTTTCCACTCACACGGAAAGCCTTTTGTGATGCAAGGTGGAAATCGGCAGAAAGGGAACTAGGTATGAAGGTTGGTCAGGTAGCAAAGTTTCAGGTGGACATCTGTAAGCTATGGATACAGAGCAAAGGCACTCTGACTCCGAAACACCAGCAATTCAACTCCTCATTAAAGGCAATTCCAGCCCCGACGCATGAAAAAACGGTTATTTATGTGCCAGGATTCTATGAGAAAAAGAAATCTTGGACAAGGAAAGCATTTCACAAGGCAAGAACGGCCTCGGAAGTGACAGGTGAAGAAGCGGTGGACGGCAGACCGGAGAAGGTTTAGGCGAGCAGGGAAACTGAAGGAGACCGAGCAATTAATGTAACCGTTGGGCACGTTACAGCAGTTAGTGAATTGAGAGAGGTGTTACACATGGTTCCAGTCATTCATACAAATCAGAATTCTTTGTCAAGCCAGCTACCTCCAATTGAGTCCCATAATTCAAGGAAGCCGTGTATTAATGAGGGTGTAATGGATTTGGTGGAGGATTTATTTCCTATTCAAGTACCAACGGAAAATTTATTTGATATTGATGCTGACCTCAACTGGTTTAATGAGCTTCCATCTATGAAAGGAAATACAACTAATGCTCTAAATGAGTATTTTGATTTAGCCCAAAAACAAAATGCTTATCATCATACCAGGAGCACGTGTAAGCTAGCTAAGTCACCCATCATGGAATTTACTCACACAGCCCCAAAAATTTCGACTTCACAATACACACGCAACCGAACTCTCATGAGCATCAAAAGAAGTCGGAAAAAACAAACACGAACTAGAGGCACAGGTAGTAAGACTATGAGTAAACTCTTGGGTGTGAAGAGAGGTCTTATTGATCATTGGGAGTTACCGGAAAAGCGGAGAATGGTTTCAAAAGAAGATGAAAGCTCATCAAATTTAATGGTGGAGGCTGTGCATCAGCCCCGCCAATCGCCATGATTTGCATAGTGAAGAATTGTCATGGGCTTGGGAACCCATGTACAGAGAATGAGCTTGTAGATTTGGTGCGGGAAAGAGATTCCTCTATCATGTTTTAGCCGAAACATGGGCAGATAAAGCTAGGCTAAAAAATGTGTTGAGGGGTGAGAATTTATTCATTGACCTAAGATCGAATATGGGAGGTGGATTAGTGTTGTTTTGGAGATCAACTATTGATGTAGTTGTGGAGGGTTGGGCACAAATTATATCGATACAATGTTTCAAGAAGAAAATAGGGCAGGGATTGGAGTGATTGTCTGAGATTGCCGAGGAAAGAGCTTGGCACACATGGTCGGAATCATCTTTCTCCCCCTAACTGTCAAGGAGCTTGAAACTTTGGCTACATCGAAGGCTTTACAGTTTGATGCTGATCTGAGTTTGAAAGATGTCATCCCAGAGGGAGATTCAGAGATTGCTATAAACGCTTTGAATGCAGATTCGCACTCTTTGGAATCCTTTGGTTTACTTAGTCGAGATGTTAAATGTTTTGCAAGTTTATTTCATTGTATTAGGTTTTCACATGTTTGTAGAGAAGGAAATAGTGTAGCTCACAACCTATCTCGACATACACGACATGTCATTGGTTTTCAAGTGTGGATAGAAGATGTCCCATCGTACACCATAGCTACTTATCAAGCAGATTTGCCTACTATTTAATATAGTTCAAAGTCTTGTTTCTCAAAAAAAAAAATAATAATAATAATCATATGGTGACAATGGAGCAACACCCTAAGGGTCTATTTGGTTGGAATGATGGTAAAGTAAGAGAATAGAAAATAAAGAAGAGATAGAAAAGTGAAAAGACAGAAGAAATTTAGTTTTCTCTCATTCGTGTTTAATCGGGAGGATGGAAGAGTGGAGAGATGGAAAATTCATTTGTTTGGTTGAGAAGAAAAATGAGAGGATGTAAAATGAAGTGTATAAATTTACTCTTATGTGCTTATTATAATAAACAAGGAAAATATTATTTATCATCAATTAAAATTAATAAATTTCTATCTTATAAAAATTAATACATTACACATTATATTATTTTATTTTTCTTTGTTTTATTTATTTAAAAATTTTATAAAACAACGAAAAAAAAAAAAGAACAAATTTAACCGCTGAACAAGTAGGAAAAAATGAAGAAAAGAAAGAAACAAAGAAAGAAGAATAAGAAAGAAAAACAAAGAAAGAAAGAAGCAACAAACTGGTGGCACCGTGGCAGGAATGAAACAAAAAGGCAAAAAAATTAAAGACAAATAACGTGACAATTACAAATGAGGTTAAAAAATATAAATGAAAAGCCTCAAGCAAATCACTCCTATATTCTCCCTAATTTGGTGTCTGGTGAGCTCGGTGAGAAAACTTTTGGGCCCCACTATTTTCTCTACTATTTTCCATCCCCAACCAAACACCCTCCATATCCATTTTCTCCCAACTTTTCTCTCTCAAAATTTTTCATCCTTCCAATAATCAACGCAACCAAACATAGCCTAAAGAAAAAACCACCACAAGGGAAATCTTCTCCAACAAAGCAATTCATTATATCAAGAAAAGTTCTACAAAAAAAAGAAACGTGGGTAGTCCCACATCGCCTAAGAGTAAGTTCAAAATCGGGTATAAAGCCTTCATACACCTTACAAGAGTTACTAGCTTTTGTAAGGGGTAAGTTGTGTGATATTATGCCTTTGTCCCCATTCTCTGTGTGTGTGTGTTGTAAAAATTATATTCCTTCTCAAAAAAAAAGAAACGTGGGTAGTCCCACTTCGCCTAAGAGTGAGTTCAAAATCGGGTATAAAGCCTTCATTCACCTTACAAGAGCTACCGGCTTTTATAAGGGGTAAGTTGTGTGATATTATGCCTTTGTCTCCATTCCCTGTGTGTGTGTGTTGTAAAAATTATATTCCTTCTAAAAAAAAAAAAAAAAGTTCTACAATTTAGATTAAAACCTTTAATCCTAGACCCTACATGGTAGATCAACATGTTGCATAAAACCTTCTATAACTTCAGAACCTTTAAATTCTTTAATATATGAACGCCTTCACAAATGATACATCTATGCTCACAATCAGAACCTTCGATGGACCCCAATAACCTCTATAGATTTTCTTCATCTCAGTGACACATTAGGTCTATGGTTCCAAACTTTGATCACACTAACTAATAAGGATCTGGCTTTCTGAATTCACAGGATCACGAGATGGAAGCTACAATATTATCTCTGTTAATAACTTTGTTTTTGCCTCTCTAGTTGTATAGAAGTCATCCATAAAAGGTCTTCGTATAAGCAAGAAAATAGGGTAAAAAAAAAAACCCCGATGACTTCAATTAAAAGACGTCAGCAAGAACTCTGTGTTTTTTTATTGACATTTGATCGATTAAACATCAATCAAGCTTACAAATTCTTCTTTCTTTTGACCTGCTTATTGAGAACTTGATCTTGAACTTATTATTACACAATATAGACTTAATCAAGATTACAAGTCATAGGAATATGCCAATACAAAACACACAAATGATTACACCACCTAATAATTTTTTACTAAATTCATATTTTAAAAATCCTACAATTTGATTACATGTTCTTAACATGCATGTCGAATATCATGTCAACCGGATGTTATTTACCGTTTGATACATAAACTCATCTTTTGTGCATAAGAAACCATAAACCCACGCAATGCGTGTGATTGTATATAAATATTATGTAATGGGGTGTAATATATAAAAAGTGTAGGGTCCAAATTTGTTGGGCCAGGTACCAACTCCCTGTATTGTGAGCCCAACAAACTCCCAACAATAAATTTGTAGAGAATGGGTTAAACAACTGGGCTGGTAGTGGATTTAGCAACGGTTCATACAAGCAAAACCAATGTAAAAAAAAAAAGGATTGAGACAGGAATTTAATAGGAAATCCCTTTGGTCCGAAGAGGCTTAGTATTTAAAAGCTTAGTGAATACAATTTTTTCCTCCCCCTTCTCTGTGAGGCCTGCTTCCCTTATATATACACCCTTTTCCCATCTTCACCGCACACTTGTCCTCCATCTAGGCGCCCACTTGAGTATTAGTCACATCAGCCGTTTGCTTTAACCTGTAGTGAGTGGTGGTGGGTGAAGTTACACTGTTCAGGTGTCTTCTCCACATAAATGCGGCCAGGAAAGTTGCTGCAGTGCATTAAATGTGGCGGTGGTAGCTTTATTGGTAAGATATTTCATGATAGCCACGCAGTTAGACATGCCCAAAGCTCAGCCCTTGCAGGGAAATCCTCAGCATATCTACTCGATCAAGTTCTGGGCAGATCCGTTGGATAGGGTCCCTTCGGCCCAACCAGGTTGTCTTCGGACGGAGCGTTTGTCCCTTATGGGTTGCACTCTCACCAGGATGGCAAAGCACTGATACTTTTAACCTCTTCGGACAGAGAGTCGTATTTGAACTGGGCCTCAGGCCCAACATCTGGCGTTGGACTTTCTTACCCACAATAGCCCCTCAAAATTCCGTTTTTTACCTCGCATCCGAAGAGAAAAAGTGGGGTTTTGACCTTTTGACAAATGAGGGCACTAAATTTTGACTCCACACGTGTGTGCGCATGAATTTAGGCACCTTCTTTATTACCGCTGCTGTCGCGCCGTTTCCGAGGCGTCATTAATTGCTCCAGGCGGTGTCTTGTCCCTGAAATCTAGCGGCTCATTTCAAATCAACGGACGAGATTCTCCTAAAAATTTCGAGTGGGATAAGTTCCACCACTTTACCTGCCTCTATATAAAGTCCCAGAGGGGATTGTCTTCTCACTTTACAAACTTCAGACCCCCCAACGAACTCAAGCGTTCAGACTCTCAAAGCCTCTCCTGTAATCTGCTTCAACTCATCCCAGAATCCGCTACGATCTCCCCGCAGGGCTAAAAAACATCCTCCGATTCGATCCTGCGTAAGTTCCTTCCTCGAGATTTTTGAAATCTATTCAGATTGCCTCTTCAGCCCTTGGTAGATTTTCTCCAGTTGCCGTTTCGCGTTTCCCTCGCTTTAACCTTATTAACAATGGGTAGATTTGAATACCTAGTGGACAGTCCTTCCCAGATAGAGAAGTTTAGGGAGACCTATCGCATCCCTCGGGAAGTGGGCTTGAGGTATTGCTCCACGGAGGGGTTATTACTGGACCGAGAGGTGGGTGAGGTAATAATCTCCATTATCGCCTTCCTGGAGGGAGGAATGACCATTCCCATGGGTCCAGTCACCAGAAGTTACCTTACCGCCCATAGGCTTAGTCCTGATCAATGCGCACCTAACACGTTTAGGATTTTAGGGGCAGTTGATGACCTAAACCGCCATTTAGGCTTGGGATTAACCTGGCACGATGTAGTACACATGTACGAATGTCGTACCAAAGAAGGGGCGGGATACTATCTAAGGTCCCGATTCGACGTCGTCAGACTCCTCTCCTGTCTCCCCAAGTCTAACAAAGGGATGAAGAACGATTATTTGATCGTCTCGGGTGCCTGGCATGATGGAATTCATTGCCCAACCCAGCCAGGAGTGCCAGGTGGGACATTCCCTCTTGAGGTTTACTAACTTTTTGCTTTCAGCTATTCGGACTTCCCTTCATCATATTGCAATTCTTTCTGACAGTTCTATTGCCATGTTTACAGATAGAAAACACATAGCTCCTCGGCTGAGTCTCTCGAATACTGCGGCCTTGAACTACCTTCTTTGGTCAGAGATTTTCGTGAGTGAAGACGGACAGCTTAGGTTCGTTCCCCTCATCCTCGGCTACACTCCGAAATCTGAACTTCAGCCCATCGGCAACGCAATATCGCTCGGGGATCGTCGCATCAACCGCATTGACGTGGCTCGGAAGAATTTTTTGGCTCCCTTCGACCTTGCCCCCGTGCCACATCCTAACCCGCAGGGCATACCACTGCTTGTTCAGCCCGTTCAACAGGTCCCTCTTCGGCCGGAAGCAGAGAGAGAGAGAGTAGCCTCATCGACCCCTTCGCTTGACGAGCAAATCGACCAGTTCAAGTTTGAAGAGGAAGATTCAGAGGAGGTTCAAATTTTGTCTGCCGACGAGGCATTCGACAGGCACTCAGCTGCTCCGCCTTTAAACTTAGCCGTGCCAGAGGACTCCGAAGAAGATATGCAGAGCCTGGACCAATTGATGAAGAATAGGAGGCAGAAGTGTGCGACCAAGGGTACTGGTACATCCCAGCCCACGGTCAATCTTCCACCACCCCCTCCTCTTCCTCCAGCCCCGAGAGATCCAGGCCGAAAAGTGCTGCCTGATCTAAAGAAGAAAAGGGTGGTGACAGAGGTGACAGATGTTGAGGAGGGGGAAGTGGTCCCTCCGAAGGGTCTCAAGCAGCAGAAGACCCATGATACGAGGGGTAAGCGGGCTTCTTCTACTGAGAGTAGAGAAGAGAACTTAGCCGCAGACGTGCGGCGAAGGACTCAAGCTTGGTCCCCAAAGCTAACACTGGATGGCGCAGCCGTCCCATATGATGCTTCTCTCTGAAACTACGCCGGAGGGAAAGCTGGCCATATAGCAGACGCGTTGGAGAAGCATCTCCTCCTTCCGAGGGACATGGAGTCTTATCGGCGCTTCAGCGAGCAAGAGCTCTTTCTGTCCCTAAAGAGGGATTTTGGCATGGTGAGATAAGTGGTTATTTTGTAGCCTTTATGTGTGTCCATAATTTCACGTAAAATTCTTTGGCTGCCATGCAGATTGCCCAGCAAATTTACGTGGCCGAGGAGTGGATCAAAAAGAAAGATATTCAAGTGCAAGCTGAGGTTCGCTCCAGGGAGGACGTTGAGAAGGCATTGGGCAAGGCAAAGGACGAGAGAACTCGCATCTCCGAGCAGCTAAAGGAGGAGGCGAAGGCGAGAAAAAATATAGAGGCAGGCCTAAAGAATGCTGAAAAGCAAGCCGAAGACCAGCGCCAGCAGCTATATACCACCGAGATCAATCTCGAAACAAAGAGGGCGCTGGTGAAAGAGCTTCGGGCTGAGCTGGACAAGGCCAGGGATGCTGCTAAATTGGCCAAGGAGGACGCTCAGTTGGCCAAGGAGGCAATTGAGGCCGAGAAGCAGGCTGCCCACCTGCTGGGAGTGCAAGAGACACAAGCAAGGCTGACCGAGGAATTTGCCAAGGTCTGCAGGGACTATTGCGACATCACATGGGGCAAATGCCTCGATGCAGCTGGAGTCCCTGCAGAGTCTGCCTTAAGGCAACCTGGGAGCGTTTACTATCATCCTGATATATGTGAACTGCCAGAGACCTTGGAAGCTTCCTCGGCCGATCAGAATCTTCCAGCCCCAGCTGAGACGAGCCAGGCACTTCTTCAGACCAGAGATGCGGGTGATCTGCCAAAGCCTAATCCAGTGCCTCAAGATAAAGCTTAGGACGTTCAGCTTGTGTAACAACTAGGATCCTTTTTTGCCAATTTTGTAACGAAATCATATTTTAATGAATGAAATAGTTTACCTTTTGTTACTTGTTGCTTCTGTGGTATTTGTTAGATTGCGTCATTACGGCTAACAATGACAGTTTGATAATTAAGGATAAATCAAAACCGTGGTAGTCTTTTATATGTGGCACTAGATTAGATTTATAATGTGAACGTGCCAATTATCTTAAATCATCTAGTCCGAGGACCATAGACGTGATTTGGTTTAAGTCAAAACGTTTGTAAGAAACGATAAGGAGTGTTAACCAACCCAAATCATCTGGTCCGAGGACTACAGGCATGATTAGATTTAAGTTAAAACACTTGTAAGAAACGATAAGGAGTGTTAACTAACCCAAATCATCTGGTCCGAGGACTACAGGCATGATTAGATTTAAGTTTAAACACTTGTAAGAAACGATAAGGAGTGTTAACTAACCCAAATCATCTGGTCCGAAGACTACAGGCATGATTGGATTTAAGTTTAAACACTTGTAAGAAACGATAAGGAATGTTAACTAACCCAAATCATCTGGTCCGAGAACTACAAGCATGATTGGATTTAAGTTTAAACACTTGGGAATCGATAAGGAGTGTTAACTAACCCAAATCATCTGGTCCGAGGACTACAGGCATGATTGGATTTAAGTTTAAACACTTGAGAATCGATAAGGAGTGTTAACTAACCTAAATCATCTGGTCCGAGAACTACAGGCATGATTGGATTTAAGTTTAAACACTTGTAAGAAACGATAAGGAGTGTTAACTAACCCAAATCATCTGGTCCGAGGACTACAGGCATGATTGGATTTAAGTTTAAACAGAGAAGTTAGCATAACAAAATGGTGTCAACACTGAAAAGAGAATTCTTTTAATAGTAGTACCTCTTGAGGTTATTTACATTCCATGGCCGGGGCACTACATGATTATCCAGGTCTTCTAAGAAGTATGCTCCAACGCCAGCCCTCGAAGTGATGCGATACGGGCCTTCCCAGTTCGGCCCCAGTTTTCCCCATGCCGGATTCTTTGCATTACCTACCACCTTCCTTAGTACCAGATCACCAGGCTCAAGGGGTCTCAACCTCACATTGGCGTCATAGCCCTGCTTGAGTTTTTGCTGGTAATGCGCCAATCGGACCATTGCGTTTTCCCTTCGTTCGTCAATCAGATCCAAACCCCTTTCAAGTTGCCCATCGTTGTTGGTTGGGTCAAAAAAGCTGGTCCTGTAGGTCGGGAATCCAGTCTCGAGAGGTATAACAGCTTCAGCCCCATAGGTCATTGAGAAGGGGGTCTCCCCAGTGGACCTGCGAGGCGTAGTTCTATATGCCCACAATATGTGGGGTAGTTCTTCTACCCATCTGCCCTTCGCATCATCCAGCCTCTTCTTTAGCCCGTTAACTATGACTTTATTAACAGCTTCGGCCTGCCCATTTCCCTAGGGGTAGGCAGGGGTGGAGTATCTATTTGTGATTCCCAGCTCACTGCAATAACTTCTAAAAGCTTTGCTATCAAACTGAAACCCGTTGTCCGAGATGAAGGTATGTGGGACTCCAAATCTGGTGACGATGTTTTTCCAAATGAACTTCTTTACGTCTACGTCCCTGATATTTGCTAGAGGTTCAGCTTCTACCCACTTGGTGAAGTAGTCCGTTCCGACCAGCAAGTACTTCCTGTTTCCAGCTGCCTTAGGGAAAGGGCCTACGATGTCCAAACCCCATTGAGCAAAAGGCCATAGGTTGGACAGTGGATTGAGGTTACCGCCTGGTTGATGTATGTTTGGCACGAACCGCTGACATTGGTCGCACTTTTTTACGTATTCGTGAGCTTCTCTTTGCATATATGGCCACCAATAACCCTGCGTGATGGCCCGGTGGGCCAAGGACCTACCTCCCGTATGGCTCCCACATATCCCTTCATGCAATTCTTCCAGTAGTGACTTAGCCGCTTCAGGGTGCATGCATAGTAAGTACGGACCTGAATAGGAACGTTTGTAAAGTTTGTGGTCCTCGGACAACCAGAACCTTGTTGCTTTCCTCCGTACTTTGTCTGCTTCTCCTTTTTCTTCGGGCAAGACATCGTCCCTCAGGAACTTGATGATAGGATCCATCCAGCACTCGTCGGCCCTGATGTGATGGATCTGGACTGTCTTTCTTCTCAACTCTGTGGGACTTAGCATATCCTCGACGAGGATAACCCTTGGCAATCCCTGTGCCGAAGAGGTAGCTAGGGTGGCTAATGAATCGGCGTGAGTGTTGCCACTTCTGGGGATGTGCCGCAGGGTAAAACATTCAAACTCTGACTGTAGGGACTTGACCAGGTTCAGATATCCCTGCATCCTTTCGTCTTTCGCTTCAAACTCTCCCAACACTTGGCCGACGATCAACCTCGAGTCCGAGGATATCTCAACGGACTTTCCTCCCATCCTCCGTACCATCTTCATCCCCATCAGTAGAGCCTCATATTCTGCCTCATTATTCGTTGCTGAGAAGTCTAGCCTTAAGGCTTTTTCAATGATAATTTTCTCAGGGGATATCAGCACTAGCCCTACTCTCGAGCCCCTCTGATTCGATGCGCCGTCCACATACACTTCCCAGTGCGAGGTACTTTGTGACGAAATCATGCTGACTTGCCTTCCTTCCATGCCTAGGGTTTGTGTTACTTCTTCTAAATGGGGCTCTGTGAACTCGGCGACCAGGTCCGCAAGGACCTGGCCCTTCACTGATGTGCGAGGCATGTACTTGATGTCAAAAGCCCCTAGTATCATCCCCCATTTGGCAATTCTTCCTGTGTAGTCGGTGCTTCGGAGTATGGCTCTAAGTGGGAGCTGGGTAAGGACTATGACGGTGTGAGCTTGAAAATAGTGGGGCAGCTTCTTAGTACTTAGCACAAAAGCCAGAATGGCTTTCTCTAGTGGCAAATAGCGAATTTCAGCTTCTTACAGCGACTTGCTCACATAATAAACTGGTTTTTGCACACCACAGTCTGTTCGGATCAGCACCAAGCTCACAGCACTAGGAGCCACAGCAATGTAGGCAAACAAGACTTCATCTGGCTCGGGATTGGACATGATGGGAGGTCTAGCCAGGTAGTCCTTAAGTTGCTGGAAAGCAATAGCACATTCCTCCGTCCATTTAAAACCCTTCCACTTATTGATTAACGAGAAAAAAGGCCTACACCTGTCTGCTGATCTGGAAATGAACCTATTAAGGGCAGCGGTCATCCTAGTCAGCTTCTGGATTTCCTTGGGGTTCCGAGGAGCTCGCAAGTCGTTGATGGCCCTTATCTGATCGGGGTTAACTTCGATTCCCCTGTGAGTGACCATATACCCCAGGAACTTACCTGATCCAACACCGAACGAACATTTGGAGGCATTCAGGCATAATCTGTGTCCCCTCATAATTTCAAAGATATCCCTAAGGTCCCCAATGTGTTCTGCAATAACCTTGCTTTTAACCACCATTTCGTCAATATAAACTTCCATTCTTTTGCCCAGCTGGGGCTCAAACATTCTAGTCATCATTCTCTGATAGGTAGCCCCGGCATTTTTCAAGCCGAATGGCATTACCTTGTAGTGGTAATTCCCTACAGGAGTTACGAAGGCCGTTTTGTTCTGATTGGCGAGAGCCAGTGGTATCTGATGATAACCTTGAAATGCGTCTAAGAAACTCATCCGAGGATGCCTAACAGTAGCGTCCACCAGTTGATCTATCTTTGGCATGGGAAACGGATCCTTCGGACAAGCTCTATTGAGATCAGTGAAGTCCACGCACACCCGCCATTTCCCATTTTTCTTTTTTACCACCACTGTATTGGCCAGCCACTCGGGGTAAAAAATTTCCTTAATGGCCCCTGTCTGCTTGAGCCTCGTTACTTCCTCCCTGACTGCATCTGCGTGTTCCTTCGATGGTCGCCGGAGCGGTTGTTTCTTGGGGACTATGGTGGGATCTACGTTGAGATGGTGACAAATGAAATCTGGGCTTACCCCCGGGGCTTCCGCAGGGTCCCATGCAAATACATCAACGTTTCCCCTGAGGAATTCTATCAACTCTCCCTTCTCCTGAGAAGGCAGCATAGATCCGACTTGAAAGAACTTCTCTGGATCGTTACCAACAACTATCCTTGCTAAACTTTCGCACTCTGCTTCTCCGGCCGCGGCTTCGGTGTCCGGCGCCGAAGGTTTTAATTGCTATAAACTCTCCTTGTTACAGTTTGAGGGCTCAGCATGCTGCTCGTGCTGGATGGCTGCCACTAGACATTGCCTGGACATAGCCTGATCCCCTCGAATCTCTTCGACTATCCCCTCGGAGGGGTACTTAATCTTCTGGTGCAGTGTGGAGGATACAGCCCCAAGGGTATGAAGCCAAGGTCTGCCTACTATAGCGGTGTAGGGTGAGTAGGCATCCACCACTATGAAATCTACCTCCACAGTCTCAGTACCGGTTTGCACAGGCAGTCTGATCTGCCCCCTCGGAGTGATCACTTTGCCATCAAAACTGACTAAAGGGGAACTGTACGAAGTTAAGTCTTCGGGGGACAAGTTCAGCCCCTTATATAGGTCTAGGTACATTATCTCTGCAGCGCTGCACTGATCTACCATCACCCTTCTCACGTCGTATCTGCCTATTCTCAGAGTGACTACCAGGGCATCATCATGCGACTGTACAGTTCCTATTTTGTCCTCTTCCGAAAAGCCCAAAACTGGGACGTCTGTCCTAGGCCTCTTCGGCTCTCTGTTAACCTTATCCGAGGGCACCCGAGCAACTGACAATACCCTGGATGGGCAAGACCCCGTCCTCCCTGGTGCAGCAAAAATAACATTGATTGTTCCCAAGGGAGGTTTTACAAAATCACCCCTCCTGGGCCCCGTGCTTGTTTGATTTCCCTGACCGTATGAGTGGTACAGGAAGTGCTTTAACCTGCCTTCGCTGACCAGCTGATCCAAATGATCCCACATGCTCCTGCAATCTTCAGTAGTATGTCCATGGTCAAGGTGATACTGGCAGTAAAGATTGTGGTTGCGCCTTTCAGGGTTTCCTACCATCTTGTTCGGCCTCTTGAAGAATGGTTCGTTTTTTATCTTATCTAGGACTTGGTGTACTGGTTCGCGAAAAACTGCATTGACCGTCTGGAAGTTCGCTGTGCTCTGTCCGGCCCAGTCCTTCCTCGGCCTGTTGTGATTCTGCCTGTCCGACCTGAAATCCCTCCCCTCTTGAGGGATAACCTTCTCCTTTCCCTTACTCTGCTGCTGATCTTCCTCAACCCTTTTGTACTTATCAATCCTGTCCATTAACTGGCATATACTGGTAGCAGGCTTGCGCGTCAAAGACGTTCTCAAGGGATGTTCAGTGGGGAGGCCCAGTTTAAAGGAACTGATAGCCACCGACTCACAATCTTCCTCTACCTCGTTATACGTTTCCCAGAACCTATCTGAATACGACTTCAAAGTCTCACCTCCTTTCATGATGACTGACAATAGGGACGCCATAGACTGTGGAACCCTTCGGCACGTGACAAAACGTGAACCAAATGCTTGAGTCAACTCCTGGAAAGAATTGATAGACTTTGCTTTCAGATTGTCAAACCACCTCATGGCTATCGGTCCCAAGCTGGATAGGAAGACTTTGCACATCAGGGCTTCGTCTCTGGAGTGGACGGCCATTCTCTGGTTGAAATGGCTCACATGTTCCACTGGGTCTGTACGGCCATTATAAATGGTGAATGTAGGCTGGTGGAAACGTCGAGGAAGTTTAGCATTCTCGATGTTACGGGTAAAGGGGGATCTGGAAATCTGATCCAGGGCTTTGCTCGTAGCATCGTTCCCTGCGCCCCTCGGTAAGGGATTCTGAGGGTTCCTCTCGTCATGACGCATTTCCTCATAGGTAAAGGATTCGCTGACCGGCGTTCGATGTTTCTGTTTGTAGCTAACGTCCTGTTAGTCCTCAGAATCTTCATCAGAATACGAGGGACTGCGCTTCCTCTTTGCATGGCGCAACTCCCTTTTAAGCCTGTCTATTTCCTTTTGCATGCCTTTGTTCTTCTCTGCATGGGACATGTGGCTCTCCCCATGCGACTGGTTTTGATCATCGCGTGCGGTGTGTACACTTCCCTCACGATCCTGCCTCCGTTCCAGATGAAGAAAGGGATCGGTGTGCTTGGACGACCTGGACTCAGCTGGTCGTTGCCTTGGTTCAGCCATCTTTTGAGGTGTTGCTTCCACCTTTGCTCAAGCTGTTTCCCACAGACAGCACCAATTGTAGGGTCCAAATTTGTTGGGCCAGGTATCAACTCCCTATATTGTGAGCCCAACAAACTCCCAACAATAAATTTGTAGAGAATGGGTTAAACAACTGGGCTGGTAGTGGATTTAGCAACGGTTCATACAAGCAAAACCAATGTAAAAAAAAAAAGGATTGAGACAGGAATTTAATAGGAAATCCCTTTGGTCCGAAGAAGCTTAGTATTTAAAAGCTTAGTGAATACAATTTTTTCCTCCCCCTTCTCTGTGAGGCCTGCTTCCCTTATATATACACCATTTTCCCATCTTCACCGCACACTTGTCCTCCATCTAGGCGCCCACTTGAGTACTAGTCACATCAGCCGTTTGCTTTAACCTGCAGTGAGTGGTGGTGGGTGAAGTTACACTGTTCAGGTGTCTTCTCCACATAAATGCGGCCAGGAAAGTTGCTGCGGTGGCAGCTTTATTGGTAAGATATTTCATGATAGCCACGCAGTTAGACATGCCCAAAGCTCAGCCCTTGCAGGGAAATCCTCAGCATATCTACTCGATCAAGTTCTGGGCAGATCCGTTGGATAGGGTCCCTTCGGCCCAACCAGGTTGTCTTCGGACTGAGCGTTTGTCCCTTATGGGTTGCACTCTCACCAGGATGGCAAAACACTGATACTTTTAACCTCTTAAGACAGAGAGTCGTATTTGAACTGGGCCTCAGGCCCAACATCTGGCGTTGGACTTTCTCACCCACAAAAAGTAACACTTACTTCAAGTATTTTTTTTTTCTTTTTATTTCTACAAATATATCATTCTATTAATATTTAATTGTATATCCTTCAAACTTCTGTTGTAGTATGTTATATTATATTCAAATTCATAGCCATGTAAATTGTGTTTTGAAATAAAGTCGAATTCCTAATTTTTTTTTTAAAAAAAATGGGAAGAAGAAGAGTCAAATTATAAGAAAGAGAAAATGATGAAGGAAGTGTAACGGTGAAGTAGAGAGTAGTGGGGGTGGTAAAGAGGCAAAGATGGAAGGGAAAGGTTGAAAGAAGTGTAATGTTGTTGTTGTTGTTGTTGTTTTCTTTTTTCTTTTTTCTTTTCTTTTTTTTTTTAAGAGTAGTGAGAAGAAAAGTTTAAAAGAGAAAATAAGAAGTAGAAAATAGATGTATGTGTGGCTCAATGATTGAGTAGCAAAATTTATTTTATATATATTGAAAGCTCCTTTCAACATTGAGTGTCATTTTCTTTCCATCCTTAGTGTCATTTTCTCTCCTAATTGAGTGTCATTTTCTTTCCATCCTTAGTGTCATTTTCTCTCCTGATTGAGTGTCATTTTCTCTCCTGATTGAGTGTCATTTTCTCTCCTGATTGAGTGTCATTTTCTTTCAATATAGACAATAAACAATTAGATTTTATGATGGCTTGTAGTGCATCATGTTGGCCATAGATAATTAATTTTGCAATAGACAATCAATAAAGATAGAAAACCAAAAAAGGAAAAAAAAAAAAAAAATAGTGACGTGGCTGCTGATCTGGCTCAGCAGGAGCGTAGAAATAATAAATACTACATTTCAGCTTTTACATATATATAGATATAGATTCCAAACTACAAAAACTTGAAATTTAACTTTTGGTTTATGATATAGTTATTAATCTTTGATCATCTTGAAAATTTTCAAGTGTAAAGGATATTAGAAGAAAATTTAATCCAATCATGAATTTATCAAAATTTGCATCCAATGAAAAAATATTGAGTGGTATAACATTACTTAAAGTTACATCAAGTGTGCATTTGAGATTTGTTGAAAAGAGTTTTGTTTTTTTTCTTTTTGTCTCAACTTTAATATAGCTTCTAGCTTTTTTGAAAGGTTAAATCTTGTTACACACTCACTGTTGCACACACTTCGTACACATTCCTTTAAACTCATGTTTTGAAAATACAATTTCACTTAAAATTGTGAAATTGTCTTTTCAAAGCACGATTTCAAATAAGTGTGCATCAACAATAAGTATGTGATAACTATTAATTTTTTGAAAATAAAATAGTTTTTAGTTTTTTTGTGACATAGTTACCAAAAACTATATATTTTGATAAACACCTTACAAATAAGTTTCTGAAAATAAGCAATTTCCAAAGGGACACCAAGTGTAACTTTAACTAACACACTCCCAACCAGAGTAAAAACTAGGTATGTGACAAAGACTACATACTTATAAAATTTTCACTCTACAAGTGTGCAAGACTTTCAAGAGACTAACAATTATCCTTAAGAAAATCACATCAAATAAATCTAAAAATATGCTCAATAATGCAATTGTCAAAAGATCTCTAAAATATCAATATAGGAACAAAATTCCAAACCACATGTACATTTAATACTAACTAGCAAAAAAATGTATTGATTATTACAAGACCATATTATCCCAAAATTCCTAAGCTCCTTTAATGCACTCAACATCAGCAAAAGTCCCAAAAAATTCATGGGCTTTATAATTTGAAACTGTAGGGGAAAAATGGGGGGGGGGGGTGTGAGTTTCATAAATATATATATATATATATATATATATATATATATATATATATATATATTCTGTTAAAAGGGATTATAGTGGTTGAAAGCCTTAAGGAGTACAGACGAGCAACATCTAACTTCAAAATAACAATAAGAGGGGGGGGGGGGGGGTGGAGGGGGTGGGAATCAAATACTACAAAATTAGTGGATAAAGAGCAGCCCCCTTTGGCAAGAGTTTCCACACATCTATTCGCCTCCCGATACACACGGTTCGTCTTGACTTGCTGAAATCTTTCGAGTAGGAACCTAAAATAATTTAAAAGAGTAGAATAGGCTCTGTTAGTGACAGATTTAGAGAGGACAAGAACAACAACAATTTTTGCATCCAGGTCAATGACTAATTGAGAGATTCCCAGTTGAAAGGCAAATAGTAAGCCATCTTATAGGACCCAAAATTCGGTAATAACACTGGTAGCAGTTCCAATGGGTCTCATATAACCCTTCACCCATTTTCCTTGTGAGTGCCTTATTATTCCTCCACCTCTTGCCTCCCCAAGATTTCCTATAGAAGCTCTATTTGAGTTTAATTTGAACCATCCCTATTGTGGCTTGTTCCAGCACACTGGAATAGCCATATGATGTTTGGTTTTATAAGGTTTACCTACACAAAAGAAATATTTCGTGGCTTGCTTAATACAGTAGATATCTAGAGTAGGATCGAGTGTTGTTTTCTCAAAAACCACCCTATTCCTATGTTTACATAAGCCTCAGATCGCGAAAGTGAATAAGATATTCCATGGAATTCCATAGGACTGGAATTAATGGTTGCATAGAAAGTTTTTTTCCAGCCATTGAAGGAGATCCAGCCAATGATAGTTTAAAATCAGGTAGGGAGTACCAATATCTCTCTAAAAATTGGTAGCAAAGGGGCAGTCTCTTAGCTTATGAACAATGGATTCATTGTTCGCTTTGCGAACCGGGCATATTGTGTCATAGTTAATGCCTCTCGCTGCAATGACTTCTCTCATAGGAACACTATTGAGGTGACAAAGCCATAAGAAGTGGCTTGTCTTTGGTTATGTGTCCAATTTCCACACCCATTGTCCCCCAAAGGGTAGGGGAGATTCTTCCACAAGTCTAGCTAGAGAGTATGCTAATGCAGTGTTAAACTCTCCATCTTGAGAGTATTTCCATATCAAAGAGTCTTCCTTGTCCCAATAATTTGAAAAAGGCTCGCACAAATCTTCTCCTTAATGTGCCTTAGCAAGTCAAAAAAAATTGCTTCCCAATTCCACTTCTCGACTTGAAATATCTCAGCCACTGTAAGGCTGGCCTCTGACTAGGTAAGTGGATCTTCAATTATTTCTCTCACAGGGCTTCCTTTCACCCATCTATCCTCCCAAAACTTGAGATTTGAATTTTTCCCTACATTCCAACAAATTCCTTTCGCAAATGTGGGAAACCCCACCTTAATAGCTATCTAGTTGGGAGAGCATGGTAGTTTGTCAAGATCTTTAGAACTTCTTCGTGATTGAGAGCAATATTTATTCAACATAACCTTAGCCCACAAAGCCTCTTTCTTTTATTATAACCTCCAATTCAGTTTTGCCAACAATTTGATGTTTTTTTTCCCTTGCTGCTTGAATTCCTAAGCCTCCTTCCTCCTTGGGTTTCACAATTTTTCTCCATCCAACCAAGTGTAACCTTCTTTTTTCCAATGAAGATCCCCATAGGAAACCTCTATTGATCTTGTCAAACTTCTCACATAAGTGTGCAGATAGGGCTGCCTCTTGCATAACATGATTAGGAATCGCAGCCATCACAAATTTAACTAGCACAGTTCTGCCAGCGAATGAGAGGAACTTAGCCTACCAGCCAGATAGCTTAGAGATAACTCTTTCAGCTACAAAATTAAATTGATTCCTAAGCGCTCCTTTGTGTCTAAGAGGGAATCCCAAGTATTTGCCAAGGTTGGAGGTTGCTTGAATGCCCAAAGAATCACACACTTTGTCTTTAAGCTCATCTGAGACATTCGGGGAGAAATAGATGCGAGATTTTTCTGAGCTCACCATTGGCCTAAACTTAGAGCAAAATCTATCTAGAACATCCTTAATAACTTCGCTTCCTTCTTTACTTACCTTGGCAAACATCATGAGATCATCAACAAAGAATATGTGTGATATTCCTACATCCCCTTTAGAGGCTTTTATAGGAACCCAGCTTCCCTCAATACATTCTTTTTCGATGAGATATCCAAGATACTCCATGAATAAGATGAACGAATAAGATGAACAAATAAGGGGATAAGGGATCCCCTTGGCGAATTCCTCTTGAGGGGTTAAAAGGCTCTAGCTTACCTCCATTAAGGAGAATCGAGATGCTAATGGAGGATACACAACTCATAATCAGAGAAATAAGCTCCTAGGGAAAGTGAAAGTCTTTTAGGATCTTCTGGATGAAATTCCACTCTAGTTTGTCATATGCCTTGGCAAGATCCACATTAATCGCCATAAATCCCATCTTCCCTTTCTTACCATCCAAGGAATGAATCACCTAGAGGGTTCTTAATACTTCTGATCTTGTTTCTCTATCTCTTCACTACTGTGGATACATGAAAAAAAAGATGTATTACTGTAATACCCGGTTCCAAAAAAAAAATAATAATAATAAAGGAGATTTATTTTTAGGGGTAATTTAGTAATTTCTTATATTGAAGTTAGCAATATTTATACCCTAATTGTATCATGTAAACCCTAGCCACCCTAAGAATTTTGCTTTTTACGCCTAAAGATTTTCTAAGAGGAGTTGCCGTCCACACCCCCCCCCCCCCTCCTCATCTTTTCCCCTATCTAAGAAGCCAACCAATACATGTCCAGTTAAGCAAAATTTCACAACTAAAAGCACATCACTTTTATTCCATGATTCTTATTGAGGGCAACGTAACTAGATGTGTGTTGGCCACTATGGGTAGTAATGACTTGTCATTAAGGTTCCTTAATGATAGATAAAAGATGAAGTCAATACCAATTATTTGAAGGTTTCCAAGGACTTAGTCTTTTCACAGGCAAAGCATTTTTGCTTTGTTGTCTCTGTGGTGTTGGATGGCATTGAGATTTGAGGTCCCAGGACCTAAGCGACAAACTTGTTTGGAGTAAATTCTTTATTTAGTTTGCTAAAAGGTTTACATTGGATTGGTCTTGGGAAATTGCAAGGATTTTTTTGAATAGGCTTTGGATTGAGGTAAGTAACCTTATTCTAATTTGTTTTATTTTGCGTAATTTTAACTGCTGAAAATTGTTTACAGTTGTTACAATTTTATTTCTATTGTATTACTGATTTCAAGTAAAGAATTATCACAAATATATCTGATTACTGAATATATGATGTATTTTATTTAATTGTTTTTAGCTATACTGATTCAAGTAAAGAATAAAGAATTTTCACAAATATATATGAGCATTGAATATAAGATTTATTCTATTTAATTGTTTTTTTAGCTATATTGATTTAAAGTTAAGAATATAGAAATATCGCAAATAATTGAATATATGATTATATATATATGTATTTGAATAAGATATATTTTTGTTAGAAACTATGATTTCATATATATGATTATGGACAATCTGACTATGAATTGATTCTGATACCAAAATCAATAGGGGTTATTAATTGGTACTCTAATACCTAGCCAAGGGGGGTTATTTATTGGTACTCTGATATCCAAACCAATGGGGGTTATTTATTGGTATTCTGATACCCAGCCAATGGAGGTTATTCATTAGTACTATGATGCCGAGTCACAGAGATATAGCGTGATCATAGTCATAAGATTGTTAAGAATATGAATTACGTTTGAGCATTTGAACTATTTTGAGTTCTTAAAACTACATATGCAATTTTGAAAATGTTTGAGTATTTGAACTATTTTGAGTCATTAAAACTGCTTATGTATTTTTAGAACCTATTGTAAGTTATAGCTTTTGATATATGAAAAAACTGACTACTTTCTAAACCATCTATGATATATTTGTAAAATTAAAGTATGTAATTTATTTGCAACTTATTATTTTAAGACAATGAAACTTCTTTAGTTATTTTTGAAAACCCATAGCATATTATAATTTTTGAAGGCTCATATTACATCTTATTACTTTATAGATCTATTACTTGATAGAACTTATTAGAATTTTGGTTACTTATTGAGTTGTCAGCTCACCCCCCGTTTTCCCCTCCAATTTCAGATTATGAAGAATAACAAGTTTTGGGAGCTTTAATGTTGTGTTGTGAGCAGGAAAAGAAGCTTAGTGATTTTGGGATTGGATGGTCTTCTAATAGTTTTATATTTATTGGCCAATTGGCATTATGTACATAAGGTTTGGATTTTGTTCCTATTAAATTATTGGAGATCTATTCATAAAGAAATTGTTGAAGTATTTTGGATTTAATTGATTTAATTTTTGAGGATAAATTTTAGTTGCTAGGAAGGCCTTGCACACTTGTAGGGTGCTTACTTTATAAGCGTGCGGCAGTTGTCACGTGCCTATCTTTATAATTAGGTTCGGGGCGTGACAATTACAATCACCAAAAGTAGCCCAGTTCAAGTGAGACTTCAAAGCCCTGAATCCTTCCTCTTGTTGCCTGATTAAGGAATATTCTTCCATGAGTTTATTTTCTAACTAAATAAGAAACTGGTTAGGTCCATTGGCTAAGGCCTTTTGGGCTCCAATGATTCTAGCAAGAACTCTCTTCTTTTAGGCAAATAGGTTACCAAAGACAATTCTATTAAAATGTTTAGCTTTGTTGGTAAAGCTCACAATAGCAGAGGACAAGTTTTGTTCTTGCTCCCAAGATCCCTTAACAACCTCTGGGAATTCAGGGTGGAGCATCCACATGACTTAGAACCTAAAAGGTTTCCCATTAAGGACAATAGGAGGTTTGGTAAGTTCCAGGAGTATAAGGCAGTGATTCAAGAATACCCTAGGAGGTGAGTAACAACAACTTCAGGGAACAAGAGCCTCCATGTAGGGTTGGCAAAACATCTATCAATGTGTTCCAATATTAGGTCCGAGATTTGTCTAAGATTGGACCAAGTGAATTTAGGGCTAGAGAATCCCAAGTCTAGGAAATTGCATGCATCAAGACTGGTAAGTGTAATTTTTACATAATTTTTATTATCCTCTTATTTATTAAAATTGTTAGTTTTCCTTTATTTCTTTTGATTTGATTTGATTTTTTTATTTATATTTATCTATTCATTTGTGCTTTGAAGGAATGAGAAGAGCAAGGAATCAAAGGAATTTTGCACCAAATCCAAGTACAATTCGGATTAGGATTTCAGCCTGCACATCAGTTAGTATTTTCAGCATAACTTTAGGCTCAGATGTCCAATTGAGATGATTCAAGTTGGGTTGGAAAGTTAACTTAAAGGGCTACAATTTTGTAGTTTACCAAAAGCCCGAATTCTGAAGTTAAATGGGCCAAAATAATCAGTTAATTGAAGCCTAAAAATCTGAGATTTTCTCCAAACGGGAATTCAACTTGTAATAGAATTCCTTTACCTATAAAAAGGCTTTTTATGGCAAAATTCAGGGGGCCGCATTGAAGAATTTCTTTTTGGGAGTCTTTCTGAGGAGGAGGATCTGAGGACAAAGGCGAGAGCTTCATGTTGATCAACCAATTTAGATAAAAAAAACATATGTTTTATTTGTTTTCTTTACAATTTTATTATGAACTAAATTTTATTTTCTAGAGCAGTGATGTAGTCTAGCAAAGAACACACAATCTATATTCTGAATTATTTTAATTTTAATATTTCCATGATTGAGTGTTTAATTCTTATTCCTAATGCTTACTATTTTTTACGAATTATTGTTTGATCAATTGAATTACAATGAGACTGAGAGGTGATTTGTTATTTTAGTTCTAGAATTAAACACCATTAGTTGAGCGAAAGTAGAGATGCTTTACCGCGATTAGTGTGATTATTCAGAAAATTCAAAGTACGTAATGAGTCTCCAATTAATTAAATTCACATAGAGATATAGAATTGTTAGTTGAAGATATTTTTGATATTATTCGAGAGAAGATATTGAATAGTTAAAGAATTTTTAATCATTAACGGGAGATTATTAGAATTTAATAATTAGGAAGAATAAATTGTGTGGGATTTGTTAGATGAAATCAACTGCTCTAGATCCATTCTTATCATATTTTTACACTGTTAGATTTTTACGCTTTGTTAATTCTTTTTATTCGTAGATTTATTTTTATTAAATAGTTTAATTTAATTCAGATAGTAGAACGTTCCATTTATTTTTGATTTTCCAAATAGTAATTAATTTAGTGAATTTCGGTATTCAATAACATAGTTATTCCCTGTGGGTTCGACATTCGTTTTCTAAAAACACTTTACTACTTGTTATGATTCTGTGTGTTTGCAGATTATTTTACGCGAACAAAGACACTCCTTAAAATCAAGAGCTCTATTAAGATTAATATGTCTACCCCCAAATTTGTCATCTCTGCAAAGAACTTCATTAAAATCCCCTAGCAACAATTAGGGGAGGTTATGTAGTTAGGCCACTTGGGAGAGATTAGCCCATAAAATTTTTTTCTCTGCTAATCAAGGACTAGCATAAATAGAGGAAATAAGCCAGGTAAGGTTAGAAAAACATACCTTTACAGTGGCATTGATCTGTTGCTCAGTGGATGATAGCATAAAAACCTCCACTTCCTTCGTTTTACAGAGCAAACATAAGCCACCAACAAAACCAATGGTATCTGTTGTAAAGAAACCATCAAAAGGAAGGTCCTTAATGATCTTGGCAGCCCTGTCACCCCTCAGCCTTGTCTCCATGATAACCATAATTGATGGAAAATGGTTGACAACCATTTCAAAGATCCTCCTCTTGAAATCTGCATTCAAGGCACCCCTGTAATTCCACAGTAGGATATTCATCAATACAATAATTGTTTGGAATCTACACCGATTTAGATCCCATTATTGCAGCTTCCATCATGCTCCATCCCAATCTCCTTAGAAGGTCCTTGGAAGCTACCTAGTCTTGCTTCCATAATACCATATATTTCAATATCCCTAGTATGTCTTCCATGCAACATACCAGTAGATCGCATCTCTTCACTGTCTTGAGAGGTTGAAACAATTTCATTGTGGGGAAGTTCCCTATGTGGGATGAAACTGATCCCCTAAAATCTATCACCTTCCTTTCACGAACTAGCCACCCTGATTCATCCAAGTGTGGCATTACTAATGGCCTCCTTAGCTTGTTCAACTCCTTTGCTTTTATTTCCGTTATCAATAGGGTGTCTATGAGGAATTTCCACCAAGGGTTTGGGGTTGGACCCCATGTCGGATGATCCGGCGCAAGATTTCCTATTCTCACACTGGTAGATGTGATTGGGAATAAATGCTTCCATCCTACACTAAGATCTTCCTCTACCCAACACATTGTATAAATGGGGGCTGCTCTGGTCTGGGCGATCATCTCGTCTGGTATAGCTATAGCATGGTCCCGATACCACATTGCCTGCCCCTAATCTGGGCAAAGGAGTTAAGGCTCGAGCATGAGGTTCCATCTGGCTAAGGGAGTTTGTTTCCTGGTTGAGCATTATTTTGGTAAGGAGTCAGTTTGGTTCTTAACCCTGGACTAAAGTGTTTCAATGCTTTTAATCCTTTGGAACTAAAACCTTTCATCTCACGAGGAGATCTCAAGATCTTGGTATTTTTCCTTTTAGTCCTATCAGATTGGGATTACTAACACACTAACTCACTGGTCAAGGAGTTCTGGCATACCTCCATCGTACTATCCAAATCCTCCACTTGTTTCTTTTGCATGTGGATCTCCTCTTTTGCAGGTGGTTTTGCAAGTCTGACCTCTGCCAAATCTGCTTCTTGGGAGTTTCTAGGTGTAGTCAGAGTCTTTTATGCGGTATAGCTAGCCAAGTTAAGGCTTGGTTTTACCATATTACCCTTAATTCCCTTATCCGGTTGGTTTCTAATCTGATTAGTAACATGTGTTTGTCCATTCTTGACTAGATGCTTCTTCCTAGTTATTAACATCCATTCACCGAAGGTAGAATCTGCTTAAGGTACCTCCTGACTTCCTAATGAGGGGGATGAAAGTTCCTCTTTTCTGGCTTTCTCTTGTGAGTGAATTCTTTAGCAGCAATTTTCTTGTTTATGGCTAAGTCTGCCTTAGTAAAAGCATAGGTAAGAAATACCTTCATAGATTTCCTTTTGCATCAAACGGCTCACTCGGATTGTGTTTATCAACGGCTTCATGATATCAATTTGAATGCATAGTCTTGCGTAACTACCTCTTGAGCCCGAGGCTGTGAAGAAGTCGATTCTGAGAATTGGACCAATGACACCTCCAATGTCCATAAGAATAGAAGTATCATAAAATTCAATTGGCAGTTCTGGGAATCTAACCCAAACTGCTACTGAGGAGAAAATGGTCTCTGAAGTTTTAAAGTACGGTTCCCACAGTTTAATGGCTAAAAAATGTTCCCCATTAAACCAGGGGCCTCCACACACAACTTTTATCATAGTCACCTTCATCGCTAAATTTAATCAGGAAAAAATATTTTCCTAGGTTGACACAGTCCATCTTCGCCATTGGGTTCTAGGAAGTACTAATTTTGAAAATGAGATAGCTGTAACCCAGAGTTCTACGGTACACTTTCACTATCAATGCCTTTGACCAAGGAGCTCTAATTCGAGCCTTTGTCTCCTTTGAAAGTTTCATTTCCACCATACCATCTGTTAAATCTTCCATTTCAGAATCTGATTCATCCTCTATCTCCACAGTTCTGTTGAAACTAATGCTTGTGCGTAGGCGCCAGGAATGTCCCCGATAAGACTATCCTTATAGCTCACCTGCTGCAGGGTTGGGTGAAAGGCTTATCTCCACTGTTATCTTTGAATTTCTTCACACTCCTGATAAGCTCCTCTTCTTCTTCACTCGAACACGAGGTTGCCTGCTGAAACTCTGGTTCCATACTCCATTCTTATTCCTTTTGTATAGCAACAAAGTTTGAAACCAACCGTTTAAGATGTATATGAGACAAGTTCTTGGCTCTGGGAATGTCTCATCATTGACATCAAACAAGTTTCACAATTCAGTACGTAACCACTAGCAGCCCTTAAGTAGCTAAATAAAACACAGAAATAAATGTTTCTCAAAAATAAAAAATAAAAAATAAAAAAATAAAACTCAAAAATAAATAAGAAAATATATAAATAAATAACTAAAAACACATTATTTCCAATGAAAACAAACTTTGCAGGTTTGAAAATAATAAGGGAAGAGTCACTTACCTCTTAACAAACTAAAATGATGTGATTTTCAATGAAAACAAACTTTGCAAGTTTGAAAATAATAAGGGAAGAGTCACTTACCTTTTAACAAACTAAAATGATGTAAATGCTTCTTTCGAAGCAATCTTTTTAAGATCCACAGGTCTCACCTAAAAATCAGTTATTCAAAAACCCAAAATGGATCCATTTTTTTTTTTTTAGAATGAAAAATGTATTGTTGGGTTAAAATGAATTGACCCCTTGCAAATTAATTAATTACCCAAGTTAATTAATTAGATCAAATTTCATACAATAGCATGGTAGCACAAAAAAATCACCAAATTATCTAAATGCAGCAGAAAATAAATTTGACACAGGTGATTTGTTTACGAATGGGGAAAACCACCGAGGCAAAACCCCACAGGGTGAATTATAGGTTACCACTCATAAGAATCCACTATTATCAATCACAAGCGGTTACAAGTATAAGGAATCTTACCAAACCCTTTGGCCTATCCCGAAATACCAACCTACAGTTGAACCCTAACTCCAATACCCAATTGGACTTATATTGAAGTGGCAATCTTCCAGTTCAATGCATGAATCCCAATACATGACTAACCAATTAAGCACGAATCCAAGTACATGACTGACACCAACAACTTGAAGAAGATGTTGGCTGCAAAGTTTTTTAGTCTATCAACAATGAAGATCAGGAAGCTCTTTGGTTACAAAATCCTATGGCGCAAAGACACAGTAGCTTCTTTAGAGAGAATAATGAACTAGGTCAATTTCCGTTTGTGTTCTCCATGTATGATGGCCTTTAAAAATAAGCCTTATATATGTCTAGGGTTGTGAGAAAAGAAACTCTATACAAATATACAAGCATGGGCCGAAAATTAGATCAGAAATTTCTGATTTTGTAAGTCTCAACATAATCAACTTGTGTTGAGCTTCAACACTAAATCTCGATAGAAAGGTTTCTGTCGAGACATCTATCGAACTTTAATGAACAACTCTTCTTCACTTGTTTCTTGGTCAGATCTTCATGGTTTTAACACTTGACTTGAACAACATGTTTCTTGAAGTCCTAAGCTCATCCTAGATCTACCCAATTACAAGTAAAATGCATTTTGTCAAAGGATTAGCCAATTACATAAAATATGTCCCTAACAATCTCCCCCTTTGGCAATCCGTGACAAAACCACAACAAACAGATAATCATGAGAGAAGTCTTAAATCACTAGACTCATATCCACTTGTTATCTTACAAAATAAATCTATCCCTAATACAAATTCTTGAAAAACTTTGCAAGAAGAGAGTTCACGGCATGATAGACTTTCACAACCTGTCTTTCTGAAACACTTAAACAAAAATCATTAAGGCATCATATGTGAAACAGAAATGAAGATTACGTACATAAAGAAACATGTGAATAAAGATAGAAAAGAAACAACACATGTAAAGATAGGTGAAGAAAATGAACATACATCATCATCATATATAAGAAAATAAAGTACAATGTATGTCATAATAATAATGGTCACAAGATCAATGTACAAGAGGCTAATGTAAATAAAGAAGAAAAGAAAATGCATAAAGCCCTCACTACATCCCTCAATACTATATACACACTCTCCCTAACAAAAATGTCCTATACAAACTCTCCCCTTAAGTACAAGACTACTCTCAAAACCAAAATTACTCCCCCTTTTTGTCACGAATGACAAAGGGCAAGTCACTGAGAGGTCGTCATCTCATCATCACCAGAAGACCTAGCATCATCCTCATCATCTACAAAAGGAGAGGCCACAGGATTCTGTGGAGATGGTGAAGGAGCAAAGCCAACCATGCGAGCCTGTCTGCAAGCAATGCGACCGACTCGGGTGTTCATCTAACACATCTCATCTATAAGATAGTTAAGATGACCAGCAAAGTCAGCCTCCATCCGCTAAAGCTGCACCATGATAGCCTTGAGGTTCACACCACTAGTTGCAAAGGTAAACGGAACCAAGGTAGAGGGTGGAATAGCAGAAGCTGCAGGATCGGTCATCTCTACTCATGGCTGCTTCGGTCAAAGTTGGGTTTCGCTCTATCGGACAGAACCAGCGCATATGGCACCCATGATAGTGAAGAGAGGGAGAGAGGAATAGGAATGTGAAAGTGTGTGAGGATACAATAGCCGAAGGAAAGATGAGCTTATCACGGGTAGTAATGTCTTGATACACATCTATGATTGATGTGATGAAGTAAGAGGGAAAGTCAATGGAAAGATCCTCCATCAAAGAAAGAAAAAATGAGCACGAGGCTCAGTGATGGAGTTATAGTGAGACAATGGTGTGAGAGTGAATGTCATCACCATGTTAAGGAATTTCGGCCCTTTAGCAAAACCTAAGCATGGAGTGTTTAGCTTACCACCACATATGGAAGGAGTCTCACAAAAGTGAGAAATAAGGTCGTCTCTAGACACGGTCTAGAGACACACATTGCTAGGGTAGTCAGGATGCGCTACCCTAAAGACGTGTAGTACCTCGGATATAAGATTCGGAGTAACTACGATAAGTGTACCTTTGAGGATTTGTTGAGAATCTGTCGAGCACTAAATCTCAACAGAAGATAATCTGTCAAGGTGTTGTCGAGGATTTTTTGATGGCAAAAACATGAGCTCGATGGATCGAAACATCTGTCGAGAAGGTGTCGAGGAGACAGAAGATCAAGGAAATCATCTCGATGGATCGAGAAGTTGTCGAGGTGCTATCGAGAAAAAATCCAGAAATATCGATGGATCGAGAATGTGTTGAGGATTTGTCAAGTAGACATAGAGGTCAAAAGAAAAACTTGATGGATCGGCCTGCTATCAAGAATCTATTGAGAGCAAAGCAAAGAGGCTCGATAGAAATGGATGTGTCGAGGTATCTGTTGAGAAGCTGTCGAGCTTGAAGAAATTGAGTTTTTCAAGGGAGGAAAAACACATAAAGATGAATGCAACAAGTAAGCTATTCAAAAAAAGATCCACTCAACAAGTTAAGCTCTCCAAACATCTCTCAAACAAAAAGCAAAGCATCCATAGATCCAAAACACACACATACACACTAAACAAGTCTAACCAATTTTATATTTCAAAAATGAGTTAAGACAGTTTAGTGAGCATATATTAACACATGTATTCCTTGTGATGGCCAAATCACATTGCACTTGCACATGTATCAAAAGTAGCAAAGAGCATGTGTGTTGTGTGTGAAAACATAGCAAAAGTGCACAAGTTTCTAAAATTATGAAGATTCAAGATATGAGGTGATCTAATACACTTCATACACAATCATAACCGTTTGATAGGGACTATCACCTTTGAGATACATCATATAACTCTCACATCTCCTAAAAACACGCTTACAACCATTATTAAAAGCATTTTGATATTTTTGCTTTTCATTTTCTTTGCATATTTTTCTTTTTGAACATTCCATGCATGGGTATATATAGAGAGAAAATAAATACCCAATTATGTAAGCCAAAAACATCATAATTTTGCCATGCCGAACCATACAAATGTTATATATGATTGGTGAGCTTTAGTGGTGAAATGGTTATTTATGCCTTTCTCTAAAGATTTTCTAGTCATTCCCGTAAAAAAGAGTGATTTAAGTATAAAGAGTGAAAGATCACTTGATCGTATTAATCACAAACACAAGCTACAAAGCTCACTTACTTAGTTGTACATTGAGACGCTCATCTAAGCTACAAGAGATACAAAGTTTAGAAAACTTTGTTTTAATGGCCATCCAGGGTACACAAATACCAATATACACAAACACACACTGTTTTTGTATTTTTTTTATTTTTCAATTTTTTTATTTTGATATAAAAAAATAAAACAAAACTAAAAACAAACAAACAAAAACATGTTAAACAAAACACACAAAGCATAAAGACTAGATGTAAATGCATGAGAAATGAGGAGAAAGAGGAGAGATCACTCCATGGAGATTACACCAATGTTTTGACGTAAGAATTCAAAACGTTTGCTATCAAGAGCCTTAGTGAACAAGTCGGCCTTTTGATCATCAATGTGAATGAACTCAAGAGTGAGTGTGCCATCTTCGACAAGTTCCCGAATGAAGTGGTGTCATATCTCTATATGTTTTGTTCGAGAATGTTAAACAAGATTTTTAGAGATGTTAATGGCATTGGTATTGTCGAAATAAATGGTAAGATGTTCTTGACAAATACCATAAACAAGAAGGAGTTTTGTACCTATAGAAGTTGGGTGCAATAGCTACCGGCAGCGACGTATTTAGCCTTAGTAGTGGATAAGGAGATGGAATTCTGCTTCTTACTCATCCAGGAGACAAGATTATTACCCATATAAAAGTAACCCCCTGATGTACTTTTTCTATCATCAGCATTCCCAGCCCAGTCCGCATCAGAATACCCAGTTAAGACATCGTTTGTGTCCTTGCTATACCACACTCCTAAATCGATAGTGGCTTAACATATTTTATGATTCTTTTTAAAGCAATCATATAAGACTCTTTGGGGTTTGCCTGATATCTAGCACACACTCCTACACTATAACTAATGTCAGGTCTACTAGCAGTAAGGTAAAGGAGACTACCTATCATGCTTCTATATAAGAAATAATCAACACTTTTGCCTAACAAGTCAACAATGAGTTTAACATTAGGGCTCATAGAGGTTCTAACAGGACTAGCAGATTCTAAACCAAACTTTTTCACAAGATTTTTGGCATATTTAGATTGAGATATGAATATACCTAACTCTTGCTGACGAATCTGCAATCCAAGGAAGTGATTCAACTCTCCAATCATGCTCATCTCGAACTTAACCTGCATAAGCTTTGAGAAGTTATGAGCAAAGTTTATCCTTTGTGGACCCGAAGATGATATCATCAACATAGACTTGAGCTACTATCAATTCGCCATTCTTCTTTTTGATAAAAAGAGTTTAATCAGCTTGTCCTCTTGTGAAGCCATGTGAAATCAGGTATTCTGTAAGCTGGTCATACCAAGCTCTGGGTGCTTGCTTTAGTCCATATAGAGCCTTCTTAAGATACAACACATAATCCGAAAAGTGTGGATTAATGAATCCTTTAGGCTGAGCAACATAGACATCTTCTTCACATCCATTTGGTAAAGCTTGAACTTCAGGTGACAAGCCAGGGCTAGGAGAACTCTAATGGATTCCATGTGAGCCACAGGAGCAAATGATTCATCAAATTCCACTCCTTCCACTTAAGAGTATCCTTAGGCCACCAGACGAGTCTTGTTGCGGATCACATTTCCTTCCTCATCAATTTTCTTGCAAAATATCCACTTTGTGCTAATGATGTGCTCTCTTTCTAGTCTAGGTACTAGGGTCTAGACATCATTCTTTTGAAACTGAAGTAATTCATCATGCATGGACTCAACCCCAATTCATCATGCATGGACTCTGTTAGGACATATGTGGTTCACATGTTAAGAACATATGTCATACTTATTTATGTAAATTGGCTAATCCTTTGACAAAATGCACTCTACTTGTAATTGGGTAGTTCTAGGTGTTTTTAATACTTCAAGAAACAAGGTTTCAAGGTCAAGTGTTGAAGCCATCAAGTTTGTCCAAGAAAAACAAGCTGAAGTGCAAAATCATTAAAGCTCTACACCTGCTCAATAGCTCCTCGACACCTGCTATCTGTCGAGATTTAAAAAGTCATATTTTCTGATCTGATTTCTTGGGATTCGTGAATATGTTTTTGGGCCTTCTTTTCTTCTAACCTTAAACATATAAAAAGATTGTTTTAAGAGCTGGCAAATCGGACACAAGTTGCAAAGCATTGAGCAATCTCTGTTCAAGTAAATTGTGATCAAAAGACGAAGTTCTTCACCTAGTTCATCTTCTCTGAAGAAGTTGCTGTGTATTTGCACCAAAGGGTTTTGTGACCAAGCATCTTCCTAATCTTCATTGTGTAGGATGAATTGAAGAACTTTGCAACCAACCTTTCCTTCTAAGTTGGTGTTTGAAGTCACGTACTGGGATCCGCGCATTGGTTAGTCACGTACTTGGGAGCCGTGCATCAAAGGTGGGAACTGTCACTACATATCAAGTCCAATTAGGTATTGGGGTAAAGGTTCAACTGTAGGTTGGTAAGGTACTTGGGATTCCTTTACTTGTAACCGCTTGATTTGATAATAATGGAGTGTCCGGAGTGTTGGCCTAAAAATCACCCGGTGGGGTTTTTACCGTTAGGGTTTTCCCCATTCGTGAACAAATCACCGTGTTATTTATTTTCCGCTGCATATTTAGTTATTTGGTGATTTATTTGTGCTGCACGCAATTGCATGATAAATTAATTAACTAATAACTTGGCTAATTAATTAATTGGTTTATTCACAAGGGGTCATTCAGTTTGTGGCCTATCAGACTCAACCCAGCTTTCATCCTGGAGGGCATCCTCAACCTTGGTGGGTTCAACCTGCAACAAATAGTAAGAATAAGACACAAAGTTAGCAACACATTTATCAACTATACACTTTCTTAATGTAAGTTCGTTCATATTTTCCACAATAACTTCAGGAGGGTGATTCAGCTTGGTCCTTGAGGAAGGTCCTTTCTCTTTATGAGATTCAGGCTCAGGTGATGTAGGAATATCTGCTGAGACTTTTACAACACTTGGAGTACTTGGAGAAACGGGCTCTTGATCAACTTCCTCTTGAACAACCTTAGGCTCTAAAGGAAGAATTGCCTTAGGAATTTCCTCACTACTTTTCTTAGAATCAGAATCTGAAGCTTCATCAATAACAACATTGATAGTTTCCATCACCTTCTTGGTTCTTTTGTTGTACACCCGATAAGCTTTGCTTGCAGAGGAGTATCTTAGAAATATTCATTCATCGCTTCAGGAGTCAAACTTTCCCACATTTTCTCTATCCTTAAGGATGAAACAAGTACTTCCAAAGATTCTGAAATACTTTACATTCAGCTTTCTTCCCTTCCACAATTCACAGGGAGTCTTCTTTGTGCTGGGTCTGAAATATACCATGTTAACCGTATGACATGCGATGTTGACTGCTTCTCCCCATAGATTTCTGGCCACATCTTTATTGTGTAACATAGCTCTAGCCATCTCTTGAATGGCTCTGCTCCTTCTTTCTACTACACCATTTTGTTGAGAAGTAATAAGAGTGGAGAATTCTTAAGATATACCAGATCTAGTGTGCAAAAAGATTCCATGTATGAGTTCTCGAATTCTTTACCATGATCACTACGAATTCGATCAATCTTCATGTTCTTCTCATTTTGTAGTCTTGTACACAAAGCTTCAATGTGCTCAGGAGCATCTGACTTGGATTTGAGAAGAATGACCTAGGTGTATCTGGTGAAATCATCTACTACGACTATGATGTATCTCTTTCCTCCAATAGATTCGATTCCAGCTAGACCCATAAGATCTAGATGTAGTAGCTTTAAAGGTCTGGATGTAGCTGATGTCTTAGTGCTTGGATGTTTTGCTTTCGTCTATTTCCCAAACTGACATGGTCCACACACAACATTGCTAACCTTGTTGAGCTTTGGTATTCCCAACACTGATTCATGCTTAAATACAATTGACAGATGTTTGTAGCTCACATGTCCCATCCTTTGGTGCCATAAGTCTTCATTTGGCAAATGAATACTATTGCACACAATGTCAACATTAGGTACTAATCCATAGTAGTTATATAGAGTGCGGACTCCGCTTATGAGTTTCTTTCTAGACTCATTCAAAATGAGACATTTCTCTTTTGAGAATAGCACCATGAAGTCTTGATCATAGATCTAACTTATGCTCAACAAGTTCACTCTCAGACCTTCTACATGTAATACAGATGTGATGTCTGGCAGTCCAGGTAGAGAAATGGTTCCCTTCCCATTTATTTGTGATTTGCTCCCATCACCGAAAGTGACATTTCCACCTTTCTTAGACTCGAAAACCTTAAAGAGAGAACAATCTCTAGTCATGTATCTTAAGCATCCACTGTCAAGGTACCATAAACATGTGTACTTTAAATGCTGACTTCATCATAAATCACATTTCACGCTTGCTTGACAAATCAGTAGGAATGGTTTTATCTCTCAGTTGCCATTTATGAGCAAAACCTTTAATTTTCACCCTTCTCAAATGAACTCTTTTGCACATTTTCATTTTAAGACAGTCTAGTCTCTTCTTTGTCACACTAAGACATTTTTCAACAATTATCAAGATAGCTTTCAAATAGCTTTTATACTTACATTTTCTAAAACATTCAATCAAATAGAGATCAGAAAAGCAAGATGCATTTGAAATAAAAGATCTTTTCATGCCGCTTGTAGTCATGACAACAGGGGTTAATGGATCACACAGCAAAGATTAAACCTAATCAGGGGTCAATGGATCCCGAATCCAAGTACGTGACTGACACCAGCAACTTGAAGAAGATGTTGGCTGCAAAGTTTTTTAGTCTATCAATGATGAAGATCAGGAAGCTCTTTGGTTACAAAACCTTATTGCACAAAGATGCAGTAGCTTCTTCAGAGAGAATAATGAACTAGGTCAATTTCTGCTGTGTTCTCCATGTATGACAGACTTTAAAAATAAGTCTTATATATGTCCTGGGTTGTGAGAAAAGAAACCCTATACAAATATACAAGCATGGGCCGAAAATCAGATCTAGGATTTCTGATTTCGTAAGTCTCAACGAAAACAGCTTGTGTCAAGCTTCAACACTAAATCTTGATAGAAAGGATTCTGTCGAGACTTCTGTCAAGTTTTAATGAACAGTTCTTCTTTACTTGTTTCTTGGTCAGATCTTCATGGATTTAACACTTGACTTGAACAACATGTTTTTTGAAGTCCTAAACCCATCCTAGATCTACCCAATTACAAGTGCATTTTGTCAAAGGATTAGCTAATTATATAAAATATGTCACTAACATGTATCAATTTGTATAAATGATATCACAACTTAGCAATAAACTGACATCACATGGAGATACCCGTCCAATATAGTTTCATCTGTAATATAAAGATATCTATTAATGAATTATACTGATTCCAACTTGTGTCACTAAGGAAGTGGACAAGAAAGCTAAGTGATTTGGTGAAACCTCTGTTGCTTGCCGAATCCAACAGGAGCAACCTATTTTTTCTTTTTTCTTTTTTTCAACCCATTGACAAATACAGTTCCATTATCAAGAGAAACAAATGAAACTTCTTGCTTCAAAAGTCAAAAGAGAAGAAAATCGGCACCAGGGAACTATAAACGGCATAACAAATTTACCCCAATGACTATATCAATTAAGAAAAAAAAGGATTTCTAGGGTTCCTACATCATGAGAGTTTTGTCTTCTTCTTCTTGAAATCTTTCTGAGAAGTCTCCTCCTTTGGATTATCTGTGGGTCATAGGCTAAAGTGATAAGTCTAATAACTTATGCCCTAAGGTTTTTTTTTTTTTTTAATAACTCCTTATAAAATCTGAAATATAATTATTGAGACCACAGTAAATTGTCAAAAACACTCAAACATAATAAATCTTTATTTTTCACGGCTATTACATTTACATAAACTTGAAGACACATATATACACATATATTTATTTATTTATTTAAAAAAAAAAAAAGACAACATTTTGAGATATTCTGAAATGAAATAGAAAACTAACCATATGGGATGAAGAATATAAGCTTGGCCATTGATATTGCAATTCATTTCTTTATCTATCTATACTTAATTACTATCTATAAGAGGATTCCCCTCTTTGAATTGAATTTTTTATGTAGTTCAAAAATACTCTCATTAATAAAAGGTGACTTTTCTTTAAAATAGGGTCATAAATGTCAAACGAATAACCAATTTATCTATACTTTCTATGGTACCTACAACTACTATCATTTTGAATTTAAAAAGAAAACTCTTAAAATTTAGTCTTTTTTTTAATTTTTTTTATTACCTTCATGTTCATCTTTTTATTCTCTAAAATTTAGCCATTTTTATTCTTTTTTTATCCAAATAAAACACTTCCATTTTTTTTTTTTTTTTTTACTAAGAGAACTTCTAAAATTTAGCATTTTTTCCCCTCACGTTCGTCTTATTTTTCCTAGTCAATCTTTTCTCTATATCACCAAATCACTTTCAAACACACGTTCAAAAAAAAAAAAAAAAAAATTACAGTTACTACTTAAAATTTTTTCCAAAAAAAAAAAAAATAGAAAAGCTTTTGAGCACATGCAATGTGCGTGCATAGAGGCTAATTACAGTATACCATTGTTCGACTGCCTCTTCTTCTCTTTCTCTCAGGTCACTATTAGTTGGCATTGGGATGTGCAATCTCAAAGACCCAAGCTTTTAGAATAATGAAATCTCTAAAGCAAATTGGTCATGTAAGAGGTAAAAATGATTTGCGTGGATTGGGTTGGTTCTACTAGGTATGTTCAAGAAACAACGAAATATAACTTATATAAGTGATAAAAACTTTTTTTATATATGTCGAAGTCTCTTTTTTTAATATAAAATTTTATATTCGTGTACATTGTTACATTGTATAATAAACCTCAAACAAAATTTTATTATGCATCCACACAAAAAATTGTATTGGGTGCAGTCTGAACGAAAGACAATGAAAAAAAAAAAACCTATGGGGATTGGATTCCTCTGTACCATGTTCTCCTATTAGACTGATTATTTGGAAGCAAGAACTTTGCAAATGGGGGTTTGCCACATATAATGGTGTGTCCTTTCAAAAACTTATTGATTTGGTTTCATATATGTAAATGACAAAAATAACAATTAAACTAGATTAAAATATGGTTTTTCTGAGATTATTAAATATAATATATATATATATATATATATATATATATATATATATATATATATATATATATATTTATTTATTTATTTATAGGAAAATATGGTGATTTCATTAATCTGAAATTGGATTACAACAGAACTAAAAAAACAAGAATTACAATAAGTCATCACTGAGAACCTGCTAAATGAAAGGAGGCAAGACCCCCTTCCATATGTGAGATTAGCCCGAGAGTTTTGCTTCTCTAGCTAACTCATGGGCAGCTCTGTTGCCATCCCTTTTCAGATGTTGAAAGGAGCTCCAGTTGAAGACAAGAGCCGAGGACCTAATATCCTGAAGAATGTGACCAAGCTCCCCACCACTTTCATTCGAGTTTAATGCTTGGATAAAAGCTAAGGCATCAAACTCAAAGATAGCATTGGAGGTTCCCATTTCTGCAGTAAAAAGCAACCATGATCCAGCTCTCATTAATATTGATGGGACCGACGAACCCTTTTGCTCAGACGAACCAATAAGACATCTCCGTTTGCATCTCCACGTAACTGACGAATGGAGGAAAGCCATTCAATGTAGTAGATAATATCTCGGACGGTTATAAGACCAGCTATATAGACCGTTGGAGGCCCATCAAAGCCTACATTATTGAGCATGGAAGCGATACCAAGAGAGGCATTAAAGTCACAATAAAAGCCACAACGGCTAGATGCTACAGAACCATCTATAAACACTCCACAAAACCAATACAAGGTACACACAATCAAAAGATACACCATAACTCTGATCTCTGATACACTCTTGAAACTTCCATACACTGACTTTATCATCAGAGATTCTTTGGCAGGCACCACACCGGTGACCATCTAAAGAAGGCTTTGTGCGACATTTTTCAGATATAAGGACAAGGTTGCTTGCTCATCTGGACGAGTCCACTTGACTAAAGATTTCTGCTTCATCAAATATTAAATTATTAATGAGAGTTGAATCATGCTTGGCATGCTTGTCCATTTTGAAAAAGCTAAATCCAAGAAACCAAATCCCATTCAAGGCAACATGGGATTTGAGATATCTTAGCCAGAGCTTTCAAATTCTTTAACTTGAATGAAGGACTGTATTCATTCAACGTTTCAAATTCTACTCTAGCCTAATTTAAGTGTATATGTGTGTGAAGCTCCCTTCTGGAGACTTGAACCCCGACCCTTGCCCCTACACCCCACAAGCACTTATACTTGTGGAGTGATCACCGCACCAAGGGTGCGCAATGATGTTTCAAATTCTTTAACCTAAAGATCTTATGTAAATAAAGTCAGCTTTGGTCATGAGCTTTAATCAATGAATTAATGCACGTTTGGGACTTTCAAGTTATATCAATCTATTATCGATATATCGTACTTGCACTAGTTAAAAAATATGCACGTTATTTGTGGTATGAATCTTACTTCTTATATTTTGCTTAAAGCGTGCTAGAAGAAAATTATGGGAACTCTCAAGTGAATGAGACGACGAAAACAATTCCATCTTTGTCCTAACTCGTGCATAGAAAATACACGTCTAGATGCTCACTCACTTGAATTTATTGTTGAAGGGTCGTAGGTTAAAAATTCACTGTTCAATGGTTTGACTTGGTCACATACACTTTTTATTTATTTTTTAATTTTTTTATAACATTCACTTTTACTTATTCTTGCTAGTTGCTAGAGTTGCTACACCTTATAACTTGTTATGTAAAAAGATGTTGAAGGGTAGAGAGGAAGAATGTCAGTTAGGTTTACAAAAGGCATAATAAGTCTCCACAAAGTTTTATGAATTTTATGCAAACAGCACTGCACTGCATGATGAGTTGTTGAATGATTATTTTCAGAGACTTTTGGCCCCTTTTGGCTCACTTTTCTCAAGTCCATAAAATGTACTCTCTCCATTTTCAAAGGTTTGAAATGGAGAGGACCTAAATCCTTAATGTGTGTAGTTCTTTTTCTCCCAATTTTCCTCTCAAATCTCAATCTCATCTGGCAAAGTGAAGGGCAATGTAAGCTATGGGACCCCTTAGCTTAGGTTGGGGAATTGTGATAAAATAGAGCATGAAATTACCACTCCTCTCTTCGTGCTCAAATATGAGAGTTAAAGGACTATAAAGAAGAGACCTAGGACATGTCAAGAGGACTCTTACCATTGGTAGGCAAGTATAATTGGGTGAAAGAACCGGTCATTTGTTGGGTAAATGTCAATATCATAAGCCGTTAACTAGATTATTCGTCTAATAATTTAATAATCTCGTGGATTGAAGATTGAGAACATTATGAATAGTGTTATTAAAATCTAATGTTAAGAACCTATGGGTAGAACTTATCCTTGAAAATCAGCTTGCAAAGGTAGGATATCCAAGAGCCTATAAACACTTGCAAGGGAAGGAGCCAAAGAGCCTATAAACACTTGGTTAAGCTTATACTTAATCCATATGGGACACTAAGATCATAACATAATACCACGCTCAGCAGCCAAAGTCCACGATGGCTCACTCTAGTGACACTAATCCAATGGTATCCATTTCACTTTTAGTGGCTCCACTTACCTATTAGTTATTTTAATCTAGCCTCTAGGTCGTTCCTTTGAGATCCAACCACAAAACCATAACTCATTTGATCTCATACTCAATGAGTTACACCTGATTACTCGAGGTGGTAGTTGGCTTTGATACCAAATGTAACGACCCCCGCCCCAACTGTGTAGATATTGTCCGCTTTGGGTCCCATACCCCTCACGGTTTTGTTCTTCCCCAGGTTGCGCTAGGGAAAAGGCCTCTACACATTGAAGGGAGGTCATTCCTTATAAACACATTCTCGTGTCCTTCCCTAGGCGATGTGGGATTCCATGGAATGCAAGACCCCCTTTTTTGGGTCACTACAATCCACCCCCCTTACGGGCACACGCGTCCTCGCGTGTAGGACCCACACTTCCGGCTAGGGTATGGCTCTGATACCATCTGTAACGACCCCGCCCCAACTGTGTAGATATTGTCCGCTTTGGGTCCCATACCCCTCACGGTTTTGTTCTTCCCCAGGTTGCGCTAGGGAAAAGGCCTCTGCACATTGAAGGGAGGTCATTCCTTATAAACACATTCTCATGTGCTTCCCTAGGCGATATGGGATTCCATGGAATGCAAGACCCCTCTTTTTGGGTCACTACAATCCACCCCCCATACGAGCACACGCGTCCTCGTGTGTGGGACCCACACTTCCGGCTAGGGTATGGCTCTGATACCATCTGTAACGACCCCGCCCCAACTGTGTAGATATTGTCCGCTTTGGGTCCCATACCCCTCACAGTTTTGTTCTTCCCCAGGTTGCGCTAGGGAAAAGGCCTCTACACATTGAAGAGAGGTCATTCCTTATAAACACATTCTCATATGCTTCCCTAGGCGATATGGAATTCCATGGAATGCAAGACCCCTCTTTTTGGGTCACTACAATCCACCCCCCTTACGAGCACACGCGTCCTCGCGTGTGGGACCCACACTTCCGGCTAGGGTATGGCTTTGATACCATCTGTAACGACCCCGCCCCAATTGTGTAGATATTGTCCGCTTTGGGTCCCATACCCCTCACGGTTTTGTTCTTTCCCAGGTTGCGCTAGGGAAAAGGCCTCTGCATATTGAAGGGAGGTCATTCCTTATAAACACATTCTCATGTGCTTCCCTAGGCGATGTGGGATTCCATGGAATGCAAGACCTCTTGTAATGACCCAAAAAGAGGGGTCTTGCATTCCATGGAATCCCACATCGCCTAGGGAAGCACATGAGAATGTGTTTATAAGGAATGACCTCCCTTCAATGTGCAGAGGCCTTTTCCCTAGCGCAACCTGGGGAAGAACAAAACCGTGAGGGGTATGGGACCCAAAGCGGACAATATCTACACAGTTGGGGCGGGGTCGTTACAGATGGTATCAGAGCCATACCCTAGCCGGAAGTCTGGGTCCCACACGCGAGGACGCGTGTGCTCGTATGGGGGGTGGATTGTAGTGACCCAAAAAGAGGGGTCTTGCATTCCATGGAATCCCACATCGCCTAGGGAAGCATATGAGAATGTGTTTATAAGGAATGACCTCCCTTCAATGTGTAGAGGCCTTTTCCCTAGCGCAACCTAGGGAAGAACAAAACCGTGAGGGGTATGGGACCCAAAGCGGACAATATCTACACAATTGGGGCGGGGTCGTTACAGATGGTATCAGAGCCATACCCTAGCCGGAAGTGTGGGTCCCACACGCGAGGACGCGTGTGCTCGTATGGGGGGTGGATTGTAGTGACCCAAAAAGAGGGGTCTTGCATTCCATGGAATCCCACATCGCCTAGGGAAGCATATGAGAATGTGTTTATAAGGAATGACCTCCCTTCAATGTGTAGAGGCCTTTTCCCTAGCGCAACCTGGGGAAGAACAAAACCGTGAGGGGTATGGGACCCAAAGCGGACAATATCTACACAGTTGGGGCAGGGTCGTTACAGATGGTATCAGAGCCATACCCTAGCTGGAAGTGTGGGTCCTACACGCGAGGACGCGTGTGCTCGTATGGGGGGTGGATTGTAGTGACCCAAAAAGAGGGGTCTTGCATTCCATGGAATCCCACATCGCCTAGGGAAGCATATGAGAATGTGTTTATAAGGAATGACCTCCCTTCAATGTGCAGAGGCCTTTTCCCTAGCGCAACCTGGGGAAGAACAAAACCGTGAGGGGTATGGGACCCAAAGCGGACAATATCTACACAGTTGGGGCGGGGTCGTTACACCAAATCTTAAAAACCCATAGGTAGAACTCACCTTTGAAAACTGGCTTGGAAGGGGAGGGTGCCAAAGAGCTTTCAAACACATAGTTAAGCTAATACTTAATCCATGTGGGAAACTAGGAATATAGCACCTAACCTTTCCACTAGTTAAACCAAAATTCTTGTGATCCATCATCCATGGTCTATAGCAGAATGGTATACACAGATATTACACTAGTTTCATTAAGGGAGGAAATAAAGATATAGACAAAGTAGGGAAAAAAAAAAGTTGTCAAATTCCAAAATAAGTCATTCAAAATCTCGTGGCGACTTTTGGATAAAGGTGTTCATTCCTTGATCCGGATCGATAGTTTTGATCGATGTCACACCCCTTAAACTGCTCAATAGGGATGTTGATGATAATTAGGGCAGTGATTGGAGGTGCGTGCCTTTTTAACGTTAGCTGGCACAATTGTCAGCCGCTAATTTGAGATTCCGATAATACCAACTAACCCGCACATAATTATATATATATATATATATATATATATATACACTTCATTTTCCACTTACTAGTGGCAATACTATAAGTTATGTGCTCCTTATCCTGCCAAAATTGGTTTAAACAAATAGGATGAATTTTTTTTTCAAAAATACTATTATTTAAGACATGGGATGTCATTGAGCAAATACTTTTATGATGAATGAATGAAATGGAATTCTAGGATGATTTTTGGAACTGAATGGAGTTGACAAAATCATCTTTTGGGAATGGAAAGGTGGATACAAATGAATCAAGGTTCTTGGCTTGATATATATATATATATATATATATATATATATATATATATATATACACACACACATATATAAATTATGTGTGGGTTTTAATTTAGTTTTGTAGATGTATGCCGGAATCTAATCGATCGAATCGATGGAAACGACCGCCGACATCCAAAATTTTGACCCCTATGGTGTGGCTACGATTCCACTTTTGAGAAAACCAACCATCACAATTTAGCTTAAAAATCCCCCAAAAACTGACCATACCAACTGATGTTTACACCTACTTTTAGAGGGGTTTTTAAGTTAGCTAGTTTTTAGTTCTACACTTCGTACTCTACTCTCCTAAAATATTGGGGAAGTACATAAAAAAAAATTAAAAAAAAAAAAAAAAAACTCCATAGTTTTATTAATGGGGAGGAAATAAAAATATAGAAAAAAGTAGAAAAAAGTTGACAAATTCCAAAATAAGTCATTTATCATGGTGACTTTTGGATAGAAGTGTCATTCCCTGATCCGGACCGATAATTTTGACTGATGTCACACCCCTTACACTGCTTAATAGGGATGTTGATGTTGATTAGGGCAGTGATTGGAGGTGAGTGCCTTTCTAACGTTAATTGGCAAAATTGTTAGCCGCAAATTTGAGATTCCGATAATACCAACTGACCGACAGTGTATATATAAATAAATTATGTGTGGGTTTTAATTTAGTTTTGCAGATGTATGCGATTCCACTTTTGAGAAAACTAACCATAACAATTTAGCTTAAAAATCCCCCAAAAATCGACCATACCAACCGATGTTTACACCTACTTTTGCAGGGGTTTTTTAAGTCAAATTACAAAATCTATAGCCAGTTTTTAGTTCTACACCTCATACTCTACTCTCCTAAAATATTAGGGGAAGTACGTAAAAAAAACCCCATAGTTTTATCCTCAGAAAACATTGAACCCTAAACTTTTAAATGAGATGCTTCAAACCCCAAATTCTCAAAAATATACCCAAAAAAATCCTAGACAAATTTCTCTCTCTCTCTCTCTCTCTCTCTCTCTCTCTCTATATATATATATATATATATATATTGTTGTTGTGGTGGGGTTTTGTTTTGTTCTACCATTAGAAGACTAACGATGTGAGGACGAATTTTTTTGGGGGTTTTCGGGTGCATTTGTGACAGTCTAGGGTTTAAAGTCACATTTAGAAGTTTAGGATTTAATGAGTTCTAAGGATAAAACTACAACACTTTTTATTTACTTTCCCCTAAAATCTTTAATACCCTATCCCAGCCGCATCATCACTCTCCAAGTGCTTCACTCCATTCTTAAATAAATTGTTGTCTTTTTATTTCTTTTTTTTTTTTTATATATAACTATTAGCAGCATTAATTCATCGATTTTTACTCAGGCATTCACTCAATAACATTCTTTTATTTTATTAACATCAAATAAATATCACAATAATCAAACAAATCAAAGAAAGATATAAATAAACTATATAAAGAATCTTATGTGGGATCTTCTTAGCAAGATAAGAAATCATGGACATAAAACTCACCTTAGTTAAGGATCACAAGTTTGAAGCTTATTTTACCGGTCTCTTAGTGCCTACATCACAGAGGTTAAAATTGAGAGAATATGGGGGACAAAATGGGCTTTTGCCCTTTTTAGGCAAATTAATTAGCCTTATACCCCTTTTCCCAAACTAAATAGGGAAATGCCCCTCTTTTGAAAATTGAGTTTCTCAAAATCGATTTAGGTCCTATAGCGGCGTTTTTAAGTAGCCTATAGTGACGTTTTTAGGACCTATAGTGGCATTTTGTAACTCGATTTATATGAAATCGAGTTATAGGTAAAAAAAATTAAAAAAAATTACCTATAACTCGATTTAATGGAAGTCGAGTTAAAAAATGTCACTATAAGTCTTGAAAACGTCACTATAGGTCCTTAAAAACGCCGCTATAGGGCTCCATATATATATATATATATATATATATATATATATATATATATATATATATATATATATATATATATATATATATATATATATATATATATTTTTTTTTTTAATAACTCGATTTTGAGAAAATCGAGTTTTAAAAGAGGAGCATTTCCCTATTTAGTTTGGGAAGGGGGGCATTTTCCTATTTAATTTGCCCAAAAAGGGCAGAAGCCCATTTTGTCCAGAATATGGGACTTAAAGAATAACAACAATATTTTGATAACCACAACTCAAGAACAAGATTACTTTGAAAAGATTTAGAAAACAAGTTTCTGTCTTAGAATACTACTGGATAAAGGTTTTGAATACTTAAAAAAAATTTGCTAGTGTGCTGTGTGTGAGATTAGAAAAGATGAAGTAGGGTTTTATAAAACATGGAGGCCAAAATAAACTCTCTCTAGCTAAGGTTTTGGGTAGAGGCATAAGGGGAGTATATACGGGAGTAAAGTAGGGTTTTAGGGGCATTTGGACGTACCTAAGGATTTGGGTGGTGACCCGACCCAAATATTGAAGCTTTGGTGTAATATCCCAGCCCTAAAATAAATAAATAAATAGATAAATAAAGGAAGGGGGGAGGGGGGTCAGATTTTTTGTACCCCCCACGTGACCTACCACCCCTTTTACATCCCCACCACACAATTTCATCTCATATCTCCCTCTTTGGCCAGCCTTCTCTCCCCCTCTTATTTTGTTTTGTCTTCTTTCTCTTTTCTTTTCACACAACACTTCTCTCTCACACTCCCTCACACTCCCATCAGTACACACTCTTCACTACCACCTCCACCATCATTTTTCCAGCAAGGTTTATTGGAAAACTCCATAGGGAAAAGCTAAGGCTCGCTCTCTATTATTTAAGGTAAAAAATTTAATCTTTTTGGTGGGTTTATATGCTTTTGCTTGAGGTTCTTTAGTCTAAGATTTGATAATGATACCCATGTGATTTATGAGCTTTGGAAGTGATATTCATGTGTTTATATGTATGGGTTTTCTGTTGGTGGAATTATTTGATGAGTGCGTTTATAGTTTTTATAATGATGGTTATCTAAGTGATGAAGATTTGGGGGTTTTGACTTTTTAATGTGAAATAGATGGTGAATATAATTTTTATTGATTATTTGGAGCTAGTTAAAGATTCTAATTGTTGTCTTGGAGAATATTATGATTTTGGTGTCATGGGTCTCTTGATGATATTATATAAATCTTGTGGGAATTACTCATAAAGTGTTGAGGTTTTGATGTTAGAGATAATACCTTGAATGATTTATGAGTATAATGGGAGTCTATGCCTTGTAAATTAATTTGTTGAGAAACTTTGGAAGTGGAATACGTTATTTGTGAGGTTAAATACTGGGCTTGCCTAATTAATTGCTTAGTTAGAAATCTCTAATTTATAGCTAGATGCAATGTCAAGCTTTATGCTTATTGTGATAAGTTTGCTTGGTATTGTTTAGGTTCTGGTTAATCTTATTTGGAGCTTGGAAAATTAGGCTTTTGCAGGTTGCGAGGTAAGTAGCTTTTCAATGGGATTTTTGGAAAATAACCATGTTGCATAAACATTGTTTTTGGGTCAAATACATATAGGAAAATTAATTTTAGAATTATGTTTTTCTAAAAGGTATTGTGTTGTGATCCTACTATATATGATTATATATGAAAGTGCATCATATTTCTTATTGCATATGGGGAAATGCATGATTTGTTAGCATAGAAAAGATTTGCATTTTTGATTAAATTCTTGAGAATGGATTTATAGCATTATTTGTAAAATTTAAAGATGTTTTATCTTGATCTGTGTTATTTGGGAAGTTAATACAAAATCTTTTTGGTAAGAAACGAGTTGAAGGCTTTGAGAACCTTTTGAATATCTTATGTATTCAAATATTTTATGAAACTACTTGAAAGTGAATTGCATATTTTTGAATTAAATGTAATTTGTGAGCTCTTTATGTTCTACCCATGTGTTGTGACATGTGATTACCTGGTGATTACCTAGCTAGATACTATAGTCTGTGTGACATTGGTATCTTAGCACCTGTCTTTGTGATGATTATTGAGTTCTGTCTTTGTAACGGCATATTTAGTTTTGGCTTCCGTCTTTGTGACGGCAGATTAGTTTTGTCTTTGTGATGGCATTGTCATGTGGCCTTGGGTTTGGAATTGTATTTTTATTGCTCACAAAATATAGTATGTAGTTTCAAGCGAGCATTTTGAGAAGCTTTGCGCCGTATCATTTTAATCATTCTTGTCATATTATTTTTGGAAGTGGTTTTATAGAATTTATTTGGAAATTCCCAAATTATAACATGTTTTGTAATCTTTTCATCATCATGAAAATTGTATTTCCCTACCCCATTAATTATGCTGCTTACTGGGCTCTGTCTCATTCCATTCTTTTACAAACTTTTTCAGAGTAAGCAACAATCATTTTGAGATAGGTTTTTGTGGCTAGCAGTAGTTAGACTAACTACTGATGGAGGCTAAACTTTTGTGATGGTGATATTTAGATGATGTACATCCTAGAGTAGGCTTGACTCATTCTTTTGTATCCAATAGTAGTGGTGATGACTTTATTCCCATTGATGGGACAAGCTGATGATATGTAACTATATTTATTTAGACATTCTTCTTTTGTGACCAATGGTCCTTGTAATTATTATATAGAGTTTTGACTTACTTTAAGAGTATCTTTAATGAAATTATTATGAAAACTCTTGATGTTGGTATTTGGTATGGATTATTTAAATTGATTTGTCAAAAAGGAAAAATATACATGTGCCTTATTTCTCATGCTTTGGACCCCTTTTGGGTTTGGGGAGTGACATTTGGGGCCTTAAAAATGAAAATAAAAGGCCCTGGAAGTGAGGCTGCATACGCAGCCTTGAAGCCGTGTATGCAAACTCACCAAGAATGCTAATTCCTGATAGCACTGAGGACTTGGCTTTAAACGACCATAACTCACTCATTTTATATCCAAATTGGACAAAATTTGTTTTCAAATTGAAGCCCAAGATGTATATTTTCAAATGAAAAAAGCCTAATTAAATATTCTTTGTGGTTAAAATTTTATGGTCAAAACATTAAGCAAATGTCAATTTTTAGCATTGTTTTCAAAGTGATTTTGAGCATTTTTGAGCTGTGATTACCTCCAGATTATTGAAAACACTTCAATTGTTAAGATTAGTGCCCTTAAATCCTATTATATGATGTTATGTATAACATTATGTATAACTTAATGTTGTGATTAATAAATTTGTTTTATTATTATCTGAAATAATGGTAACATGAATATTTAGACATTATCATATAGTCCATGAGATGCATAGTATGTGATTTATGTGAAAAGTCACAGAAGTTATAAATCACAAACTCATTGTAAACTCGGAATTTTGGTTCGTAGTCGGTGATGAATTTGGGCGTTTCATCTGCAAAGACTATAACATATCAGCTAAGATGATTTGTCTTGATCATGGAAATGAAGACTTCTAGTTGATGTGTTGATATGTTTTAAGAGTTAAAACATATTGAACTGGACCACTATGAGATTTATTATTCTCCTAACGACTGTCAAATAAATAATAAATCTCACGACTTCTATTTACATGAACTCTTAATCTTGAGAGAATAATGGACCTGATCATGAGGTGTAGGTTGTTTTGATATATTATGAGTGAGATCTAAAGTAACGGTCAAAACCTCAGTATGTTGGGCAGCCACATTTAGTGTTGATGGAACATATATTCTCAAGACGGAATTCATAGTCTCTTAACGCAGATATAAAATATTCCCTTCAGATAAGTTTAATGAGTTTGTTATTCAGAATGTTAGGTCTAACTACTTTAGTAAATAGTTACTAAAGTATATATTTATGAAATTGAATTTCATAAATATATGATGAATAACTTAAAGGATTAAACTGGGTACTCAAGGATTAAGATATAGTAATTTACAAAGTGGTAGTCTACATTCATGACTTTGTATTACTACGAATATTTTATAAAGGAGTTGCATGTACAATAAAGTCTTGGGATATAATTTATTAATAAGGCCTAGAGTGCAATTATATTTATATAGTGGTATTAAATATAATTAATGGTAACTTTAGACTTGTCAAGAGTTGACAGAAAAGTCCAACGTCCATTGGAGCTAGTGTCTTATTTGTTCCTTTTTGGTCCCACTCCAAGTCACATACTAAAACCCAATTGGAAAGGCCCAAAAGGCTAGTGCAATTAGATAATTAGTTATTATGAGAGAAACATACAGAATTTTGTAACAACCACAACTACATGAATTGTTATGTATGTGAGTGTTGGACACTCTTTGATTCTTTCTAGAACATATATATATATAACTGATTGAGATACCACACTTTTTGGACATCAAGTGGAATTGGAGTGAAGATTAAAAGTTTTTCCAAGTGCTTCTAATCTTTGATTTTGAATTTCACCACTTCAAGTTACACTCTCTTGTTCTTATATTCTGAAACTTACATAGCATATGTTATCAATTTATTTGTTCCTTTTTGGTCCCACTCCAAGTCACATACTAAAACCCAATTGGAAAGGCCCAAAAGGCTAGTGCAATTAGATAATCAGTTATTATGAGAGAAACATACAGAATTTTGTAACAACCACAACTACATGAATTGGTATGTATGCGAGTGTTGGACACTCTTTGATTCTTTCTAGAACATATATATATAACTGATTGAGAGACCACACTTCTTGGACATCAAGTGGAATTGGAGTGAAGATTAAAAGTTTTTCCAAGTGCTTCTAATCTTTGATTTTGAATTTCACCACTTCAAGGTACACTCTCTTGTTCTTATATTCTGAAACTTACATAGCATATGTTATCAATTGTGAATGAAGTAGATCTGTTAATTTTCCGCTGCGTACATGCATATTTCCATCATCAATCATCCTTAGTTAACATATATCAAGCTCATCGTTGGGGCCGGAGACTAAAGGTTATTAACAGATTCAAAATTAAGTGTCTATAACTGATGGGACAACAACTCTACAAGTTCATCCATGAAGCTTGTCCACATAACAGAGCACGCGTGTTAAGATGCTCGTCCCTAAAGAGATCGTCCTGGTAGAGTCCTGGTCAAATATCGTCCTGGAGAGCATGTCTTGAACAATTTCGTCCTGGGTAAGATCATGACTCTTCATTACGAACCGTTGCCAACAATGGTTAAAGAAAATAGAGCCAAGCAATATAACTTCCATGGCGGTTATGGAAATTATCTCCAAGCTTTCTGGACTCCGCAACAACGGGGGAAGTTACATCAAAGAAATAACCGCTTATAAACACTATATAAGCATTCTACGCGAAGGTAAAGGGATCTAGTTCTTTTTTTCAACATACCTGGGATTACACAAAATACTGACTTTGCCATCAAAGATTTTTTGGCCGGCCTCCACCGGTCTTCTTTGATTTTTCTTTGTTTTTTCAGTATTTACCAGCGCCCTCTTGATCGTTAGCGCCCAAGAGTTTCAGCCCACTGATTTCTGAGGAATTATCAATAACTACACACATACTAGTACAACTCTACCTCCTATATAAAAGTGCCCCATGTATAGTTTATTGTATCAAATACAATATAATTATTTCATAATTCTAACAGATTTTTTCTAATAGATTCTATTTTTAATATGTTTTGCAAGTAATTATTTGGAAAAGAGACGTAAAAAGTAAGTTAAGAAATAAAGCCTTTAATTCTTTTTTAAGATGTACACTCCATTCAGGGTTTTTTTTTTTTTTTTTTTTTTTTTTTTTTTTTTTTTTTTTTTTGGGGTGGGGGGGGGGGGGGATTTGTGATGGTAAGGTATTGAATAGAAACCTTTTGTTGCATTTTTTGTTTTCTATTTTTTTTTCCTTATAAAATAATCAAAGTTTAAAGTAAAAAATAAATAAAATACATGATGGGGTGTAAAGTAAAATATAAAAACAAGGAAAATGTTACATTTTTACAATATTTTTCCAACGATTGCATGGCAAATCTTAAATGGCAAGTTGTTAGTGGTAGGTAAAAAATAATATTATTGATGGGCTCACATTGGAACTAATAATAATTTGTTACCTAGAATTTGGTATAAAATTATTATGAAAATATTATGAACATAACATTTCTCTTATAGGTAATACATTGAGTTATTTATTTGACAAAAATACAAAAGGCTTACAGGTGAGAGTGAAGTAGAAAGTTTCACATGCACACAAATTAGGAATTACTCTCTAAGAGATTCCGATCCTTTATTAACTATTACACTCGCACGTATCTATGGGTGAATGTGAGAGGCAAGCAAGATGGCAAGTAGACATGGCAAACCCGACCTGAAAAATACCTGACCTGAACCCGATTTTTTTGACCTGAAGCAAAAACAGGTTAACCCGTGACTCGACCTGTGTTTTTTGCGGGTCAACATGACCTAACCCGCGACCCGACCCGACTCGAACCCGAACCCGAACCATTTTAAAAAATTTTTGTTTTGGTAAAAAAAAATAATAAAATTAAGACAATATTGGTTTAATTGTTTGTTATAAGCTTTAAGGAAATATTTAAGACATTTACATAACTGTATGCAAATTAATTGAAAGATGAATGATTGAGCATTCTATAATGAGTAAAGATTTTTTAAATATCAAATAGCAAAATGTATGCCAAGATAATTTTGTTACATTACAGTTAAAAACATAGATTTAAAATTGTAGACATATGTGAGAAACATTCACAACAAACATTCATAGATTTAAAATAACTCGTTTTGACCCGCACTCCGATTGACCCAATCTGATCCGACCCAACCTGCCCCGTACCATCCCGTTTTGCCACGTCTAGGTGAATGTGAGAGGCAAGCAAGATGGCAAGTTTCCATTCAAAGGAGCAGAACAAATTGTACGTTTACTCACCTTGTCCTATTTTAATGTTAAAACCTCAATAGTTGAAGTGGAGTGGCTAACGTGCGCTGGCATTAAACGGTAGCGAGCGAAAATACTACTGAACTGACGGTTGACTAGTGATAAAAATCTGCACCCACCACCCCCACCGGCACCCGTTAGCGTTAGCGTTAGCGTTAGAGTTAGAGTTAGACTGGAGTTTAGACAGAGTCTTCCAATTCCAAGCTCCATCCGTATTACACAACAGATTTGTCCTTTAGGATTAACGGTAATTGGGAAATGAGTGGTGTTGGTTAAGAATTTCCCTTTTCTATTTCTCTCTCTCTCTCTCTCTCTCTCTCTCAACAATCATTGACCCTGCTTGCCTTTGCCTGTGGAGCTGGAGGCTGGAGCTAACAACATCCACCAAACATTTTCCCGAATCCGCAGGTACTTTCTTCTTAACCCCATCGATTGTGTTTTCCCCGGAAATTCATCACAGTAATTGCATTTCCTCCACTTTTGTTTCCTGTGTTTGTTTTTGAGCGTTCAACCTTCAAAAGGGTTTTGAATTCTCGTTTACAATTGGGACTACTTAGTTTGGAAACTTCGATGTACTTTCTGAAAAATAATAACACATGGATTAGTGGCCTTTTTTCCTAATTGGGTGCCTTGCTAATCCCTTATATTTGATATTTTTAGTTAAAAGGCATATAATTAGAAACTAATGTATTAAGCTGTAGTTTTTTTTTGGGTGAATTCAGCTACTAATTTCTGGTTAGTGTTGTTTGATGTTTGAGAAATGTACGACATTGGAGTCTAAACTTTATTATGAAAGTCAGAATCTTACTCAGTTTTGAGATTTTATGGTTGGAGAGGGATACTTAATTATCATAATTCAAATTCTTTATAATGTGAATGGTGAACTAATGATCACTTTTTTTTTTTTTTCTAAATGATTTGAGACATTAGGTGACATTTTCACAATTTGGGTTCTCTATTAGAATTTAGAAGTTCTGCCGTGAGAGAAATAGGATTATTGCCTGTTGGATCTAAGAATTCACTATATAGAATATTAATGTATTGGAATTTACAACGATAGAAGAGTTCCTGATTTTAAAGAAAAAAAAATGATATTGCAAATTATGTTTATATGACCACGATATTACTGTTATAAATTTTGGTTCTCAATCATAGAACTTCACTTGTAGTCTAGTGGTTTTCGAAAGAGGTCAATTTTCTACCACATTCAATTATTGCACATTACTGGACTTGGCTGTTAACTAGTGAGTAATCACAGGGCCATTGGTGACTAAGGTTGAATTCCACTTTGTGTTTAGTCTGCAATGAACTGATGCTAGACAGTAAATTGCTCATTTCTAGTTTTTTATTTGTTCCCTATAGTCTGCTATGTTGTGTGTAGTACCAAAAGGAAGTAGCATACTAACATCCACCCCACACCCCCCAACCCCCCCAAACACACACAAACCCACCCGGAAGAAGAAAAAAAAGAAAAGAAGGAGAGTTACTGGGGTTAATTTTGTTGGGCCTTTTTTTCCCTCACTATTCCTTCCTCTTTGTTTCTTGCTTTTGCAGGTTTGAACCAAGAATTAAACGGTGGAAATGAACAGTCAAGCTGTTGGTGACATCTATGCTGGGGCTTTGGAGTCTGAAAAACTTTATGTACATTTAGGAATCTCATCTAATGAAAATGGTGTACAAGAGATAGAGAGGTCCAAGAAAATTCTAACAAATGTAGACTTGGACTTGGCATATTCTTCTGAGAAGTTGGTAAATTTGCACATAATTTTGATGTACCTATTGGCTCACGAAAATGACCTTCAAGCTATGGCTTTAGAGAAGGACTATGTCTCGACAGACTCTATTGAGAAGGCATTGATGTTTGATCTCTTGTCAGGCATTTTAGATTCTGAGGTAAGAGAGCTGGGTGGTTTCATGGATAATCTTCAAGCAGACATTGTTGATGCCCATAATAAAATATCATCATGCAGACATTTGAGAGAATTTTCTACTAAGATGGAGGAAAAATTGCATGATTCCAAAGAATCTTTAAAGCATTCTCAACGGCAGATTTTGGAGGTGAAGGTGCAGTTAGCCAAGTTTCAGGGAACTGTCTTTGCTTTCAAATCTGATAATGGTATGTTAACATCCTTGTCTAGTTAGATGGTTGCCTCAGATAATGAAGATACACTTTTCTATTTTTTTTCTTATAAATTTCTTACCTTTCTGAAACATGCATTTTCACAGGTGAAATTGACAAGGCCTTGGAATTATCAGAAAATGGTCAACTGTCAAACCTAAATGCAAAATCAAACATGCAGATGGCCAAACAACAAAGACATTTGCTGCGGATGCTGGAAAAGTCACTTGCAAGGGAGATAGATCTTGAGAAGAAATTAGCAGAAGCAAGACAAAATGAAGAAGAACTAAAATTAAAGTTACACCATACAGAAAAAGTAGCATTTCACATGGAAGAAGCAGCAGAAGTTGTTTGGGGAAGGTTTTTAGAGGCGGAAAATGCTTCTGTGGCACTCATGGGCATTTCAAAGGAGTTGGTTGGTCAACTCCAGCTAGTTAAATTTAATATGAACAGTGCAATTCGACGAGAAATTCAGGTGAAAGCTAAACATGAAGATTGCATTGAACAGCTGAAAGAAAAAGATATTGCTTTAGAGAAACTTGAGAGCAGCAATGCAGAATATATTGCCCAAAGTGCAGAAGTATTCACTTTGAGAGAAAAGGTGGATTTTCTTGGGGAAAAACTGAAAGAATCTCAGTTCCAGCTGGATAATGCAAATGCTTGCAATGAAGCAAGTCAAGAGCAACTTAGTGAAATGGAGAATATAATTGAGTCATTAAAAGAAAGCATATATAATGCAGAAAGTAGGGCTGAAAGTGCAGAAGCCAAGGCTACTCAGCTAACAGAGACAAACATGGAGCTCACTGAGGAACTGAATTTTCATAAAGGAAGTACTAGTAACACAGAAAAAAAGATAGGTTTACTTGAGAAGCAGTCAAGGGAATTAGAGATCCAACTACAGCATGCAAAGGCTTCCTCTGAAGCAAGTCAAGAGCAGCAGAACATGCTATATTCTGCAATTTGGGATATGGAGACTTTGATTGAAGATCTAAAATCCAAGGTTTCAAAAGCTGAAAGTAAGATTGAGACTGCAGAGGAGCAATGTGTTCTACTATCCGAAAGCAACTTAGAACTTAGTAATGAACTAAGTTTCCTGAGAGGTAGAATAGAATTCTTGGAGATGTCTCTGGATCAAGCTAGCAGTACAAAATTAGAAAGTGCAAAAGAAATTAATGTCAGGACCAAGTTTATTAAGGATATGGCAATGCAACTAGCCACTGAAAGGGAGCGCATCCAGAAGCAGGTACAACATTCTCGTATAATCATTTCATTAATTTTCTTTCTGCCGTCAGCACTTAAAGTTGAACTGACTACATTTGCTGAAGGTGTTTTTGCATTTCCAATGGACATTGAATTGTTCCATTATGTTGTGTCTGTAACTGAAAAGGGATGCTAATGAAAATGGCAGCCTTCATAAATAATGGTAGAAAATCCTAATGGCCATATGTCATGGGATGAGAAACCTTATCAATGTGATTGCTCACATTTGTTCCTCTAAATCCATTTTAAATGATGAAGCTGTAGCTTCTGATAATGTATAGAATAGGAGTTGGTTCCACTTGGCATGAGAAACCCGTGGGGGCTCTGAATGGTTTTTCTATAGTTTTTTTAGTTCTTTTTATTCTTTCTTATAAATAAATTTTAATAGTTATAGCAAACTTACTGAACATTTATCTCAATGTTTGCAATTACAATATGTTCTGTGCAGCTAAATAATTTAACAAAGGAGAACACAATTCTAGTTGAGAAGTTACGTATTACTAAGATTATGTACGACAACATAGATGGTGACAACAAAGAGATTCTATTTTCCAAGAATGATGCTATCAGTGCTACCTGTGCAAAAACATATGAGGAAGCAGTCACAGGGTCATTGGATAAAAGTCTCCAGGCAGGTATTCCTTGGATATTTTTTAATTTGTATGATAAGTGTCTTTATTGATTAAAACTGGCCATGGGCCAGGATAGACAGCCAAGTGCGCACAGGACTAAATAGCACTTACATCACATAATATGTGTAATCTTATAATTTTTATGATGTATTGCTCTGTATAATTAAAACTTGATTGTTATTGTCTTACAAAAATGTGTTTCACTTTGCTTGTTTGATGTACTTATGTCTCCGTCATTTGGAAGACTGAACTCTGCATAATTGGGACATGACCATATACATTATGCCAAGGTTGTTGAAATTATTTTTCACTAATTGGTCCTTTGAGGAACCTCACATCATTTATATTTAAGTATTCTTGTTTGCTCATTGGCAAGCATTATTGTTTTACTCAAGATCGGTTAACATTTTTTTTTCTTATTTGATTATTTAAAAAAGGTTCCTGGGGGATCATGGTGAGAGTAAATTGTAACCAAAAGACCTTTCCCAGCAAAACCAAACAAACATTTTTGGTCAGTGCTGGTTTGGAATGATATGTCTGAATCTGTGTGTGTGTATGTGTGTACACAGTTCATGATTGATGATGTGCCTGGTTTAGTCAAAACATAGCCCAATATAATTTCAGGGCATATTGAAAAACTTCAGAGTTAGTCTCTTACTTCTTTGTTATTGCTGGCTAAAAATCAGTGCTTGTATAGTTCACCCTTCCACTTTACTCCTGTTTGGTCTTGTTAAGCAATTGCTTCTCTGCTGTTTAACACTTTATTGTTCAACTTCAAATGGGTCATCTGTTGCTGGCTTCTTTGACTTAGAAAACATATGTGCGAGTAGAGAAGCGCTAATATGATAATGTGTATGAAACACTAGAAAGAGATGCTACTCCTGGAGTCAACCAAATAAAGCAAAACAAATGATTCCTAAAACCTAGTTTTGCTCCTCAGTATGATTCTTCTTCTTCTTTTTATTTTTATTTTTCCTCTTTTCTTCCTTCTGTCACATTAGTAGTGAAAGATTGAATACATCATTCTGAAAATGTATATAAAACTGTTGACAAAATTAATCCTCTTACCTTGCTGCTGTTCGTTACTTAGATTGATGGGTCCTTTGTAGCTTTGTGCACTACCTGATTGCAACAATGATGCACCTTGAGGTCAAGTGAAAAATTTGGTTGATTGGTTAACTATTAAAGATTTTATTTCATCAGTAACTTATCCATAATTAAATGTTTAACCTTGCTGATAACTTCTATATATTTTTAAGATACGTACAGATATTAAACATCCTAATGCTGGACTTGTTATATAGTTTAGATGGAAAGTTATGTGAGTTGACATTTATTGTACCTTTATGATTTATTTAGTAACTGCAGATTGATGATCTAAAAGATCTCCCCTTTGTTATTTTTCTTAAATCAGTTGGATAAACCATCAGAAGAAGCACCTATCTGTGAGACCAAAATGAGGTCATCCGTTTCTGAAAACAGTGCTGATGTCAAGGTTTCAAAGTCCAAGGCTCTGAAAAAGGTAGAGACCAGGCACTCTCGCCGAATTTGTATATTTATGGCAATATTTGTCTTACTACTTTCGGTGTCTGCAATATATTTGTTTAACCAGAATTTCCAATTTGGTTTCGATGGCCAACTTTCCTCATGGCCTTAACACCAGAAGTTATTGCATTCCAACTGCACATATTGTATCATATGAATTTTTTGTGTTTTTTTTCTCCCACTTTAGATTGTTTGGTGTAATTGTACTCCGTTTCTTGGTTTCTGTATACTATACCATTTGTAATTTTTCCCTGATGATATGTTTTGTGGAATGAGAATATTATAAATGAACTAGTTGCAGACCCATGCGATGCGTGGGAATATATAATTATTTTGTAACATGCTATAATCTATAATTTATTCTCTAAAATTTATTAAAGATAATATGGTCACCTCAAAAATTGAACTATTTTTAAAAGTATTTCCAACTCTATCTATACAAATATATCATTATATTATTTTTGGGTTTTTTTTTTTTTTTGAAATTTGATATTTGTAACCTTATAATGGAAGGACATGCCAACACAACATTAGATTTCCTTTTTTTTTTTTTTCTTCATGTGATAAGATTGTATCATATTTTAATTCTTCTGAATTTTCAGGTGCAACTTCATACCAGCTACATGGATTCTTAATTCCTAAAAGTGATGTCTAGTTAGTTGCTAACAAAAAATGATAAGACTGCCAAAAAAAAAAAAAAAACCTAAAGTAAGGTTTAACCGGTTAGAATCATCATATACAAAAATTTATCTATAATAAGGTAAATAAATAAAATACGTTTTAAATAAACCTTACTTCAGCAAATTGATCAAATTTAATAGATCTTCACTTATACCAATTTTCATCAAAAACCAAATTGTTAAACAGTATTGTGTCATTGATTCCACCCATGTCCTTCACACACATTCATCAATGTGTCCATGTACAAATCACACACTTGTCATTACATTCATTTTATCAATGTTCTAAATTCTCACATTGATTCCACCCATATCCATCACACACATTCATGATTCATCAATGTGTCCATATACAAATCACCCACTTGTCATTACATTCATTTTATCAATGTTCTGAATTCTCACAAAGAATTAAAATAGTGCACATAAGAATTGTAAGTAAGTGAGTTAAGAACATAGGTGTATATATTATATCTTACTAACCTAACCGCGCACATCCACACACACATATACATACACATATATATATATATATATATATATATATATATATATATATATATATATATTGTGGTGGTCAGATGTAGCCTTCCCAAATTAAGTCCATATTTTAATTGCATTCAAGTTTTTTCTCCTCATTGGTTCATAGTGGTATAGGTAATGTTTATGAATTTAAAGAAATTTGAAAAGCTTCAACACAAAGCCTTAAGTTTGTGGCCAAAAACAATTAAACCATACGTTATGTCACTATATGGGATTAATTGTTAAATAGAAAGCAATTTAAAAAGCTTAAAAGTTGGTAAAAAAGAGAACCGATGAAAAGGATATGAAAAATAAAAATAATATGAAAATTAAATTAATTTGATCTTTCCACTTAAATGACCATTTAATCAATAATAATAATTTTATAAAAATTGTGCAATACATTGTGGTCGAAATTGGTGGCAAACTTGCTGAATTCGGCCAATTGTTATTGCCTCAGAGAAGGTGACTATTAGCATTCTAGCTCATGAACTTTAAATGGCTACAAGAAATTATTAGATTGTATCAACTGCTATGCCCCAAAAATAGCAGTTGTTTTTGTCTTCATTGGATCACATCAACTATATCATAATGTGATAAATAAGGAAAAAAATAGCAAAATCCAAAATTTTAAACTCGTGGTATAGTAGTATTGTTAAGTTTTGTATAATACTCATGTACATAGTATTCTCGATATTCCAAAGGAGAAAATTCTAAAAAGAAAATCAAGTTGTTGAAAAAAATAGCATAATCCAAAATCTAAAACTAAAAACCCAACTATTGTTCATATGCACAATATTATAGGTAGGTATTCAAGAATCAAGAACCAATTAGTTTTTCCATCCAGACAATAATTAACTTAAAGCTAGATACTAATGGAATTTAAAAAGAATTCAGTTATTTGAATTTTCTCACTCCTAGAATTCCAAACAATTTCTCAAAAGCTAAACAATCTACAAAGTTGTTTGTCAAAACCAAACAGGCCAACTAAGGTTCAAAACACAAAAATTCTAGCCATAACACAATAGCCTACTTAAGCTGATGTACTTTGAAGAATTTATGTTTCCTTTAAAAAATTAAGATTAAAAAAAAAATTAAACTGTTACACCCCAGGTTCCATACAACAACCAAAAAAAAAACATTCAAACACTACTCTCTTTTCTCTTCCATTTTCCCACAATTTCTAGGACACCAAATGGTCCAATTAAACAATAAAAACAAATGATTAATATAAGGAAAGGGAAATCTAATATAGCTGTTGTGTATTGAACCATAAAAAGCAAATTATCAAGTACCACCCAAAAAAACAACTTCATTCCCCTTTGCTTCAAAAGGATCTAAGAAAAATGGTTACCAATTGATTGGTATGAACTTCAAAAGAATAAAATGCTTTCAGTGATTGCAAGACTTGATCGTTGACATCTGTCAATGAATTGACAAACAGAATTGAGATAAAAATGAAATTTAGTTCATCATTTAAAATGATAGGAAAAAGAGACAATAGCGATTTCTCTTTGATGAAAATGAATAACGCTCTTACTATAAAACGAATACCAAAACAAAAACATCACATTGAAGCTAATTATCAAATAGAAAAACATTATAGCAAACATATTGAGAGTAACGCTCCTGTAGTCTAGAGAAGGGCAATCATAAAGCAATTTACAACAAACATAATCAAATGGCCAACTCAAATCATTTTTGAAAAAGAAAAAATATATGTGAATATTTTTGAGACTGAAAACTCAAACTCATTCATCATGAAATCCCAAAATAAAATTATATTCTACTTTTTTTTTTTCCCTAATAATGAGATAGAAATAAACAAATAAAAAATAATAATAATAATACAAATAACAAAACTCATTTTGAGTTTTTTTTTTTTTTTTTTTTTTTGAAGGCAAACTCATTTTGAGTTCATAACCTTTGGACCTGGGCAACTAATTTTTGCAAACACTCAAGCAACTATCTCATTGAAGGCCATGCCAATCATTTTGTGGAGAGAGAATAATTGGAAATTTATAAAGAAAAAAAAAATGAGAGGTAAGGAGGTGAAGAGATTGCAATCTATTGATGAATGTCCAAATTCCATATAATAGCAACATCTGAAGAGTTTGGGTTAATGGAAAGACACATGGTAGAGTTGGAGATAGAGTAACATCTGAATCTAAAAAGATGCTCAATAAATATCAACCAGTAAATCAAAAAGTAAAAATGAAAGAAAGAAAAGAAATTATAATATGGCGCTGAAGTGGCATAATTGGATCGTAGCAACAATAAATGCTATGCTTCAGCTTTTAGATATATATATATATATATATATATATATATATATATAAGCCATTTATTCTCAATTGCCATGGTTCACATAATTATGTGCAAAATAATGTTAAGAAGTTGTTGGCATTGGCAATGTGCAAATAAGATCCGTCAGATTTCATTTTTGGGTAAAATAGTCCAACGATCCTTGGATTTAAGTGAAAAGTTAAGAAGCAGATTTGCACCGGCAAATACCAATGGAGCAAAGCTGCAAATAATAGCAAAATTATGAGTCATTCATCCATCTGGCTCACTAGTTTTTATGCAATACAAGTAAAAAGGAAAGTAATGTCTAGAGTGTGCCAAAGCAGCATATGATAGATTGATCAAGAGAAAATAGCTGAATACATTTTTCGCAAATGTTCTTCCAAAGAGAATTTTTATGCAAAATAGTAAATACTAAAACTGTTATCAATTTGATTTAAAAGTCTTATAAATTCATCAAGAACTTTGTAACTCTTTGACGTAGCTTGTTCTTCTTTATTGGGAGAACTAGGATTTGAATCTCCCTCTCCCATTGTCTCACATTATTTAAAAGTTATTGCAACTTTTATGTGCAATTTGTGATAAATACATTAAAAAAAATTAGAAATAAACATGACAGTAAATGCATCACATCAAAATAATAAATATATTCTGCAATTATTTTTTTAAAAAACATACAAAATATTTTATATCTTTTATATATATATATATATATATATATATGAGATTTTTAACCTATGGCATTCAAATCTTATATAGTGATCTATACAATATATAATAATGGAGAATTTTATTTTGCTAAACTCGTACTGCACCACATTATTAGCAATCTCAATCTGTCTTCTTAAATTTTTGGTTATTCCATTTCCCAGTTTACTATTGCACTTCGTCCAACCATTTCTTCTTATTAGATATATTTTTTTTTTTAAACTCTTCTCCTCCCCTATAATTTCACACATGCCCCAATCCTTCTAATTCCATCTTAGCTTAACGTTGCAGTTTATTCTACCTTTTTTCTACTTCTTTTGATTATTTTTCTCCTCCATAATTCTAACTCTTCCCCTTCCATCTTATTTTCCATCTAACCTGTCATTACTCCCCTATAACTTTCTCTCCCACCCATTCCATGTTCTGCCCATACAAAAAATAAAAGGTGATTACTCTCTCTATTTCTATTATTATATTTTTCATTTGGTTGTTTTTTACTTTTGTTTTTATCATCTATGTGGTGGATTTCTTTTTTTTTTTTTTTCCTTTTTTTTTTCTAGCAACTCCTTTTCAAGTTTATGCATTTACTGCTTTTTGTCAAATCATTTTTTTTTTGGTGTTTTAATTCCCTATCATAGGTCCTGTCTCTTATCACTTTGGTTTAATTTTAGTTTAGATTGATAATTAGTTGTTTTGAAAGTGGGTATTTGAGTCGCACACCATACTTTGCTTTGTATTTTGATGTACATATCAATTGATTAAGTAATTTATCATGTATAATACTATATATTTTTTTAGGGGGAGTTTAATAAAACATTTATAAGTTTCATCCCGATATATTATTTATTTATTTTCCTTATCTATATAACAGAAGCTTATGCACGGGTTAAAGGTAGGTGCCATGCCACTCAAATCATTCAAGTTACAACACAAACGCCGGAGAAAATGGGCAAATGCCCATTTCAAAAAAAAAATCCAGCATTTTGCCCTCTTTCTTAAACTAATTAGGAAAATGCCCCTCTTTTGAAAATCGAGTTTCTCAAAATTGATTTAGGCCCTATAGCGGAGTTTTTAAGGAGCCTATAGTGACGTTTTAAGGACCTATAGTGAAGTTTTGTAAGTCGATTTCCATAAAGTCGAGTTACATGCAATTGTTTTTCTTTTTTTTTACTTATAACTCAATTTTATGTATATCGAGTTACAAAACGCCACTATAGGTCTTTAAAACGTCACTATAGGCTCCTTAAAAACGCCGCTATAGGGCCTAAATTGATTTTGAGAAACTCGATTTTCAAAAGAGAGGTGTTTCCTTAATTAGTTTGAGAAAGAGGCAAAATGCTGGATTTTTTTTTTGAAAATGGCAAAAAGCAATTTTGTCCTACAAACGCCTATTTTTATGTCATGACCTTATTTCTACATGTCTACACAAATGTGTATAAACATATTTAAATGCATGTATGAGGTCAAGATCTGCATTTTTATTATTTTGCCATCATTTAGACTTCTTAATTCTTATGCCGTATTGAGTTTGGCTTACTAGTCAAATATATTTAACGACATAAAATATAATATCACAAAACGTACACACAAGACAACTATAGAAATAATATATAAACAAATGTATCATATCAATCAATCAAAAAAAAAAAAAAAAAAAAAAAAATATATATATATATATATATATTAACAGAGACTTCAAGTGGAAAAGTATGAGGCTATGCTAAGTGACACATTCTATGCAAAGATTTTTTTTTTTTTTTTTTCTTTTTCTTTTGAAACAGAAACATGCCATTCAATTAAACAGAAAAATTAGCATCTTGGTACAAAGCTTCCCTAGCTATTGAGGAACATCTTCCATCCAAAACAAATCATGACTAATATTCCTAGCAAATTGAGCTAACTCATGCATGGTTTTCAAACCCGGACCGTTCATTGAACCGTAAAAGAGAGAGGTTCAAGGTTTTTGAGGTTGAACCGAGGTCAAACCGGGGTTGAACCGTGATGACGTCATAATTAATTTAATAATTATTTAAATTATAAATAAATATATTAAATAATTTAAAATTTAACTAAAAAAATCCAAAACAAATATAAATAGTATTTTTTATAACATAACTTTCATAATACAAATAAGATTTATTAAATTCTAAAAAAAACATAAATAGCTATTGAATTTTTAAATTATTTTTAAGTTATGACAAAGTACACTTTAATACCCAATAATTTTTATTTTATGAAATTCAATAAAGTAGTTAAGAGACAAATTAGTTCACTTGCTAATGGCCAAGCCCATTTAACTACGGATCATTTTTTTTTCCCAACTCCCAAGGCCATTTGAATAGTCAATGTACATCATTTATTATGAATTAAAAAAAAAAAAATCAAAAGCCAGATGAAGGGAGGAAGGTGTCCATGCATTTAAAAATTGTTAAAGTTAAATAAATAATAAAACCCAAGAAGGTAGTGCTTGACAGCAAGCAAGCATTGTATATTAGCAGTTGACAGCAGAGCAAACATAAGTGGTTGAGACTAAAGCACGCAGCAGCAAAACTATTCAGCACGCAGCAGCAGCAAATCAGTGAAGAAGTTTACAATAATTTTAGCAATATTTTCACAACAAAATTTATATAAAAAGTTATCATTAGTTCTAATTTGAACCTATTATTAAAATTATTTTTTTACTTATCAATATTAACTAATAGCTATTTGTTACTTAAAATTTATTGTGAAATATTGTGAAAATATTGTGGTAACATTTTATTAAATTATTTATTTTTTCTCCTTTCTTTCTTTGCATTCATACGGACCATACGTTTCTTTTTCTTTTCTTTTTTTTCTTTTTTTTCTCTTATGTTTTATCCTCCACACACGTATCCCCCATCCCATCCTTATCCCACTACTTTCATCTGACTCCTCTCTACTTTTATATTTCTTTCTTCGTCTTTAGCTTTCTTTCTCAGTCTCTTTCTCTCAAGCTCTCAAGTCTCACCCTGTCACACACATCACAGGCGGAAAAGAAAGGCAGAAGATCTCCCCTCTCGTCTCCAGTTCTCTTCCTCCTCCAAACTCGACGAAGATCTTCCCTTCTTGCTCAAATCCCTAAATTACCCTTTCAAATTCAACAAATCCATTCTCAAAGCCCCTGGTACTCCTCACCACTGGCCTTCCATTCTCGCCATCATTCACTGGCTCGTCCAGATCGCTCTTTTCAACAGCAATCTCTCCTCTTCTGTGTTGTGTTGTGTTTTGTTTTGTTTTTTTTTTTTTTTTAAGTTCAGATTCAAAAGGAAGCTGGGAACCGTGAGGAACGGTCCGATCACGGTTCTCAAAACTGTGAGGTCCGACCGCGGTTTTCACGGGTCCCGGATTTTTTCACATAGAACGGTTCTTGAGGCTAAAAGAACCGCAAAAATGAGCGGTTCGAGGTTTTTCCGGTCGGACCGTACGGTCCGGTCCGGGTTTAGAAACCATGAACTCATGAGCAACTCCATTCCCCCCTCGCCTAGTACATTCAATCCTTGCCCATTGCAAATTCCTAGTCAAATGATGAATATCCCCAATTACATTCCCAAGCAAAGAATGATCATCCTACAAAGCTGAAACAGCTTTCATAACAGAGCTATTATCCCCTTCAATGATTAATTCAGAGAAGCCAGCATCTACGGCAAATTCAATAGCTTTTCTACATGCAAGTAACTCAGCCTCCTCACTGCAAAATACCTCAGGACCCTTAGCTGCTATGGCTACATGCCATAACCTCACATTTTTCATTCCAGATGACTGCACCAAAACCACCAAAACCAGAGCCGTTGAGAGTCGAAAACAAGGCTGCATCGAAATTAAGTTTGAAGACCAAAGGTGGAAAGGGCTACAAGGCATCTCGAGAAGACTACCATCCATGTGCAGGTCCCATCAGTGCTGATGTAGTCTGAAATTCCTCAAGAAACTCCCTTGCCCGATTGTTCAACCACCTCGGATCATGGAACTTGCCTCCATTCACAACCCGATTCCTTTGATTCCAAATCAGCCATGCTTAAATGAGCACTACCTCCATATCTTGAAACTCAACCCATTCCAATAAATATTCCATTAACTAAAGCATATTAGCCATACCCGACCCTCCTTTCTGCAAAAATTTTAAGCTACCTACCCACACATCTCTAGCCTCATAACATTCCCAAAGAGCATGGACAACTGATTCTGAAAACCTCAAGCAAATTGGGCACATCACATCTTCAATAACTCTTCTCTTTGACAGGTTCAACTTTGTTGGCAAGATTTCATTACAAACTCTCCACCCAAACACCTTAATTTTGTTAGGAATTCTAAGCTTCCAAAGTGCAGGCCAAATTCCCTTTCCAACATAGCCCCTAGAACTCTAAGCTACCCTTCCTTCTCTCAAACTTCCCTAGCCACCTTGTATGCGGATTTAACAGTAAAAATCCCTTTCCTTTGGTGCATCCAGATCATAAAGTCCTCCACATGTCTTCGACTAAGTTGTATTCTACAAATAGCTTCGTCATCTTCTTTTTCAAACATATCCATGATAAAATCAGGCCTCCATGCATGCAAGTCTTGGTCAATTAATTCAGCAACAATCACCTCTCGAACTTCATCCTTCACTAGATGTAAAGGCACATTTTTTGGATAATTCGGTATTCATTTATCCCCTAGAATCCGAATTGAATGGCCATTCCCAACTCTCCAACAACACTCAGGCTTCAAAATAGGAAAAGTAGCCACAATGCTTTTCCAAACAAGAGAACGATTTGGGGCCTCCTTGGCATCAAAGAGATGAGTTCTTGGGAAATATCTAGCTTTAAGGCATTGAAATACTAAAGAATTATTATCATGCAGCATCCTCCACCCTTATTTAGCTAACATTGCTAAATTAAAGGCCCTTAAATCCCTAAGTACATCATTTGAGATAAGTACAAGTTAAATATTAACTTTTTATTTCATTTGGTTCAATATTTCAAGACTTATCTAATTAAAAAATAAATATTGTTTGTATCATTTGATTCAATATTTCAAGACTTTTCTTCTCTCATGTATACACACAAAACTCTTTATTTTTTAATTCATCATCTCTCACATATTTCAATTCTATGCAAAAAAAAAAAAAAAAAAAAAAATAGAAATATTCTCAAGTGCAACATTTGAGATAAGAACAAATTAAATATTGACATTTTGTTTCATTTTTTTTAGCAAACAGTAATACTTATTAGAATACACATGAAAATAGTAATAATAGTGTTTTAAACCAGGTTTATAATATATTACATAATCATAGTACAGTTACAAAATGGTCTAACCTTTGTAGTTGTAGACTAGGATTATAAACAGTGGATACTAGACGCACACAACCAATGTGGGATAAACATCCCTCTTTTTTTTTTTAGTAAACAGTAATACTTATTAGAAAACTCTTTGGTTCAATGTTTCAAGACTTTTCTAATTAAAAAATAAATATTCTTTTTATCCTTTGGTTTAATGTTTCAAAAAATTTCATCTCTCATACATACACACAAAACTCTTTGTTTTTTAATGCACCATTTTTCACATCTTACACTTCTACACCTTTATATATACCTACCTATGGCCCTTGATGTCATCCCATGTCAAATACACATAAACCAAAAACGATATTATTTACCTTCAATCTTTCGATAACACCTACCTAGATCTAGCGTTATTATTTCGTCTAATCCTAAACCGTATGAGTTGGCTACAACCAAGAAATGGAGGCTTGCATTTTATATTAAGTAACAACGGCAATTATAATTAATTTTGATGTTAAAGTCAGAAGTTTGTAGATTTGTGAGTTTTGTAAATAATGTGATTGACTGTTGGTCTTTGGGATGTATATTTTATTTTAGAATTGATGAGAAAAAAAAAAAAAAACACATTCAATATCAACTTTTATTCTATAATATTCCTCCAAAGTTTTTTTTTTTTTTTTTTTTTCTCATTACTTCAATTGAATAATTATAATAGATATGTGTGTATAATTTATAATTGTTGTTTTTTTTTTTTTTTTTTATGATAAACTCATTATTAATAAAGTTCTATAACAATTATTTTATAATACACTAGCCTCTAAGCATGTGCGTTGACGTGCTCAAAGACTCTTCTATTTTTATTTTTTTTAGTAAAAATTAATAATATGTATCTATTATAATTTAAAAATATGTTTTTTTTTTCAAATAAATAAAAATGATAAACTTTAGAGATAAGCTTTTTTTAATGTGAAAGGAAAAAAATCTTAAATTTTATGAATTCTCCTTTTGAATTTAAAATGAAATTTATTATTTGACATATATGACTATATTTCTAAATAAAGTTACTCTTCATTAATAAAAATATTTTTGAACTACATAAAAGTCCAGTTAAAAGAGGAAAATCCTCTTATATATATAGTAAGTATAGATATACAAAATTCTTCAAAACCATCTTACATAAAGCATTATAACATTACCCTTGCATAGTATAGGTAATTTACTAGTTTAACTTAAAAATTATTAGATGCACCATAAGAAAATAAATACTTTAAACCAAAAATTACAAATTAAATATAAAAATTCATAAATAACAAAAGTTTAATGATAAATTCAGTCCTACATCAAATGTTCTTCTCATTAATACCCGGTAGATGTAGAGGATTTGCCAAACCGCATAAAGTCTTGTATTACCTGAGTTATTTTTAGCTTTACTCTAATCCTTGAAGAGCTATTTCATAACAAATTTCCGTTACTGCATTAACGAAATTGAAGTAAAAACCTGCTACACCAGGCAATACAAACAAATCTCTTGCAAGAACAATCATTCATACGAAGTAGTTTGTTTGCTTATGTAGGAAAAACAAGGAACAGAGAGTCGTTGATGCGGTAAAAGAAAGACGAAACTTTTCATTCATATTCCCTAGATGTTTTTTGATGGACTCCCCTTAATCTTGCGGCTGCTTCTGCACAAGTTTAACGTTAATGAATAGCTGATTAATGATATGGAAAGCAGTCATCTTAGCATAAGACAAGAGAAGAGAACTAATGTACCAGCTGGTTGCTGCAACTGAGTGCAGATCTCAATGACTTCAACTATAGGTGCCCAATCACCGAAGTTTCTCTCAATAAACTGGTAAGCAATGCCACTCTTTCCACTGCCAACTATAAAGAGTCCACCTTTGATTTCACCTTCTCCTCTGAAGTTTTGCTCTATTATTGCCATTGCTTTTGCACGCTTGTAATTTGCAATTGCTCGCGGGTTGAAAACAAATCCTGATAAGAATTTCTCCTTGAGAAGTTTCCTGCCACCAAGAGCTTTGAAGAATTCCATACCCCGATCAAACAGTACGGCACAACCCCAATATCTTGGCCAAAAGTCCTTTACCTGCACAAAACCAACATATATAATTAGTTAATTACATCAAATAAAGAGAAGTTGCAGATTGGAAGAGCTACAAGAGTTTACTGAATATATATTTACCTCCGAATCTATTTGCTCATGAAGAATCGCAAATAGTTGAACTCCTAGTGCATCAAATATCGGTTTTTTGGCATATAGCTGGTGAGCTTCAGCTCTACACATGATGCACCTGTTTTCAAGTGTAAGAGATGTTACTTGATTTGAGAAACAAATACTATAAAGCCTTTATCAGCAGTGGCGGCACCACGTTAAGCTCCCTTTAAAAAACATTAGGAACACCCTCAAGCAAAATTAAGAACACCCTCAAATAAAATAAAATAAAAATTTATTCATTCTACTTTCAAGCAAAAAAACAAAAAAAAAAAGGCCAAAAAATTTTAGAATTAAAATCTGAAGAAAAAAAAAATTTGTAACAAAGTAAGCCCACAAAAAAGCCCAACAATATTACTAGCACTTTAAAAGGCCATAAAAAGAATTTATGATCTAATCTATAAAAGAAAATTTAGCACAACAACATAAATCACAAAATAGTAAAGCTAAAGAAAATTTAACCCAATCAACCAAATTTTATCAAAAACAAATAGCCCAGCCTTTCAAAAATTTAAAACAAAACTAATCTGCCATTCCATCAAAGATTAAAAAAAAAAAAATACACAAACAAATAAATAAAACCCTAAGCCTAACCAAGAGACTCAGCAACTGATGGTTGAAGTAAAGCAGTGAAGGGAGAGGCAGCAGCAGCAGCATGGTAGCAGCAGAGTCGCCAGCCCCGCCCCTAGCCCAAACTCACCAGATCTGGTATCTCTCTCTCTCTCTCTCTCACTCATAAGCAAGTGAGCAATGAGCACCCAAAAAAAAAAAAAATCTCTTAAACTGTCTAATACAAAAGAGAGAGAGAGAGAGAGAGGGAGAGAGAGTTCTTTTTCTTTTTAAGAGACTTAAACAATGACTTAAAGAAAATAGTAGAAGTGTCTAGTGGTGGATTAATGTCCTCCCACATGTTGTGCTCTATGAGTTGAATTGTCTTTTTTTTTTTTTTTTTTTCTTTTATTTATTTATTATTATTTTTTTTTTTGTCTTTTTGTGCTTATATGAATAGCAGTTTTTTTAATGGTAAATAGTTATGTTTTTCTGTTAGTGTCTTTTTTTAAAAGTAAAAATTGAGTTTGTTTGAAACTTTGAAATTAATTGGGAGTTGAGATATAATAAAGTTAGTGAATTGTAGTGTTGTGTTGTGTACATCAGTACATAGTGCAACAATGAATTTTTTTTTTTCCTTCTGTATGTGCATTTATTTCTTTGTTCAATCCTTGTTGACGATTTATTAAGAATTTATTTGGGAACAGCTTATTTGACTGAAATTGAAAACTTTTTATTGGGGCATGAGGTTTGTCTATTGAGTGGGGTAGGGGTGGATGGGCATATGAGGCCGGGTGAGATATTGAATTGGGGGAAGTAAATGCACATAGGATGTGTGTTAGTGCACCTAATAAACAATAATTTAATTAACTAATAATTAATTAAGGGAAGCAACTTGTGGGGACTCAATTTGTAATGGACCCATGACAATAAAATTTGTAGAGATGTGGGTGTAAGGGCTAGGCATTAGCAATACAAACACCGGATGATGTGAAATCAACAGGCGTAATAACAAAGTAATTTTACTGAGTGTTTTCTATGAGGATAAGGACCATGACTCTGGTTAGGTGTTTATAAGGATCTTTATAATGACTTTGGATAAGTGTTTGTGAGGATCCTGATGATTTTGGTTAAGTGTTTGTGAAGCGTATTCGTCCTTGGCTCAGTCCGAGGATCTCTTTTCCTTAGAGTTGATCTAAATCCTGTCCTTTTTTCTTAGGACTGATTTATCTCCTCCTTTTATGCTAAGAATCCTCTTGATTATATAGTATCGTTTTAGTTAATTTTAGCCGTCCACTTGTCAGTTATTCGAACTCTGTGTATAAGGGTTTGTCCCATCATCTACTTTTGCAGGCTTTATATTAGTTCTCAGCCGCCTTTGCAGGCCTTCTATTAGTTGGAGTGACCAAGGCACCTGGGTTTACTGGTCACTTCACCATTAAAGCGGCCAGAATGTTGGTGGAGTACATTTAATGGGTGGGAGATATTTTTCCTTCATCAACGTCGGTTTGCCGAGGAGGTGGGCATCCTCGGCGAGGCCCCTTGAGGGTTTAGGCTTTTCCCTTTTACCCTCGGCCTCTATATTCTCCTCGGCGCGGGCCTTGGGCCGGCTATGGAGTGGGCCGGGGTTGTTTAAATATTTGGGGCCACACACAACTAATAAACAATAATTTATAATTTAATTAACCAATATATTATAAAAGAAAAACAAATTAAATTATGTTAGGCTAAACAACAATTAATAATTTTATAATTAATAAAACAACAATATAACAAATTATTAGATTGTGTAATTTATGCTTCTTAAGGAACACCTTGAGAAAAATTTCTAGAGCCGCTACTGTTTATCAACATATTAATATGACGAGTCCTCAATTTCTACAGTTCCATTTTACTGCTTCCTCACGTAACTCTTACTAATATATTTAGTATTTACTGTAACAATGAGGCCACCCACGTAACTCTTACATAATATTCATAAATATAATGAGACCACCCACTTGGTTGATCCCACAGTAGCAAAATTTTCATGTGTTAATGTGTGTGTGTGTGTGTGTGTGTGTGTGTGTGTGAATATGGGAATTTACCCAGTGGGAAATATTGTTTACACTCAGATCTTGAATACTTTGTATGCACAACCTCCATAATTTCACAAGATACTTTGCATGCACAACATCCTTTTTTTTCTGTTAATGTTCACATTTAAAAGGTGAAATTGGTGGTGTACAGACATGTATGTTAACAAGTGTGTAAGAAGAAATGAAAAATTGTCCTTACCCAGGACGTCGGATGCAGAGAAGCACAGGCTGCACAGCAGGTTTATCTGGCCACAGTTCTGAAGCTTTCATAGGCGGCGTTTTTGTTTTCACCAAAAGCTCCATCCCCAGCTTATACTCAGGAGTTAGCTTTTGAGTGGAGATACTTTCAATTGCGGTGTAAGGAGCGACTGTGTCAACTATAGGAGGAGGTTTTACACAACCGCACACTCTAGGCTCAGCAGGTTCTGCACCAACAATTCCTTTGAACATGTACCCATCTTTAATCTTCAAATCAGCCAATGATTGTTCTATTGACTTATCAGAAGTTACTCTTCTCACAGACTTAGGGCCCGGGGATTTTTTTTATACTACTTTGCACATTTCTAGAGTCCAATGTCTTGTACACACGGCTGCTATTTCTAGAAGGCATACTGATTTTTTTTGTAGGAGGGAAAGCATGTGGTTTGGGAAGCAAATCTGCACATGAACTGGTTCTATCCATGAAGCGGGCTATGTGGCCTCGCTTCATACCAAACTGAGAAGAAAGTTCCTCGTGGCTCAAGTAAAGCAGCTCACTCAGGCATCTCCCATCTGACTCTATCTCATCTCCATATTGTATTAAACCACGGTCATGCAGGTATGACCTGATTTCCAATGCATCCTGAAGTGAAAACAATGATGTAACAATATGCCTCAGTAAATATTATTGATAACAATGATTCTAAAAATATATGTTGAATAGTATAATCAAATCCATTTACATGACAAATATTATAGTTTCATTTTATTTCAGAAATTTAAGAGAATGATTTTTGGAAATTTTAACTTGTGATAGAATTGATATACGTGTCAATATATATATGATGAAAAAGCTGATTCTGCATGTGTTAACCCACCTTTTGCTGTTGTGTCATGTTTAATTCATTCATGTCTTCTGAATTCATAATCTTCAAGGTTGGCACATCATCCCAGCCTTCTTCTACAAGCTTTGGCAGCAGTCCCTTCAGAACTCCATGTCCCACGTACTCATCCATTACTCTTCCAAGGCAGAGAATGGTCCAAATGAATTTACTCTAACTAGTCAGGATGTACAAATGACCTTTATAATAGACCTTGAACAAATTAAATCAAAGTTAGCTCTCCTCTAATCACTTAAGACGTATAATCTACCTTTAACTCATTAAATTAATGATACTTTAAAATAATATACCTCTAACTTTGGCGATGTCAACGATGTATCAGTTTCATTGAACTTTTCTGTTTGTTTCTGTAAAGTTGTAATTTACAACTGTGTATTTGTTGGCTTTTATTCCGTGCCAAATTTGATTGTAATTATGTTTCAATCGTTTAAAACCCTGTATTTGTTGTGGGACTTGATGTAAGGGGTGTGTGAGAGAAAGAGTGTTGAAGACTCAAGCATTTGAAGAAGAAAAGAATTCTCGCGGGTACCTCGCGGGTATGTCGCGACCAAGCTTCCCGCGAAGTGAGACATGTGCCAGGCACATGATGGAATGCGAAGAGTCATGCCAGGTGGAGACAACTGTGTCTCGCGAGTATCTCGCGGGTAAGGCCTTCCCGCGAGACACCCGCGAGACTAGCTGTTCTGCCAGCCTGTATTCTTTGAGTCACACCTTTTGCACCCCTCCTATATATACCATCTTTACCCACATTTGTTGAGGAATGCTTCAGAGAGAAAACCCTAGCCAAACACATTGGTAATTAGAGATTGTCTTCCCCACCTTCTCTAAACATTTTGCTTGTGGTATCTCCTCAACCCTTCCCTCTCCATTGTCCACATCTTTGAGAGGTTGATAGCCCAAACACTTGACACACCTTAGAGAGTGCTGAGTGACGTTTTGGTGCTGCTGGGAAGCATAGGAAGGAGCCTTTAATGGCAGATGCAACATGGAGCTTGTTGCGGGATCCGGATAACTAGGACAAGACACGGTTCCGAGAAGCCTTGTTGGAGTAGGAGCTTGGAGGGCTTAGGTACATCGGGTAGACTAGGCTTGGAGGGTCTTTTGCTAATCCATGTATCCCAACTGATTGTCTAGTGGATCGATTTCCGCTTGGAGGGCGGCGGAGAGGTTTTTCGCCGAGTTCTTCGGTTTCCTCTTCGATAACACGTCTCGGTGTTATTTGTGTTTGCATCCTTCTTCCCTACTCTTGTTCATTTCATTCTTACTGCTGAGTTGCTTTAAATTATGAATTAGAGTAGTTGTTTTATTTATACGTTGTGTTTACACTATTCCGCATTTATCATTAAGTTAGTGTAAAATCAACCAAGCCGTAATTTGAATTTGGGGGTCTAAACCGCTCGTGTGTTTTCAACACATTTTCGAGCTTTCAGTTTCCTGTATGGAAAGGATCAACCATTCCACCCAACATAAGTTTGATTGTGATTATCAAATTCAAAAAGATTTTATTTTCCTTTTAATATAATTGACTAGATATCATATACAAAGGGGGAAAATTTTTTTGCTTATAATACGGTGTGCTAGATTCTATAGCGTTAACGTGTATAGTGTTGTGGGCTTTAGGCCCAACTAGATTACTTGTATAGCACACATTCTTGTACTACACTCTTACTTGTACTGCACTCATATGCCTCCTATATAAAGGCACTCATGTATATTCTTTCAGTAAAAAATACAATATAATTATTCAGTATTTCTAACATGGTATCAAAGTCATTGCTCTAACTTCTTGTGTCTTACAGTCTTGTCTTTGTTGGTATTTTCCGCTGCCTCGACTTCTTCGGTCAATAAACCTTTTTTGTGCCCTCTCCTGACTGCTCCACCGCAGTCAAAGGTGCCCAAGGTTGAATCTTCACCGCCAGAAGCTCGATCACCGCCGCCAAGATCACTACCTCCATCGGATCTTCCACATCGGACCTCCGATTAAGACATAAGACATATCAACGTGTAGATTTTCAACCAATCTACACAAAGCCGCCAGAATCATCATCATCTGACCCTCTATGTGCCGCCACGCGCCGATCAAAGATTCAGCAGTTTTTCCATGCGCCTCACGTGCCTTTAGTATTGCTCCGATCATCTCACCGCCACCGTCATCATAATCGTCCTTCTCCGATCTACATCATTGGAAAAGAATCGGCCTCATCGGACTCCTCACGCGCCTTCACATGCCGTCTAATGCTTCGGCGAAGATTGAACCACGCACCTTATGCGCCCCACGGGCCGCTGGGTCACCTACTGACGTCAACACTGCCATGTCAGCATCCACGTAAGCCCTAGTTAACGTCATCATCTTACGTCATCCATCTGACGTCATCACAAGGAGTTGACCGCACCATTGACTGTTGACTTTGACTTTGACCGTTGAGTTGACTTTTTCTCATGGTTGACTTTTATAGTCCAGGTGCTCCTTACCCAGTTTTTCGAGTAGATTTCATTTTTGTTATCTGTTTTTGCATATTTATCTTCTAAATAAAGAATAAGGACAGGTCTTCTTCTTGTTGCAATAATCGTAGCCGACAATCCAACAAACGTTTTTGCAATTTTTGCAAACGTTTTGGCTACAATATTGAGACTTGTTATCGCCATAACAAATCAGCTAATTCACTTTCTGTTGCTACTATTGCTAACACTGAGAGTGTACAGCCAATGGCTCCCATCTTTGCACAATCTAAATCTTCAGGACGCACTTTCACCATGTCCACAGATGACCTTAAAAGCATCATCGCCAATGTCATTCATATGGTTCGTAATGCATCTTATTCCTTTTCTCTCGCAGCTTTATCTGTTATGTCTCCTTCCTCTTTGCTTATGAATTCCGCTTGTTGCAATCACATGATACCTCATTCATCCTTATTTTCTAAACTCAAACCTGCTCCACACCCTCTTAATATTCGCACAGCAAATGGTTCCACAATGTTTGGCCATAATATAGGTTCTATTTCGACCTCCAACCTCTCAGTTCCTAGGGTCTTTAATGTTTCTGACCTTTCTTTCAATTTATTTTCTGTGGGACAATTAGCTGAGTTAGGTTATTGCATTATATTTTATTATTCTTGGTGTATTATGTAGGATCCAAGGACGTGACAGGAGCTTGGGACTGGTCCCAGAGTTAGGTGTATGTTTCTCATGGACAACTTTCGTCTTCTACTTCTTGCTCCTGTTTCTATTGCTGCAACTGCTACAATTTCTTTAATTCCTTCCCTTGCACTTTGGCATGCTTGACTTGGTCACGCATCTTCCTCTCAGGTACAACAATTGGCTTTTAGAGGTTTGTTAGGTTCAGTATCTACAAAAAATTTTGATTGTGTTTCATGTCAGTTAGGAAAACAACCAGCTTTGCCTTTCAATACTAATGAATCAATATCTACTGATATCTTTGACCTTATTCATTTTGATGTTTGGGGGCCTTCTTCCGTCTCTAGCATTGGTGGGTCTCGATATTTTGTTGTCTTTGTTGATGATTACTCTCGCTATAGCTGGATTTTTAATATGAAACATCGTTATGAATTATTAGAAGTATATTCTAATTTTGCAAAAATGGTTGAAACTCAGTTTTCCAGACGCATCAAAATTTTTCAATCTGATAATACTCTTGAATACACTCAATATGCTTTCCAAGCTATTTTGCATTCCTATGGCACTGTTCATCAACTAATTTGTCCAGGTATATCTCAGCAAAATGGAAGAGCCAAACGAAAACTTTTTCATATTCTTGACACTGTTCGTGCTCTCCTTCTCTCTACCAAAGTTCCTGCTCCTTTTTGGGGTGAAGCTTCTCTTTATGCTCTTCATGTTGTTCATGCTATTAATCGCATTTTGAGTCCTGTTATCCAAAATCAAACTCCATATAAGCACCTTTTTGGGTCACCTCTAACCTATCACCACCTTCGCTCCTTCGGTTTTGCTTGTTTCGTTCTTCTTCAGCCACATAAGCATAACAAACTTGAGCCTCGGTCAAGACTTTGTTATTTTCTTGGCTATGGAGAAACTCAAATGGGGTATCGGTGTTATGATCCTGTCTCTCATCATCTTCGTATCTTCCGCAATGTTGTCTTTTGAGATCATCGCCTCTTTGTCGAGCTCTCTCACTTCCGTGTCTTCTTGTCTTCCTTCTCCGTCTTAGATCTTTTTCCTGATGAGGCACATATTCCTTCTATAGCTGCTCCTAATCCTCCTGTAGTTGCTCCTGATTCTCCTGTAGACTTCTCTGTCCAACCACCAGATATCACTGATCTCTTTCCTAGTTCACCCTTTAATGAACATGTGGAAGATGAACAGGTCGAAGATGAGCTACCCAACCCTAACCCTGAGCTTGAGTCCTCTGCTCCTGCTCCGCTTGAAGATCTTGCAAAAGAAATTCCACTCTGTCACTCAACTCGGATAAGATCTATTTCTGCACATTTACTTAACTATCATTGTTACATTGCCCTTGCTACACTACACGAGCCTTACACCTATTGTGAGACTTTCACTGACCCTTTATGGTAGATTGCAATGAAAGAGGAACTTGATGCATTATCTAAAAATCATACTTGAGATTTGGTGACACTCCCCCTTGGGAAATCTGTGGTTGGTTGTAAGTGGATCTACAAGATTAAGACTCACTCTGATGGGTCCATTAAGCGCTACAAAGCTCGTCTTATTGCAAAAGGTTTTACGCAGGAGTATGGGATTGATTATGAAGAGACCTTTACTCCGGTTGCTCGTATCTCATTTGTTCGTGCCCTCTTAGCTTTTGCTACTACCAATAAATGGGACATCTTTTCGGATGGATGTCAAAAATGCATTCCTTAATAAGGATTTAAGTGAACAATTTTATATGCAACCTCCTCCTGGTCTCTCTGTTGACTCAAACAAGGTTTGTCACCTTTGACGTGCACTTTATGGCTTTAAACAAGCTCCACGAGCTTGATTTGCCAAATTTAGCTCTACCATCTCTCACTTGGGTTACATGGCCAGTCATTTTGATTTTGCCTTATTTCTTTGCCACACTGACAAAGGCACTATTTTACTTCTCTTGTATGTGGATGATATGATCATAACTAGTGATGACCTCAGTGGCATTCAAGAACTCAAGAATTTTCTCAGTCAGTAGTTTGAGATGAAAGATCTTGGACATATCAGTTACTTCTTGGGTCTTGAAATCACTCATTCTACTTCTTGTCTCGAGCTGGACTCACTGATAGCAAGACTGTTGACACTCCAGTTGAGCTTAATGCACATCTGACTCCCTCGGAGGGAAACCATTTACTAATCCCTCTCTTTATAGACGCTTGGTTGGCAACCTAGTTTATCTCACTGTCACTCATCCAGACATTTCCTATGCTGTTCACTAAGTGAGCCAGTAGCTGTCTGCTCCACGATCGACTCATATGCTGCTATTCTTTACATTCTTCAATACCTAAAAGGCACTCTATTCCATGGTCTTTTCTACTCTACTCAGTCTCCTCTTATTCTCTATGCATTTTCTGATGCTAATTGAGTAGGAGATCCCATTGATCATAGGTCCACCACTGGTTATTGCTTTCTTCTTGGTTCTTCTCTAATCTCTTAGTGAAGCAAGAAACAAACTTATGTGGCCCGGTCCAGTACTGAAGCAGAATATCGTGCCCTTGCTGATACCACATCTGAGTTCCTTTGGCTACGATGACTTCTCAAAGACTTAGGTGTGTCTACATCCTCTGTTACTCCTCCTTATTGTGACAATCAGAGTGCCATTCATATTGCTCACAACGATGTCTTCCATGAACGGACTAAACATATCAAGATCGATTATCATTTTATCCGTTATCATCTTGTCCATAGTGCTCTCAAGCTGATCTTAGTCTCCTCTAAAGACAACTTGCAAATATCTTCACCAAGTCACATCCTAAGAGGCGCTTTTGTACTTTGGTTGACAACCTCAAGTTGGTCTCACATCCACCTTAAGTTTGAGGAGGGCTGTTAACGTGTATAGTGTTGTGGGCTTTAGGCCCAACTAGATTACTTGTATAGTACACATTCTTGTACTACACTCTTACTTGTACTGCACTCATATGCCTCCTATATAAAGGCACTCATGTATATTATTTCAGTGAAAAATACAATATAATTATTCAGTATTTCTAACACATAGATATGAAGCATACCCTTGTGTGAGCATAGCATTTTTGTGTACTTTTTTTACACTGTGAAAAAGCCATATTCTTATAGTCTTATGGCTTGTTTGACATACTCTTATATTCTCCTGAGTGGCTAAATTGTTAGAATTAAACAATATGCTTTGGTAGTTGTACGAAATTCCAAACAATGTAAAAGAAAGAATGATAGGATATATTCTTTGATGGACTTATTCTTTCGATAAACTAAATGCAAATAGGAGTCTTCAATCAGTAATCTCATGCTCTTGACCAGCCCAGGTTAATGTTGCCAATTTGAGGTCTTACTTAGTAAAGTATTGTGTCATTACCGGCTCAAAATGGCATATTATATTACTAGTTGCTCTGAAGAATGCCAACATCTGTGGCCAGCTTGCCAAGGCAATTGCCTATTGGGTATGTTGCAAACTTTGATACACAACAGGTCAAACTCCCTTTTGCCTTCTTTTGCCGTCTCTCCATTTCATCTAGGTTTCTTCTATGGTTCCGGAGAAAGTTGTTCGGATGTTCTAAAACAAATCACTGAACCTACTTCAACTTAACAAATTTAATTGAGCTTTGGGCTTGGCTCTTAGAGTTGTTAAAAACCTATAATCAAACTAATTATTGTCTCAGCTACGAATAGAGAAAAATAATGGTGGTAAATATGGGTTAGGATTAAGGATGGAAAAACAATGGGGTCTAAATATGCAAGCCCAGAAATGATGGCAGATTCAAATTTTGGCATGTTTGCAATCTAGACTCGACCAACCCTGGATGCCAACAATCTTAACCCAGCTTTTATTTCAAAACCTAGGGGGGGTCATGGCCCCCCTCTGCCCCCCTCTCTCCACCAGTGATAGCAGGGGTTAGGTAGTTGGACCGAATAGAATCATGACAAAATCCTTCATATTTGCTGAGATTATTGAATCCAAGATTGGGTTGTCCATTTTGTTTAACAAATTAATTGGTCACCAATAAGGGTGTGAATTGTGCATTCAATCCTGTAAATTTGACCCAACCTGATAAGGGTAATTCTAGAAGTTTGATAAATTCAAGGCAAAGTTGATGAACCCAATGAACCCGACAACCTTGCTTGTGCACCGTAAACGACATTATAAAGTCGACAATTCCACCTCAAGGCCGATGGGTACGCCTCGAGATCAATGACGCTCGAATGAGATGACTAGGATGTATGGACGAGCTAAAAAATTGATGGAAGGAAGCTGAAGGGGATGGGTAAACCTTTGACAAATCTGACGTGATCTTACTTAGTCCCCACGCATGAATATATAAGAAAACATCTTGTGCTCCACGACTAACCCTAATCAAGGGGACTCCTACAAGGAAAGGATCCTGCAAGATGCGTACATTAATGAAGATCTTCCCCACAAGGAAAAGCCCTCTTTGCCAAGGAACAATGTCAACCCTACCTACTATAAAAACTCCAAAAACCTTCACAAACCAAGGTACGCATAATTTCCCCAGCTCTGACACTCTAGAGTTATGAAAGTTCTCTAACTTGATCTTAGGAGGGTACTTGGCCGGTACCACACCGGTACTCTCTACAATGTGTTCTTTGTTTTTGTTTCGCAGGTGTTGTCTCGAGCACGTGAGGATTGTGTGACTTACTGATGATTTTTGGCATCATCACAACCCAACCGAACTTGGTACCTTGGATTTTATGGGTTGATGGGTTGAATTGGTGATATGAGAATTTCAATGTCCTCCACAAAAATCACACTTGGGATATGGTTTATTTGCCTTCTAGTTAGTCTGTAGTAGGTTATAGGTAGGTTTACAAGATCAAGACCAAGGCTAATGGATCTGTTGAACGATACAGAGCTTGCCTAGTTGCCAAGAGCTTTATTCAAGAATATGGCATTGACTATGAGAAAATATTTGCTCATGTTGCTTGCCTTACATTTGTTAAATATCTCATTGCTGTGGCCGCTATTCGCCATTGGCCTCTTTATCAAATAGATGTGAAGAATGCTTTCCTCAATGGAGACCTCCAAGAAAAAGTGTACATACAACCACCCCTTAGCTATACTCACTCAGGCCGTCAAGTTTGTTGCCTTCACCATGCTCTTTATGGCCTCAAGCGGGCTACTCAGGCTTGGTTTGAAATAGCTCAGTTATTGCTCAGCAGGGCTTCACTTTGAGTCCTCATGACACTGCTCTTTTCGTCTGAAGATCCTCTACTAGTATCACTCTTATTCTTCTTTATGTTGATGACATGATTATTACTGGAGATGACTCTACAGGTATCCACTCTCTTCAACACTTCCTTAGTTAGCAATTTGAGATGAAAGATATGGGCACTCTCAGCTATTTTTTTGGGCTTGAGGTTACCTCATCCTCTAATGGATACTATCTTTCTCAAGCTAAATATGCTTTTGATCTTCTCTCCAAATCGGTATCACAGATAACAAGACTGTTTCCATTCCCCTAGAATTTAATGCCAAGCTCACACCCTTGGATGGTGAACCTATACCAGATGCTACTCATTACCGTCAGTTGGTTAGTAGTCTGATCTATCTCACTGTCACTCGCTTGGATATTTCACATGCCATAAGTATAGTTAGTAAGTTCATGGATGTCCCTCGTTCTGTCCACTGTGTTGCTGTTCTTCGGATTCTCCGAAACGTCAAGGGCACACTTTATCATGGTCTTCACTACTCCTCTTGGTCTTCTCTCAAGCTCCATGCTTATTCAAATACAGATTGGGCAAGTAATCCAAATGATCGATGCTCCATCACAGGTTTTTGTTTCTTGTTAGGTACTTCTCTTGTCTAATGGCATAGCAAGAAGCAAGACGTGGTTTCCCGTTTTAGTACTGAGGTTGAGTATCGTGCCCTTGCTAACACCACTTGCGAGCTTGGATGGCTCTTAGCTGATATGGATGCTCCACAGCCCACTATCACTCCTCTTTACTGTGATAATCACAGTGCTATCTACATTGCTTATAACAATGTCTTCCATAAGCCCACCAAGCACATTGAGATAGACTCCCACATCACTTGCCAGCATCTCAAGAAAGGCAATCTCCAGTTGTTCTCCATTTCCTCTTGTTAGGAATATGTGGAACATGTTATGAACATATGTCATATAGAATTGGCTAATCTTTTGACAGAATGCACTTTACTTGTAATTTGGTAGATCTAGGATGTATTTAATACTTCAAGGAACAAGAGTTCAAGTCCAAGTATTGAAGCAAAGCAAATCTGTCCAAAAATCAAGTGAAGAAGTGTTGTTCATTAAAGCTCGACAAATGTATCTATTGAGAATTACGAAATTCAGATTTCTAGATCTCTTTTCCCCCATTTCCAAGCTATGTGTTTAGGTTTTCTTTTCCTACAACCCTAGACATATATAAGGATTATTTTAAAGGCAATCATAAGGTTGTTGCACTTGTTGTTACATGCATGTTGTGATTGGAGACAATCTGCCCTAATTCATCTTTCTCTTGAAGAAGCTGCTGCGTTTGTACACCGTAAGGTTTTATGACCAAGGAACTTCTTGATCTTCATCTTGTGGATGAATTGAAGAACTTTGCAGCCAACATCTTTCTCAAGTTGGTGTGTTAGTCATGTACTGGGATCCGTACATTGATTGGTTAGTCACGTACTTAGAGTCGTGCATTGAAAGGAGAGATTGTTACTACATTACAAGTCTAATTGTGTATTGGGGTAAAGGTTCAACTGTAAGTTGGTATAAGGTACTGGGATTCCTTTACTTGTAACCGCTTGTTTTAATAATAGTAAATTCTCGGGAGTGTTGACCTTAAATTCACCCTGTGGGGTTTTGCTTCGGTGGTTTTCCTCATTCGTAAACAAATCACCCATGTTAAATTTAATTTTTGCTGCATTTATTTATTTGGTGATTTGTTTATGCTACCACGTGTATTGTATGTTAAATTGACTTAATTAATTCACCTGGCTAATTAATTGGTTAATTTACCTGAGTCAATACATTCTTGGCCTATCAAGTGGTATTAGAGTGGGCACATTCTGATTATGGTTAATCTTTGCTGTGTGATCCATTAACCCCCGTTTGTCATGGATAAAGGACAATATTTAATTATGATAGGCCACAAACTGAATGACCCCTTGTGATTTTAAACTAATTAATTAATTAAGTCAAGTTATTAATTAATCAATTTAAAATGCAAATACATGGCAGCACAAACAAATCACCGAATAACAAAATATGCAGCGGAAAATAAAAGACACGGTGATTTGTTCACGAATGGGGAAAAACCCTAACGGCAAAAACCCCACCGGGTGATTTTCAGGTCACCACTCCCGAAACTCCACTATTATCAAATCAAGCGGTTACAAATAAGGAATCCCAAGTACCTTACCAACCTACAGTTGAACCCTTACCCCAATACCCAATTGGACTTGATCTGTAGCGACAGTTCCCACCTTTGATGCACGGCTCCCAAGTACGTGACTAACCAGATGCGCGGATCCCAGTACGCGACTTCAATCACCAACTTTAGAATGAGAGGTTGGCTGCAGAGTTCTTCAGATCATCCTATGCATGAAGATCAGGAAGATGCTTGGTCACAAAACCCTAAGGTGCACAATACACAGCAACTTCTTGAAGAAGATGATCTAGGTTAAGAACTTCGTCTCAGAGCACAATTTGCTTGAACAAGGATTGCTCAATGCTTATGCAACTTGTGTCTTAGTTGACGGCTCTTAAAACACTCCTTAAATATGTTTAGGGTTAGAAGAAAAGAAGGCCCAAAAACACATTCACGGATCCCAAGAAAATCAGATTAGAATTCTGACTTTTTAAGTCTCGACAGCTAGCAGGTGTCGAGGTAGGTGTCGAGCAGGTGTCGAGCTTTAAAAATTCTGCACTTCAACTTGCTTTTTCTTGGACAGACTTGATGACTTCAACACTTGACTTTGAAACATAGTTTCTTGAAGTATTAAAAACACCTAGAACTACCCAATTACAAGTAGAGTGTGTTTTGTCAAAGGATTAGCCAATTTACATAAACTATGACATATGTTCCTAACACGTAAACACATATGTCCTAACAATCTCCCCCTTTGGCAATCCGTGACAAAACCACAACCAACAAATGAACATATGAGAGAAGTCATAAATCACTCAACTCATATTCACTTGTTACATACAATAAAATCTATCCTAACACAAACTCTTGAAGAACTTTGCAAAAAGAGAGTTTATGGCAAGTAGACTTTGACAACCTGTATTTCTGAAACACTTATAAACAAAACTCATCAAGGCATCTTGTGTGAAACAAAAATAACTAGATTGCATACAAATATAAAGAACATGTGTATAAAGAAAGAAAAGAAACAACACATGAAGAGATAGGTGAAAGAAAAACATACATCCACATATATAGAAAGATAAGTACAATGTATGTAAAACTGATATACAAGACCAATGTATCTAAAAGAATGAAAAGAAAAGATACATCTAAAGCCTCACTACATTCCTCAAAAAGTATGAACACTCCCCCTATCAAAATGTCCTATACTAACTCTCCCCCTAAGATGACTACTCTCATAAACCCAAAACTACTCCCCCTTTTTGTCACGAGTGACAAAGGGTAGAGTGTCATGTAGACATCTCATCAGTAGAGCTAGCATCTCCATCATCATCTGAAGCATCATCGTCATCACTATCATCATCATCATCCTCAGCATCAGACTCTGAAGCAACTGGAGGTGGTGGAGGAGAAGCCTCAGAAGCAAAACCACCCATGGTCGCCTGCCGTCGTGCAATACGACCAACACGAACGTTCACCTGATACACCTCAGTGGTAAGTGTATCGAGGCGAGCATCCATGCGCTGCAGTTGCGCCATAATATCTCCAAGGGATACATCGCTGGAGGAAGGAAGAGAAGTCGATGTAGATGGAGCAGATCTGGACGGAGCCGAACGGGAGGGTGGAGTGAAATCCGGCTGTCTCGCCCTGAACTGTGCCTGGCTACGTTTTACGGTAGCGGCATCTATGGCAGAGATGTGTGTGAAGTGGTCGGAGACAGGGAAAGGGATGGAAAAATGGCGTAGTATCCTCGTGATAGCGGAAGGAAAGATGAGCTTATCATGGGACGCCGCATCTAGATGAACATCTATGATAGAGAAAATAAAATGAGAGGGAAAATCTATAGTGAGATGCTCAAGTAGAGAAAGCAAGAAACGAGCACGAGGCTCTGTGATAGAGTTATAATGAGAGAGAGGATGAAGTACAAAAGTCATCACCATGTTAAGGAATCTAGGACCTTTAGCAAAAGGTCTACATGATGTGTACATATGCTCACCCCACTCAGAAGGGCGCTCACAGAAAGCAGAAATGAGCTCATCCCTGGACACAGTCCTCAGTCGCTCACAGGTAGGATAGTCAGGAAACTCTATCCTAGGAACATGAAGCACATCCGCAACCAGCTGCGGTGTGACAGCAATGCGCGTACCTCGAACGCGAGTGAAAAAGAGAGGTACTGAACGATCAATCCCGTGCATGTTGGAGTAAAACTCCTAAATCAGCACGAGAGGACAAGTGACCGGGACGTCACACAGTGACTCCCATCCCCTACTGTGAATGACAGAGGGAAGGTCAGTATCGGCGAAGTCCGCCAGAACAACGTGGCGTTCCGAATGAACACCTCGTTTAGAGAAGTTCTCAGTAAATGCCTTGTAGGCATCTCCATCACGGAACCGAAGATTATGAGGAGCATGATCAGAAGATGAAGAAGCTCCAGAACGCAGAGGGTTCCGAGCCGGAGTAGATTTACGTTTAGGTGCCATAGATGCAACTAACGTAAAAGAATGAGAAAAGAGATAGAGAGGGAGACAATCAGAAAAGTCCCAAACAGTTCAAATATGACAATATATTGAACAAAATGGACGTATGCATGGGAATGCATGATCATGTGACATGCTAAACAATAAAAACATCATGGGCTCAGCCCAATCCAATCCTAGCAGCACACATTCAAGAATCACACAACTAAATGCATGAAAATATCATTCTAATGCACATGGAATGCAATGTATGACATTTGAAACACTTTTTATTGAAATCCCAACCCAAAATTTCAACAAAAACTCAAAGATTTTGAAAAACCCAAAGTTTTCAAAAAAAATCCCAAAACCTAAGATTTAAATCATGAAATGCATGAAAAGGAAAGGAAAACAAGATCATACCAAGTGATTTGAAGCTAGAAAGTTCGAAAATCAAGTTGGATGAAGGTTGGAGAGAAGAAAAACCGCTCAGGAACACGAACCGCCTCGGAGAGATCGAGAAAAATGCGAAGAAAATCGCGACAGAAGTATATATAGGATCTCCAGTAAATCTCGACAGCAGAGGTGTCGAGAGGTATCGAGAAGCTGTCGAGGAAGGTGTCGAGAGATTATACCTTCGACAGATAAGGTATCGAGGAGGTATCGAGGTACCAAACAGCTCAACCAACATCAGAAGCTCGATCGATCGACGAGGTGTCGAGAAGGTATCGAGCAAACAGAGAGTGAACGGTTTAGACCCCTTAAACAATAACCAGATTGCGTAGCCTAGATTAATTAGCCAAGTTGTTACTTAGTCAAATTATGTAATTCTAGGTTAAAACAATCACAAGATCATATCATGCATATAAAATAAGTAAAGCAGCGGAAATAAAGAACACAGTGATATGATCACCCAGGAAACCACACCGGAAAAACCTGGGGAGGATTTTACCCACCGATCCTCAAGGCAAAACGGAATCCACTAAGAAAGAATTGAAGTTCTTACAAAAGGACTTACAAGCTCCCCGCTTGACTTCCTAATGCTACCCACCAGTAGTAACTTCCTGACACGACCACGCGCAGGCTCCGAGACCACGGACTACTTCTTTCTTTGAACTCCTTCTTCAAGTACAAGCTCCTCACTTGTTTTTCTCTTTAAGCTTTAATGGCTGCAACCTAGTTGATCATCAAGATGTTGATGTGATCTCAATCTTGAAAACCCTAAGCTTTGTGTAAAGGAAAGCTCCTCTAGATCTCACAAGAGATTTACACAAAACCGCAATACATGAGCAACAAAACAACTTGTGCAACTCTGAAAAACGTGGCTAGGGTTTGCCTTATATACCTAGGGCAAAAACATAAAAACCTAGACGTTTAAAGAGTTAGGGCTGAGTTGGAATTCTGCAGAAAAACGCATCTGGGCCGACTTTCGATCGATCGAGTCTAACCTTCGATCGATCGAGCCAGGCCGAGAAGCCCCAATGCTTCTGCAGTCACTCGATTCCAACTTTACAATATTAAACCAACTTTGAGCAAACTTAAACAAGACTAAATACATTGTTTTGATCATGGTTTGCCAACATTACATATTAGAGTTCTAAATACATAAAATCCTAAGACCTTAGAACCTAACAAACTCCCCCTTTGGCAATCCGTGACAAAACACACAATAAAAGCTCAAAGTTTACAAGAATAGCCCTTTACATAATAATGCTCATAAAGAAAAGTTCAACCTAACTACTATCCATCGGTTGCAAGTGTAGACAGCAGCTTGGTCGAATCAACCTGTATATTCCTGAAATACTCAACAAACACATAAACGCATGTGTGGCAGCAAATAGTATATAAACAGGTATAATATTCTTGTAAGATTCACACAACACAAAATAAAGAAATATATCAATGAAGCAACTCATAAATATAAATCAATAAGCAGTGAATCATAAAGACAACAAGAATCAAAAGAAACATGTATATCAATATATCAATCAATGTTACTCCCCCTAACATGAATATCCCAGAAATGATATACAAAGTGAAGCACCTAGATACAATCTAAATAAACTCCACAAAAATATCCATGCTACAAAAAATTTCTCCCCCTAACACAAAAAAATCTCCCCCTATCAACAAAAACACTACTACAAGACAAAACTCTACTCCCCCTTTTTGTGACGGAATGCCAAAGAGCATCATAGACCATCATCAAAAGGAGGTGGTGAGGAAGAACGAAGATGCGCCAAATCCGCCCGCAGAGCACGAATCTCGTCGAACAGATCCACCAAAAGCTGACCATGAGCCGCCTGAACGGTCATGACAGTCTCCAGAGTACGACGAACATCGAAGTCAGCCGCAGAAGGTGGAGCAGCAGCACCTACAGAATCTGGAACAGCCTCACCAGCAGGACCTGTAGAAGAAGAAGGAGGGGCGCTACTAGAGGGATCAGACCTAGGGTGTTTAGAACCAGCTCGAAGATGAGCGGCCCTCTGTCTAAGGAAAGACGCACCTATAGGAGCTATCACATGAACAGGCTCAGAAGCAGGGAAGTCCTCTAAACCTAGATAAAGTAAAATCCTATGAATGAAAATAGGATGGACAAGGGCATGGGCAGTAGATGAACTCCTATACACTTCGTTCAAAGAACGAAGAAAAAGATGGGGAAAACTAATAGGAGCATCTGTGACAAGAGCGTACAAAAAGACACACCTCTCAAGAGGAATGGTGTGCAGATGAGAAATGGGCCAGAGTGAATGACAGGCTATCCTGAAGAATAGATATGTAGTCTCAGGAAGCTCAGCGGTGGTGATCCGAGGATCAGAACCCCACTGGATAGAAGATCCAGTGATGTAGGACATGACATCACTCAGCTCAGGTGACTCATCATAGGGGTAAACAGGATCACTCACCAACGGTACCTCTAGAGCATCAGCCACTACCTGAGGAGTAATGGTGTACTCTTCACCTCGTATCCAACTCCTAACAAGAGTGTTGGAATCATAGACGTGGACAGAGAGGTTCGAAAAGAACTCTCTAATCAAGAGAACCGGAGGTGGAGGATCAGACACGGTCAACAAAGGTAACCAACCCCTACGCTCAAAGTTTGCCCTAATGGCAGGATCTAACTCATCTAAACGAACAGAACGCTCAGCCCAAACCTTCCTATTGAGGTTTAAAGTCTCAAAGGTCTCTTGGTTTTTCTCAGAGGGGAACCGCTCACTATCAAAGGTAGGTGAGGGTGGAGTAGGAGTGGGAATGGTCCTACGAGCTCTAGTCTTCCTAGGCATGGTGCTAAGGAATAGGACAGAGACACACAGAGAAAACCAAAAAGAACAGAGAAAATAAAACCAAGGCAGACTGCAAGTTAGCACAAAAAAAATATAGAATCAAAATCTATATGATGCATGAATCATTAATGATGATATGATGCATGAACTAATGCAGTGATTAGGATAACAGTAAGTTTAATTTGCATAAAATTGGCTTGAACATAGAGTTTCTCAACAAAAACCCAAAAAATTTGATAACCATTTGAAAATTTTTGCAACAAATTGATGAATTAACCATTATATACTATTTGAAACAGTTTATAACAGCCAATTGCAACAATAACACAAGCCAATTTCAACAAGTAAACCCAATTTCACAAAAAGCCCCAATTCGGATCAAACATAAACCCTAGAAATTCAATTTTTCACAAAAGCCAAAATTGATCAAATTAAACATACAAGAACAGGAGTATATAGTGTCCCCAACAAAACCCATTGATCAATTGCACATGAATAGGTCCGAATCAACAAAAATCCCAATGTGAAAAGTTCCGAAAATCTCCTCCTAAAATGCATGAAAAATGCATGAAATCAAGTAAATAAACTCAAAAGCAAGGGTATAAGAGACATACCGGCTTGAGGAGAGAGAGATTATGCAAAAAGTTTGGAAGAAAACGACAAAAACTTGAATCTTTTGGGCTTGCCTCGTCGGAGAGAGAAAAAGGGAAAGGTTTGAAAAAATATTTGAACTTTGAAAAAGTCAGATTTCCTTTTTTTTAAAAAGCATATTCACGATGTTCGATCGATCGAGAATTACATTCGATCGATCGAAAGTGACAGACGTTTTAGCACTTTCTGAGGCACTTTTTCGATCAATCGAGAAACACCCTCGATCGATCGAAATGGGCAAAAATACATTGAATTTTGGGAAAAACACAGTTTTGAAAATTTGCAAACCCAATTTTTTGAAACAACTCCTCAAAGCATTTGAACAAGGAATATAAAATGCATGAGTATGAGATGGAATGCATTTTCAAAAAACCCCAAAATTTTTATACCCACTTCTCTCAAACACAAGTTTTAATTGTCTTCCAAATTAATTTTCTTAAGCAACAAATATGTTGTGCACAAATCTCAAGATATTTTTCAAACTTGGTTGGTCGGACCAAGAACACACACACTAGCATGTACAGTGTTTAACAAAGAGTAACTTGTGTAGTGTGTGAAACTAGCAAAGACTTGAGATACATGTGAGGTGATAAGTGAATGGCAATCAAACACAAAGTCTACACAATTCATCACATAGAATTAAAAGAGACTATCACCTAAAGAGTTACATCCTATAACTCCCACATCTCCTAGATCAAAAGCTTGCAATCATGTAAGTTTCTTTCATTTTTGCCTCTTATTTATATATGAATTGGCATTCAGCCTAATAGTACACACCGGTTTGAATTAAGTGAATTGGCATCAAGCCTAATAGTACACACCAGTTTTAATTTAATTTGAGGCTACACCTTATGTTCTTTTTGTGCATGTGCTACACTTTCTCGAGCACTAAATCTTATGATATGCACTAAGGTGTTCATGATTGGCTAGTGAACAGTGGTGAGATGGTTATTTATGCCTTTCTCAAAGGATCAAGTCCGACAGTCAACAACATGTGACTTCATGATTAAGGCCAAGTGATTAAGAACCACACACATCTTTCCCACACAACATGCACTACAAAGTTTCAACTAGTTAAGTGCAAAAAAAATAAGCTCATCAAAGTTAAACAAGGTACACAAGACATGACATGTGTAAAAAGAAAGACCAACCTTGTTTTCAAAAATCAAGAAAAATTGTGTTCAGCACAGATTTTGCTTTCTCCTTTTTTTTTTTTTTTTTTTTTTTTTTTATATTATTATCAAAAGAGAAAACAAATAAATCCTAGAATGAAATGCATGTATGTAATGCAATGCAAGTCCTAGAACAAAAGAAAAACACAACAACAAAAAAAATGGTCACAACAGAATAGAGTAAAGAAGCACAAGGACCATGTCAGAAAGACTCAGTTAGTTCGAGTCTTTTGCATCCAAAACTTTTTAGATGCACCACGAGCATTGGAGTTTTTATTCACTTTAGAGTGATTCTCAACTCCAGAATTGGAATAAAGGTTTAACGCCTTTACCAATTCACCAATTAGTGCCATAGGATCTTGTGCTTGAGGCACAGGCACTTTTGGTCTTTTAGCTTTCTTATCAGCTTGAAGCTTGTAACAGTTAGGACGAATATGTCCAGACTTACCACAATAATGACAAACCCAAGCAGGTTTACCATGCATCTTGTCCTTCGGTTTGGTAGGCTCCTTAGGTTTGGATTCTCTCAAGTCTACCCTAATCTTCTTGGGTGGTGAAACTTCTATAGGTTTAACAACCTCACTCACAGGGGGTTTTATAGTTTCACTCACAACCTTACTCACAAGAGGTTCAGAAGAAGAAGAAGAAGGAACGAAGACAGTGGAATGGGGTCCAGAATCAAATATGCTTTCTACATATCCTAACCCAGCTTTATCAGAAGGATACTTTTGAACATTTAACATGTGATCAAGTTTAGAACTAGCAGATCTAGCAACAGATAAATCATGTTCCAAAGTTCTAACTTTATCAAGCAACAGCATGTTTTCAGATTTAACATTATTCAAAAGATCATTAGCATCAATTAATTTCACAAGCAAATTTTTCTTCTCAAGCTCAAGAGCATCAATTTTCTTCAGGCCTAAATCAACTTTCATAGCATCCTTTGCAGCAATTTTGCAAAGTTTGTTATAGGCCTCTTGAAGATCTGCGTCTTCAGAGAGTTCCCCATCAGTAGGGTTCTCCTCAGCAGATATGCTTTCATCTACTTTACCAGTAGCAGTGAAAGCAATGAAGTTTCCATCCTCGTCACAACCGGACTCATCATCAGAAACCTCATTATCACTAAGGGTGACAGCCATAGCTTTACCCTTATTTCTCAAGAAAGTAGGACATTCAGATTTGACATGACCATACCCTTGACAACCATAACACTGAGGACCCATAGAGTTATTTGAAGATTGACCTACTTGTTCTCTAGGTTTTTCAAAGTTGTTAACCTTAGTGGGATCATTCTTCCTAAAGTTTCTAGATTCAGCAGTGTTGGTGTTCCTTGCCTTTCTATTAGTGTTTCTAAGAAAGTTCCTAAAATTCTTGGCAAGGTAAGCTATCTCCGTGGGAGAGAGCTCATCATCAAATCCACCACCTTCAACATCATCAACAGACTTTAGTGCCATTGATTTGGATTTGACAGTCTTAGGTAAGTCAGACTCATAGGACTGAAGAGATCCTACAAGCTCATCCACAGGGATGGAGTCAACATCCTTACTTTCAGTAATGGCTGTTACTTTGGGTCTAAAATCTTCAGTTAAAGATCTAAGTATCTTCCTAACAATTTTAGGTTGATCATAGATTTCACCCAAATTATAAGCAGAATTAACAATATCATTCAATTTAGCATAAAACTCATCAAAGGTTTCATCATCAGACATTCTAATGTTTTCAAACCTAGAAGTTAATTGCTGCAGTTTGTTAATTTTAACAGCCTTTGTGCCTTCATGCACAGTTTGGAGGATTTTCCAAGCAGTATGAGCAACCTCAACATTAGAGATCCTCTTAAATTCCTCCATTGAAACAGCATTGAAGATGGCGTTCATAGCTTTGCTATTGAAGCCTGCTGCTTCTTTCTGAGAAGTTTGCCACTCACTCACTGGAGTAGTGGGCTTCTCCCATCCGTATTCGACGGAATTCCACACCCTCTCATCTATGGATTTCAGGAAGGCTTTCATCCTTACTTTCCAGTAAGCATAATTGTTCCCATCAAAGTGAGGAGGAACAAACAGAGAGTGTCCATGCTCCATGACAACTGGGGTCAAGGATCAGCTCAGAGATAAAAATCTCTAACAAGAAGAGCTACCTGCTCTGATACCACTTGAACGGTTTAGACCCCTTAAACAATAACCAGATTGCGTAGCCTAGATTAATTAGCCAAGTTGTTACTTAGTCAAATTATGTAATTCTAGGTTAAAACAATCACAAGATCATATCATGCATATAAAATAAGTAAAGCAGCGGAAATAAAGAACACAGTGATATGATCACCCAGGAAACCACACCGGAAAAACCTGGGGAGGATTTTACCCACCGATCCTCAAGGCAAAACGGAATCCACTAAGAAAGAATTGAAGTTCTTACAAAAGGACTTACAAGCTCCCCGCTTGACTTCCTAATGCTACCCACCAGTAGTAACTTCCTGACACGACCACGCGCAGGCTCCGAGACCACGGACTACTTCTTTCTTTGAACTCCTTCTTCAAGTACAAGCTCCTCACTTGTTTTTCTCTTTAAGCTTTAATGGCTGCAACCTAGTTGATCATCAAGATGTTGATGTGATCTCAATCTTGAAAACCCTAAGCTTTGTGTAAAGGAAAGCTCCTCTAGATCTCACAAGAGATTTACACAAAACCGCAATACATGAGCAACAAAACAACTTGTGCAACTCTGAAAAACGTGGCTAGGGTTTGCCTTATATACCTAGGGCAAAAACATAAAAACCTAGACGTTTAAAGAGTTAGGGCTGAGTTGGAATTCTGCAGAAAAACGCATCTGGGCCGACTTTCGATCGATCGAGTCTAACCTTCGATCGATCGAGCCAGGCCGAGAAGCCCCAATGCTTCTGCAGTCACTCGATTCCAACTTTACAATATTAAACCAACTTTGAGCAAACTTAAACAAGACTAAATACATTGTTTTGATCATGGTTTGCCAACATTACATATTAGAGTTCTAAATACATAAAATCCTAAGACCTTAGAACCTAACAGAGAGTTCTCGATCTATCCAGAAGGTGTCGAGGAAGTGTCGAGATTGCGATAAGAAAAATGCTTTAGAGGCTCGACAGCTAGCCAGGTATCGAGGAGGTATCGAGAAGGTGTCGAGCCAGCTTTGAAATGCAGTTTTTCGAGATTTGAAAAACACAGACATGAATGCAATCAAGACATGCACCTCAACCATGATCCAATCAACATATAATTCTCTCAAAAATCATCTCACAATGAAAATTTAAGCACATGGATCTCCCAAAAACACACACACACACTAAACAAGTCTAACAAATTTTATATTTCAAAAATAAGTCATGACAGTTTAGTGAGCATACAAAAGCACATGTAAAACCTTTGTGATGGCCAAATCACATTGTACCTGCACATGTATCAAAAGTAGCAAAGAATATTGCGTGTTGTGTGTGAAAAACATCGCAAGATTGCATATGTGTATACATGTTATGACGATCTGAGATATGAGAAAATAACTTTAACTCACACACAATCATAACTGTTTGATGGGGACTATCACCTTTGAGGTACATCCTATAACTCCCACATCTCCTAGAATACACGCTTGCAACCATTTTTAAAGCATTTTTAATCTTTTTGCTTTTTATTTCTTTGCATATTTTCTTTTTAAGCATATCGTACATGGGCTTATGAGAAAGAAAAGAAATGCCCATTGATATTTTGACATTTCAATTTCGCTATGCCTAAGCACACAAATGTCATTGACATCACACTTTTGCTATGCCGAAGCATACAGATGTCATTAATGATTGGCGGGCAACAGTGGTGAGATGGTTATTTATGCCTTTCTCTTAGGATTTTCTAGTCCTACCCGTCAAAAAGAGTGATATGAGTGTTAAGTCTAAGAAATAACCTAATCTTACTCATCACAAACACGAGCCACAAAGCTCACTTGCTTAGTTGTGCATAAGGATGCTCATCTAAGCTACAAGAGATACAAAGTTTAGAAAACTTTGTTTCATTGGCCATCTAAGGTACACAAGTACCAAAGTACACAAAACACACACTGTTTTTGTATTTTTCAATTTTTCAATTTTTTTTTTTTTTATTTTTATATCAAAAACAAAATAAACAAAACTGAAAGTAAACACACAAGAACATGTTAACAAGCAAAACAGTGCATAAAACTAGACTGACTCAATTAAAAATGCAAAACACACATGCAATGCAACAAATAAGAAGAATAAGAAGGGAAAAGAAAGTGATGAAATCACTTAGAGTCCTTTTTCTTCCACTCCTTGGAAGAGCCTCTCCTTTGTTTGAAACCTTGAACCGGCGGTGAGGGGGAAGAATTGAAATCGTTCAAGTTCGAAAGGAACATGATGGCTTTCAGAAGATCTCCAAGAGGAGCAAGAGAGGATTGAAGCTGACTTTGGCTTCCAGATGCTGTCATACTGTTGCTCTGTTGGGTGGCTAGCCACTTGTAGCAATTAGGTCGAGTATGACCAGCAGCTCCACAATGATAACAGAGATGCTGCTTCTTTTGTTTAGGCTTTTGAGAGTTAGCCTTCTTGTCTTTAGGGAGTTTAGCATCTTTCTTTTCTAACTTAGGGGGTGCTCCTAAGATGGATTTTTCTTTGTCTATGTTCTCACTAGCTAATTCAGTTTTATCATCAATGTTCTCAATTTTAACATTATTAGCAGGAGGAACAAAAACAGTAGAACTAGTAGAAGCAGAGTTAGAGATAGAAAGACCATACCCTAAACCTGTTCGATCTGAAGCAGATTTCTGGTTGCTGAGCATCTCATCAAGTTTTGCACTTGAAGTCCTCTCCAGTTGAGCTCTGACTTGAGACAGCTCTGCTTCAAGCTTCTTGGTCTTCTCAGCCAGGAAGTTATTCTCAAACCTCAGTGCACCAATAGTTTGATTAGCCTCATCAAACTTTGTGGACAATTCTTCTCTGTCGAGTTCCACATCACTGAGCTTCTTGGTGGCCAGCCTGTATAGCTTCTCATGCTTTTCAGAAAGCTTGTAAAGCTTCTCATAGGCTGAATGGATATCATCTTTGTCATCCATCTTTTCACATTCTGTGTCCACCAATTCTTCTTCTTCTTCTTCAACAATCCCATCAGTAGAATTGACTGAAGTAGTGAAGGCATTTAGGATTCCGTCATCCTCATTGTCGGAATCATCTTCAGGATCAGTGTCACTAAGGGTTGCAGCTAGAGCCTTACTCTTCCCAATGCTCTTCAGATAAGTAGGACACTCATTCTTCATGTGTCCAAACCCGTGACACCCAAAACACTTTGGTCCTGCAGGAACAGTGTACTGACCGCCATCCTTGGCATCCTTCCTTCCCTTATCTTGGCTCTTGAACTGTGAAGAACCGGATTGCCTTCGGTCTTTGTCGAAGCTCCTCCCATTGGCATTCTTCATAAACTTCTTGAACTGCCTCGTAATGTAGGACTTCATCTTGGAATCTTCATCATCGGAAGACTCATCAGTATCACTGCTCTTCGCCTTCAGGGCCATGCTCTTGCCCTTGCTTGACTTGCCTATCCTTGATAATCCTAGCTCATAGGTTTGCAAGTTCCCAACCAGCTCAGTCAAAGGAATTTTATCAATGTCCTTTGATTCTTCAATTGCCGTAATCTTGGCATGAAATCTCTCAGGTAGAGATCTGAGCACCTTCCTTACAACCTTGGGTTCAGGGATGGTTTCCCCAAGATTGAAGGCTGAGTTCACTATGTCTTTCAGCTTGGCATAGAACTCATCGAACGACTCATCCTCCTCCATCTTAATTTCTTCAAAGCTAGTAGTGAGCCTCTGTAGCTTTGAATCCTTGACAGCCTTTGTTCCTTCATAGGTTGTCTGGAGGATGGTCCACGCCTCCTTGGCAGTTTCTGTTGAGGATATCTTCTTGAACTCCTCATTGGTGACAGCGCTAAATAGAGCATTCAACGCTCTGCTGTTGAAGTTCGCCGCCTTGATCTTGGCTTCATCCCAATCAGCCGGCGCTTCTTTTGGCTTTGTCCAGCCAATCTCCACAGCTTGCCACACCTTCTCATCTAAGGACTGCAAAAAAGCTCTCATGCGTACTTTCCAGTAGGCATAGTTAGTCCCATCAAATAAAGGAGGTATAATAAGAGATTGTCCTCTATCCATGACAAACAGGGGTCAATGGATCAATCACAGCAAAGATTAATAACTAATCAGAGTGTGCCCGCTCTGATACCACTTGATAGGCCACAAACTGAATGACCCCTTGTGATTTTAAACTAATTAATTAATTAAGTCAAGTTATTAATTAATCAATTTAACATGCAAATACATGGCAGCACAAACAAATCACCGAATAACAAAATATGCAGCGGAAAATAAAAGACACGGTGATTTGTTCACGAATGGGGAAAAACCCTAACGGCAAAAACCCCACCGGGTGATTTTCAGGTCACCACTCCCGAAACTCCACTATTATCAAATCAAGCGGTTACAAATAAGGAATCCCAAGTACCTTACCAACCTACAGTTGAACCCTTACCCCAATACCCAATTGGACTTGATCTGTAGCGACAGTTCCCACCTTTGATGCACGGCTCCCAAGTACGTGACTAACCAGATGCGCGGATCCCAGTACGCGACTTCAATCACCAACTTTAGAATGAGAGGTTGGCTGCAGAGTTCTTCAGATCATCCTATGCATGAAGATCAGGAAGATGCTTGGTCACAAAACCCTAAGGTGCACAATACACAGCAACTTCTTGAAGAAGATGATCTAGGTTAAGAACTTCGTCTCAGAGCACAATTTGCTTGAACAAGGATTGCTCAATGCTTATGCAACTTGTGTCTTAGTTGACGGCTCTTAAAACACTCCTTAAATATGTTTAGGGTTAGAAGAAAAGAAGGCCCAAAAACACATTCACGGATCCCAAGAAAATCAGATTAGAATTCTGACTTTTTAAGTCTCGACAGCTAGCAGGTGTCGAGGTAGGTGTCGAGCAGGTGTCGAGCTTTAAAAATTCTGCACTTCAACTTGCTTTTTCTTGGACAGACTTGATGACTTCAACACTTGACTTTGAAACATAGTTTCTTGAAGTATTAAAAACACCTAGAACTACCCAATTACAAGTAGAGTGTGTTTTGTCAAAGGATTAGCCAATTTACATAAACTATGACATATGTTCCTAACACGTAAACACATATGTCCTAACAAATTATACCTCATTTATTTGATGGCACTAACTATGCATACTAAAAAGTACGCATGAGAGCTTTTTTGTAGTCTTTAGATGAGAAGGTGTGGCAAGCGGTGGAAATAAGCTGGACCAAGCCAAAGGAAGTGCCAGCTGATTAGGACGATAAAAAGATAAAAGCAGCAAACTTCAACAGCAGAGCATTGAATGCTTTATTCAGTGCGATCATTAATAAGAAGTTCAAGAAGATATCCTCAACTGAAACTGCTAAAGAAGTATGGACTATCCTCTAAACAACCTATGAAGGGACTAAGGCTATCAAGGATTCAAAACTTCAAAAGCTTACTACGAACTTTGAAGAGATTAAGATGGAGGAGGATGAGTCATTTGATGAGTTCTATGCCAAGCTCAAGGACTTAGTGAATTTTGCATTTAATCTTGGAGAAACCATTCCCGCACCCAAGATTGTGAGAAAGGTACTCATCTCTTCCAGAGAGATTCCATTCCAAGATCACTACTATTGAGGTATCAAAGGACGTTGATCAAATTCCTTTGACAGAGCTAGTTGGTAGCCTGCAAACCTATGAATTGGGTTTGTCTAGAATCGAGAAATCAAGCAAGAGCAAGAGCATGGCACTGAAGGCCAAAAGCAGTGACACCAATGAGTCTTCGGATGATGAAGATTCTAAGACGGAATCCTATATCACAAGACAATTCAAAAAGTTCATGAAGAATGCCAATGCAAAAGGATTCGACAAAGACCGTAAGCAATCCAGTTTTTCACAGTTTAAGAGCCAATATAAAGGGAAGAAGGTTGCTAAGGATGGTGGTCAGTACACTGTTCTCTCCGGACCAAAATGCTTCGGGTGTCAAGGCTTTGGACATATGAAACAAGAATGTCCAACTTATCTCAAGACCATTGGGAAAAGCAAAGCCCTTGCTGCTACCTTGAATGACACCGAGCCTGAGGATGATTCAGATAATGATGACGAGGGAATCTTGAATGCCTTCATTGCCACAGTAAATCCTACTGAGGGGATTATTGAGAAGGTAGATGAAGAAGAGGACTTGGTGGAGTCTAAGTTTGAGAAAATTGATGAACAGGATAACATCCATACTGCCTATGCAAAGTTGTACAAGGTCTCTGAAAAGCATGAGAAATTATATAGGCTGGCCACCAAGAAGCTGAGTGATGTGGAACTTAACCGAGAAGAGCTCTCCACAAAGGTTGATGAAGCTAATCAGACCATTGGAGTTTTGCAGTTTGAAAACAATTTCTTGGCTGAGGAGACCAAGAAGCTTGAAGTGGAGCTATTCCAAGTCAAAGCTCAATTGGAAAGGACTTTCAGTGAAAAACTTGATAAGATGCTTAACTTTCAGAAATCTGCTTTTGATCGAACCGGTTTAGGGTATGATTTCTCTTCTCCTAATATTGCTTCTTTTAGTACTATTGTATTTGTTTCACCTGCTAATAATGTTGAATCTGAGAATAATGATGTGAAAATTGTTTTAGCTAGTGAGAACATAGACAAAGGAAAATCTATCTTAGGAGCACCCCTTAAACTTGATAAGAAAGAGACTAGAAATCCTATGACTAAGAAGGGAAGTAATCAAAAGTCTAAACAGAAGAAGTAACATCTCTGTCATCACTGTGGAGCTTCAGGACATACTCGACCTAATTGCTACAAGTGGTTAGCCATTCAACAGAGCAGCAATATGATCTCATCTGGAAACCAAAATCAGTTTCCATCCTCTTTTGCTCCTCTTGGAGATCTTCTTAAGGCCCTCGTGTTCCTTTTGAATTTGAACAGTTTCAATTCTTCCCCCTCACCGCCGAATCAAAGGTTCGCTCAATGGAAATGTTCTTCCAAGATATGGAAGGAAAAAGGCTTAAAGTGATTCAGTCACTTTTTCTTTCTCCCTCACTTTTTGTTTTTGCTTTACTTGTATGCTTTGCTTTCTTGTTTTGAGTCAATCCAGTTTCATGCTATGCTTTGTTTAACATGGTTTTTTTTTTCTTTTCTTTGTTTTGTTTTTCATAAAATTAAAAAAAAAATTGAAAAATCAGAAAAATACAAAACCTGTGTGTGTTTTGTGTACATTGGTACTTGTGTACCTTGGATGACCATTGAAACAAAGTTTTCTAAACTTTGTATCTTTTGTAGCTTAGATAAGCATCTATATGCACAACTAAGCAAGTGAGCTTTGTGCCTCGTGTTTGTGATAAATAAGATTAAGTAATCTCTTATACTTAACACTCAATCACTCTTTTTGACGGGAAGGACTAGAAAATCCTAAGAGAAAGGCATAAATAACCATCTCACCATTGTTGCCCGCCAATCATGATATAACATCTGTATGCTCTGGCATAGTAAAATTGCAATGTCAAAGCTTAACATAATTGGATATTTCTTCTCTTTCTTATATGTCCATGCATGATATGCTCAAAAGGAAAAAAAAAATATGCAAGGAAAATCAAAAGCAAAAAGAATCAAAATGCTTTTAAATATGGTTACAAGCATGTTTCTAGGAGATGTAGGATTTATAGGATGTACCTCAAAGGTGATAGTCCCCATGAAGCAATTATGATTGTGCGTGAGTTAAATTGATTCTCTCATATCTCAAATCGTCATAACATGTAGACATTTATATACTCTTGCGATGTTTTTCACACACAACACGCAAAATTCTTTGCTACTTTTGATACATGTGCAGGTACAATGTGATTTGGCCATCACAAGGAATACATGTGTTAATGTATGCTCACTAAACTATCTTGACTTGTTTTTGAAATATAAAATTGGTTAGACTTGGTGTGTGTTTGTGTGTGTTTTGGATCTAAATGCTTTACATTTTTCTTGTTGAGAGATGTTTTTGAAAACTTAAAATGTTGTTTTTATTTTTGGTTGAGTAGCTTGCTTGATTGCATTCGTTTCTATGTTTTTCTCTTCTTTGAAAAACTGTTTTTATCAAGCTCAACAGCTTCTCGACAAGTAGCCATCTATCGAGACCCTTGGACTGCTTTTCTTGACAAATCTTATCGCATCTTCGATCCATCGAAGCTTTCTAGAATTTATCTCGATAGCTTCTTGACAGATTCTCTATCTGTTGGGAAATTTAGACCTCGATTGATATAATTAACAAGTTTTAAATCCAAGTTGTTAATTAGATTTATTATGAATAAAACTTGTTAAAACAAACAAACATCAATATCATGTCAAAAATGAACGCAGCGGAAAAGTAAATAAGACAAGATATGATGACCTAGGAAAACCAATGAAACCAACCAGTTTCATAGTAAAAAACCTTGGGGGAAACCTTCCCGAAAAGTAATCCACTATAGTAAAGAGAAGTTTCAGATCTAGTACAAAACCTTTGTCCCTAGACTCTACAATCCCCATAGATAAACTCACAGCAAAAACCTTCTACCACTTCAGAACCTCTGAACTCTTCAATATATGAACGCCACCCTTTTGTTGCACGGATCCCAGTACATGACTAACTCCTTTACACGAATCCCAGTACATGACTAACTAATTGCACGGATCCCAATACGCGACTTAATCACTAACTATAAGAAGATGTTGGCTGCAAAGTTATTCACTTCATCAAAAATGAAGATCAAGAAGCACTTAGTTACAAAACCTTAAAGCGCAAAAACGTAGTAGCTTCTTTCAAAAATAATAAGGCATTGATCACCTTTTGCTTGTGTTCTCCTTGTATTCTCTTATGTGAAGGCTTCTAAAATAAGCTTTATATAGGTCTAGGGTTGTGAGGAAAGAAACCCTACACATACATAAGCCTGGCCCAAAAATCAGATCTGAAAATCTGAATTCACAAAATCTCGATAAATAGCAAGTGTCGAGGAGGTGTTGAGGAGGTGTCGAGCTTTAAACCTCGATAGATAGCTAGGTATGGAGGAGGTGTCGAGAAGCTGTCGAGGGAACAGAAGATTTCTCAATCAATCCACCACTTGTCGAGAAGGTGTCGAGATTGTAATAACAATCAACTGAAGAGCTCGATAGATAGCCAGCTATCGAGAGGTGTCGAGCTATCTGTTCGCAGGTGTCGAACTATCTGTCCAGTTTTATTGAACACATTTTCTTCACTTGTTTCTTGGTCCAATCTTCATGGCTTTAATACTAGACTTGAATAACATGTTTCTTGAAGTATTAAACACATCCTAGATCTACCCAAATACAAGTAAAGTGCGTTTTGTCAAAGGATTAGCCAATTACATAAAATATGTCCTTAATAATCTCCCCCTTTGGCAATCCGTGACAAAACCACAACAAACAAATTATCATATGAGAGAAATCATAAATCACTCAACTCATACTCACTTGTTAAATACAATAAAATCTATCCTAACACAAACTCTTGAAAAACTTTCCAAGAAGAGAGTTTATGGCAAGTAGACTTTGACAACCTGTATTTCTAAAACACTTTAAAAAAAACTCATCAAGGCATTTTGTGTAAAACAAAAATAATAGATTGCATACAAAAAATAAGAAACATGTATATAAAGAAAGAAAAGAAACAACATATGTAGAGGGTAGGTGAAAGAAAACATACACCAGCATATAAAGAAGATAAGCACAATGTATGTAAACATGGTCACAAGACCCAAGGTACAAGAAAAAGATAAGCACTCCCTCTAACAAAATGAAACACATCTCCCCCTTACAAAGGCGTGTATTTTTCCCCCTAACTTGAAACTACAAAGTCTCCACAATTTCTCCCCCTTTTTATCATGATTGACAAAGGGTACAAGAAGCTAGAATGCTTCACCCGATAAACATAAAGATGATCAAGATGATTAAGGAGGTACAAGAAATCCATATAAATGCATGAATGTAAAGAAACAAGATGCTATGGATGACAAGATAAAAGAAGGATGCAAAACATGTGAAAAACAAATCTTTCAACAGGAAAAATGTTAAGCACATGGATCCCAAAACACACACACACACACACTAAACAAGTCTAACAAATTTTATTTTTTAAAAATAAGTCAAGACAGTTTAGTGAGCATACATTAACACATGTAAACCTTGTGATGGCCAAATCACATTGTACTTGCACATGTATCAAGAGTAACAAAGAATATTGCGTGTTGTGTGTGAAAAATATCGCAAGATTGCATAAGTGTATACATGTTATGACGATTTTAGATATGAGAAAATCACTTTTAACTCACACACAATCATAACTGTTTGATGAGGACTATCGCTTTCGAGGTACATCCTATAACTCCCACATCTCCTAGAATACACGCTTGCAATCATTTTTAAAGCTTTTTTAATCTTTTTGCTTTTTATTTTCTTTGCATATTTTCTTTTTAAGTATATTATGCTTAGGCATATAAGAGAAAGAAAAGAAATACCCATTGATATTTGACATTCCAATTTTGCTATGCCGAAGCACACAAATGTCATTGACACTGTATTTTTACTATGCCGAAGCATACGGGTGTCATTCATGATTAGTGGGTAACAGTAGTGAGATGGTTATTTATGCCTTTCTCTTAGGATTTTCTAGTCTTACCCGTCAAAAAAGAGTGATATAAGTGTTAAGTCTAAGAGATAACTTAATCTTACTCATCACAAACAAAAGTCACAAAACTCACTTGCTTAGTTGTGCATAGAGATGCTCATCTAAGTTACAAAAGATACAAAGTCTAGAAAATTTCGTTTCAATGGTCATCCAAGGTACACAAGTACCAATGTACACAAAACACACACTGTTTTTGTATTTTTTTTTTTTTTTAAATAATTTTTCCTTTTTATTTTGAAAAGCACCAAAATAAAGACTAAACAATCAAACAAAAATAAACAAACAATATGAAAGCAAAAAAAAAAAAATGCATATGCATGAAGGCATGATAGAAAAATGCAGATGCATGAAAGCATGATTCCAAAAGCAGATAAGAAATCAAGCAAAGAAAGTCCTACTTTAGATAGAAAGAATTAAAGCAGAGGACAAACAGAAAAGACAATTAAGTCTTAGGCTCCTTTCTCACCCACACAGCACGAGTCTTTGGCCGTGAAGATGAAAAGGCACGTGTCCTAGTATGTCTACTAAAGGACATAGAAGAATTAAAATTCTTCTGAAATTGAGTTAAAAAACTCAAAGCTTTGAATAACTCTCCAAACAAAAGTGTAGGTCCTCGAGAAGAAACCTGTGACCGTTTGGACAATTGCTTATGATGATACAACTTAAAGCAATTAGGATGAATGTGTCCAAAAATACCACAATGGTGATAAACATGAGGTTTAACAAAGGATTTAGAATTAGCCAAATTAGTTTTGGATTTCATACCTGTATTACCTTTCTCAGGTTGGGGCACAAAGGCAGTCTTTGATCTAGAAGCCGTGGAAGAGGAGGGGCCGGAGGAGACAGCATATCCTAAGCCAGTCTTGTCAGAACTAGGCTTTTAAGCACTCAATACCTCATCAAGCTTTGCACTAGACATCCTCTCTATTTGAGTTCTAGCATGACTAAGTTCAACCTCAAGATTCTTGACCTTCTCTTCTAATGAGGTATTCTCCGCAATAAGAGTCTCAACTAACCTTGTAGTCTCATCTAGTTTGACTAATAGATCAGCTTTTTCAGTTTTTACCTCATTAAGCTCTTTTCTACAAAGATGAGAAGTCTTTTCAGATTTTATGAATTCAGTGCATAGCTTACCATAGGCTTCCTGAAGGGTCATCTTCTTGGGTACTTCATCATCAAAAGAATCCTCACTGTCACTGGCACTCTTCATAATCACCATATCAGTTGAGGCAGCAAAGGCCATAACGTAACGACATTCATCCATATACTCATCGGAAGAGTCATCCTCAGTATCACTCCAAGTAGCAACCAACCCTTTATCTTTTGACTCATTGGTCTTTTCCTTTATGAGGTAGTTTGGACACTCTATCCTCATATGACCAAAACATTTGCACTCATGGCATTGAATAAGGGGTTTCTCATTCTTGTCCTTCCTAAAGGATTTAAATTTCTTAGGAAGTTTGCCCTTATCCTTTTCCTAAACTAAAAAAGCTTGATAATCTCATCAGTTATGAAGATTAGATCCTCATCCTCATCTTCACTTTCATCTTCATCTTTAGATTCTTCAATCTCTTCCTTTATACATTTAAGAGCCAAGTTTTTACTCTTTCCACCTTTTCCCATTGAGCCTAATCCCATCTCATAGGTTTGAAGGTTCCCTACAAGCTCAGTCAAAGAAATTTAATCAATGTTCTTTGCTTCTTCAATGGCAGTGATCTTGGCATGGAATCTTTCAAGTAAGGATCTAAGGATTTTCCTAACAATTTTGGATTCTGCTATAGATTCTCCAAGGTTGAAAGCAGAATTCACAATATCCTTGAGTTTGGCATAGAACTCATCAAAGGTCTCATCCTCCTCCATCCTTATTTCTTCAGAAATGCTAGTGAGTTGTTGAAGTTTCACAGTTTTTACTGCCTTGGTACCTTCATAGGTAGTCTCAAGAATGGTCCATGCTTCCTTGGCAACTTCCGTGAATGATATTTTCTTGAATTTCTCGTTGGTCACCCCACAAAATAGAGCATTCAAGGCCCTACTATTGAAATTTGCCACTATGATTGCTTCATCATCCCAATCCACTAGCGCTTCCCTTAGCTTAGTCCAGCCAACTTCAACAGCTTGACATACCTGTTCACCTAGAGCTTGCAAAAAAACTTTATACGAACTTTCCAGTACGCATAATTAGTTCCATCAAATAAATGAGGTATAAATAAAGATTGTCTTCTATCCATGACAACAGGGATCAATGGATCATACTCAGGAAATTAATCCAATCAGAGTGAACCAGCTCTAATACCACTTGTTGGAAAATTTAGACCCCGATTGATATAATTAACAAGTTTTAAATCCAAGTTGTTAATTAGATTTATTATGAATAAAACTTGTTAAAACAAACAAACATCAATATCATGTCAATAATGAATGTAGCGAAAAAGTAAATAAGACAAGATATGATGACCCAGGAAAACCAATGAAACCAACCAGTTTCACAGTAAAAAACCTGGGGGAAAACTTTCCCGAAAAGCAATCCATTATAGTAAAGAGAAGTTCCAGATCTAGTACAAAACCTTTATCCCTAGACTCTACAATCCTCGTAAATGAACTCACAGCAGAAACCTTCTATCACTTCAGAACCTCTGAACTCTTCAATATATGAACGCCACCCTTTTGTTGCACGGATCCCAGTACATGACTAACTCCTTTGCACGAATCCCAGTACGTGACTAATCAATTGCACGAATCCCAGTACTTAATCACCAACTATAAGAAGATGTTGGCTACAAAGTTCTTCACTTTATCAAGAATGAAGATTAAGAAGCACTTGGTTACAAAACCCTAAGGCGCAAAAATGCAGTAGGTTCTTTCAGAGAGAATAAGGCATCAGTCACCTTTTGCTTGTGTTCTCTTTGTATTCTCTTATGTGACGGCCTCTAAAATAAGTCTTATATAAGTCTAGGGTTGTGAGAAAAGAAACCCTATATAAATACATAAGCCTGGCCCAAAAATCAGATCTAAAAATCTAAATTCCCATAACCTCGATAAATAGCAGGTGTCGAGGAAGTGTCGAGTTTTAAATCTCGATAGATAGCTAGGTGTGGAGGAGGTGTCGAGAAGCTGTCGAGGGAACAAAAGATTTCTCAATCGATCCACCAACTGTCGAGAAGGTGTCAAGATTGCGATAACAATCAACTGAAGAGCTCGATAGATAGCCAGCTGTCGAGAGCTGTCGAGCTATCTGTCCAGCTTTATTGAACACCTTTTCTTCACTTGTTTCTTGGTCCAATCTTCATGACTTTAATACTAGACTTAAACAACATGTTCCTTAAAGTATTAAATACATCCTAGATCTATCCAAATACAAGTAAAGTGCGTTTTGTCAAAGGATTAGCCAATTACATAAAATATGTCCTTAACACTATACATTGGGAAAGTTTTTGTCTGTCCGATAGATTCTCGATGGCAACTCAATCCATAGAGGTTTTTTTCCTGTCGACAGAACCTTAACAGATGCTCGATATATCTCGATCCATCGAGACGCGTTTTCTATAAATAAATCCAATGCGATTTTAGATCTCATTTTCTTCGATCTCTCTCTACAAAAACAATTTCTTTTCTCTCAACCCCTTCGTCTTCCCCACTTGATTCTCTGGTATGATCTCGTTTTCTCTCTTTCTTCATGCATTTCATACTTTTAAACCTAGGTGTTTGGGTTTTGAAAATTTTTTGGGGTTTTTGGAGATTGGTGAGTTATTTGTGAAATTTTTTGGGTTGGTTTTTGCTTAAATGATGTTATATGTTTATGCATTGCATCACATTTGCATTTTCAAAATATTTCATACATTATAGATATGTGTTTCCCATGTTGGAACCTTGTGTGCTGATAGGTTTGGATTGGGCTGAGCCCATGATGATATTCTTGTTGCACGTCACATGATCATGCATTATTCATGCATACGTACCATTCTTTTCTCTCTTTTTGGTATATCTGTTGATTGGTGCTTTTTTGCTTGTCTCTCTCTCTCTTTTTCTCTCTCTCTCTCTCTCTCTCTCTCTCTCTCTTGGATAATCTGCGCATGGCACCCAAGTGCAAATTCGCTCCCTCCCGAAACCCTTTTCATTCCAGGGCATCATCTTCTTCCGACTCTACTCCACTTCATGTCAGGTTGTATGATGAAAAGGCCCATCAGGACTTCTCGGAGAACTTCTCCAAACGTGGCATTCATTTGGAACGCCATGTTATCCTTTTGGATTTCTCCAATACTGATCTACCCACTGTCATTCACAGTCAGGGATGGGAGTCTCTTTGTAAGATCCCGATGAGTTGTCCCTCCGTAATCATACAAGAGTTTTACTTTAATATGCACGGATTTGATTATTTTATACCTTGTTTCATCACTTCTGTTCGAGGTATCCATATAGTAGTCACTCCGGAGCTTATCTTTGATGTGCTACATGTCTCGAGGGTATCATATCCTGATTACCCCGAATGTCTTCGTCTACAGACTGTGTCCAAAGACGAAATCTTGTCTCTCTTTTGTGAGACACCTTTATCATGGGGTGACCGTCAAAAGACCTCATACTCGGGCTTTGCAAAAAGTCTGAGGTTCCTAAATATGGTGATGACATTTGTTCTACATCCTTTATCTCACTATAATTCTATTACTGAGCCTCGTGCTCGCTTTTTGTTGTCCTTCATCGAGGACCTCACCATAGACTTCCCTTCTCACTTCATTCTCTCTCTCATCAATATTTATAGAGATACGATGACCCGTGATAAGCTTATCTTTTCTTCTGTTATCACAAGGATCATTCACCACTCCTTTGTCTCTTTTCTCGAGTCTCTTCATTTCTCCATCATAGGTGCCATTAATGCGATGTCCGTTAAACAGAGTGAGGCCCAGCTTTGACCGAAACGGCCATGGATCGAGACGGCCATGGATCGAGACAGCGACTCCTCCAGCCTGTTCTTCCTCCGCGGGTAGTGTGACTCTAGAGGCCATTATGGCACAACTTAAGCGCATGGATGCTCACCTTGACACTCTCAATGATGAGTTGTGTTAGGTGAACATCCGTGTTGGTCGTATCGCACGACAACAGGCTGTCATAGGTGCTTTCACCGCATCTCCATCTCCATCTCCACAAGCTTCAGAGGACGAGGACGATGATGATGGCTCCGGTGATGATGATGCTGATGAGGATGAGGATGTTAGCTCTTCCGATGATGAGGAGATGACTGATTCTCAATGACTTGCCATTTGTCATTCGTGACAAAAAGGAGAAGTAGTTTTGGGTATGAGATTAGCCATGTACTTATGAGGAGAGTTAGTATAGGACATTTTTTGTTAAGGGGAGTGATTTTGTTTATGAGGGATGTAGTGAGAACTTTATGTATCTTTTCTTTTCTTTCTCCTTTAGATACATTATCTCTTGTACATTGGTCTTATGACCATTTAGTGATAGCAAACATTGTATTCATTATTGATACATATTTTATGATAGTGTTATCACATTTTCACTTATCTCTCCATGTGTTGTTTCTTTTCCCTCTTTATACACATGTTTCTTATTTATGTATGTAATCTTATATTTCTATTTCACACAACGATGCATTGATGAGTTTTGTTTAAAATGTTTCAGAAATATTAGTTGTCAAAATCTATCATGCCATGAACTCTCTTCTTGCAAAGTTTTTCAAGAATTTGTGTTAGGGTAGATTTTATTGTATTCAACAAGTGAGTATGAATTGAGTGATTTATGACTTCTCTTATATTTCATTTGTTTGTTGTGATTTTGTCACGGATTGCCAAAGGGAGAGATTGTTAGGACATATGTGGAACATGTTATGAACATATGTCATATAGAATTGGCTAATTCTTTGACAAAATGCACTTTACTTGTAATTTGGTAGATCTAGGATGTGTTTAATACTTCAAGGAACAAGAATTCAAGTCCAAGTATTGAAGCCATGCAAATCTATCCAAAAAATCAAGTGAAGAAGTGTTGTTCATTAAATCTCGATAGATATTAAATCTCGACAGATGTATCTATCGAGATTTAATATTTGAAACTCAACAGATAGCTCGACAAATGTATCTATCGAGAATTACGAAATTCAAATTTCTAGATCTGTTTTTCACACATATCCAAGCTATGTGTTTAGGTTTTCTTTTCTCACAATCCTAGACATATATAAGGATTATTTTAAGGGCCGTCATAAGGTTGTTGCACTTGTTGTTACTTGCATGTTGTGACTGGAGACAATCTGCCCTAATTCGTCTTTCTCTTGAAGAAGCTGCTGCGTTTGTATGCCATAGGGTTTTGTGCCCAAGGAGTTTCTTGATCTTCATCTTGTAGATAAACTGAAGAACTTTGCAGCCAACATCTTTCTCAAGTTGGTGTGTTAGTCACATACTGAGATCCATGCATCGATTGGTTAGTCACGTACTTGGAGCCGTGCATTGAAATGAGAGATTGTCACTACATTACAAGTCCAATTGTGTATTGAGGTAAGGGTTCGACTATAGGTTAATATAAGATACTAGGATTCCTTTACTTGTAACTGCTTGTTTTGATAATAGTGGATTCTCGGAAGTGGTGACCTTAAATTAACCCGTTGGAGTTTTGCCTCGGTGGTTTTTCTTATTCGTAAACAAATCACCCGTTTCAAATTTAATTTTCACTGCATTTAGTTATTTGGTGATTTGTTTGTACTATCACGCGTATTGCATGTTAAATTGACTTAATTAATTCATATGGCTAATTAATTGGTTAATTTACCCAAGGGGTCAATACATTCTTGGCCTATCACCTCTACCGACCAACTTGCTGATATCTTCATCAAAACTCACCCACTTGATCGTCTTCGAGATTTTATATCCAAACCCCAGTTGACTTCCTCCTTACCACCTCAAGTTTGAAGAGGGATGTTAGTATATAGGTTAGTCTAACCTAAGCCATCGAGCTTAACCTAGTATACTGTATTTGTGTACTTGTAATATACCCATATTACTTGTATTTCACACATACTTAGCTTGTATAAGACTCTCTACTGTACAGTGCCGTAGACACAAAATATACATCAATATACATACTATTCCGTCTCTCTTTTTCTGACTTTATATTCTTAACAAGTTTGTCAATAGCAGCATTACAATAAGACCATAAAGAAGAGAAAGGGAGAGGGACGATTTTACATGGTATAGTTGGAAGTAGAGGAATTTGGCATCTTATTCAAATGCCTCAAAATCTTCTCAGCCATCTCCCTCGTATTGCCATCCCCATGATGGAAAGCATTCACCAATGTTGCAGGCAACAACCTATCCTGTGATATATCCGAAGCAGACTTGTCCCCACCTTTCATCAAGAACTTGTCAATCACCCAAAGTGACTTTTGCCATAGACCCTCTTGCTGGTGCTCTTTCACCAAATTTAGAACACGTTGTACAGCATTTACTTCACTCAACATGCTCACACTCTTGTCCACATCAACTTTTTCATCTAGCAATGTAATTATAGCTGACAATGCAGCTTCAACTACTTCAACATTCTCGTGGTCCAAACAAGCCAACAGCCTCTCAACTGCCTTTGCATCAACTAAACAGAATGTGTTTTGTGAAGAACAAGCCCCTCTGTGAACTGGGCAACCCGGTAGTTTCCTCCTCTTCGATGAACCAAAAGATAGGAACTTGGGTAAGTAGAACAACTTCACAAACTTGGTTCTCTTAATTTGAGGTGCTTTTGACAGATTTATCGACTGTGATGAGAGATTTTCCAACCCAATTGCTGATAACCTCTGAACTTCATCACTAGATGTTTTTATAAGCAGCTCTGTGAACACTGATGTGAAATTGTAGTTTCTTGCTACAAACAAAATCTGAGGTTCATATAGTGTTGTTGTGAATCTGACTAGAGTGCCCACTAAGCCTTCTAAATAAGCACTTGCATACCTGCTTGATCTTGTTTCACTTCTTTGGATTTGATTGATTGTTTTTAGGATTGTAGGGACTGCATTCTTGCTCAGAATGGCTAGGTTTAGCGTTAGGTTTTGGTGGGGGAGTTTTGCCACATATTTTGCTGAAACTGCATGTCTCTCTGTGATTTGGTTTATTTCAGTAGGACTCTGGATTAGGCTCTCAGGTTGGCCTCCGGTTTTGCAGAGCCTTTCAGCTAGTGTGTGGCCCATGTAGGGTGAAAGTGTACACAGCAGCTTAATTGCTGTTATGGCAAGATCATCATGTGGATTATTGATGAGTTCAGTCAGGGTGTGGCTTGCTTCAGTCGTTTTGACCACTGAGACAATGGTAGCTATTGATTTTTGGGCCTTTGTCAGGCATAAGATAATTCTGATAAGATTGATGTTGAGTTTATCAGGGGTTGAGTTCTTCAGCATGTCGAAGATGTTGTAGACCACATAATCAGAAGTTATAGTGTGGCCATGATTATTCACTTGGAGCTTCTCAAGCTCAAGCTCAGACTCGAATATATTTGCTAGTATTGCTGCTGCTTCTATTTTTGAGTTCATAGGCTCATCATAGATCCTCCTACTGAACATCTCTTCAACCATTATTTTTACTACTCCAGCTTCTACAAGTATTTTTGCATTTGGCTGGTAGGATGAGATCTGAGCCAGAGCTTTAAATGCTGCCGTTCTGCTCAGACTGTTTCCACTCTGAACCATTTTTACGAGATGGGGGGAAGCCCTCACAGCCACAAAGGTTTTTCTGTCATGTCCAAGAACAATTTCCCCAAGGTAACTGGCCATTTCCATCTTCATTTCTTCACAACCTGTTTATTGGATTCATTTTTTGTCAGCATTACTTTTGGTTAGAGCATATGGCTTTCTACAAACTATGCCATAGTATATGATCTCTTTGGAGATATACAAATGGTTCATAACAAAAGTCCAAATACATTTTCAGTTTCTTCAATTTCTGTATAGTTTAGCTGCTACTCTTGTTCTGTAACTATGTTTCCTTTAAATATAGCTTTGAATCTCTTATTTGTTCTGTTTCAAAACATTTTTATTTTTAATTACTTGGAGGTGGCTTGGAAAGACTGAGAAGAAGTTTTGAGCATTACCTTCAGTAAGATGATCTAAAAGGGGTTCCAAGTGTCCACATTCTGCCATGTGCTTAATGTTATTTGGCACCCTCTCTAGGTTCCTTAAGGTTCCTTCAGCTTTTCCTGAAGCAAATGCATCAATTGAATGTTTGTATTTAATATTGATCAGCATTAGAATTCCTCCAGGAACTGACCCAATTTTCTCGCACAAAGATAGGGATTTTGAAAGCTCAAGCAAGAACTGCAGGGATGCATGCTTTATTGGTTGGTGACTACTTGACAGCATATCAATTATTGTGGAAATATTCATTGTTTTAGCAATCATTTCCTGCAAAATTAACCATCAAAGAATACATATATCTAAGAATAAGATATGGTTTTCACTTTTGGTGAAGTCATTAAGTGCAAATACTCATAGTAAATAGATATAAACAAGACACCAATAATAGAAAGCTAAACGCACATCTAGAATCCTTGAAAAATAAGTGCTTGTTCAAATAGGTTTCAAGTTCATGAATGGAAGTTGCAGATAAAGATTGGTCTGCTTGGTTCAATCTCATGTCTAGATAATTGCAGCTGAGGTTCCCCGCCACACTAATAGGGTAGCAAAGTATACTTCCAAAAATTCATTGGATATCTCTAACTGACCACAATGGCAGGCCTTGTTTTGTCATACAACTGATTGAGACTAAGTTTTGTCTCCTATAAAGTCACCATTTCTGTGTTCATAATTTTGACAAACAAAAACATACCTAAGACTATAGGTTAAGTTCCTGTTCATCATATTGTTTTTCCTTATTGATATAATATTCAATTTGAAATCAGAGAAAAGTGAAGAGCTAAAACCTTATTTTCATCATCATCCTCTGACAATAGTTGTAATACTTCTATTGCTGCACATTTAACATCTCTGTCTTTGTAGTCCAGAAACTTAATGAGAGATGGCATTAATCCAACACTGCGAACCTGTACCTTATTGTATCTTTTCCTCTGGCAGATAGTTTGCAAATCTTTTATTGCTTCCAGTACCATATCCTTTGAACTGGCTAAAGACAAAGCTGTCCGTGCAACCTTGATCCTGGATGCTTCATTCCTTTCCAGCCATTCCTCTATTGTGGACTTCAGAGCTTTGTTTGTGTTGAAAGCCCTACTCACTAGCTTCTGCCCTGTGACTGGGCAGAAAATTTCTGATTTTTCAAACTTCTCAAACCATTTAGTAATTTCATTCCTTTCATAGGTTACTCCGGTTTCTATGGTGACTGGATTGTCCATGATCTTCTTTCCTAGGGGGCAAAAGAAAGTTTCATAAAGAGGCTCCATATACTGAGTCGCCTGTGGCAATGTGGTTAAGGATCCGTTCATGTTTCCAGGTTTTCTAGTGATGTCAGAACTTGTGCTCCTTAATGCCTCAATTTTTTGAGGCATATTCAAGAACTGATGATCGTTTATAGAAACATCAACATTAATGGGATAGAGATCTGTCTCTTGTGGTGCTGGTTCCTCCTTCAGTTGCTTCTCCATAGACAATGTCCTTGTATCATGCTGCTTGGTCTTAACTGCAAGAGTTTGGCCAATTCCAAATTGAGCATTCCGCATCTCATTTGATAATGACCAGATAGCAACTTTAACATATTCTTGGTCTCCAAATGTGGAAGATGGTATCAAGCTCAGGGATTCTCCTGTGTGATTTATCACCCCCTCAAACTGTGCTATAATGCTTCCTAGTTCATTATCTGAAATTGCATCAATGACTTCTTGGCATCTCTTCACAAGATCCTTGGCCAAGTCAACGTTTAGGGATAGTGTTTGTAGAATCTCTATTGCATTTTCTGGTGAATTCTTTGCTGTGAGCAACTCCATTATGGCCATAGAAGCCCTGTAAAGGTAGCATCCAAATTCAATGAAGTTTTCATGTTCTTTCTCTATGCATACAACTGCTGTCATAATCTCTGAAATGGATGCCAACAAGGACTCTGCAAGATTTACAATTGGCGTTGCATCTTCCTTCAGCTGTATAAATGAATGACAAATTATTAAACATTCACTGTACTCATCAGTCTTCAGGTTAAGGAACCTATTTTTACAAAGGCAGGGATAAGATTCCCCAATTCTGTCTTCACTCAATTCAAACAAGGTCAGGTATAGGTTCCCCACTAATGGTACATTGTGCTAAAAGCATATTTGTAACTTGTGTTCTTCAGAAACTAAAAAAATAATTAATCTAATACAGATCAAGATCAGAACATGATGCAAAAAAGTCCAAAAAATCACTACACAAACTGGCATGACACAAAATATTTAAACGGATGTGTAAGTTGCATAAGTTATAGCTATTAGTATTTCAGATATGTTGGATTTTATCTTTAATTATGTTTTCTGAATTTCACAAGTTGACAAACTTAAAAGACAAGAATACTATAATTACTATATGTCTATCCTTGTAGGGCAGTAATATGCTTTCAAATTTATTTTCAGTGATTGGGAATGAGACTTGCTTGCAGCCTCTTGGTTATTCACTGTAAGCTCATTAACTTCTGAAAATCTACAAAGATCATCCGATTAGTGCAGGGTAGTAAATACACTATTCACAGTTCAAATTATATGAAATTAAGAATCATGAAAATTTGGGAATTCTCCCCACCAAGGAGATATATGAGATATGAAGGTTAGTCGCTCCTATTACTGCTCTAAAACACCTGTAGATATTATATGAGATGTGCTTTAGCTACTCAGAGTAGTTCAAAATGAATTCTCTCATAAGACTCAGCTTAATCATGCTAATGTCACTTTAAAAAAAAAATGCATACAGAAACTATGTTGCCTATAGAATTCATCTAGATAACATCAACAATAAGCTTATAAGAACTTCAACCCTATAAACTAATTCATACATTCTACAATCTTTATCCCTACGAAAGGCTCATCAACATTGAGAGCATCATTGAGCTTTCATACTGAGGTTCACATAAAAGGAAAAGGAAATAAGTTCTGAAAAGCTCCTACCGACATCCAATTGTAGCTGCTCTCACAAGACCTTCCGGTTTATGAGCACCCAATCTTGCAAAACCTGGACTGATAACATTCATTAGGAGGAGAAGACAATTAAAAGAAAGGGGTTAGTATGACATTGGAAAGTCACTGATCAATGATCATTGATTTTTCTTTTTGTCTTTTTTAATATAATCCTCGCGAAGGTGTTAATTTGATGGGGTGCTATACTTTAGACTTGGTCAGCTAACTATCACATTTGGTTTGGTTTCTGGTTTCAGCTAACCATCACTTTCACGCTACTGTTGGTCATTGGCGGATTTGGTCTGTTTTCCAACTCCAATTTTGTTAATTTCTTTGCTATTCTAGAATAATTATATTATTCAAGCTGACTAATCAATTTCCATTGGAGATAATCTAGACTGCTATGTTTTTGAAAGTCATGGCAAACAATCTACACTTAGAACCATGTCAGTCCCTTGCAAACAATTAGCAGCATTCCTACCAATAGTAAGTCTCAGTTGATTGAATTTCTGAAGTTATGCTACCCATTTAACAGTGTTGATTTCTGAATTCCTGTCTGACTATTAGATCAAGTTAATGAATGAGTTAAGAGTAACAAGAGTCAAACATTAGGCAGGTGAAGAAATTGCCTAAAAGATGACTGGGCTTTTTTTTCTTATTCAGTAAACGGTAATTTGTATTATCTAATCGGGGCTTTGCTGCAAATTGCAATGCATAATTTAAGGTTATAGTGCCGTCATATATTACATCAAACGCGTAAGTTGAAGCAGGTGGAAGAATAAAAATTATTATTCTTCTACTGACTTTTTCAACACCGATAGTGATTTTAGGATGCTCTTAATCGGACAAAAGACTTCAGTCGGCTTGAGGCATAGCTGAAGGCCCAACCAATGGGGGATTATAAAAGAGAATAGAAAATAACAAAAGGACTAGCGCTGCCCAGATCCATCGGCCCTTTATACATTAAAGCTTTTTTCTTTTTTACTTTGTGGATAAGGCTTTCACTTTTGACTAGACCATGTATTTGGGTGATAGATGATCAAATGTCGGCCCATTATTCTTAATAATAACAAATCAAATGGAAAGAAATGGAGTAATCAAATTAATATTCAAAATAATTTCTAGCTAGGCCTGTGAATCAGACTTAACCAAATATATTTTTTCCCATACCTCCCAAGATTAATTTCCTTTTTTTTTTACTTACAATAAGTGGGGTGAGTGATTTCAATTTAAGTTTGTTTATTACACCACTATTAGTCTACTACTACAAACACAAAAGCAAAAAAAAAAAAATTGAGAATAATTAATTTAAACTCTTATGAGATGGTCAATTTTTTTTTCTTTTTTTGAATCATGAAAATAGAATTTTACTCCTATGTGACTACATTGATCTAACCCACCAAAGAAACTAAACATAACAAGTTTTTTTTTTTTTTTTGAGAAAAAACTAAACATAACATGTGAATCATACATTTCCAACTTTTTTATTTTATAATTCGATAGCATAAGAAAAAGGATTTGAATCCTTGACACCTTTAACCTTTATGTTAGTTGTAAGTTGAAACCAACCACCTTCACAAAAATAAATAACAAAACTCAATAAATTATGGCCAAAACGACAAATGACAATATGTCGGTTGTGAATTACACTACACACGTGATTCATATGCAAATTATAGTTTTACTCTTGCTAGTTGCTGCTAGCTGCTACACTCTCTTGGATTTGGATTGGATAAGAATTGAAAAATTGAGTACGCTGGCAATGGCATGATTAGCATTTCTCATACTCATAGTAAGTTGACTAGCAATTATTCTGATTTGTGCCGCTTCACCTTTCATTACGTGTCCCCACTCCTTTATTCATATCTTTATCATATCATATCCCCCATATACAACAAAAGCTCCACTCTTAAGGAGACAAAAGTAGTTACTTCACCAAAAAGAAAAACCATGACCAATGACAACAAGGAAACCAAGAATTCGAGAAAACCCATCAATGAGGAATCACCCTTGTTGCCAAAGAACCATGCAACCGAGGAGTTCAATGCCAAGAGAGCATCATTTACTGCCTCAGTGTTTAATATATCCACTTCTATTATTGGAGCTGGAATTATGGCACTGCCTGCCACCATGAAAGTGCTGGGTCTTGGGCTTGGAATTGGTATGATAGTGTTTGTGGCTATACTGACAGAGGGTTCGTTGGGAATGCTGCTGAGATTCAGTAGGGTGGGAAACTCTGAGTCTTATGGGGAAGTCATGAGGGATGCTTTTGGCCGTGCTGGGAGGTTGCTGCTTCAGATTTGTATCTTGGTTAACAATGTTGGGACACTCATTGTTTACATGATCATCATTGGTAATATTTTATTTCTAATTTTTTTAGACCATAAGAGAAATTTATTCTGCTTTTACTCTTTTTTAACTCTTAACATATAGTATGGACTTTATTGAAGAAGTTCAAGAATCAGTGAACTTAAAAAGTTTCCATTTTGATAGCTTATAAAGGTAAAGAAGAAGTGTTTACAGATAGTAGGATTATTGGCATTTCTGAGAGTCAGCTGGTGCACCCTGTTATGTTTTAAGAAGCTGATTTGGCAGAAGCAGCAATATCTATTTCTGATTCTTTATTTCTCATGAAATTGTTAAGATTGATGAATTCTGTTGCTTCTGATAAAAGTAAAATTGTGGGGGGGGGGGGGGGGGGGGGGGGGGGGGGCGATAATTCTCTGTTTATCTATCGAAATAGCTTGCTTTCTTTATAATTCGGTGATTAATTATAATATTAGTGGGTTTGTATTGGCTATTTCAATCAGGTGATGTTCTTTCTGGGACATCTTCTAGTGGAATTCACCATGCTGGTGTATTGGAAGGGTGGTTTGGTGAGCACTTGTGGAATGGGCGTACCTTTGTTCTTCTTGTTACAACTATTTCTGTATTTGCTCCATTGGCATGCTTTAAGCGGATGGGTAAATGTCTACTCCACTAATCTTGTAAGAATTAACAAATACCAGTTTAAATCCAAAGTGTAAGACTACATGATAGTTTCTCCATCTCACTCAGCACTTTCAGATCGATGGTGCATGATTTGTAATCTTCAATGTCAAACAAATTACTACACAATAATGGCAATATCAATTTCTTATTGTATGGGTATTTCATAAGTTCTCATGTCAGTGTCTAAAGCACATGATTGATATAACATATTAGACTAATTTGCTTTCGCGCTTTCTGTTATAATTGTAAGTCTAAGCATTACGTTTCTTCCTACACTACTTGCATTTGATGTGATCACTTGTTTCTGAACGCTAAAAGATTGAGCAAGACATCAATGCAAATACTGTTCCTTCTCACAATAAATGTAGGAGTCTGGAAGTTCCATGTCTTTTTTTGCAAGTAATACCACTATACCAGACACGATACACATTCCTCAAAAAATCCACATCATCTTCAGCTCTGCTACCACTAATCTAATGGAACAATAGCTCAAGCATTTTTATAATATCTACATTGTTGACATGTTTGTGATGAATGACTCATGCTTTTCATGCTTGCAGATTCACTGAGATACTCATCTGCTTTAGCAGTTGCACTGGCCGTTGTATTTCTAGTTATAACTGCAGGAATCACAATTATCAAATTTTTTAATGGAAGTATTGCGATGCCCAGGTTGCTGCCTAACGTTACTGATATTACATCTATTTGGAATCTGTTCACAGTTGTCCCTGTTCTTGTGACAGCATTCATATGCCACTTTAACGGTATGTAAGCTGATCATATCAAAAATGGAAAGTCTACAATATAAACATCTGCTCTACACATCTGCATGCATAGTGAATGAAGGCATATTTTTCTAGATCAATGGTATGTTTTGTTTTTGGCTCTTTCTGTGAAAACTGGTGAAGGAAGTATTCATCTTGGAATAGAACCTTAATCTTCCTGCTAGGAGAATAACAGAATTGAGGATTTTTTTTTTTTTTTTTTTTTTTGGGAGGCCCTATGGTAGAGGGATTTTACTCAAATCTTGTCTTTTCATCAACAAATAGGAAGGCTCCAGACACTTCCTTGCCTACTTTGTTCATTTATTGATATTTTGTTAATTTGATGATTTTTCCGTAACTTGACTACAGTGTTGAAAACTTTCTTTGATGTGCTAGATTTTCACCATTAAAGGCAGGTTCTTATGAGGAATTAGAAATATTATAATTTCTGCTCTATGGATTCCTTTCTGTGTTATTGATTTCCCCCACACAAGATATTAGGATTGGACTTGTCAATCAATTTATAACCTTTCAAACACAACCGATATCTATTCAAGCCCCTTTTTCTTGTAGTAGTACATCTTGGATCTGCCAATTATGTTGTTGCCGAAGTCCTACTCATGGGGACCTGGTCAAATTGGGAGAAGCTGTAGGTATTCCTCCTCCCCCACCCCAGATTAAGATGTATCCAGAAAACTAGATGTTCAATTTAAGCCAGCATATTGTGTTAGTCAATTATCATCCTTGCCAAATTGACTGAGTCCTCTGTTACAATGATTATTCTATTTTTTTCTTTTTGCCAAGGAAAAATGGATAACATTTGTGAGAGATTTCATTTTCTGGATTATGCAGTACATACAATAGACAATGAGCTTGAAGACTCTTCCCTGATACGACCAGTTGTGCAGACATCATTGGCTCTGTGCTCTATTGTCTACGTTCTAACAAGCTTCTTTGGTTTCCTCCTATTTGGTGACTCAACTCTTGATGATGTGCTGGCCAACTTCAACACCAACCTTGGCATTCCATATGGCTCTCTGCTCAATGATGTAGTTCGCATTAGCTATGCTCTCCACCTTATGCTTGTTTTCCCAATTCTCTTCTATCCACTGCGCCTCAATTTGGATGGCCTTCTCTTTCCTTCAGCTAGGCCTTTGGTTGTAGATAACCTGAGGTTTGGATTGATCAGCATTGGGCTCCTTTTGCTTGTTTTCTTGGGTGCCAATTTTATACCCAACATATGGGATGTTTTCCAGTTCACTGGAGCAACTGCTACAGTTTGCATAGGATTTATCTTTCCTGCAGCCATTGCTTTAAGGTAAGTCTTTATAAAAAGTACCTGTTATCATTTTCAACTATAATAAAGGTATGTCTACATGAGTTAGTAAATTATTCTAAAATACACTAATGGTTGAAGCATATGGATGGAAGGGAAATCGTAAAGCTGTTTAGGTGACAAATACTTGGAAGATCATATATTTTACTAATATACAACATTTCTTTTGCTGTCTCTGTACATGTCAATGTCCACTTGATGTTTGGGCTCTTATCCCTAATGAAAGGAATCCAAATGTTCCCGACCACTTGTGACAAGTTAACATAGTCCCCTTTTTAGCACACATGCTTTCTACTATCAAGGTTTTTCCAATTGATTTTGGTGCTTTGACATTTAGCAACGCTGTGCTTGCAGGAAAATTAAAAACCTACTTACTTAAGATGGCTAGTGGTCAAATATGTTTAGGTTAGGTGTGAAATACTTGAACTCAGATTGATCAATTATGGTTAAGTTTTTATCAACATGGTTCGCAGGCTGTAAGCTGATATTATAAATGACTTTGCTTCAAATGGCTTAGAGCTATTTAAGTTTTTCTCATCCACTTGCTTTTTCTTTCTTTTTTCTGCTGCTTCAGGGATCGTCATGGCATAGCAACAAAGAAGGACAAGATACTATCTGTTTTCATGATTGCTCTTGCTGTGTTTTCAAATATGGTGGCAATATATAGTGATGCCTATGCCCTATTCAAAGAGAATCACCCATATGTATGATTTCACTTGGTTTTCACTTTTAGTAACATAGTGGACCCATACTGCACTGCACAACCATATGGATCCAGAAAACATCACCAAGTCAGTACACAAAAATCAATTGTTTTCTGAGTGCAACGTTGTCCCTAAATACTCGAGTGACTGCCACTTATGTTGAATTCGTCGGCATGGACAATGCTATACCTTAATACATCTTCCATCTTTACATCTTCAATATGTTGTTCATACTGGAAATTCTCTAATTTTGCAATTAAAAACCGGTCTGAAATTGCACGTTCAATTTGATACGCTATTGCACTCTTCGTCTTTGCTTTAGATTTATTTATTTAATTATTTATTTTTGTGTGGGAGTGGGGGAACAGAGACAGAGCTAGCTTAGGATAGTTTTTATCTTTAATTTTCTAGGAAAAATTATCTTATAAATTTATACAATGTCCCCCTCACAATATGTAGGTTCCACTAGTATGTGTGGAGAGGGGCGTCTCATAAAATCGTCTGAGGGTGAAATATTGCCTATATCACCCAAGAAAAATCTAGGACCACATAATTTTTCACAACTTCTTGCCACAACTGTAACGTGATAGAGTGTGATTTGTAAAGAAAAAATAGTAAGTTCATATGTGAGTAATGGTTAACCACTCACAGTCTGTCACGTTAAAATTGTGACAAATAAGTTGTGAAATAATTTGTAGCCCTAGAACTACCCATATGACCCCATGACCGCCGTTGTGCTCAAATACATTCTATTTTCTAGGAAAAATTATCTTATAACTTTATACAATGTCCCCCTCACAATGTGTAAGTCCCACAAGTGTGTGTGGAGAGGGACGTCACATAAAATTGTCTTAGGGTGAAATACTGCCTATATCACTCAAGAAAAATCTAGGACCACATAATTTTTCACACCTTGCCACAACTGTGACATAGTAGAGTGTGATTTGTAAAGAAAAAATAATGGATTCATATGTGAGTAATGGTTGACCACTCATAGTCTGTCACGTTATAATTGTGACAAATAAGTTGTGAAATAATTTGTAGCCCTAAAACTACCCATATCACCCCATGACAGCCTTTGTGCTCAAATACGTTTTATTTTCTTGAATAAAAAATTTTGTTTTTTCTACGAGAGATACGTGTTGTGTGAATTCCACAGTTTTGTGATGAACTGCACCCCATGTTCCCTCCACTACCATCCAGACAATTTTGACATAGCCAATCATTAGTTGGAAGGCACAGACAGATGCCTATCCACTTGGATGAACGCTTATGCATAGATCATATTCATATACATTGCTGATAATCAGAATGGATATTCTAATAAATCAGACCTCAATTCTTGTCATTGGTGTGGCCTTTTTCTTTGTAATATTATGAGGGGAAACTGTTTAAAAAACTTAAAAGAGGATGCATCAGTTGATGGGGGATATGTAGTTATGTACTGCAAGCATATTAAACAACTCAAAATGTATTATTTTCTCTCTTTATTTCTTTAGAATCAATTGGAAAATGTTGCTTTGAATCAGAGAAAGAATCAAAAGGGAGGACAATAACTAGTATCAGAATAGATTCTACACATGAAATGGTAAAGTTTACTCACAAAGAAAGACACTGCCAACAATCCAATAGACTAGTTGAGCAAAATTATCAGAAGCCCACTGAGAATTGTTGCACTTGTTTATGAAGATATAGAACCTTGATATGGTATCCAGGACTATCATCCTTTGCTAATTTGTTTTTATCTCCTAAAGTGTTGAAGCTCTAACTTCCTCTGTTTTATACCTAACCCTACTCATCAAAAAAATGTTGGAGCTGTTCCTGTTCTTTCCAAAAATGCTGCACGTTACATCCATCTCATTTTCTCAGTTCCTTTCAAAGTAGCAGATGGAGAAGATAGGACCGAATCCTTTGTTTGGGATATTTCCTGCTAATGGCTGAATGCATTCCGTTTTGACAATATGTACAAGAATTCCTGCAGCAAAATTGATTGTGGGTAGCCAAACCTTGAGTTTCTTCTCAACTTTATTTCTATAATGGCCTATGGGATCTTGCCTTGACAATCTCATGCCTGATGAATGGAAGAGCTAAGCTGTAATCACCTTCCATTGAATGACAGAGATACAGAGTCCAAGTTAAGAAGGGGCACTACTGAAGTAAGCATTTGGCTCAGACTAGTTGAAGAAATAAGGAGATTCTAGCACATCTCTAAGATCAAAGTCTCCCCGCTCCGGTAAGGGAGGAAAGTTCAACTTAGGGAAAGACTTCTGGAAGCTCTCCAATAACTGTATAAAGTAAAACAATAGCAATCATCAAACATTATCATGCCCCAGTGAGTGTAATATAACAAACCACCAATCACAAGCAAATAAAAAAATCGGAGGTCTTTCATCATAGTTCAGGAACTTTTATAAGTAAAGATACTTTACATTCTCTAATATTGGGGCCCCGTATAGTTCAACAAACTTTTCTCTGAGTATTTTGTTCATTTCATCAACATCAGATGCATGGGTCCAATATGAATCGTGGACTCCTGTAATTAAACATTGGTATCATATGGTGAAATTTCAAACATGTTAATGCACATATGTTTCTGATATATATAAAGTGGGAAGAGATTCAGCACAAACCTGCAAAGTTCAGGCCTGCCTTTTTGCAGGCAACAGCAGTCATCATCATGTGCGAACCGTCAAGGGAGTGCACAAAATTTGGGGGAAAAGCTGTCCTCTGCCGCTTAACCATGACCTATGAAAGTGAGACCAAAAAAAAATAGTTAGCAAAGGATTGGTTCTTACATAGCTTTAAACTCGAGTATGAGATAACTTTAAAATCATATATGGGATAAATATCAGTATCTGGCTGTAACCAGTTGACTTCATGTGGATCCCACAGGATTTCAGCTCAAATCTGAGTGCTAATTAGATTCAGATCTAAGTCCTCTCTCTCTCTCTCTCTCTCTCTCTCTCTCTTTATATATATATATATATATATGTGTGTGTGTGTGTGTGTGTATGTGTGTGAGATGGGTTCAAGTTACACTTGAACTTACACATTTTTTAGACCATAAATTTCTAATAGATCTAATGGTCAAAATAACACTATTGGCCATGTCAGCATTGAACATTTAATGTTTGCTAAATCAACTAATCTATTTAATACTTTTTTATTTTCTCTCTCTCTCTCTCTCTCCTTAATAATTACAGCTCTCAAAAAGTTGAGGGAGAGAGTGGTGGACTTGTGGAAGAACTAAAGATATGGAGTTGGTGTCGTTGGGACTGGGTAGAGGAATGAGAGTTCATAGGGAATTATGTCCGTAAGAGTAGTTACCTAAGGGAAATGAAAGGTGGATTTTTAACTAAAAATTGGATGTAGATTTGATCCATCAGATGTTTTTTTTTTTAAATATGAAAAAAAGGATTTGAATGATCTGTTGGAAATACTCCAATAATCATATTGGCTTTCGTTTATTTGATTGAGTGATCTTTTGTTTATTTCTCTTTATTGTAACTTCATGTGATTGATGTTAGAGTCAGGAAGAGATTTTCTGTTTTACAGGGCTTGGCCTTGTTGGTAAGTTGGTTATAGAATAATACGTTGATAGGGTAAAACTTTTACATTCAATAATGATTTGATATTAAGTTCATTAGGAAGAGGTCTCTTCTGTGCATCCGTGGCAGAGAAATATCTCCCTCTGCTTTGAGAGTTGTAATTGATAAGGCTAGATAGAAAAACAAGTGATAGAATTGAATAGATTAGTTGATTTGGCAAGCAATAAATATTCAATGCTAACAAGTCCAGTAGTGTTATTTTAACCATTAGATCTCTTAGAAATCTATGGTCTAACAAATGTGTAACTTTTGTGAAGTTACACCAAGTGTAACTTAAACCCATCTCTCTTTCTCTCTCTCTCTATATATATATATATAATAAGTTTAGACTCTCTATTTGATTTTTTAGCTTAGATTTAAATCCAAATCAGGACAGAAATGGATTGATTTTATAACTGGATTTCTATCCATTGACTGCCCTAATTTATCAGACAAGAACTTGGCATAAATTCAACACTTCTCTTTAGGGAAAAAAGATATGAGAAAAAGATTGAAGAAAGCTACCTTATCAGTTTCTCGTCGTAGTGTCAACACCTGAAGAGAGGTCTTGATCTGCATTAAATTGAACACAGCCTTAATGACATACTAAATTTTAATGTTGTATTTGTTTTAAATTGTCCTAACATTAAAAATAAGTGCATCAGCCAACTTGAAGTTCTATAATTTTATAAGAACATTACAAGGTGCCTTCCCAATTGCCGGTAAGGTTGTACCACAGGAAGTCCAAGAGGGGTGGTCCATCGTACGGGTTGATTCTCTGAAGCTATCACCTGTTATACGTTAACTTTAGGTATCAGTTGTACAAACTAGTGAACAATACTACATTTATACAAAAGCATAAGCAATAACTACTAAGCACAAAACTTGAAAAAGAAACATATACTTTAACATTGCCAACATCATGTTGAGAGACAGCTGCCAGAGAGTAAGCAGCTCAACAGCAATGAGTACAAATATTACACTGCTTCCTGACCACAATATTACAATAATGCAACAAAATTCTAGCACCAGAAATTCCATACCATACCATACATGGATATGTGCAAAAGGCAACAAGAAAACCATATTTGGGATTCTTATTGCACTTAATCATTACCTGTAATGCCTGATGAAGAATCAAACCAAAGGAAAAGCCACCAACAAAGAATAAAAAGAGCAATGAGGGGCCCAAATTGAATAAATTTTTCCATTTATAAAAATAAGAATAAAAAGGGGAATGAGGGGGAGTCTAGGCCTACATCTAAGGGAAAGTATTAAAATAATGGTTAAATCATTAAATTCACCATTCCCTAGTAGCTCAAACTTTTGAGAAAATAGGTAAATTATAAATATTAGTAGAAATTAATCAGGTCAATCAAAGTTCCCACACCTGTTACCCTCTTAACAGGATTCGGCACATGGACATTTAGTAGTCTAGGATTTGAGACACTTTAACAAATGTACATGATGCTTTGTGTTTGACCAAGAAACTTGAAAGGCCCAAGCCAATTCCATACATGAAAAACATTGGCATATATATAAAAGAACAACAATAACAACAACGAAGTCCTAGTCTCAATATTTTGGGTCAGCTATGGATCCTCAACAGAGTAATCATAGTCAACCACATGTATTCTATAAGCCATTCTATTTTATCCAAAGTCATATTTTCTATTGTCTCCTTATTGAAGATTCTTTTTTACTAATACTAATGTTAGTTAAGGTCTTTCTCTACCTTTTTTCGTTCCCTTGACTTAAATCAATTCACTCTTTCTCATTGGTGCAGTAATTGCTCTCCTCTACACACGATCAAAGAATGTCAAAAGACTCTCCCACTTCTTTTTATCAGTAGTGGTCACCCCTATCTTTAAGAAAATTTCTTCATTTCGAATCTTAACTTAATATTCCCATTTCAGTTACTCTCTTTTATGAACATGTTACTTCTTAAAGCATGATCAGCAAGTTGTTGGAATCCCAAAAAGAAAAAGAACTCGCTTGATACGCAAATAGATCACCAAACAAATGAGACACACCTTTGCACAATCGCCAAGCCAGCTCATGATGCTTCTTGCAGCTTCAAACATTTCTCCTAAGGCAGTCAAGGTGGTCTGCCCATGCAGTAAAATATTCAGTACAAAGTTATATATGCAGACTCAAAGACACAATGCACACGAGAGTGCATGCATTGCACAAACACAGAGACACACAGTTCAGTATTACTCTCACACCTTCGCAGCATAGCAAGATGCAGCAAACAGCTCTGAATCATCTGCAATGGCACAACGTTCCTTTAATCTCTTCTTGATCTGATCACGGGCACCGATATAAGTGACACCATATACTGATGTCATTACTGTTTGCTTCACCAATTTTCGGTCCACCTATTGGACACCCAGTAATGAAAAAATTTATTAGCATTATAATATGAGCAATCAGCACAAGCAGTGCCAAATAAAATTCATAAACTCCAAGCCACCTCATTCACATAAAATATAGTAGCATTAGCTAAGCCAATAAAGTCAGTCTTCATAATGTTAACAACTACTATACGCCAAATACATAATCTTGAACAAGAAATTTCCTGGATTAGGATCCTCTAAAATTCTTAAAGCAATTCTATCATGGAGCAACGAAAATCCTGTCCATTCATTTTGAAATAATTGGATAGGATTTTACCACATTATCAATATTTAATCAAGGAAAAGGTTTGGCTCCAAACACAAATATGTTTAGAGCCTCGGGCTCCAACCACCTATAGGAAAATGACAGATGTCCCGTCAATGTTGGTAAAAGCGTTAAGCACACTTAAGTGCATAGGCCTTTCGGAGCCTAGGCGCAAAGCACAAGTACACGCCTAATTAAAGTAAAGGCAGTTTTCAAATGTAATATCTCATAACTTCTAATAAAAATATTCTTAACATATAATAAAATAATAATAATAACTCAAAATTTGTAGATTTTACCTGTAAGTGCAATTGTATAATGTTTGTAAGCTCAAATTTTACTATGTTATTTCAATTCTTAAAATTTTTATATAGTAAATTGAAAAAAATTATCCATGGTTAATATCCTATTAATCTAGTCATATAAATTTTAGACATAATATTTTGTATAATTCTCTTGTGCTTTATAAAAGTACATAACCATAATAGTTATGATCAAACGATGTGTATGGTTCAATCAACATATATCTAAAAGTCAAAGACCAAAAGGCACAAGAATTGTAAATTAACCTTGTTCGTAACTTATAAATTGTAAAAAATAATACAATGTTTGTGTAATACAACACCCTAAGGATAGTGGTTGTGTAGTAAATTATTGGTCCATGTCATAACCCAAAAAAGCATGCCTAAAGCGTTTTTCTTTAAGTGAGCTTTTTTTTGCTAGCACAGCATTGGGAGCTTGGTGCTTGGAGCTTTGAGATTAAGCACACCTAAAGCGCACTTTTAACAACACTTGTCATGTTCAATGCACATGACTCACTTACTTGGTTGGGTTGAGTGAGTCGTGCATTGCACATGACAAGGATTAATACCATCTTCCTATCAGTTCTTGCTGGAGCCAACTTTTAAACAAATGTTGACAATAACTATTTTGGTATCTATTTAAAGTATTGATGATGTGGCAAAATTCAAGCCATTCATTTCAAAATAATGAAAACATAGGATCTTAATCCATTTTAGGAACTTCATGGTGGAGTTACTGTAAAAACTCTTAAGGATCCTAATCCATTTTACAAAAATAAAAATACAATGACAAATAATGATGAGAACCTGATTGATTAAAAGCCTCGCATGCAATGCATTTGGATTACTTGCAGGATCTTTCTCTGCATCTCTCCTCATAATATCAAGTACTCTGCAACCATAACAACAAAGTTCAATTAGATTTTTATGAAAAGACGACAGTAGGTTAAACAATGAGGGTACTGGGCACATTTCCCCTTATAAATCCCTATATGTTCATAACTTGACCCCACGACCTCTGTTGTTAAAGGGAGAGAAGTACTACTTGGCTACAAGGCAAGTGGTTACTGGTAACAATAATTTCAACTATATTGATTAACAAAATTACTTTTGGAAATTTTAGTCACTTCAACGTTAGAATTACTAGACTCTTGTAAAGAAGCATGATAATAGCATGCAAAAAGTGCAAAACCTTTTTTTTATTTTTTCTAACAACGGTGAGAGCGCTTCGAGCACCTAATTATTCCCCCAAGTGTGTGTAGTCCTTCATCCCACACGCACCAAGTGATTATAAGGAGAATTCTTTGGGGTGACCCCAAGATGCTGGTTAGAGATTTTGAACCCAGGACATCATAGATCTCATGAGGTCTTAGGAATCAGTCCAACCCCTTGGGGTTAAAACCATTCAAATAATTAAACACCAACAGGAAGAATTATTTGAACTTCTTTAAAAACAGACAACTGAAAATAAATTTTTTTTGATAGGTAGATAACTGAAATCAATGAAACATTTTATTAGTAAAACTGGTTTTTAATCAACATAACTGATTTATAAAACATAATTGTTTATTGTAATTTTAATCATAATCTTGTGTGAAATTTGAATACTGTTATTTAACACTAAGGCATTGGAAAAATTCAAATAAATATTTTATACATCATGAACTTGTCTCTATAGGAGTATAATAGCATGCTTATATAGACTATTAAGACTAAATCCTAAGCCTAATTGACTTCAGTCATCCTAATTATTGGAAATTCCAAAAATAACCTTTACTATAGGAAATTACAAAAAATATGAGTAACCTCATTAGCCAATTAGACCTAAAAATGAAATCCAATGGACTAATAGTAAAAATCAATTGAGTTCAAATTTAAATAAAACTAAATTAATATAAAATTATCTTTGCACCCCCTGCACCATGGAGATATCATGACATTACCTTTCAAATCCTTGTTCATATGATTCTCAGTTTTGGATTCATCTAGTAAAGCACCCATTAAGGTTTAATATAGGATATTCACCTTATTTTGGGGGGTAAGGATGTTATAATTTCATTTTTCCCCTCACTTTCCTAATTCCCAATTAAATTGTATCCCGTACTGTGGGCTGCAACCTTACCTGGCATCATCTAGCATATTTGTCCTCCCCACCCCCACCCCCCCCGTTTTAAAATTTTACCGAAAAGAAAGTAAAAACACTTCTAGAACCCATCCTATCTATGCAAGAATAACTTGATATCCAACAGAGCTAACCAACCTGAACAAGTCAACAAAGGACTTATCTAAAACAGATACTGAAGAAATAAAAGCCATCAAAATTGATGTCATTGCACTGCCTTGAAAGAATAAGATTCACGGGAGATTGTCTTTTATTTTACACTACTAGGGAAGAATGTTTATTTCTGTGTGTAAGGGGCGTCCTTCCACTTGTCATTTTGATTTGGTTTTCATTTACAGATTTCTTTTCAATCCATCAGAACAATTTGTCCCCTGCTAATATATTCTCACACACACAGATAGAGTGCTAACCTGGCAGCAATTCCTGAGTAAACATCTGCAGGTTTATCTCCCGCAACAAGATTTACTGCAGCCGCTCCCAACTATGAAATTAAAGCAATTTAATCAACAAATTAAAAAAAAAAAAAAATTGCAGAGAAGTGTAAGGAGTATAACACACATGTTAGACAAGAATGATGGAAATTAATTTGCCAAGATTTAAGCAGCCTGAGAATTTTGAATTCCCCTAGAGGTAGTTTGATAACCATTAGAAGATATATCATATATGCATATAGCAGAACCAAGTCTTCCTCATGTAACCTCTCTCTCTGTCTCTCTCTCACAATATGTAATTTATTTGTTGCAAGTTTTAAAGCATCAAATTTATTTCCAAAAAGAACTTTAGCTTAATATGAAAGGCTCATTAATGAATATATGTCCTAAAAGCACAATTAGATCATACATCCATATAAGAGAGCTTCATTGTGCATCTTATATGTACTGCATCTTTCTTCTATTAAAGCAATTAGAGAAGTTTGTTACCTTATCCCTTCCAAGGGCAGCATAATGTTGTAAGCCATTACACGAACCATCCTTGCAGAAGAATAGAGAGAGAAAGAAAAATAAGGAAAATACTAGAGTTGGGACAAAAAACCAAAGCATGGGTTTAGCAGAATGTGTGCGCGCATGTGTAAAAGATTCAAATATAAACCCGTTATTAAGAGATTACCCCCCCCCCCCCCCCCACCCCAAAAAAAAAAAAAAAAAACTCTTGCAAATGTAAACTGTACTATAAGCCAACAATGGATTAATGTGCCAATTGCCTATAAGGGGCAAGGCCTCCACATTATAGACCTTAGGGCCTGCTCAAGTCTTTATAATCATTAGAAATTTTTCCAGTCAATCTGAAACAGCAGATTGATAAAGTAAATTATAAAAAGAAAATTCAGCTTTAAGAAACTAAACATTCACTTCTACCAAATGAAACACATGCAGAAGCAAACCTCATTCACACAGGCAGACAGTAGAGTGCACATGGAGAAGCACAAAATTTTATGCATGCAATAATATCCTGACTTTAGTTCCAACTGATACAATTGCATCCAAATTTAACTTTCTGCCTTCTCCACTTTTGGGGGATTAAACACTTTGTTTCATCTCATTATAGATTAAAAAGTTTCCAGAGAAGTATGTTGATTTTGATTATTTCTTGAAGTGAAACAGAGTATCAAGTACATACTAGGGTATTATTTGTGACCACACGTAAGGAAAAAAGTACCTGGTGGACAGGCATGTGAGAAATAGTAGTTTCTGGGGAGGGGTTTCTCAATGCTTCCGAGAGATTAATACAAGCTGCCAAGCATTGAAATGGATCCTCTGCACCCAACCACCACTGCTTACCTTCAAGGGGCCTGTCTGCGGAATCGAAGATATCATCCAAATGGTTTTCAGCAAATGCTATTCGGCCCTCATAAGATAACTTATCCACACCACCAGCATACAAATTTGCCAAATGTATCTTCAGCCACCTTAATCCTGCCTTTCCAAGAGGACGCCCCTCCGCAAACTCTAGGATGCCTCGGCACAGATCAGATCCAAGATGATTTAAATATGGGTGCATGGGGTATGCACGACCTCGGAAATCAAGGTTGTGAGGGTAGTAGAAGCCTTCCTCGTCCTTCATCTTCCGAGCAACCTGCTTCCCAATCAAAAGAATTAATACACAATCTGTTTGGGAGCTCCAACAGCTCTAAGTAGATTCAACTAATCAAGGTAGCTCCTTACAGCAAGTTTAAGTTCTATATCGCACCGCTGTGAATGCCTCTCGCTATTCTCCTTTTTTGCAGCTTTAACTTTCCACTTCCATTTCCGAATTTCTGTTTCATCTTCTGTGTCCGGTTCCTCCGGCAGAGGGACCTATTTCAGAAAAGTGAAGATGAAAGCTTGAAAACCAGAAGCACAATGCTGTAATGGATAATTATTTTCAGTGACAAGGAAGAAAATAGCAATTTAGTATTTTGTTGAACAGTATGAGCTTCTTTGATTCAGAAGAGTGGAAAATAATCCACCAATGAAAAAGGAAAAATAAATTGTTACCCACATCTTCACAGTCAATCAAGTCAGCAAGACCACCTCCACTAGCCCATATTCTGTCTATCACACTAAGTACCCTTTTGTTTACCCTCCATTTGGTATTTCCAAGTGTATCTAGAGCCTACTTCATAAAACAATCACAGCATTAGTGCAACAACTGACAAGCAAAATTAAGAAAGCCTCACATAGCGCAAAAATGTATGATCGTAGGATGAACTTTCAAGGCCTTTCATAGGTGGGGAATAAGATACAGAACTAATGACCACACTAAGGAAGAAATTCAGATCAAGCACTAAAGAGACAAAACCCAGGGCTCTCAAACCTCAAAAACAGGTTCTAGTTGATTTCTTGGAGTCCTCTTAACTGCTTCACGTTGTTGTCTCGCTCCATGAATTCGCATGACATACGATGGTAAAAACAAGTATGCCCCTCTATCATACCTGCCAAAAATTGCAAATTTTTAACTAAAAACCAAAAGATAGACCCAGCATGCAATGCTCAAAGTATAAAATTAGCTAGCTTTCATTGAACATTTAAGTAGCATAATAAGCAATTTAAGCAGAAGGTATTAGAAATTTTTGATTCTATATTGGTATGATCCAGTAGCCTATATTCTCTAATTAAAAAACATCATTTTGCTTAGAACCCAGAATGAAACAAACAGAGATTTTGGTAGAAAGTTGGATGCCATACCCTGTCCAATTTATAGGAGGCACTAACATAGGCATATAAGGAATGACCATGTGCCTAGCCTGTTTAGACAAACAGAAAGTAGAACTGTTGTTATTCATCTTGGATAAACAAGCGTGCAAAGAATTACATCCTTGCACTTTGCATGGTGTCAAAAAAGAAAACTTTTATTAGTTAAAAATACCAACCAACAACCATTCAATAAGTGCCATGCAAAGAAGGTAGTGGTGTACTTACAGTTCTCTCCAGCCCTTTGCAAACTAGTGGGTCACATTCGATAACACCATATCTCCTGCTGCATTTCCTATAGACAACAAAGGTAAAGAACACAATTATATATAGCGATGAGAGAGAGGAACAAAAACTGAATTAAATGGAGATGGAATTCTCCTCACTGTGACTGTGCTTCTTTTGTCACAGTTTTCAAAGTGTGTACAAATGCAGGCCGAATATCTGGTGGACCATCTCCAAATTGATCGATTGGAGGTTGTATATAAGCCGTTTCCATCAACAATTGAATCAAGCGGCAGCCGACCTGGAAATTACAAGAACCAAGGTATAACAACAATAACAAAAACAAAGACCATTTCCATATTTACAAGTACAGACATCACAGACCTTAACTTGAGCCTCCTGACCCCAAGGTTTTGAATCATCCTGTTCCTTCACTATTTCCCTTACTTGAACCACTTTTTTCTTTTTCAACAGGTTACGAACTTTTTTCCGTAGTTTCTCTTTTTCATTTGTCAATTTTTCCTGTTCATTAGTCATGGGATCACATTCACCTTCAGATTTCTTATCTGTTGTGTTCTTATCAGATTCACCTTCCACTTTCTTATCCGTTGCCCTCTTCTTCTTTGGCTTCTCAAAAAATCTGTGTATCCTAGCCTGATGCACATAAGCAATCATTACATAATAGCTTTCAGCAAGAGAAAACCAGGAAAATTACTCTGATTGGGGAAAATTGTAAATTTATGATATTTCTTGACAATGAAGAAACCCACCATCACTAAACATTAGAATTCAACCGCTGAAGGGCATTTTTGAGTTAGTGGACCATTAACAGAATGAAGTTGATTGCCACATATAGTTTAAGTTGTAGCCACAGTTTGTAAATTGTAGGATGGAAAACACAGAAGTATTGTCAAAAGAAAAATTATTTGATTCTGTCAAATTCATCACTAAATATGAACACTGAAGCTGTTGGGTGCAGAGTAAAAGAAGTGTAAGAAATGAAAAAGTGAAAAACAGACCCACCTCATTTTCAATTGCTTCACCTATCTGAAGGGCAGCTTGCACTACCCTGCTACTGCCAACACCACCAGTATTAGTCATCAACAATCCCATCAACTTATGCATTGTGATAACAGCCATCATATCGGGTGGTAATTGATCGAAAAAGGGATAATGAGAGGGCTTAGTCTTCTTTTCCTTTCTAGATTCTTGATCAGCAGCAATAGCATCCCTTAAGGGTTCAAACCAACCAAGAAATAAGGACTTAATGTAAGGCAAATTGGGAGCAAGCTTCTGCTCACACATATCAGTAAGGAGCTCCTGGTACTCCTTGGCAGCATCTTCCCAGGCCTTGGTCTCTAACTTGATTTGCCGATTTCGAAGCACATTATACTTGGCAATCCCCATACCAGCCACCATTTTCTTGGGCTTGGGATTGGGATTGGGCTGCTGCCACTGAGAGTCCACAACCAGTTGATCTTGTCTATGTCTATGTCTGATCATCAAGTCTTGGACTTCATCGGAGCCAGAACCAGACAATTCCTCCTCGGAGGTAATAGCTATAGCCTCAGCAGCAGTGGCATAATAATTATAGTTCCCAGAAGAAGAAGAAGAAGCAGCAAAAGGGTTTGATGAATTTGGGAAGCTGGGTCTTCCTAATCCGAATCCATTGCTTTGGGAAGAAAATAATAATAAGGGAATGGATATTGGAGAAAAACACAGCGAAGAATTTGAGCGTGTTGGAATAATCTTCTGGGCAGAAATGAAGTCATGAGAAAATTTCATTGAAAATGGAGAGTTGGAGGAAGAAAACTTGATAACTTTTTTGGAAGAAGCTTGTTTGGCGAAATTCCTCCACATATTTGATTAATTGATGAGAAAGAGAACCGCCAAAACAAGCAGAAGAAGAAGAAGAAGAAGAAGAAGAAAATTGAAATGGGCATATGAATATGAATATGAATATGAATAAGAAGTAGAAGTAGAAGTAGAAGTGGTAGTAGTTGTAGTAGTAGTAAAACGGAGAAGCGAGAGAGAGAGAGAGAATGAGATCTGGGAGTGGAAGACACAAACGGAGCTTATACTAAAACTATCTCAATTCTCAGACACTGCCAGCAACCAGCCGCCTCTCAACTTAAAACCCTCCTTAAACCTACGTTTCTTCTTAGGGCCCTGGCTTCAGCCAGGGGGCTTTACCGTAATGTTTTTTTTTTTTTACTTTTGAAACCTGTGTTTATTGGTTTTTTTTTTTTTTTTTTTTAAACAACAACTCATGTTTATTATTTTAAAGATTCTCAAAAAAAAATGTTTATTATTTTAAACATTTAGTTATATTTATTAATAAAAATAGTGTTGGTTTATTAGTTGATTTTCTACTATGTTAAATTATATTTTGTGATTTTTATATTAGTGAGATATTAAACTATAAAATGTAAAAATCGCATAAAAATGATTTAAAGAGTTCAGTTTTTTTTTTTTTTTTTGAGAAAAGATTTCTAATATTTTTAGCAAATACTATGAGCTATTAAATTATTACAATTATTATTATTATTACTAATTACAAACCCGCGCATTGCGCGCGATAATTTTTTAGGTAAAATACTATTTTAGTCCTTAGACTTTATAAAGAGTTCTTAAAAAAAAGTTTTATCATATCTTTCATAATCTTGTTGTGGGGTCAAAGAATTTGGCAACCCCGGCCCATTCTATACTAAACCTAAGACCCACGCCGAGGAAGAAGAAATGTCCGAGGACAAACGAAGAAAATCCAAATTACTTTGAAACATCACCGAGGATAATCCTATTCTCGGACAACCGAGATCATAGAAAGGGAGAGTGGCATGCTATCAAAGGCAGCCTCCCAGAACATCCCAAGAAAAATGACAAGTACAATGGGTCAGCCATAGGAGCATAATGGATGAGCAATTTAAGGAGAAACTATCACATCCGCATTAAATGCCCACAACTAACGTTCTAGCCGCATTAAATGACCCCTGAACAATGCTGTCTTGGTTATCACAACCCACAGAAGGTTTGGGAAGGTGGCTGATGGGACGGGCACTCGAGTAATGGCCTACATGATCAACAAATGGAGGGCCAAAATCAATTAAAAGGGGGTATATAATGTAAGAGATCCTCCAAGAAGGAAGAGGCAGAAAAAACCTAGGAAGAAAAAAGATAGTAGCAATTTGTATCACCTTCATAACCAAACACTGAAGAAACAATAAGAACTTCAAGTTCTTGAAATAAGGGCCGAGGAACAAAATTTCATATTTTAGTTCATATCCTTGTTATTCAATCCACTCGTAACCATGTCTAATTGTTGTAATCCTCACTAAGGTCTAGTTCTTAAACCCATTCTCTATAGATTTATTGTATTGGGCTAGTTAGGCCTGAGTTCATTCGTCCAGTAGAAGAAGTGCTTAAACCCAGTCTCTACACTTGTCTATAACGTTTTTTTTTACCATTATCATATATTTATTGGTTGATGATTTGCATAACATAGACATTAAATAAGAAGTAGAACTATTCATTAGACTTTTTTAAGTCATGGTGTATGAAGATTATGATTTTCTATATATATATATATAAGCTTAAATGAAATGTTAAAAAATGAGATTATAAAATTTTCCAACTTTATTTCTAATATAATTTCTAAATTACTAAAGAACATCTCATTTTTAGTTATGATAGGAAATATAATTTCCCTAATTAGAGTTTGATAAGTTTTAAGTTTAAATTTTGTATTATTATATTTAATTATTGATTTTTGATTTAATTAAGTGAAGGCATAAATGCATTTTTAGTCCCTATATTTTAAATTTTTTTCAATTTGGTCCCTACATTTTAATTTTACCACTTTTAGTCCCTAAACTAATTATCGCATTCCATTTTGGTCCTTTCCGTCAGTCAATCAACAAAAATTGTTAGATGGCTGCCGGAAGAATTAAAATATTATAAAAATGCCACATCACTTCTGACACATCAGCATATAAATTTTAAATTTTAATTTATTAATTTTAACTAAATAATAAAATTAAAAACAGAATTAAAAACTAAACTTCACATGAACCCAAAAGCTCATCAAGATACTTTTCTTATGTTTGAATATTCAACCAATTTCCAAAAGAAATTTAATATTAATTAATTGTTGACTTTAAGTTTTTAGAAAATATTTAATATTTTATGAGTTGAAAGACTTTCCTTGATTATCTTTAAATTTTTTAGTTGCCTTATTGGATTTGAACACCACACGGCCACACCTTCCTTAGCTCCGATTGCAGTGGTGAACCCAGACCGAAACTTCCACCAATTACACCTATGAACCCAGATAGACCAAACCCAATCCCCACGAACCCATCAGCTCTTGTGAACTTAGGTGACGGCGGTGGCTCCAGGCAGCCTTGGCGGCCACGGCGACGGCTTCAAGTGGTCTCGATAGCAACGTCTAGACTCCCCCAGCTCTTCTCGTGTGTCTCTTTTTGGATTTGGCCTTTGTAAGTCTTAGATTTAGAGAAAGAGAGGGAAAGAATGAGATAAGGCCGGCAGTTTGGAGCAGATCTAGATAAGGGTGTCAATGTTCGACCCAACCCGCGAACATGACACGAACCCGACACGAGTTTTTTCAGGTTAGGGTTGGGCCTTAATGGGTTTGGGTCATAAACGGGTCGACCCGAAAGTGACACGATAAGAAATGTGTCATAAGCAGGTCAACCCGCATAACCCACAATAGACACGTTTGACACACCAATTTATTTGTGTCAACCTGAAATGATCCACTTAACACAACCCATTTAACTCGTATAATAAATAAATTTTTATTTTATTTTAAATTTGTCAAATACCTTTTGTATTCAACATATATTTTAAATTTAAAAAGAAAAGTGAGTAATTATAAAAATTTACAAGGGATATAATTGGAAATTGAAACTTTACATACCCTAGAACTACTTATACTTTTTTTTTTTTTGGCATAGAACTTGCACAAATGAAATTGGATGAGCTTGTGGAAGATGTTATGAATTTGGACATCAACAAAGAATCTATGAATGATAATCGTGGTCATAATCAGAATTAGTCTACTGCTTGCTCAAATTCTTTCAATATTGATACTTAGCATTTGGTGAATTCTAACGATATTATATTTTTGTTGAACTACGTTATTTTATTTTTGTTAAACTTTGTTATTTTGAATTTGGGTTGAAGTGTATGCACTTCTTTTGGAGTGTAAAGAATTTATTTTCTAGATGAATGTTATATTTTTGTTGAATTATATTATTTTGAATGTGGGTTGAAGACTTGAAGTGTATACATTGCTTTTTAGGATGTAAAAAAAATTCTTTATAGATGGATGTTATATTTAATATTATGTAAGTTAAAATGGGTTGTGTTACATTCGTGTCAACCCAACATGACTCGTTTATTAAGCATGTCAAGTGGGTTGGGTCAGGTCAACCCACCTTATTAACAGGTCGGGTTAGGGTTGAAAGATCATGACACAATTATTAAATGGGTCGGGTTAGGGTTGAGCCATTTAGTCGAATACCCTTACCTCGACACGACACGAACTCGACACACTAACCCGAATTGACACCCCTAGATCTAGAGGAAGGGGGCCGACGGTGGTTTAGAGAGAATGGAACTCGATCTCGGCCTCTGTCTCAGCCACAATGGAGCTCGCCGGTCTCAGCCTTCATCCCGGTCTTGGCCACAATGGAGCTCGCCGATCTCGGCCACCGTCTTGGCGTGGGTTTGTTGACTAATTGGTGGGTTTGGTGACTTTTTCGGTGGCAGTGGTGGTCATGTTCTGGAATTTTTGTGGGTTTTTTAGCTGAAGTTCACATTATGAAGAAATGTGTTTGATCGGCGAGGTGGTGGTGGCTTGATTGTGTTGGTCATTGGTGGTGGGATCTGGGTTTAATTGTGTTGGTTTGGGTTTGATTGTGTTGATCTGGGTTTGTTGTGATCGGTTTCTTGATCTGGGTTTAATCTGGGTTTGATTTGCTAAGAATTTGGTGTTGATTGTGTTACAATTTGGGGAAGAACATGACGAATTCGATGATCTTGATTTGTGGTAGATCTGATGGTGCTGGGTTTGATGCTCTCTGAGGTGTTGAATTTGGGTTTTTTCTTCTTGTTTTCATTTATGTCCTAGTAATCTGGGTTTGAGTTCCTAGGTTGCTGGGTTTGTGTTCTTGTGATGGGTTTGAGTTATTGGTTGCTGGGTTTGATTTGGAAAGAATATGAAAAACAAGTTGTAAAATGAAGAACAATCTGAAGAACATGAAGAAAAATCTTAATTCATGTGAATTTTAGTTTTTAATTATGTTTTTATTTTTATTATTTAGTTAAAATTAATAAATTAATTTTTTAAATTTATATGCTGATGTGTCAAAAGTGATGTGGCAATTTTATAATATTTTAATTCTTCCGGCAGCCACCTCAACAATTTTCGTCAGTTGACTGATAGAAATGACCAAAATGGAACGCGTTAATTGGTTTAGGGACTAAAAGTGGTAAAATTAAAATGTAGGGATTAAAATGAAAAAAAAAAGCCAAAATGTAGGGATTAAAAGTGCATTTACGCCTTAAGTGAATGTAATGGTTGATTTTATTGCACTATAAAGTTTTTAATGTTCACTGTATAGCCATCTCTATTTTATCTATTACTCCTCTTGACTACTTTTTTATTTTCTAAATAACGGTTATTAATTAACGTTTGATTTTATTTCTTTTTTTCTTCCTTCATTTATTCTTTATTATTTTGTATGTTCCCTTGCTAGTTATAAATTTTATGGTTATCAATAAGAAATAAATATCATGGATGTGTTAAATATGTATAGATGTAGTTGCGCTAGTGGTATGTCAAAGGTTTTTTTTTTTTTTTTTTTTTTTTCTTCTTTTGAATTTTTAAGGAAATATGAAAGGCATTTCTCTAGTTTGGTCTTACTCAATTAAGATATCCATAATATATTAACGGAAATAATAATGAGTCTTAAATTTTTTTTTAATGTATGAAGTGGTTAGGTTAGTGGTATGTCAAAGTTTTTATTAAAAAAAAATTAAAAATAATTCCAAGGAATATTAAAAGGCATTTTTTTGAAAAAAAGAAATTGTGACTTTTTGAATTGTAGAAATATGATTGTTTTAATTACCTTGTTTATAGATTTCATTATTAAGTTATAAACATCTAAATTAAAGTAGATGAATATATAAATGCAAAATTATATGTAAAGTTACAACTGCACAAAATAAATATGTACAGATTATATATATATATATATATATATATATATATATATATATATATATTTTTTTTTTTTTTTTTTTGTTTTTTATTATTCATGAATATTTTTTTTTTGAACATATTATTCATGAATATTTATTTCATTGTTTACTTATAACTATCTAAACTAAAGTTTTTCCGGAAAAAAAATATATAAATTAAAATAGATGGATATGTAAATGTAAAATTATATGAAAAGTTAAAACTACCTAAGATGAACATTTAACCACTAGTAGATGTGTGTTTTTTGAAGACTAAAAATATACTCGATTGCTTTAGCAGGAACTATATAACTATGCAAATATTGTTATGAGTGGTTCCATCATTTGCAAATTATCAAGTTTGGTGGCCTTACAAAAAAGATATTTCATTTTACAAAAAACTTTACATGAACTCCTCTTTTGTGACAACTTTTATTATTATTATTATTATTATTATTATTATTTTTTTTTTTTTTTGGCCGAAACAACTTAAAAATATTAAGACTTAAGTTAACACATATGGTAGTTGTAGAACACGTCAATGATATGAAAAATAGAAAGGTTTAAATATTTAAAAAGCATTTTTAGTAGATTGCAATATAAAACATTTTTTTCTCAATATTTTATGTAACTTTTCCCTTAAGATCAATATTGTTGACATCCTTTAAAGATGATACATAATATTTTTGAGAAGAAGCAAAGATGATGCTAACATATAATATAAAATTATTAAGTTTGCGTTATTTAAATTTGTGGCAAAAAAAAAAAAAAATAATAATAATGTATCTATGATAAAAGTTTTTATCTAGATAATATATAGTAGTTCATATTTTTTTAGTCTTGATTCAAAAAGTTCATTCTCAATAGTTTTTTAAATCTACAAATTGCTCACTCTATAGGACTAGACACACTCAATCTATATAATATAATAAAATTATATTATTATATTCTATATGTATAATGCAGTACGATAATATTTAATCAAAGAGAATATAAAAGATAACAACTTAAAACACAAAACTAAATTGCATCAACCCAAAGTAGAATTCTAATTAACACAAAAGTTCATTAACCTAAAGAATTGATGCAATAAAAAAATTAAACAAAAAAATGAAAAACAAATTGAGAGAGAGAGAGAGAGAAGTAACTTTTTTTTGTATGAGAAAACTATGCATAGAATGAAAAAGAAAATGTCAAATGTATAGTAAGATGTTGGGAATAAGAAGAGTCAAAATAAAGGAAGATGAAAAGGTAGAGAAAGAATGATATTAAGGTAGAAAGTAGTGGGAAGATGAAGAAGTAAAAGGAAGGGAGAGTTTTGGAAAATTAATAATAAAAATAATGGTTAAAAGATATTTTAATTTTTAAATAATGGAGTTTTTAAGTCACCTTAAATGAGAAAATGTTTAAAAAATATATATAAGAAAAATTGGAAACAAAAAATGACGACTTGACTGCTGATGTGGCTTAACGTGAGGATAACAACTTTAAATACTACGCTTCAACTTTTAATAATACTAGTCGCTAACCCGTGCGATGCACGGAATATATTTCACTTTGCTTAAAATAAAATTTAAAATGAAAAAACATCATAACTTATCAAAATAAACATAAAATATACAATATTCATCGCAAAATGTTATTTGAGAATAAAATTACCATCAAAATGATATAAAGAAAAATTTCATGTCCAAACAACTCATCAAGGTGGAATCTGGTTATTGAACTTGTCAAGATATATAACCACAAACCAAAAATTTTAAGAACCAAAAGGGGATTATCATAAGAAATAAATGTGCCTTAGTTTGTATATGAATTTAATTTGTGGAAAATTTATAGCCACATACCAAAAGATTTAAGAACCAAAGGGGGATTATCATAAGAAATAATTGTGCTTTAGAATTTGTATAAATTTATTGGAAATTCAATGGTGATTTATGAATAGCACACTTGATTATCAAAAGCAAATTCCTAACTTCAAATTAAAGGGTTGCATGTTCTCTAACTCAAATTTCTATATCACAACTGCAAATAATAATTATATAAAATTGATACAAACCATGCACGGACAATCAATAGGCTTTGTTGCTGGTCTTAAGCTCTAAGATTTGAATCGCATTGTAATCATAACTGCATAATACATAATTAAATGTCAAGGATTTCTAGGGCTTCACATATACTTCTTTAGGATCCTCTACAACACTTGTAGCAATGCAAAAGTAAAAAATAAAAAATAAAAAATAAAAAGTAGTAGAGATTGCAAACAGAGAAGAGAGAGTACCAAGTTTTTGTTGGGTTTTATGCTTCCACACTTTGGGCTGGAAGACATAGGTTGCAACTTTGATTTTTTTCTAAAAAATAGAGATGCTTCATCTGCTATATACAATATAAAATAATTATTAGAATTTCAACTCAAAAACCAAACCCATAAAAACACTATCAAAATATAAAGATTAACCCAAATACTTATAAGAAAATCAATTCTGAACATAATAAAACAATAAGATAGAATGAAAATTTCAGGCACATATGAAAGCAAATAAAAAAAGACAAAACCTACGTTTTTTTTTTTTTTTTTTTTTTTTTTTTTTAACGTGAGTCTCTCTCCTTCTTATTTTTTTAATCTTAAAGTGAAGTTGAGTTTAGGGTTTTGAGATGGTAATTGCTAGAGTTTTAAGGAGAGAAGAGATTTTGGTATTTTTATGCAAAAAACGTTATTTTAAGTCTAGGTGATTTACTTCCTTATTTTTAGGCTCTTTTAATGTTTTTTAAGGTCAAATTTGGTTCCTATTATGGTTAGGTATTAATTAGGGCTTATTTTAGAATATATTTTATTGTCCATCAAGTTTTATGGAGCCCTTAAATAGGCTTCTAAGTTTGTATACGTTTTTCAATATTATTGTTATAAGATATAAAACCTAAAATAAAAAGAATAAAAAAGAAAAAGAAAAAGAAAATAGTGATGATGTGGAAAATTGTGAGAGTTTCAAAAGTTTCGGTTTTATATATATAACTAGTCGCTAACCCGTGCGATGCACGGAATATATTTCATTTTGCTTAAAATAAAATTTAAAATGAAAAAACATCATAACTTATCAAAATAAACATAAAATATACAATATTCATCGCAAAATGTTATTTGAGAATAAAATTACCATCAAAATGATATAAAGAAAAATTTCATGTCCAAACAACTCATCAAGGTGGAATCTGGTTATTACTAAGATCCTATATGCAATTTACCAGAAAGATATCATGTCAGTTTTGATCTTCATTCTCTTTTTGCATATTAATTACTACTTTTAACTTCTATGTAAAATTTTGCTTTAACACAATTGTTATCTTGAGATAAATCTATAGTTATCTCATCTTTACTACTGGTACTCATCCTATGTCTATCGCCATTGTAACCGTAAAACATAAAATCATACCTATTGAAGAAGAAATTCAAAGTAGTTCATCTAGCATTACACCAACATTCAAGGCAAAATCCTTCCTATGAAGAGGGGAAAAAAATCAATCATCCATGAAAACAAAGATTCATAAACTGAAAAAGCTCAAGATAATTTTAAAACTTGTCAAGATATATAACCACAAACCAAAAATTTTAAGAACCAAAAGGGGATTATCATAAGAAATAAATGTGCCTTAGTTTGTATATGAATTTAATTTGTGGAAAATTTATAGCCACGTACCAAAAGATTTAACAACCAAAGGGGGATTATCATAAGAAATAATTGTGCTTCAGAATTTGTATAAATTTATTGGAAATTCAACGGTGATTTATGAATAGCACACTTGATTATCAAAAGCAAATTCCTAACTTCAAATTAAAGGGTTGCATGTTCTCTAACTCAAATTTCTATATCACAGCTGCAAATAACAATTATATAAAACTGATACAAACCATGCACAGACAATCAATAGGCTTTGTTGCTGGTCTTAAGCACTAAGATTTGAATCGCATTGTAATCATAATTGCATAATACATAATTAAATGTCAAGGCTTTCTAGGGCTTCACATATACTTCTTTAGGATCCTCTACAACACTTGTAGCAATGCAAAAGTTAAAATAAAAAATAAAAATAAAAAGTAGTAGAGATTGCAAACAGAGAAGAGAGAGTACCAAGTTTTTGTTGGGTTTTATGCTTCCACACCTTGGGCTGGAAGATATAGGTTGCAGCTTTAATTTTTCTCCAAAAAATAGAGATGCTTCATCTGCCATATACAATATAAAATACTTATTAGAATTTCAACTCAAAAACCAAACCCATAAAAACACTATCAAAATATAGAGATTAACCCAAATACTTATAAGAAAATCAATTCTAAACATAATAAAACAATAAGATAGAATGAAAATTTCAGGCACATATGAAAGCAAATAGAAAAAGACAAAACATACGCTTTGAGTTTAGGGTTTTGAGATGGTAATTGCTAGGGTTTTAAGGAGAGAAGAGATTTTGGTATTTTTATGCAAAAAACGTTATTTTAGATCTAGGTGATTTATTTCCTTGTTTTTAGGCTCTTTTAATGTTTTTTTAGGTCAAATTTGGTTCCTATTATGGTTAGGTATTAATTAGGGCTTATTTTAGAATATATTTTCTTGTTCATCAAGTTTTATGGAGCCCTTAAATAGGCCTCCAAGTTTGTATACGTTTTTCAATATTATTGTTATAAGATATAAAACCTAAAATAAAAAGAATCAAAAATAAAAAGAAAAAGAAAATAGTGATGATGTGGAAAATTATGAGAGCTTCAAAAGCTTCGGTTTTATATATATATATAGATAATATAGATATAGATAGATATAGATTATTATTATTTATGATGTTAAGGTCCAACCCGGTCGTACCAAGAACCGAGATCCAATTCTCATCCTGATTCTTTGCCTGCTCCAGTTTTTAAAATTGATTATTAGAGAAAAACAGAACTTGTCATAAACCATATCCTCTTCCCCACTTATTTACGTAGAGATGGCAAGTATATCCCACGCTACCGAACTCATTTAACTTAACGGCAAATTTTACCTACCTTAGAGAAGTGATGGGCAATGACGAGTTTGACTCGCCTCACCCCCACCCACCACAAATGCGTGTATATATATACACACATTTTTTGTTGGATTTCTCTCAGTTTCACTCTTAGCTCATTAATGTTGAAATCACCTCATTACCTCAAACTCAACCCCAATGCAATCTAACTTGTCAAATTCAAACTTCATATGTTTTTTGCTTTGCCTAAATAGCGTAGAGTTGAGCGGTTCCGAGTAATACATTTTTGCCATACATGTTATAAAAACAAAAAATCAGTCATAGAGAAAAATGCATTTGTACTCATGCCAGCCTGATAAAAATAGTGGACCTTCTTTATCTCTTTCCAGAACCACATTAGAGGAATTCATTTGTCAAATTAACACCAATGATCAATCGCAGCAAAACTTACTATTTTTCTCTTCCCAGCCACACTCAATCATCATACTCTATTCCCCACCCCCCTTTTTTCTCCCAAGTTTTCTTTTCTTTTCTTTTCCTTTCTCTTCTTATTTTCTTTTCCCCTCCATATGCATTGTTTCCTTTAACAATATTGAAATAATGCCAAAACTAGTCTTCCAAAAGACATTTAATTTAATCACTCCAAGGATCACTCTCTGCCCTTACTTCAGATGGTTCAACCACTTGTGTCTCTGGGGCTTCAACAACTGCTGCAGCAGATTCTTCAGCACCATCTTCTGGTGTGTCTGCCTCTTCCTCTTCTGATCTGCCCCATCTTCCTCCAAGGGCCATTTCCATCATCTCATAGATCTTATTTCCCAACTCAGCTGGACTGTCAGGCTGCATCATTAAAAGGAGAATTCCAAATAACATTAAGCCGCTTAAACTTATGCATACTATTTATCTAACGAGAGAAAATCTGGGGTTGGCTCTTACTGAGAATCCACTGGAGATCAGTGCTGTATCATACAAGAGTTCAACAGCTCTCTTGGCATCAGTGCTGTCAGGTTCATTCTTGCATGCAGCCTGCAAGTAGAATAACAAACATTACATAACTGTTAGACAACATCAGGACCAGTTATTTCAAAATTAAGTCTGCAATCGGCATTGAGTTAAATCGTTTTACATTGAGGTCTTTGACAATGGGATGATCTGGATTAATCTCCAATATTCTCCTTCCCCTCATGAACTCCAAGCTTGAAGTATCTCCAAGAGCCTGCGCCTTCATCAATCTACAAAAGTGTACAAACGAAAATCATTTAAACCTTCATTGAGTAAGTATGACCACCAACTTTTATTTTCAAAATCAATAGCATAAGTCTTTATTTTCATAACATTTGTCTTGAGCACAGCTCGTAAACATTGAAAGCCCACAACTGACCTTTCCATATTAGCAGACCAACCAAACTTGCCAGAAACCAGCACACAGGGAGATGAGCTTAGACGCTTTGAGACTTGGACTTTTGCTATCTTATCACCAAGTTGTTGCTTTATCCAATCACAGAGAAGATTGTATTCTTGCTTTGTTTCCCTTTCTTTCACCTCATCCTCATCACCTGGTATAAAACAGTCATGAGAATGATTCACAACAAAAATCCCAAGAGAAGCTACAGCAACAAATATTTTCAAATGCCATCAATAATCACACAGAAAAGAAGAAAGTACTGACCAAGCTCTAAGTCTTCCTTGCTAATATCAACAAATTTCTTTTCTTTGAAAGTCTGCAGGTTCTGGATGGCGACTTCATCTATAGGTTCAATTAAGTACAGAACCTAAAATATATAACCCACAGCAGCAATCCAGAAAGGATGTAAAAATTTGCCCATATAAAAAGGAAAAGAAACATTTTTCAATAGGAATAAGTTGTCCAGCTTAACAGCAACCAACGGTATCTAGAATGACAGGAAATAAACCATGCTTAACATTTTTATTTAACTAAGGAAAAAAAATACTTCTTCGATCATTTTTCCTACAACCATGCAACCCAAAATTCTTTTGGTATGCAGTGAGCTTAATATAGTCCCACCAAAATACCGTATAGAATGCATACCTCAATGTCCTTTTGCAACAACTTCTCCAAGAAAGGAGCAGTCTTGGCACTTTTCAAGCTGTCTGTTGCCAAGTAATAGATAGCCTTTTGGTTTTCACTCATGTTTTCAACGTAATCATCTAAGCTTTTCAGCTCCTCCTCACTTTTTGAAGTGTAGAACCGCAACAATGGAGTTATGCGCTTGTGATTTCCAGAATCCTCAATGCATCCTAATTTTATTAACCTGCCGAAGTTCTCCCAAAATTTCTTGTAATCCTGGAATCAGAATATTAATTTTCAATGTCCATTAAGAAGCCTCAGTTGAAACGCTTAAAGGGAATGGCTAGATTTTATCAATACAGACCTCTTTATTTTCACTTTCAGAGATATCCTGAATCATGTCAAATGTTTTCCTGACAAGTCTCTTCCTCATTATTCTCACCTGAAAATATCAAATATACAGAGATATTATAAACCAATCTATAAGCCAATAACAGAGATATTATAAACCCTTGATAACTGAGAAATGCACTTAAATTGTAAAGTAGTTCTATCATAAAGTGCCTGTACATGTCTGTGATTTTTATTTTTTTTCCTGTATATACTACAGAAATGTTGACAAACTTGGTCTTACAATTCGGCTTTCTTGAAGTATTTCTCGAGAAACATTAAGAGGAAGGTCATCTGAATCCACCACACCCTTCACAAAGCTCAAGTAGCGCGGGAACTGCAAATCAAACACCCAATTCTAATTCAGTGCAATGAGAAATAAAAATAATAATAATGTAAGCAAGCATCAATATGCAACACTTAAGTATTATTAGACATAAGAAATTAATTTTTCTAGACACAGAAGGCAAGTGACAACTTGTATCTTTATTCTTATCTCAGAAGCTTGAGAATGTAAAAACTATAGATTCAACCCCATATGGGTACAAGAGTTCGTATTTCTGTATTTTTTTAAACCACATCAATCCTTATAATTAATAGGGCAAAAAGCTTTTCTAGAAGATTTGTAGGAAATTTTTTCCTACTAAAAAAGTGGCATGACAAACACTTGAGGGAATGAGACCTTTTGAAGCAGTGTCCAATACTCAATATAGTAGAAAGTAGAAACTTAAAAGAAAGATTAAGTGCGTTCACTTATTAAAAAATCAAAAACAAAGTACCATGCAATTTTTTTAAGAAAAGCATTGTAATAATTCTGTTCTTTTAACTGTTTGTCGTTCTTAAGCATGCGAACAGATAGTAAACTATGTCTATGTCATACTTAATACTACAAATTCACAGACACAGATGCATATATAACTGCTCCCTCTGTCTTGAGCTTTTTGCAAGTGGTGATGTACAACGCCTGTGTCATGTCTAAAGACAATTTAGATTTCAATGTTCAGAAATACAGGTTTTCTCAGCTTGATTTTTGCATTCTCGCTTCTATATGTTGTAAACAAGAAAGGTTCAAAGCATAACTTTTTGGCAAACACAAACATTTCCATCTAGAGTCCCCTTTCTGTTTGCTTTTCAGGTTTCATAATTTTAAAGATGGCCATACTTCAAAAGTTCACAAACATAACTCAAATGCATAAATGTTACATTGTACAGCTTATTATGGAAGTTTCTCTGAATAAAATACAGAAATACTAGTTTTTTTTTATACAAACGAGGGTAGCCATACCTCTTCAAGAATCTAACTATTCCCTCAGGTATATGCAATCCCCCCATCCCATGCACTCTAGGTAATTACAAAGAGAAATCCCTTGGGGGTGGCCCCAAGACGTTGGCAAGAGATTTCTAACCCAAGATCTCATAGATATCATAAGGCCTTATGAACCACCAAGCCAACCCCTTGGGGTTAAAATACAGACATAATAGTTACCACCAATATCCTCTATATATAACAAATTAATTTTACATCTCTAATGTATAAGTGATAAAAGACATCATTAATATAAAACTTAGACCACAGAGGGTAATTTCATAGAATCTCAAGTTAATATGTTAAAACTTACCAGCTCACCATCAAAGTCATCTGAGATGAATACACGCTTCACATACAAACGTATATTCTTCGTTTTTGGATTAACCACATCCTCATTGTTAAGAGGGCCCATCCCAGGAATATAGAGGACACTTCTAAACTCAACCTCACCCTGCACAGTTTTCAGAGTAAAGTAATTTCTAACTGCAGATATGGCTACCAAAAAAACAAAAATAAATAAACCCTATGTACCTCAGTGGTGAAGTGAGTATATGCAACCGGATCCAAGAATTCATTGAAAGTCTTCTTGTAGAATTCATAGTACTCATCCTTCTGGATTTCCTTTGGATTCCGCATCTACAGCAGGGGACAAGGTAAGCTAAAATAGAATATGTGCATAAAAACAAATCCAACTAAGAGATTATGCAAAACGCATGCCATTAAGTGATATCTCTATAAAAGAAAATTACTACAATACATCATGACCTTTGAAAGCAGATACAGCTTAAACTCACCCAAATTGGCTTTGTCTCATTGGCTAATTCCCAGTCCCAATACTTCTCAGTTTTTGTAGTCTTCTTCATTTTCTTTTCACCCTAGTCAAAAGTAAAGTAACACACTCAAAACCATACTGAGAAAGGTGCAATGCCCACAATTAGGAATTCCAAGTCAACTACCTCTGGCTTCGATTCTTCTCCTTCTTCTGATTTTTCCTCCTCTTCCACCTGCACAAGTTTAAATTAGTAAATACTGGATAACAAATCAACAAGAGGTTTGCTTTATTGTATTCAGAACCTAGGTTCTAAAACCATCGGTGATGAAGACATAAGTTAAGATTACATCAGGAGATTAAGACAGTGAGACACTCTAATAACTGAGTTAGACAAAATGACTCAGAATGAAGATCTCACCAATACTCCTAAAATTATGGGTAACACCCTTGTTTGTCACTATTTCTTACGTAGCTAATATAGTAAAATTAGAATTAGTTTGGGGGTTGGGGGGGGGGGGGGGGGGGTGTTTAAAAAACAAGTAGCTAATTGTTTTACAATTGGACAGACAAAACTATGCAAAGATCTGAAATTTTCAATCTCCCAAATAACCTTCCTGACAGAGAGGATAATTTAAGGCGTCTCACCTCAACAGTCCTTGATTTTTCTTGCCATGTATAAATGGGGAAGGAAACAAACTGAGAGTAATTCTTTACCAAACCCTGAATCCTGGCTGGGTCTGAGAATTCATACTTGTCATCTCCCTGCAAGAAAAACAACAGATTAGGATGTTTTTAGACTTTTAGTCCTATATCCATAACAAGATAAGCTGCTAGTCTTCCAGCAACATCTTAAGAAGCTCCACTCAATTATTTTGTTTTCCATTGAAACAAGCAGAGTGTGACAGGAACATGCACAATCTATCTCATTAAAAGAATAAAAGAAGAGTGGCATACCCTTAAATAGAGTGTGATCTGTGTTCCACGACGTAGGAACTTTTCAGGGTCAGTTTCTTCCTTAATCATATACGAGCTACTGTCAGCAACAGATTCCCAAACATATTGCTTATCTGATCTAGGGCTCTTTGTAGATACGACAACCTAATCAATGGTGTATGATGTACACAAATTAAGCACAATTAGTGGCCACCCAGTAAAAGCATTCACATTAAAAGCTTCAAAAGGAATTTAAAATTGCAACAAGACTTGAGTTTAATTATAAAAGTTACCTTCTCAGCAACAAGAAAGGCAGAATAGAACCCCACACCAAATTGACCAATCAGACCATTGTCTGCTCCAAGATCCTTATTTTCCTAACAAATTTTAAGGCTGGAAACGTAAGCTTCAAAGCAGCATAGAACTTGAAAATGGTCACACAGGAAGAAATAAAATAATGCACCCTATGGATAAAAGAGTTTAAAAGTACCTTCAGAGCCTTTAAGAACTTTGAAGTACCACTCTGAGCAATAGTTCCAAGACAGTCAATGAGCTCTTCTTTGGTCATTCCAATACCAGTATCTCTGCAAATTCATAAGAACCCACCTCAAAAACACCACTCAATTATCCAGGAAAAGAATGAGCTAAAATTTAGCATCACCATACGTTATAGTGATAGTCCCATTGTCTTGATCAGGTTTGATACGTATCTCTAGATCACCAGCATCTCCAAGCAGCGAGGGTTCAGTCACGCTTAAGAATCTTAACTTGTCTAAAGCATCACTTGCATTACTGCAAAAGAAGAACAGAATCAAGTGAACATATAGATCAAAACACAATCTCAGAATTAATCATGCACACGCAATCATACATTTTATGAAGATGAGAAACACAAAAATGGAGCTTTTTTATAGCAAGATGTCACTCATATAAATCCCAAGTATTAAGTTCTACAAAAGAAAGATATTAGAATGTATATTGTACAAGCACCAGCAGGCATTTGCTCACCTCACAAGCTCTCGAAGGAACACCTCTTTGTGGCTGTATAAACTATGAACTATCAAATCTAGGAGGCGACTGACCTGCAATTTGTCATAATAATAATGTATCAACTTTCAACTAAAAACTCATAACAAATTGGACCCTCTAAAGCCCATAAAAACCAAAGACGAATATGAAAACAAAACTTTCTACCATTTAAAAGTTCATCAAAGTTTTCATCTTGTATTTCGTTAGTGAAAAGAAAAAAAACCCAAATTAGGTGAGCAGATTACTGCCCAAAACATGATAACAAAAAGGGGGGGAAAATCGAATTTTGATATTCATTTTTTAAAAAAGAGGGATAAGAAGAAACAGAATTTGGTTTGAGTGCAAAAGATCAATTAAATTGGTAAGAAGAAATAATAAGTGGAAGTTATTGGATAGAGCTGTAGTAGTAGTAAGAATAAAAGACTCTACTTTTGAAACTTTGATATCCCTATACTAGAAAGAAGCAAAGAAATTGAAAGGGGAAAATGGAAAAGAGACGGACCTCAGCTTGGTACTCAAATTTCTCACCAGAAGTGTCGTCGGCGGCCTCTTTCTCGGCCACAGCGGCAGCCTCGCACCGCAGCGCAAACCGGTGGTTTCTTCTCTCATACTTCCACTTCAACCCAGAAGAAGAAGAAGAGCGCTTTCTGAGACCATTTTGTGGCACAAAGGCAGTGGTGAGATTTAAAACCCTGTTCCTGTTTCTCAGTAAAAATGAGGAGGCTGAGGGAAGTGAAGCAAGAGAAGCTGTAGCTAGGCTTCTACTCAGCACTGGAGCCATTGAAAACCCCTTTCTTCTAAATCCTAATTCCTAGACAAACCACAAACTTTCTCAAAACCCTTTCCTTGGCCCTTGACACTTGAGACTTGAAAAAGAGTGTGTGTGACTTTCTTCTTCTTATATTATATTATATGCTGTGCTTGCTAGGGGTTTAAGAAGAAGACGAAGAGAATAGAGGGTTCTAGACATATATTGCACACAGCCTCAGGATATTATTGGTATTTCATACTAGCTGCAATACTGTGGAGGGAGCTATTTGTGCACAATTTTGTAAGGCCAAGATGCTGCCATTTCAGCATCCACAATATCCCCTCTTTTTTTCCTTTTTTTTTTTTTTTTTTTTTTTTTTTTTAATTTTTATTAATGAAAAATAAAACTCGTCTAGCTTGGCGGTGTTTAGAAATAAACACTTCAAACACACTTTATATATTTTTATTAAATATGAATTTTAAAAATCTAATTATATGTAAAGATATAGGTAAAATTTGAAAGATTTTTCTATTTTCACCGTAGCTCATAAGTTCAAATACACAATCTTAATATGATGTTTCTCATTAGTGGTTAAGGCAATGTACCCGTTTGGTTAACACATTTTGGGCAAAAAAAATTGTGTTTGCGATTTCAAAACCTAATTTAATGTTTTTGGTAATATTTATAAATGGTGTCTTTTGGGTCTTGTAGCATAATTTTTATGTTTTTTCACATTAGAATAAGTGAGTAACAATAACAAAAGTTTTTTTTTTAAAGGCACAATTTCAAAATTTTGAACCAAACTCACCATGAAACCATAGGCCCTTTCTTATTCGCCACATCACAGAAAAAGCTTTAAGGCAGTTGTTGAAGTCATGAATGCGATTTATGAGAGAATTTCATAATAGAAGAGTTCAAGTGGCTTGGTGCAAATTGTCAGGTCACATCTATTTGTATCCACTGTATAGACATTAGACATATGGGTATGTCTCAAATTGAAAGTCAAATTTGCCAAAATGTTATAATTCCAAATGAATTTATGAAATCTGAAACAGATGTACAAATTTTACTTTGTGCCAAAACAACTTGCCCTCCTGAACCACCAACACTTGGAAGTTGGAATGTTCCTCACGGACCTCACCTTTTCCTGTAATACTACTCAGTTAAATCTTTCCAAGTTCCAACCAATGAACCAAACATGGAAGTCCAACAGAAATGTACAACCCAATCACAAGCACTGAATCTTTTAACCATTTAACCTCAGGCCTCCAAAGCTGTCTGCTTCAAACAATCCACATTACATAACCCAACTGATCTCACCATGTCTCCCAAGCTGCCAGGATTGGTTCCAACAGTTAGTCACATTGACATATTTGTTTGGAGAGCTTAAGGCATCAGCGCAGCAATGAATAAGGTAATGAAAAAAGTAGAGAAAATGAATCAAATTTCTTAAATGATAAGATATCTCATGCATCGGATATATGCATCCTCTCTCTCTCTCTATCACACAATATGTGAATCCCATAAGACTATGGGATCTATACAATGTGAGAGGAATGATGCATATATCTAATGCAGGAGATAAATGTTGCTTCTTAAATAGTTCAACTAACCGGTCGAAGCTATTCCTTGCTCTCTCTGACTGATCTGTGCTGTTCCTTGCCTTTCCAGACCGTTCCACGCTCCTTCTTGACTTCTCCCTCTTGTCAGTGCTGGTTCTTGATTTTTCCCTATTGTCGGTGCTCAGCCTAGATTTTTCTCTCTGCCCACTACTTGGCCTAGACTTCTCTCTAAGCTCTGTGCTTACTCTGGACTTTTGGTCTGTGGTAGTCAGTGACTGCTCTGATAATTGTTCTGTACTTTGTTCAGAAACAAACTGAGGACGCGGTAGTTTTTCTATGGCTGATACGAACTTCCTGAGATGCTTTAAGTACTCTGGATAGAGTTCCAAGTTGCAGTGGTTTCCTCCTTTGACCCACAAAGGTTCATACTTCTCTTTACAAAGCTCCCAGAGCTGCTTACCATGGGAGAAATCCACTACTTCATCTTCTGTTCCCTGCCATTATCAATTAGAGTGTCACCCGGAGCGCTTACTGGAATCCCTTTAACTAAATTAGTTTCTTATAATGTCAAAATTTTTGGGGAAGAAAATAGGGTTCTGGAATTTTATGGCTGTAGTACAAGTCCTACATGTTTGGGGATAAAGCCATTAGGGGTGTCAAGTTTGTCAAGAATGCGTCTTACTAACCAGTATGAAGTGACTGGATTGCTAGCCATTCTCACATTGTCATGTAAACTTATAGATCCTAAAATTTTCTGAAATTGTGCTTATTACATGCCACATTATAGAACCACATTCATAAAGGTTTGCATCAGGAAAACACAGATTAATAGGTTCTCACATTATCATGTCAATTTGTAGGATATGAAATATTTTAAATTATATTCATTAAATTCCACATATAGAATCACTTTCGTAAAAATTTTAGTATGGAAAGAAACAGATTAATAAGAATTTATTAAGTCTATACACTCCTGTACCATTGACCACGCAGGTTGGTCCATAGCCAAATCTGCAATCACTGAAGACTGTGGTGGAAAAACACCAAAATTTATGGGCTTATGCTGGTAGATCTCATGCATACATATCAGGAGTTCTTAAGTATTTTTATTGGCGAAACCTATATAAATTTCCATTTATGAGAGGGCAATAACCTTTACATATATTGATTTGACCCAACTAAAAGGTAACCCTTGTGCTGTCAGGCCATAAAAGCAGTGAACATGCTCAAGATACCTTTACTATGAAATTGAATTGGCATGGAAGATCAAACAAAAGCCACACTCACATGAATTACCAGAACAGGGCAATTGACTAGTGGAATCTTATCAATGTTCTGCAACAGAAACAAAAGGTACCTTTTAATAAAGGACATAATTATATCTCATGTAAAACAACAAAGCTATAGTTTGAAAATATAAAGTTGAGGCAAAACCTTATATATGTCAAACCAGAATGTTCGCTTCACTGGGTACATGACCCGCAGGCCAGACAAGATGGGACTGTGAAGAATTACAGCTCTCAATCGTGGCAAATGGATAGCCAGTTCCACAGCAGGTCCACTTCCAACTGACTGCCCATACAATATAATGTCTTCATCCTTCACTCCATAAGTCTCTTCAAGGCATTTATAAGCAGCATCTATGTCCGCATATGTGTCCTGCTCACTTGGCTTATTGATACAGATACACAAGATAATTAAGTAGTCTGCTTCTTTAGTCACATTCAAATCTAATTAAGAAGATTGGTGACCAAGTTTTAGGACAGTGGTTTGTAGGATGAATACTTATCATAAACTCATAAGTCATAATCTAAATTGGTTAAGAAACTGAGTGAAAATGTCTCCAAAGCAAATGCTAGAGAAGCTAGACTTTGTGATAAAATTTAGACTAAATAATGTGATTGTCATTTATGATTCCACTATTTCAATTCAAATCTAATTGAGCACCGACATCCCACCACTTCCATAACATATAGCTCGCAGCATCAAGTAGGATGGATAGTTGAGAAATTATTTTCCAAAAGGAAACATCACTCCTATGGACTACATGATTCTGAAAGTGACAAGTGCTAATGAAATTCAAATATACATAAAAAGCTTGCTCACTTTTCATCCATTAAACTGATCAGAAAGTAACAAACAATTAGGAAGAACCGATGACTTTAAGCTTGTGCTTATGGGAAAAAAATGCTATTTGCGTAAATTTGCTTTCATTCCTTTTAAAATCAGGCTAAAGATGAGATTTGTATACATCCACGAAGAAGATTTTGTATATTATTTAAAGGAAATTGCAATTTTCACAGTTTTTGTACACGTTTTATTTCATCTCTCTCATCTGTACAGTCAATTTAAAGTTAATAATTGATATGACACCTAAATGTAATGTAAATTAATGGTAAAAATGAAAGATGTCAAGAGCTTTGTAACTCATTCTTCTTGGTTAAAATCCCCACCCCACTTGTAAGGAAAAAAAAGGGGGGGAATAAAAATGAAAGAAACACACAAGAAATGTGTAAAAGACTGCAAATAAATACCTTTCCAGATGACTGTCCATATCCAGAATAGTCGTATCTGCAACGCACAAAAAAACATATTGATTCTTTGAATGACTAGAGATTACATTCACAAAAAATAATGGAAAAAAAAAATTCTATATTACAATAAGATGGATTTCTTTTTGGCTTAGAAAAAGAGAATATATAGAATAAACTGACCCCATAACGTTAACTCCAAGGTGAAGGCTAAGCTCAGTGAAAATGTGAAACATTTGTCCAAGATCAGCAGCATTGCCGTGAGAGTAGAGCAGGGTCATAGACGCAGATGGGTTTTTGACGTACATAGCAACAATCTCATTCCCTTTCTTGGTGCTTATCTTCAACACGTCCACGTCCACGTCCTCTCTCTGATGATTAAGAACATCGGACATTCTCATTTTCCCAGTGGATGCATCAACATAGATGTCATAAGATGGCGGGTCTGGTGGAAAAAATGCGAACTTAGCTGCCATTGAAGATGTTGCAGACCCCATTTTGATCCCAAAATTAAAACAAAAACTGTATGGTTATGTATGTGATATATTAACTGGTTTGGATGAGGGACATTGGTGAGAACTGCATGATAAAGTTTTGGCCTCTCTGCTGGACTTTGAAGTTGGTTTATTTGCTTGTAGAGACTTAGAGAGAGTGTGTAAGAGGGCAGAGGAGAGAAGTGGAAGAATGACTGTAGGAGAATTCAAGAATATGTAGCCTGTCTAATGGTTTATGTTTGGCTCTAGAGAAAATCTTTGGAGCTTTGGTTTATTGGTGTGTGGGTCTGTGTAGAGAGAGAGAGAGACAACATAGAAAGGACAAAGACATGGGAAAGAATTTTTGTCGGATTTTACGCTGAGAGTGATTTCCGGGACCTATATATATATATATATATATATATATATATATATATATATATATGTATAGATGGTTATAACTTATAAGTTACGAATCTACGATGGAGTACGAGTACAAACTACCAAACCCATATACTATTGAGTATTGACCTCTAGAAATTTCTTTCCAAGAATTTAGTTTTCTGTCCTAGATTTTCTTTTATGAATCCATTTTGTTAAATTTAGAAATTATAAAAAAAAAATAATAAAAATTTTATCAATTAAATTAGTTAAAACTCACAATACAAAATGATATCAGACGAGACCTTTTTTTTTTAATCAATGAGGAAGAAAAATAAGAATTTGCAAATTTGACAGGCAAAATTAATCCAATTAGATATAATTATGATTTTAATATTTTACTTTCTCTAAATCAAATGTTGCTAATGTAATGGCAAGATGAAATATATAACTGAATTAGCGATGAGAGTTTTATTAGATCATAAGAGCCAAATTAACTGAGACCCATTTAGAAATTCACACAGCTTAAAATTTGAAAGTGCAGGTAGGAAGTGGAGTGAGCCCACGACTCATAAAGACTATGATTTTTTAGCTACTAAAGATTAATTGGTAAAACAATTGTTAACAAATTATTTTAGGAAAATTTTGATACAAATTTTATGAAAAATTGAAAAAACTGTTAAAATATATATATATATATATATATATATATATATATATATTTTTTTTTTTTGAGAATCTGTTAAAATATTAATTGTTTTTTTCTTTTTCCATAAAATTTTTCCTAAAATAGTTCATTAGCAAATTACTTTAAGGTATCTATTAACATTTTCCAATAAAAAAATAAAACAAGAGCAAGCTAGAGCGTGAATGTAATATGAATATGTCTTCCTCTCATAATTCTAGAATCCAATTAGAGTAATTAATGCTAAAAGTCGTTTTCATGACTCTTCTGCTTAATAATTTACTAGTATATGGAGTACTAAACAATTGAGCGAATAAAAGAATAAGAGGATAATAGCAAAAAAAGTGAAGAAATGATGAATGGTGGGGGCTGAGGATTAAAGAAGATAAAAGGAAAATGAATTGGTGGGTCTGAGTTCTAAGAGGAGAGGGAACACCCCATGATTGCATATTATTAGTACATCTAAACCTTGAATGACTTGTTATCTTCATTTTCACTATGGTTAAGCTCAAGCTTTACTCAACCCTTTCTATATGCTAAAAGGAAAAGCCACATATCATTTCTTTTTTGGCTATGTGCTACAGCCTACACGCTCCTTATTGCCACATACCAAAAAAGGTTCTATTCTATTTTTTACTTTTTATTTTTAAGTAGTTTTAGAGAAACAATGAAAGCTTGATCAGTTGCCATATCCCCCCAAACTGGAATTTATTTTTTACAATTACGGTTTTTTAATTTACCAGCAATTCCCTTCTCTGGAAAAAAAAATATTGGCAACTGAATATTGTCTTGACTAACAAATTTGGGTAGCTTTAGACTTAATTTTTATACCCATGATAAGGATAGTGAGTGCTATTTGGTATAAGACCATCCTTGGACTTTCGTTAATGTCCCTGGCCCCATTGCTTCTTTTGTTTGGGACAGTGGTAAGCATGCAATTGCATCCAATCATAGTCATCAAGAAGCGCCAGGACAGGCGGCAAGGCTACTTAAGAAGGCAAATTACAGTTTTTCACCTTAAATTATTGCTCTGATTATATTTAATCCTTTGAATTATCGAAATGCACAATTGACTCCCAATTCTAAAAATACATATTACACTTGATCCCATGTTGTATGTTTTGTTGTTAACTCTAACAAAATTTAACATTGAGAGACTAATTTATCCTCTTAGTCATCTGTTCTAGGGAGAGGGATAAATTGTTATTTCAATACTAAATTTCATTTTGGTGGCACTTAATATACCTTTAGATTTATAATATTTAATATGGATTAAGAAATTGATCAATTTCAAATGGGAAGAATTCCAATACAATCATCATATATATAGAGAACACTGTGTAAAGAGTTAACTATCTTAAAAACTTAAAAAAAAAAAAGAAAAAAAGAAAAAAAAAAAAAAAAAGAGGAACCAATCTATATATATATATATATATATATATATATATATATATATATATTGTTAGGCAAAGTTGAGAGAAAATCTAATTAGATTTTAAATTGAAATTCAATGAAAGTCTAATTTTGCACCACATATCCCATCTAATCTAAGTTTTTAAATCTTTATACCAAGTGAGTTAATTCATTGTAAAAATTGAATTTTAATTAGAGTTTAATTTTGTGCCACGTGTTCCATCTAATCTAAGTTTTTTTTTTTTTTTTTTTAATTTTTTGTGCCAAATGAGTTAATTTAGTATAGAAAACAAGAAGCTAAATATAAATAAACCATAAAATATCTAATAATATATCTAACTCTATATATAAATTAGAGGAAGAGAGAGTTTGAATCATTTTATATTTATGAGCCTTTTTTTTGTACAACTAAAAACAATTCAAATTTATAAGTCATTTATATGATATATCATGACTATATACGGTCCATTACTAACTAGGTAGTATATATTTGTTTTTCTAAACCAAAGTTTAGAGAAAATTCAATTATAATCAAAATTGGATTTCAATTTTTTTACATTTATATACAAATTAAATTGTTTAGATTTTTGGTATTATTTATTCTCTGAACTAATGAGCATATTTTTTATATTGTTTCTATTTAGATATTTTGTATGCGAAGATATTGAACATAACAAACTATAATTGAGTTAAATGATTCCATGCATCTATCCCAATTCAATTTAGTAGATACTATTTGACAAATTTATTATTTTATTTTTTGTTGTATTTGGTAGAGTTTCACAAAAAATAATTGTGAATTGATATTGTATATGTAGTATCCAATATTGATTTTCAAAATTATATACGTAATAGAAATGTGATAGGTTTTTAGACCCCTTAAACCAACAATCGGATTAACCTAGTGAATTAGCCAAGTGATTGACTTAGTCAAATTATGCAAATCTAGGTTAACACAATCAAATAATCATATCAAGCATATAGCAGCGGAAATATAAATAATACAATGATATGATCACCCAGGAAAACCAAACCGGTAAAAAACCTGGGGAGGATTTAACCTAGTTATCCTCAAGGTAAACTTGAATCCACTATATGAAAGAATCGAAATTCATATAATAACACTTACAAGCTCCCACGCTCGACTTTCTATTGCTACCCACCAGTAGAACATACTAACATGACCACGTGCAAGCTCCGAATCCACGGACTCCTTCTTTCTTGGATTCTCCACAAGTACAAGCACTCCCGCTTGTGTTTCTTTAAGCTCCTATAGCAGCAACTGAATGATCATCAAGATGTTGAAGTAATCTCCTTCTTGATAACCCTAAGTTTATATGAAGGAAAGCTCCTCAAGGATCTCACAATAAATTCACACAAACCGCAAATATGAGCAACAAGAGCATCACTAAAAACGTGGCTAGGGTTTGCCTTATATACCTAGGGCAAAAACATAAAACGCTAAACGTTTTAGGAGTTAGGGCTGGTTGGAAATTCTGCAGAAAAAACAATCTGGCCGACTTTCGATCGATCGAGTCTAAACTTTGATCGATCGAGCCAGGCCGAAAGTAACAAATATTTTTACAGCCTCTCGATTCCAACTTTACATAAAAGATACAACTTTGAGCAAGCCTTAACAAGACTAAACAAACTGTTTTGATCATAGTTTGCCAACATTACACATTAGAGTTCTAAATACATAAAATCCTAAATCTTTAGAACCTAACAAACTCCCCTTTTAGCAATCCATGACAAAACACAAATTAAAAGTTCAAAGTTTACAAATAAAAGCCCTTTACAAAAATAATGCTCATAACAACAAATTCAATCCTAACTACTATCCATCAGTTGCAAGTGTAGACAGCAGCTCGACTTAATCAACCTATATATTCCTGAAACACTCAACAAACGTATAAACGCATGTATGACAGAAAAATAGTAAATCAACAAGTATGCAAACTAACTCTTCCCCTAAGTTAGATACATAAAAAATTATTTTCTCCCCCTAAACGAAACAAACAAGTTCCCACATTCCCACATTTTCTCTAAATCTCCTCCTTTTTGTCACGTATTGATAAAGACAACTCATACAAAGAGTAAACAGTCAACATATGCAAAAAAAAGTCAAGAGAAAATAGAGAATTAAGGGACACAAAACAATTCAACTCTATAGAAAATAGAGACAGCTCCCCTTATGAAGAGAAACAACTCCCCCTATGAAAAACAAGGGGTAAAAAACAAGCTTCTACCCCTACAAAAAAATAGGAAAAAACACAAAAAGTTTTGGGAAACACAGTTTTGGGGAAACTTTAGGAGGTAGGGAAAAAACACACAAACCAAACTTAAAAACTAAGCTGAGGATACATAAGAAGAAAAAATATTCTCTCTTGCAATAAATGCAAACTTGACACTATGTGACCCATAAACAGTTGCATGAATAGAGAAAAATATTTACACATTGATTATCCATCATATCTCTTAAGAAAAATATTTTTCACACAGAAAAATAGCATATACTAAAATGTACAAAGGACTCAAAAATTAATCAATCAATTTTTAAATCAAGTTGAGTACCCAAATTAGTAAAGTGTATGCATGTTATGTGTGAAAACAATGAGAGATATGACTGCAAAACTGCAAGATGAACACAGAAATCAATGCAATGCATGTGAATGATGCATGCTCTAATGCAGTGAAACTAAGTTCAATACAAGTTCAAATTCACAAAATTGGCTTGAGCATAGAGTTTCTAACAAAAATCCCAAAATTTGAAAAACCACTTGTTCATTTTTTATAAAAAAATTGACAAATTGATCATCACACAAGTTAGAGAACAGATAATAATGATCAATTACATCAAATCAACAAGCCAATTTCATCAATTAAACCCAATTTGAACAAAATCCCCAATTCGGATACATTCAAGCTCTAGAATGTCCAATTTCTCAAACTTTAAACACATTTTGCATTAAGATCAAAGAATTTTTAATCTTGGATGGCCACAACAAGATCACACACAATATAATATACCAAGTTTAGCAAAGAATAACTTGTGTAGTATGTGCAACTAGCAAAAACTTGAGATACATATGAGGTGATATGTGAATAGAAATCAAACACAAAGTCTACAAAATTTATCACATAGAACTTGAAAGAGACTATCACCTAAAGAATTACATCATATAACTTTCACATCTTCTAGAAAACAAGCTTGCAATCATATAAGTTTCTTGATTTGCTTCATAATGTACACACAAATTTTAATTTATTCAGAAACTTATTAAAAGGCCAGGATAATGTACACACCAATTTTAATTATGTGATTTGGCATCAAGCCTAATAGTACACACCAATTTTAAGTATTAAGCAATTAAACCGAGGCTACACCTTATGTTTTTTTTTGTGCATGTGCTACACTTTCTCGAGCACAAAATCTTACGATATGCACTAAAGTGTTCATGATTGGCTAGTAAACAGTGGTAAGATGGTTATTTATGCATTTCTCAAAAGGATCAAGTCTGACAATCAAAGGCATGTGATTTCAAAATCAAGACAAAGTGATCAAAAACTATAAACATCTCTTTCCACACAACATGCACTACAAAGCTCAAACTAGTAGAGTGCAATAAATAAGCTCATCCAAGCTAAATAAGGTACATAAACATGTTATGTAAAGATAATATGGCCAACCTTAATTATAAATCCAAGATATAATACAAAACACAAAAATCTTTTTGGTTTTAAAAAAAAAAATTTATGACCAAAAACAAAAATCACATAGTATGCTAAATGAACAATGCAAATTTATGTATGATTGTGCTTAACTAAGCTATAGAGGGTACACAAATAAGAAAAATCAATTTCTTAATTAACCCTTGAGTACATGTACAAATTAGTACATACTCACAAAAAATTAGAAAAAGCTTAGCACTTATATAATACATGCTATTCAAGTTTCTCCACAATGTCAAGCATGTTCTAAATCAAGAGAGATATCAAAACTCATATAATCTTCAAAACAAATAAAACAAGACACAAAATCAAATATTTTTGTCTTTTTGAGAATTTTTCAATGCTTTTGGATTTTTTTTAAATAAAAAAAAAAAACCTAAAAAACAAAACAACCTAAAAAACATAAACAAGACATGTCCACAAACAATTGAAAAAATTAAAATAGGGACAAGTCAGCAACACTCACCTTAGAGAATCTTTTCTCACCCATATAGCACAAGTCTTCGGCTTTGTAGGTGAAAATCCATGATAAGCAGAGTGTATTTGAGGGATTATACCAATCTTCTGAGAAAAAATAAAATCTTGCAAATTCATTTCACAAGCCAACAAGCTTAAATTTTTCAAAAGCATATGAAACAATTTATATGAACTTATGGCAGGAGAAATATCGTCACATATCCTAGATTGAAACACAGAATGTTTAGATTTCAATTTATGACAATTAAGACGAATGTGACCGGAGACACTACAAAAGTGATAAACAGGAACAAATTTAGGAATATCAGTATTCTTAACAACAAATCTAGTCTCAGATTTCAGTTTTTGCCTCAACAAAGAACAATTTGGTCTAATATGACCAACAACACCACAAAAGTGACAGGTAGGCACAAAAACAGATTTATTATGCTCTCTAATAGTAGGTTTAGACTTAGGTTTAGAGACTTCAGCGTCTACATCAGAACTTTTATCTTTATCTAACCTAGCAAAATAAGCCTTTTCTTTATTATTCATTTTGAAATGAGGGATATAAATTTTCTCAGTTTTAGGCTTAAGAGAAACAGAAATACTTCTGTTATCAACAGCAGGCTTGGTACTAGTTAAATTTTCAATTTTAGCTTTAGATTCAACTAATTCTTGTTCCAAGCTTTTCATCTTCTCATCTTGAGAGAAAATTTGATTTCTCAAAAATTCATTCTTTTTATTAGATTCATCTAATCTAACAATCAATTCTTCTTTTTCAAGATTAGCCAATTTTAACTTGTCCTTGAATTTCTTAACAATTTACATAGATTTCAATAATTCCTTACGAAGAGTTTCACAGGCATCAATAAAATCAACAGAAGCATAAGCAGAAACATGATCAGAAAGACACTTCAAATTATCCATGGCAACAGGGGTCAAGGATCAGATCTTAGATCAAAAGATCTAAAACAGAAGAACTACCTGCTCTGATACCACTTGATAGATTTTTAGACCTCTTAAACCAACAATTGGATTAACCTAGTGAATTAGCCAAGTGATTAACTTAGTCAAATTATGCAAATCTAGGTTAACACAATCAAATAATCATATCAAGCATATAGCAGCGGAAATATAAATAACACAATGATATGATCACCCAGGAAAACCAAACTGATAAAAAACCTGGGGATAATTTAACCTAGCTATTCTCAAGGTAAACTTGAATCCACTATATGAAAGAATCGAAGTTCATATAATAAGACTTATAAGCTCCCACACTCGACTTTTTATTGCTACCCACCAGTAGAACTTACTGACACGACCACGTGCAAACTTCGAATCCACGGACTTCTTCTTTCTTAGATTCTCCACAAGTACAAGCACTCCCGCTTGTGTTTCTTTAAACTCTTATAGCAACAACTGAATGATCATCAAGATGTTGAAGTAATCTCCTTCTTGATAACCCTAAGTTTATGTGAAGGAAAGCTCCTCAAGGATCTCACAAGAGATTCACACAAACCGCAAATATGAGCAACAAGAGCATCACTAAAAACGTGGCTAGGGTTTGCCTTATATACCTAAGGCAAAAACATTGTCAGGGTACTTTTTTTTTACACACATAATTTTATTTGAGTACCATCTATTTATTTTCAAAATACACATATCCTATTCTATTTAAAGCCCAAGAATACTTATGCTTGGCAATATTTGAAAAACTCATGATTCAAATCCATGACAAAACAATTTTATCAATAGAATTCAAATCCATAACCAAAGCTCATGGTTTAAACCCATGGTAATTTATTTATCCAAAAGCCCAATCTTCATTGGCAATAGTTGAAGCCCAATCTTCATTAGCAACATCAAAGCCCAATTTTCATTGGCAACATCAAAGCCCAATTCTTATTGGCAAATTCAAAAGCCCAGTTCCCGCTAGCAATATCAAAAGCCCAATTTTCATTGGCAATATCAAAAGCCCAATCTTCATTGGCACTATTTTATCAAAAAACTCAAGATTATTAACACTTGGCAAAGAGAAAAGTATCATGGCATAATTATTGCTTAAATATTACTATGGCATAAAACCATGGCAATTGTTTTATAAAAGCTCATAGGGAGTTATCTTGAAGAATATGTTCTCACATTATAACCCATGAAACACATGGTCATCACTTGAGTCACAACATCCATAAAATGTATCTTCAACGCTCATGGAAAATACTCGATCCCACAAACTTATCATTTAAATTATGATGCGACTATTAGAAGCCATGAACGTTATTTATGGAATCCATCATAGTAAAAGTTATTTTCAAAGGTATTTTGAAAACTTGTCATATTGTTTCAAATATTACAATTGCAAGTATCTATGAAAACCCATGGCAAGCATGTACACATAACCCAACCCAAGGGAACCAGCCCATGTGAGCAAGCCCAAGCAAAAAACACCAGAAAGAGGCAAAGGAATTAAGAGTGGGTAAACAGCCCTTGTTCATCCCTAACAAAAAAGGAGTAACTAGGGACTCATACAAGGGAACCAAGCCTTTAAGAATGGACTAAGGGCTGTCCCATCGGATTTCTGTCGCTCCTTACCTGACGTGAACAGTGCCCAAGGGCTGCCATATTAGCTGAAGTCTAAAGGATGATGGGACTTCATCATCTTCCTCAAGACTGCACCTCCAACTGAAGGGGAGCTTAAACTAAAATATCCAAATTTCAACAAATTGATGCTATAAATGTTAAAAAAACGTCCAAGACGTGATTCATGTGCCAAGCTCATGAGTCCTAAAAGGGGAAAAATTGGGAACATGTGGTTTGGAGGGTATAAAGGGATCTCCAGCGGAACCCTCTGAAGTGGGTTTAAACTTTGACACTTGGCTTGGGGTGTTGAATCCTACTTCCTAAGGTCCAAATCTCAGTTGCAGCACTAGGATTCTTCCTTAATACTTGCCTTAATCTCATTGGCTGAACACAATCTCAAAAATCTTAGTATTTAATGCAAGATTTCCCTAAATATTACCTATGTGGACATTGCCCAAAGAAGCAAAACAGCCCTAAAAGTAAATCTCCCATTTGAAGGCCAAATCCAAGTTATTAACTCAGCTGTCTGGCTTCCCTGAAGTAAAGCTACGTTTTTTTTGGATTCTTGTTGATTAATGCTCCTCTAAACTCCATTATAAAAGCATGAGCCATCTCAGCCCAAAGACAACAACTTCCCTCTGAAACCTTCTGATTGATTAGTCATTTTGCTTGCAATTCAACTCTCTTTAAGCTCACTACTCATCCCTTTCAGCCCACGTTCATCCAACCTCATACACTCTTTTCTTTCTCTTTTACACTAAAACAACCCACAAATGCCTCCCACTACTCACAAAAAGCCCAGCCTCAGAGTTAATCTCATCTCACTCACTAAAACACCCCACATTGTCTCATTTATGCCTTATGAATACACACTCATCAAAATCTTAGTTTAATACTTGCTGCACTGAGCTGGGGATCTTTCTCTCCCTTCATTCCATCCTATTTTTTTCTCTTTTATTTGTAACAATGCAGCCTTTGATGTTTACTTTTTATTTTACTGCAGAAGAATATGATGTATTCATAATGATCAAACTCTTCCCTCACATTAATCTAATCATGGTTGAAAGCACAACAAATTCCTCTTGAATGAGACACATAAGGACCTAAAATTTGCTTAAATTCATCTAATTATTGATTGCTGGACAGTATAATTTTACCTCTGTTGTTGGACAATTTATCTCTTTGGACTTAAGTGAAACATTACTCTTACCGCTGGAGAATTTATTTCCCTTGGACTATCAGAACAGGACCACTAATGTGCTAACTAAGTGTTATAATGTATTTTTCTTTTATTGGGCTTTTGTTGCTGATTTGTTAAATGCAGCCTTTGTTTCCTTGCTTGGGTAGGCTTGTCATCACACCGATAGCCTTTGGGTGTTATCTCAAGAGCCCATAGTTGAGTTTCGATTTGGTTTTCCTACATCTTATTCAGAGGCATCAATTTCCCCCTCGACATTTTGGCGACTCCGCTGGGGAGCCAACCATGGTGAAAGTCTATCATGCCCTCAAGGTTGCATAATAGCCAACAAGAAGCAAGTCAGCATGATGTTAGCCCGGCGGTACAAAGTTAGCACTCTACAGCTGCACTTGATGCCAAATTTTAGAAGAGCAACCTCCACTGCCTTGCTGCAACCTTTACAAAGCTAACATTATGTATATATAAGTATACATATATATATATATATGCGTATGAATATATATAAGTGAACACTCTATTTTCTTTCCTTCAAAAAAGAAACAAAATTAAAAAAAAAAAGGTGTCCTCAAGGTGAATAGTACAATATTTACACATGGTTAGTCAAAAAGAAGAAGATAACAATGCACATATGTATATTTATATACATGCATAGGAGAATGGGTACTATTTGTTTTCTTTCAAAATCACAAAACTTTTTACTTCGCCTTTGGCTCAAAAATGGTTTTTTGCAAAAAAAAAGGAACCCAGTAGCTACGGTTGGAGGTGTCCTTTGCCATGAGAAGTACAATATTTACATGTAAATGGCTAAAAGAAAAGGGTAATGATGCGTATACGTATGTTAACATACATGTATATACATATACATAGGTGAACAAACACTATTTTATCACAACATTTTTCCCCCCCTTTTTTGGCTCAAAAAGTCATTCTTGCAAAGAAAATGGGCACTGCAGCTATGGCTGGAGGTGTTTCCTGCTATGTACAGTGCAATATCCCCACATAAACAGTAAGAAAAGACATGTGCACACGTGAAAAAAGTGGCAATGGACAACCCCTTTTATGTAGAAAGTTTCTTTAGGCCTAAATCTTCTTCAAGACAATGTCCATGGTTGACTAGTTTTCCCTTCGCGTGTGATATTGGTGCCTACAATTGAATGACCTTTTGCACGCATAAGAAAATAACAATGGGCAGCCCATTTATGCAGAAAATTCATTTATGCAGGAAATTTGTTTATGCAGAAAAATCATTTATGCAGAAAATTCATTTATGCAGAAAATTCATTTATGCAGGAAATTTGTTTATGCAGAAAAATCCTTTATGCAGAAAATTCATTTATGCAGGAAATTTGTTTATGCAGAAAAATCCTTTATGCAGAAAATTTGTTTATGTAGAAAATTAGTTTATGCAGCAAATCCTTTTATGCAGAAAAATATTTTATGCAGAAAAATTTCTGTTGTGCAGAAAATTCATTTATGCAGGAAATTTGTTTCTGCAGAAAAATCCTTTATGCAGAAAATTTGTTTATGCAGAAAATTCATTTATGCAGGAAATTTGTTTATGCAGAAAAATCCTTTATGCAGAAAATTTGTTTATGCAGAAAATTAGTTTATGCAGAAAATCCTTTTATGCAGAAAAATATTTTATGCAGAAAAATTTCTGTTGTGCAGAAAAATTCTTTTATGCAGAAAATTCGTTTATGCAGAAAAATCCTTTATGCAGAAAATTTGTTTATGCAGAAAATCCTTTTATGGAGAAAAATATTTTATGCAGAAAAATTTTCTGTTGTGCAGAAAAATTACTTTTTTGCAGAAAAATTACTGTTATGCACAAAAATTAGCTTTTATGCGAAAAAATTTCTTTTAGGTATGAACCCTTTTACAAGATAATGTCCGTAGTTGACTAGTCATTTTTTTCGCGTGTAGTATTGGTACCTACAATTGAATGACCTTTTGCACAAGTAATAACAACACTTACAACTAGACAAATCACAACTAAATGAGTTTTTTATATATAGCTGAATAGTTTCACATACATGAGTAGTGACAGCATTTAGAAGATTTTTTTTTTCTTCTTCTATTACAAAAAGAAAGAGGGAAAGAAGTCTTTATAACTAAGAAAATCTCAAAACATATATTACATCCCAACAAAGTTGCCCACTATAGAAATGAACTAACGCGTGAGTAGCCTAATCCAATAAGTCACCAAAGGTTTCCGCGGAGGAGGAGCCACCGCTGGTGGGTAAGGACAGCATGATGGAATTCTTTTGACTTGTCAAAATGGATAGTTCCGCTAACTTTGTTGCAATTTCTTTCTCTAAATCTGCAATCCCTTACTGCTAGAGCTTATGCTAGCCAAACTTTCCTATTGATCATGCATGCTATTACTTACGACAATATGAAAGGGTCCAAGAGTACGCCCTTGGCAGCATATAGAGCTGGTTCTTGAGGTTGGTCCTATTATTGCACTTACAAGATTCCATGTAATTTATTCAACCATGGCCTCATTGGAACTCCATTGCCAAGTTGAAAGGACATCAAGGATGATCCCAAAATAAGTTTGAAAGAAATTTTTTGATCCAAAAGAAAGTAAAAGAAAGTACAAAGAGGAATCCAACAGCAAATCATAACCACAGTGTGAATAAACCCGGCTACTAAATGGAAGCATATATATTGTTACTTATCGTGACATGTGAGGCTTATATGCCTCAAACAAAAGGTTCCTAGGCCAAACAAAGCTAGTACAATACTTATAGCTGTATTCAAAAGAGAACGCATCTAAAGGAAGAAAAAATTCTTATCCAGCAGTACCCAACCTATCTTTTCCATCTAACGGAGAATGCATCGATGTCCTCACTTGGAAGTACAATATGATGCTCGATTCAGATCCTTATTTGGTGATACATGCTCTCAATGTCAAACCATGGAGAGGCTTATCGTGGTGTACGGACTCTCCACTGCTGTACTCATGTCATCATGCTGCCGGACTGCCATCAGCTCACTGATATACGGCTGGAGCCATGAACTTTCAAGATAAGTCATCACATCACTATCTTTAAATTTATATTGAGTATATGCTACTCTACTATGCTCAGTACAAATTATTTTAATATTATATCACATTCATCATTCAATTAAAACTATCATGTTAAATATATATTACTTTATCGCAATCATTGATCAAAAATTATTATGTGAAACATATTGTTTGCTTCAACCATTGTTATGCTTCTTATACTTCGGAATTTATCTATTTTGTAGGCATGAAACCCCTCATCATAACTCCTTGCAACTAAAATCATCAATATTATTCTAATCGCTAAAGGAAATTCTTTCTTGTACCAACCATTGAACCAAGTAGATTGGCGGTCATCCCTTAAAGAAGCTTTATCGCCATTGAAGCCATGGCAGCCCCACGTGTATTCAAGACCATGGTGACTTCATCATGTTACTAGAATCATTATATTCACATCATTGGAACCCTTGGAATCTCAAGCATCATCAAGGATATCAACTATCCCACACTTGGGGGTTTTGATCTAAAGTGCCTAATCAATCTGACATCCTACATCCAGGAACATTTGTCTTGAAAAAGAAGTCTATAACAACAACTATCATTGTCTAAGCCATGGTGGAAGGCGAAAATCTCATGGAACCTATCAATGGCAAATGGCTAGAGCTGTATCATACTTAACTCAATAAGCATATTTTCTGCAAAATGCTTTAGAAGTAGAGAGTAAGCATTATCTTTACTCTAAATCATGAATATCTTAAATTTATTTTCAAAACTATAAGTATTTTAAGATACATTTTTCATTGATATTTATATTTCAATCTTACTTGCAATGATAATTTTTTGCAACTTGATATCTCCAAAATAAATTATCATGATTCTAACAAGTTATTTTTTACAAAATAAAATGAATAACTTCCATTATTGTATTTTGGCTTAAGTGCATCAATTTTTCGATGATGAAAACATGTTTCAAACTTATAAATATTCAAATTTGATAACAGCCTCTATGGCTGGGCCTTTTTAAAATAAAATGGTCATGTGATTTCGAAAATAGATATTGCCTCCATAACCATACTTTGATTTTTTTTTTTGAGCCTAAGAATAGTGATTTTCTAACAATCAAGATATCTTGACAAAAGAAATTTATGATTAAAGAAAATATAGCCTATACGCTTGAACCAGTTTCAAGTCATTTCATAAAAAACAACATATATGATTGGACTAATTTTCAAAACATCACATAAAGTACAACATTTACGGTTGTATAAGCTTACAACAAACTTCACATTACATAGTGATTACGTTACATTACATTACATCACAATACACCACAAAAGCAAATTTTTGAAAAGATACACCTAAGAAAATATAAGAATCTACTCTAACAAAGCCATTGCTAAAGATCTCCACTAGAGGGGGAAACACCGTTGAAAGACACATGATCTCATCCCTCTGATCAAAGGATAAAGTTCAGCCATCAATAACACAATATTCTCCTCGGATCAGCTATCTTCATCATCACAAGTAGTACATGATTCAGCTGCACAACACGTATGATATAGCAACCTACAGCTAGAACAATAGTCCTTCTCATTCCAACACCGATCTTGCATCCAACCATGAAGTTGGAATGTTTCTTTACAATATCTCCAAATACCCTTGATGATCAACCTCTTCAAGAACAATAACAACAAATTCTATGTATACTGCCATGAAGTAAGAGACCATAGTTCAATATCCAAGGGTAAAAACAAAAGAGCAAATGAACAGTATCAAGACATAATTCCTTCTAGTAATATGAGTAATTTCATATCATACTTAGAGATTTTTATTCTAAAGAACATCAGGGAGATATGGCAGAATCACAGTTGGAACTCTTCAAAAGCAGTCTCTCCAGCCGTAACAGAATCAGTAAAGCTTTTGTCAATTGTCATTATGTCTTCAACAGCAAAACCTGAAGTGAAAATGCATCAACAGTAAAAATACATGATAAGAAAGAGGGAAGGGGCATAAAATTACCAAAGTTTGTATCTGGATCCTCAAAACCATCATCATACTTCCTTGACTATGTCTTGTTATTACCACCAAGCTGCTGGAACCATAAGGGCAGAAAAATGCAAGGCCATGAATGAAGACAAGGGATAGAAGAAAAAGGAAAGAAAGGATGTAAGAAGATAAGGAGTTCTCTAAGAAACCTCTTCTATAGGTTCATAAATCTTCATCCTATTGGCAATGGTCTTCCCCTAAATTGCTTCATTATGACAGTTGGACCTATGGAACCAATAGTTAGATTAACAAAAGTATCAGCTTGAGCTAAACAACCATCATCGGAGGGTCTAGTTTCATCATGATTGGAATTCTCACTAGATTGGACTTGGGGGCTTCCACCATAGTGTATTCTCATAATCCACTCATCTAGATATCTCCTCCATGAACCAAACAACTATTAAATTCAGCATCTCTAGACTCCAGCGGCGCATCAGATTATGGAATACAATCTTATAGCGGAATGATATCACATCACCAACGATATTGGCTTTATGAAGGGGTCAATAAAACACTTTATTATCAATATTTTAACTTATTCAATTAGGCCAAATCAATAATGGGCCCACAAAGACCCATAAATCGAATGGGGGCTGTCAGAAGCTCTTATCGTTGAATATAAAAACATCAGTAGCAACTGGAGCTGCAAATATGAAGTTTGTTGAAATGCCAAGTCCGCTGATGTTACGGTTGGAGCTGCCAAATATGAAGATAAGTCATTATATTTTATCTTCAAATTTATATTATTAAGTATATTTTATTCATTATCATTTTACCGCTGGATGCAAATTACTTTAATATTATCTCACCATTTAATAAGCATAGATTCACTAATGCTTCCTTAATAAACATATATATTAATAAATTGATCTACCATTGTTGGACATGTTATTCGAACATATACCACCAATTGACATACATATTACTTGGACATAAACCATTGTTAGATATACATTACTTGGACATGGACCATTGCTAGACATACCTTATTATGTTGAACATAAACCATGAACCGCAACTAAACATAGACTATTGGACTTGTCCCATTACTTGACATATGACCGTAATTAATTACTTTCTAATATTGGACGTCACTTAATAAACATAATAATGATGTTCAACTAATAATTTAATCGAAGCTATTATGCTAAGCATATTATTTATTTATTTTAACTATTATCATGATTCTAAGACTTTGGGCTTTATCTATTTTGTAGGCTTAAAAATGCACCGGAAGTCATTGGTCTGTACGGCCCAATGTTGAGTTCTGGGTTGAATTCCCCAAAACATATTTGGGCTCAGCAACGTCACACCTCCAGTTAAAGACACGTGGCTACGCACAAAAAACCGCCCCCGAAATTCGTCACTAGAATATCTCTTCGTAGCACCCACTTCAGAGGTGCACAATTGGATTATCCTTCTCAATTACTATTGAAGGGTTCGTATCACCTTGCCAGTAGCTCCAATTCCACCAACGACTAAAATCTCTTTATCAACTACAAATGCAAAAGAAAAACTCAATCAAGAAGAGTTGAATCAGAAAAGGAGGATGGAAGAAGTTTGGAATGAGATAAAAGGATTCTTATAGTCTTAGAAAGAAGGAAGAAGCTCTCTCTAGCAAGCTCACCATCTCTCTCTCCCTTTCAACCCATACAGCACAGGCTTATGGACTCATTCAAACTCACAAATGAGACCAAAGGCAAGCTGATCACACATACTCAGGGGGCTAAATGTTGAGGTACAATTTTTTCACTCATGCCGCATGCCCCAATCCTATTTAATCACTTTTATTTATTCACCAAAACTACCAGAATATCACCCATATATCATTTTGGGCCTCCATGAGTATTTCTCATTGGCACACAAATATTTCCTATCTCGTTATCTATAATATGCCACCATTTTTCAAAAAAAACTCGCACGTGTGATCCTAATATTTTTCTTTCAAAAAATATAGTATTACTAATGACTTGATCACACGTGACTCGGGGGGCTAAATGTCAGGGTACTTTTTTTTTACACACATAATTTTATTTGAGTACCATCTATTTATTTTCAAAATACACATATCCTATTCTATTTAAAGCCCAAGAATACTTATGCTTGGCAATATTTGAAAAACTCATGATTCAAATCCATGACAAAACAATTTTATCAATAGAATTCAAATCCATAACCAAAGCTCATGGTTTAAACCCATGGTAATTTATTTATCCAAAAGCCCAATCTTCATTGGCAATAGTTGAAGCCCAATCTTCATTAGCAACATCAAAGCCCAATTTTCATTGGCAACATCAAAGCCCAATTCTTATTGGCAAATTCAAAAGCCCAGTTCCCGCTGGCAATATCAAAAGCCCAATTTTCATTGGCAATATCAAAAGCCCAATCTTCATTGGCACTATTTTATCAAAAAACTCAAGATTATTAACACTTGGCAAAGAGAAAAGTATCATGGCATAATTATTGCTTAAATATTACTATGGCATAAAACCATGGCAATTGTTTTATAAAAGCTCATAGGGAGTTATCTTGAAGAATATGTTCTCACATTATAACCCATGAAACACATGGTCATCACTTGAGTCACAACATCCATAAAATGTATCTTCAACGCTCATGGAAAATACTCGATCCCACAAACTTATCATTTAAATTATGATGCGACTATTAGAAGCCATGAACGTTATTTATGGAATCCATCATAGTAAAAGTTATTTTCAAAGGTATTTTGAAAACTTGTCATATTGTTTCAAATATTACAATTGCAAGTATCTATGAAAACCCATGGCAAGCATGTACACATAACCCAACCCAAGGGAACCAGCCCATGTGAGCAAGCCCAAGCAAAAAACACCAGAAAGAGGCAAAGGAATTAAGAGTGGGTAAACAGCCCTTGTTCATCCCTAACAAAAAAGGAGTAACTAGGGACTCATACAAGGGAACCAAGCCTTTAAGAATGGACTAAGGGCTGTCCCATCGGATTTCTGTCGCTCCTTACCTGACGTGAACAGTGCCCAAGGGCTGCCATATTAGCTGAAGTCTAAAGGATGATGGGACTTCATCATCTTCCTCAAGACTGCACCTCCAACTGAAGGGGAGCTTAAACTAAAATATCCAAATTTCAACAAATTGATGCTATAAATGTTAAAAAAACGTCCAAGACGTGATTCATGTGCCAAGCTCATGAGTCCTAAAAGGGGAAAAATTGGGAACATGTGGTTTGGAGGGTATAAAGGGATCTCCAGCGGAACCCTCTGAAGTGGGTTTAAACTTTGACACTTGGCTTGGGGTGTTGAATCCTACTTCCTAAGGTCCAAATCTCAGTTGCAGCACTAGGATTCTTCCTTAATACTTGCCTTAATCTCATTGGCTGAACACAATCTCAAAAATCTTAGTATTTAATGCAAGATTTCCCTAAATATTACCTATGTGGACATTGCCCAAAGAAGCAAAACAGCCCTAAAAGTAAATCTCCCATTTGAAGGCCAAATCCAAGTTATTAACTCAGCTGTCTGGCTTCCCTGAAGTAAAGCTACGTTTTTTTTGGATTCTTGTTGATTAATGCTCCTCTAAACTCCATTATAAAAGCATGAGCCATCTCAGCCCAAAGACAACAACTTCCCTCTGAAACCTTCTGATTGATTAGTCATTTTGCTTGCAATTCAACTCTCTTTAAGCTCACTACTCATCCCTTTCAGCCCACGTTCATCCAACCTCATACACTCTTTTCTTTCTCTTTTACACTAAAACAACCCACAAATGCCTCCCACTACTCACAAAAAGCCCAGCCTCAGAGTTAATCTCATCTCACTCACTAAAACACCCCACATTGTCTCATTTATGCCTTATGAATACACACTCATCAAAATCTTAGTTTAATACTTGCTGCACTGAGCTGGGGATCTTTCTCTCCCTTCATTCCATCCTATTTTTTTCTCTTTTATTTGTAACAATGCAGCCTTTGATGTTTACTTTTTATTTTACTGCAGAAGAATATGATGTATTCATAATGATCAAACTCTTCCCTCACATTAATCTAATCATGGTTGAAAGCACAACAAATTCCTCTTGAATGAGACACATAAGGACCTAAAATTTGCTTAAATTCATCTAATTATTGATTGCTGGACAGTATAATTTTACCTCTGTTGTTGGACAATTTATCTCTTTGGACTTAAGTGAAACATTACTCTTACCGCTGGAGAATTTATTTCCCTTGGACTATCAGAACAGGACCACTAATGTGCTAACTAAGTGTTATAATGTATTTTTCTTTTATTGGGCTTTTGTTGCTGATTTGTTAAATGCAGCCTTTGTTTCCTTGCTTGGGTAGGCTTGTCATCACACCGATAGCCTTTGGGTGTTATCTCAAGAGCCCATAGTTGAGTTTCGATTTGGTTTTCCTACATCTTATTCAGAGGCATCAATTTCCCCCTCGACAAACATAAAACCCTAAACGTTTTCGGAGTTAGGGCTGAGTTGGAAATTCTGCAGAAAAAAAAATCTGGCCGACTTTCGATCGATCGAGTCTAAGCTTCGATTGATCGAGCCAGGCCGAAAGTAACAAATACTTCTACAGCCTCTCGAGTCCAACTTTACATAAAAGATACAACTTTAAGCAAGCCTAAACAAGACTAAACAAATTGTTTTGATCATGGTTTGCCAACATTACACATTAGAGTTCTAAATACGTAAAATCGTAAGTCTTTAAAACCTAACAAAATGTAATGAGAAACTTAGTGTAACCAATACTATAAAAATTGTAAGGAAAAACTATATTAGTACCTCCAAATGTCCTAGTCGAATTATGTCCTATATGTTTATAACCCAAACTAACATCAATAGCACCATTACAATTTATCATTCGCATGTGTAAGCACCAATTAGATTTTAATTGGATTCTCAATTTTGCACCACGTGTTCCATTAAATTTTTACTTTTGTGCCAAGTGAATTATTGAGTTTAAAAATCAAAAGAGTCCAAATCCAATTAGATTCTAAATTAGATTTCAATTGAAGTCCAATTTTTCACCACATGTCCATCTAAGTTTTTAATTTTTGTGGCAAGTGAATTATTAGATATAAAAATCGAAAAGTCTAAAACCAATTAACTTCTAAATCATATATATTTTAAAAATGTATGGTTTTAAAAAAGTGTAAGCTAATAACATATATAATTTGAACCTCTTCTTAAAAAAACATAATTTGAACTGAATGATTGTAATTATTTTTAATTGTATCAGTGCATATGCACGTGGCTACACACTAGTTCTAGAATAATATGATAAGCCATTCTTGAATGAACTTTTATTCCACACTTCCACTAAAAAAAGAGATAAATTTGACTTAAGCATATCAATCGCTAGACACCATTCTAAATTCTCACCCTTTTTTCTTTTTGTACATTTTTCTTGGAGCTTGATAGGGATGGAGCTAGGTCTTTAACTTTTTGTTTTGGGAGAGGGGGGGGGGGGGGGTGTGTGAAGGTAAAAAAGAAATTATTTTTCAATAAATTTTAAAAAATCATTTATTGTTCTCTCAACCAAAAAAAAAAAAAAAAAAATCATTTATTGAAAATGAATTCAAAATGTTTTAAATTCTTAAAAAATTATGATTGATTATATACTTTGAAGCAATTTCCTTTTTAATGTACAAAATCAAATAGCCTTTTGTTTTTCTTTTTACAAAACCTAATTTTGACAATATTTATGACTGAAATTGCTATCTTGTAGTTATAGTAGAAACTATAATCACTTTATAAACAAGATGGTATATTGTTGATCTTCTAATTCTTAACAACGTATTGTTCGGCACCAAGAATAAAAGGAAGAAAAATGTGTACTTCAAATCTACTATTATCCCATAAAAATTTTGAAGGAAGAGAGAGAGAGAGAGAGAGAGAGAGAGAGAAGAAACACACATTCGGACACTTTTACATGCATATATAAGATCAAGAACTAAATTTGAATAAAAATACAGAGTTAATTTTACTTTAAGACCCTTAGTCTATTATTTCTTAATTTGTCCTTCATTTTCTACTTATTATTATATATATTTATATATGTTTACTGAATAATTTTAGCCAAAAAAATAAAAATTACAGCAAGACTTTCATACTACAAGATCTGTCTAATGGAGTAATAAGCAAGCATGCAAGATGTAGAAATGAAAGTTCCTACCTGATAGCTAAATGTTTACTTCATATGTCATTACAGTATGTCTTACTGTGATTGTTATTTCACTACGCATGGCTAAGAGTCATGCCTGAAGGGCAAGTGGCTGCCCACTTGAGTAGAGGATATAGTATTGTTGTTGTATAATAATTTTGATTACTTAAGGGTAGACATGGCAACAAGGCGGGGCAGGTTTGGGTCAGGTCAATTAGGTTGCGGGTCAAATGGGTTGTGAGTAAATAATAGATCATTTTAAGCAGGTTAAAAATGAGCTCGGGTCAATCGGGTTGCGGGTTAGGTCGGGTTGATCCATATTTTTCACATGATTTAAAAAAAAAAAATAAATAAAGAAAACAACATGTATTTGCCATTTGGAAAGTCATGCAACAAATTACTTGATGTAAAATGTATTACTTTGAATTCACCACTTATATCAAGAATAAACTCAGTTAAACTTATTAATACTTATTCAATAATTTTAAAATTATACAAATTCCAACATTGCTAACTAAAACAAAATCACACAAAGATAAGTAAAACAAATATATAAGTTTTATTTCTACACAATATCAACATCCCAAAATATAAAACAAAATTACAAATGACTTATTGGATAACTCACTTGTCAAACAATAAAAACATATAAGAAATTTACAATTTTGAAAATTAATTTTATAATCTATTTTCAATTGTGGTTGGTACTCTATTTCAATTTGAGAATATACATTAAAGTTTGATTGTTTACTTATTTATACATGGTCTCTTTTATGAATATCATATCATTGTTAAGCAACACACGTTTTAGGAAATATCATAATTTATTTTAAAAAGCCGTTTATTTTAGACATAAATTGTTAAAAAATGGGTCTAAACATTTATAATTTATGCTGATTTGATACTTTGGCTTCACTATTATCACACTTATAAATGTTTCTTACACATGTCTACAATTTTAAATCTATGTTTTTAACTTTACTGAAACCAAATTATCTTGACATGTACTTTGCTATTTAATATCTAAAAATTTTTACTCATTACAAAATGCTCAACCATTTATTCTTCAATTCATTTGTATACAGTTATGTAAATGTCTCAATTGTTTCCTTAAAACTTACAACAAACAATTAAACCAATATTGTCTAAATTTAATTTTTTTTCCAAAAAAAAAAAAATTTAAAAAATGGTTCAGGTCACGAGTCTGGTTGACTCGGAAAAAACACAAGTCGGGTCATGAGTCAACCCATTTTTGCTTAGGGGTAAAAAAAAAAATCAGGTTCAAATCGGGTATTTTTCAGGCCGGGTTGGATTAGTTAAAAAATTCTGAACCATTTTGCCATATCTACTTAAGGGGAAGCTCGTTGGGCTAGGGGAGCCATGCCCCCCAACCCTCACGGCCATAACATGGCTCTGTCCATGGAGTTTGGATTAGTGATCAACTAAACCAAGATCTATTATTGCTAAATACTTAAATTGGATTATCCATTTTTTCCTTCCAATAAAGTTATCATTTTTTGTGTGTGCCAAGAGTTGTGTAACTTAACCATATATAGAATTTGGACTCAAATCACCCCCACTTATTGTAACGGGAAAATGTTATCCCATTCTAGTGTCTTTAGATAGTTATGGAGAGAGAGAGAGAGAGAGAGAGAGAGAGAGAGAGAGAGAGAGAGAGAGAGTTATTATGACAATCTAAAACTAAGATTAGTAAGAGTAAATACCTTTTTCTATTTAGCAAGAGCTAACAACAATTAAAACATTTGATTAATGGACAGAAGCATTTGTAGATGGAGATGCATTCCCCTTTGAAATTTTTTTGAAGTTTTCTTAGCATGTGTGTGTAAAAAAGTTCAAATATAAGGGCCAAAATGGATATTTACTTCTAATTTGAAAACTATGTAATAAAATGCTCATGTTTTAAAACTATTTAGCAAAATGCTTATCTTTTGAAACTATTTAGCAAAATGTCCTTATTTTTTAACTCAATTTTAACAAATTGAGTTATAGGTGAAACTCATCATTAGCAATGTCAAGTTCTATGTATATTTTGTCACTTAATTTTTTTGAAAATTTAAGTGGAACTCGACATTGCTAATGTTGAGTTCTACTTAAAAAAATACATAGAACTCGATTTTGAGGATATTGAGTTTTACACAAAACTCAATTTTGTTAAAATCAAGTTTCAAAACAAAAGTATTTTGCTAAATAGTTTCAAAACATGAGCATTTTGCTACATAGTTTTCAAATTAGGGGAAATACCCATTTTTCCCTAATTGACTTATATATATATATATATATATATATATATATATATATATATATATATATATATATATCTCCCTCCCTCCAAATTAAAACTAAGAGCTCCAAATTAAACGCTATCCTAAATTAATCTATAAAAAAAAAAAAAAAAAAAAAAATCACTTAACTTATATGTATGTTTGCCATTGCAGTTTCCATGTTTTGATGAATCCAAAATTAAAAGTTTGGATCTTTGGGTTTTAAGTGACAATATCAGTTATTTGCACTTAAAGGATTGTTTGAGTGATTTTTATTTTTTGTTTATGTGTAGCTTTGTTTGCTTATTTTAATTTTTTACTTAACAACAAAAAATTAAATCCTTAAAAAAAAATTAACAACACTAATTGGTTTTTTTAGTAGAAATAATATTGGCCATATAATGTAAAAAATGATTTTTTTTTGGTAGTTAAAGCTATTTCCATCATAGAAGGGTTATAATTCTATTTACTTTTCTAGTTTTGCTACAATTATGAAAAAAGCATTTTTAATTATGAATATTTTCAAAATTATTACTTTTATTTACTTCGCAACAGATAAAAGATGATTTTTAATGGATTATTTGATTTTGTAAATTGAAATGAAAATTTTCTCAAAATTTAGTACATAATCAAACATTAATGATAATGAATTAAAAAAAAGTTCCAAATGAGTAAGTTTAAATGTAATAAAAAAATCATTTTATCTTTTATGTTGCTTACATTTTTGTTAATATTGAATATATTTTATATTTTTTCATGATTAATTTAGTTTTAGATTTTAGAATATTTTTTTTTATTTTCAAATTGTCAATTTTTTGTTCATGTTTTTTTAGTTTATATATATATATATATATATATATATATATATATATAAGATAGATATTTTACTCTAATCTAATCTAAATGTATATGAATTTTTAGTTTTAGAGGTTGGATCTTGATGCGATGACAATTGTCTTCCACCCAAAGCAACAAGTTGTGGGTTCGAACCAAGAATTAATCTCTTAAAAAGAAAAAGAATTGATGATAAGAATGCCGACCAATCATCTCTCCCAAACACTACAAAATTGGGAGTTTTGGAGACTTAATACAACCTTTATACGCCACCCATCAAAAAGAAAAGGAAAAAGAAACAATCCAAACTTCGTACATTCTTAATCAAATTCTATAATTTTTTGAACTTTCACAAAGGGTATGTTAGTTATTAAATGTTGAGTAGTTCTGGTGCCACAACTCGCCCATGTGGCGAGTTGTGGTTGGTGAAGGGGTGTCCTCACATGGACCCACCATCACCCCTCCACCAACCACAACTCGCCACATGGGTGAGTTGTGGCACAAGACTTTTTCTTAAATATCTGAGTCACTCTTATTACGTGGAACTAGCTTGTAACCCCATGCATATGCATGGATACACTTAAAGATATATAATAAGATGCATAATATAATTCCTATATATATAATTGAAATACTATTTATAGTCATTTTTATATTTTGTTAACTCTTTAAAAAAATTTGTAAAAATATTATTATGTATAAAATGTAAAATTTTCATTTTTATTTATTTATTATTGTGCACGCCAAAGATGAGGTTATTAGGCTAGACCTTTACTTGGGCTCACAATCTATTTGTATTGTGGGCTTTGGATTTCCTACTATGGGTAGTCCTATGCTTGGTGACCCAAATACACTCCTGCTTCCACAAACCCTTCTCTCACAAAGTCGCTCCCCTTTCTTTCTTAGTTTTGTCTCTCATTCTCTCAATTTACTCTCCAGAGTTCCCAACCCCTCTTACTCATTCTCATATCTTATTTATAGCTTAAGAATGGTGGAGGGGTTATGATTACTCTAGGTTATTAGTGGGCAAGGGGGTCCAATTCCATTGCTTCTAAGTGGGAGTTTGGTTGGGAATGGTAGTAATGGCTTTGGAATTGGTTCCCACCTCAAAAGGAATGCTCAGCAGCAATATTCCCCAAGGTAATACCAAGCAGCTGAGGTATAGTATCTAGGAGCAATCACGTTCCCATCCGAGATGTAGTTAACCGGGCAAGCCCCGGATTATTAATCACGACGTGTACAGATTAAGATTACATGTCCAGTAGGACTTGGGTCAAGCATAATGGCATGAGGCTTGGGCTCATGGCCTTAATAGGCCTAGGGCCCAGCTTCAGACGAATGGTTGGGGTCATGGGCTACACTGTAGGGTTGAAGTTCAAGACCCAAGTGGGCCCGGGGACCTAGTGTCGTACATTAGCTCCCTCTTGATTCGGGCCTGGCTCCCAAGAATGAATCAAGGATGCTAAGAGACAGAAACTCTGCGGGAGGTTTAATAGGTAGATACTGAATGGTTGAGAGATTCATTAATGTGCCCATAAAAGGTGCATTGTATCAGACTGTCTGGTTTAGGCGTCATCATTGCTTGACGGTTCATGAACCGAGGCGCCGCACATGGCAGATACAATAGGGACTTGTAGAGTTTCCTGCCTCTTATTAAATGTTATTTATTTCTCCTTTGGCTCATATAAATAGTTCCTTTTGAGCCTCCTCATCACTTTTTACATTCTCTATTCCTCAAACTCCTTTTCTGCCAAGCACACTTCTTCCTTGCACACACTCTTCAGCCCAGAACATCGTCCCCTAGAGCCCACAGTAAGTTTACTTTATCTTCCCTTTTTACTTTTACTTCTTCTTTTAGTTTCCTTCTGATCTTAGAGTCTAGGAATGGGCTATTCTCACCTACTCTCTTCTTAATCATCTTTGGCTAACTTTAGAGCGGCCTATAATGTTCCTGGAGATGTCGATATCGCCTATTGTCATGAGGGCGATATCGATCTCCATAGGCGTATTGGCTCAAACACAGTATTTTTCCCCTTAATGGCTATTCTTAAGGGTTAGGTTCCCCGTAGACCATTTTATTATAGGCATCCTCAGATTTTATGGCTTGTGTCCGGACCAACTCCCCCCCAATTTTTACTGAGTGGTGAGTTGTGTTAGTAGGTTAAACTAAATATTTGGTCTGCAATTAAACCACCATGATATTAACTTCATGTATAGTTTGTGCGAAAACATTAAGACCGATTACTACCTAAAAACTAGGGATATGCGGGTACGGTTGATATCATGCCTTCTCGATTCCAATAGAAACTCGGCGGGGGAATTCATCTGGGTGAGCGACAATTGGCTTGCCGATGAGCTCCTTTGCCCTTTTTCACCGCATAATGTTGGTCGGTTCTGAGAACCTTTATTTGATTTAAGCTTGAATCTTTTACTTAGTTATTTACTTGTATATTAACTAGTTCCTTTGTCGATTTGTTGCAAAAGGAAGAAGATTTCAACCAGATCTCAGAGTTGTGCACGTGAGAGATCTTAACTTTGTACTTAGGTCAGAAATTTTTGTGCACACAGACGGACAACTTTGAGCATCCCATTTGATACTCGGTATTAACCTAGTGTATTCTACCTGGCAGTCATTCAGCCATGCATTGTTAGTAGACAACCCACTACTCTCGTATATGGACGTTCGGTACGCAAATTTCCTCCCGCCTTCATTAACCACTGGTGAAGCTTGGGATCTTGGCCCCCGTTACACTACCGCGAAAGACATTGCCCCAGTGAGAGATGAGTTGGTCAAGCGCGTGTTTCGAAGCCATAGAGCACATATTCCCGTTGAAGGGCCCGACGTTCCCGCCCATGTAGTCGAGACCGAAGCAGCAGAACTGACCAACCTAGAAGCAGAGGCCTACCCAGAAGAAGATATGGTGACGTAACACACTCTTTCCATCGATCGCTTTTTGACCGGCGCTCGCCCAGCCGGTCAGCCTTAACAGCCCCTTGGCAAGGACCGAACTCCACCTCCACCCTCCGGTCATGCCAAGAAGAAGTAATGTGTGGGTGATCCTCCCCCTAAGGTTCCTAGTGACGCTTCCTCCAAGACCCCTCCCCGGGCATCTAGCGGGATCGTCATCTGGGAACCCACTGGCACCTCCCGACCAATGGCCCAGGTCAAGACAAATATAGCTTCTTCATCTCAAACCATGGCGGCCTGGCAGCCGTCCTTCAAGCTTGGTGAGGAGCCCCTACCGGTGACCGCTAGTTTGAGGACTTGGGCACAGGGCTAAGGGGGGTAGGTTGCTAAAAGTCTTATGTAGGGCCTCCTTCTGCCCGAAGACATAAATGTTTTCTTGGAGTTGACCGAGGAATCACTGGCATGGCGACTGCAATGACATACAATAGCGGTAACCTTTCCTTCCTTTACTTTTCATTTATTGTGTGGCATGGGCACTCCTTTCGTCATTATACTCGTTCATCTAGTTATACTTGCTTATCTATTATTGTCGTGTTGTCAAGCCGCGCAATTGACTTACATCCTCGATGAGAGGATGAAAGAGTTGGCCGAGGACGTGGAGAGAGAAAAAGCTCTAAAGGATGTGGCAACGAACACTGAGAAGGAAAAGGGCAAGGCTGCTGACGTTGCCGAGAAAAAGGCCAAGGCTGCTGAGAAGGCTCAGTTGGTGGCTGAGAAGAAGATGGCTGGGATGGAGAAGAAGCTGGGGGGCATTGAGCTTAAACTGGCACAAGAAGAAAGCCTAACCTTGGTAAAAGCTGATGAAATTACCAATCTTAAGGCGGCCCTTGATGCTGCCGAGGAAAGGGGGTACAACTAGGGCTTCGCAGATGCTGAAAACTCTGTGGAGCCTATTGTTCACCAAGCCCAAGTTCATGGGTTTGGCAAGGGATGGTTGGCAGTCCTGCAGGCAATGCGGGTAGCAGAGGATTCCTCTTTAAGAAATCCCGAGCAAATCTCTTATCCAACTCCAGTTCCCCGCGTCCAAAGCCAAGCAAATGCTGCCGATGAAGAAGAGACCCTCATCATGAGGGAGCTGGTTCACGCCATTGACACTCACGTGGAAATGGTTGACCTTGAGGTCACTAGAAATCTTCATGCTGCTAAGGAAGGACAAGGACAATCACTTGCAGCCGACCAGCCAACCAGAAGTGCGCTCGCCCACCAAGCCGACGAAGTCACTCGAGTCCCACCTGCCGAACCTTCCGTTTAACCTCTATGTTTTTGTGTTTCTTTTATCTTCTATTTATTTGATTTCCCTTTCTATTAATTTGGTTTGCCCGTTGCCTCCGGGTTGTGGTTGCAGCAATAGCTTTAACTTTCATTTCTCTAAGTTTTATTTTCCTAAGGTCACCAGGTTGCGGTGACAAAACATTGGTTCAATCTTCATTTGCTTGCTTTAATCATGTTTATGAATGTTTGCTACTAAGTTATCCTTTCTGTCATGTTCTTTGATTGCGTTTCTCTTTTATATATACATGTATTCCAAATGACCGGGTGGTTTAATCTCAGTTTGCCTCTGAAAGGTGATTGAAACTGCTTTCTTATCTATCTTCAAAAGGCCAGGTAATTTTCGGCCATGCATGGTGGCCGGGATCGGCCTGGATGGGATCACTTGTATGTAGAAAGAATTGGCTTCTCGGCAATAAGAACCAAATTTGACATACGTTGACTCTTTAGGGAAATGTAGGGTAGTTACCTACCCCGTGACTTGTGTTGTATCCGAGAAATCGGTTCCATCCCCCTGAATAATTCGACGTAATCTCTGTGTGTTCGGTGACTAGAATAGATTTGGGAAGCTTGTTTCTACTCTTGGAATAACCCAATGTAAGATCTCCCCTTGTCCGGTGATGATGATCTAAGCGGGAAGCGGGTTCCTGTCAGATAGAATTTGGAATTAGGTTTCCATCTGCCCGGTGATTGAAATCGAACTGAGAAACAAGTTTCTGTCTTTAGATAGTGTGAAATTAGGTTTCCACTTACCTGGTGATTGAGATCGAACCGAGATCTAGGTTTGTGTCCTTGGATATAATGTGAAATTAGGTTTTCACCTGCTCGGTGATTGAGATCGAACCAAAAAGCAGGTGTCTGTCCTTGGATAAAACGTAAAATTAGGTTTCCACCTGCCCGGTGATTGAGATCGAACCAAGAAGCAGGTTTCTGTCATTGGAAAAAACGTGAAATTAGGTTTCCACCTACCCGGTGATTGAGATCGAACCGAGAAGCAGGTTTCTATCCTTAGATAAAGTGTGAAATTAGGTTTCCGCCTGCCCAGTGATTGAGATCGAACCGAGAAACAGGTTTTTGTTCTTAGAATAGTTCCCTTTAGTACTCTTTGCGTAAGTTGACCAGGGCTAATGAGTTATGGGCAATGGAATTGTAAATACAAATACACCTGCATGGATAAACATCACTATTGTATTAATTAAAAATATGCACATGTCACATTACACTCAACCCATACCTCCATGTATTAATAATTAGTGGTAAAATTTCTTCAAATTGTGGGCATTCCATGTCCGAGAAAGCGATCTCTCGTCTAAGTCCTCCAAATAGTATGCCCCCGTATCCACGATGGCGGTAACTCTATAGGGCCTTTCCTAGGTTGGGGCTAACTTCCCCGTATTAACATCTCGCATATGTCTTACCACTTTCCGCAACACTAAGTCCCCAACGCCAAATTCCCTTGTCTTCACATCTCGGTTGTATTACCGGGCAAGCTTTTGTTGATACTCAGCTAGCTGTATAGTCGCTGCTTCCCGTTACTCTTCTAACAAATCCAAACACTACACCATCAATCTATCATTCTGGTAGGGGTTGTCCAGTATGCCCATAAAATGTTGGGCAGCTCCTCGGCCCATCCAACATTTTCTTCAATCCATTCACAATTGCTTTGTTGGTGGCTTCGGCTTAGCCATTGCTCTAAGGATATGCTGGGGTGGAGTACTTGTTCTTGATACCGAGATCATCGCAATACTTGCGAAAGACCCTACTATCGAATTACAACCCATTATCAGATATAAGAGAATTCGGCACCCCAAATCTCGTAACTATATTTCTCCACACAAATTTTTTAACATCTACATCCCGAATATTAGCTAACACCTTCGCCTCTACCCATTTGGTGAAGTAATTAATAGCTACCAAAACAAACTTTCGATTGCCCATGGCCTGGGGAAACGGGCCGAGAATATCCAGCCCTCACTGTGCAAAGGGCTAGGGCTTGTTGACCGGGTTCAGCTAACCTGCTGGCTGGTGAATCAATGGGACTTTTTTTTGGCACTGTTCATACTTGTGCACATACTCGGTGACATCCTTCTACATCTGCGGCCACTAAAACCCCTGGGTCATCGCTCGGTGCGCTAATGAGCGACCCCCTACATGACTACCACACACCCTATCGTGTAGCTCAGCCAAGAGTTCATTAACTTTCTCGGGGCGCAAACATAAAAGGCACGGCCTCCCAAAAGACCTCTGGTACAGTTTACGATCTGCCGACAACCAATACCAAGCAGCTACTCGACGTACCTTGTTAGCTTCCTTCTCACCATCTGGTACTCGATCCTCGGCTAAAAAGTTTATGATTGGGTCCATCCAACATGTCCCGGATGTCGAAACCATTGCAACACTTGTCGCGGTATTAATACTCGGTTCTGCTATGAGCTCCACCTTGATTATCCGAGGTACATCCTCTGTCATTGATGACACCAATGTAGCTAAAGAGTCTGCATGTCTATTTTGCCCCCAGGTCACTTGATCTACCTTTGCCTTAAGAAACTGACTCATAACCTGCCTCATTGCTCGCAAGTATTCCTTCATTCGAGAATCTTGGGCCTCAAAACTGCCCTACACCTGACTAACCACCAGTCGAGAATCTGAGTAAATATCAACTTCCCGTGCACCCAAATCCAGAACGACTCTTAATCCAGCTAGTAAGACTTCATACTCAGCCTCGTTATTAGAGGCCCTGAACCCCAACTTGAAAAAATGTTCCAACCTTATGCCTTCCGGATTGATGATAACAATCTCGGCTCCAGCCCCTATTGAACTAAACGCGCCGTCCACGAACACTTTCCATGGGCAACAATCCACATGACAAATCACTTCCATCCCATTCCTAAGGGAAAACTTTGCAACAAAATCACAAAGAACTTGGCCTTTCACCAAACTTCTTGGCATGTACCTTATATCAAAGGATCCAAGCTGAGTTCCCCATTTAGTTATTCGGCCTGTGAAGTCTGATCTTTTCAACAGTGACTGTAAAGGGTATTCGGTCAACACATAGACGGTGTGAGCTTAAAAATAGTGAGGCAGCTTCCTTGTAGTGTATACTAGTGCTAATACTAGCTTCTCCAAGGGCAAGTACCTTGTCTCAGCATCGACCAAGGTCTTACTGATGTAATACACAGGTTACTGCACTCCTTGATCACTCAAAAACACGGCACTCACGGCATGATCTGACACTGAGAGATACATGAATAAGTCCTTCCGGGCCTTTGGGGCCGTTAACATAGGTGCTTGCACCAAATACTCCTTCAAGTCTTGAAAAGCCTTTTCGCATTCTTCATTCCACTGGAATCCCCTCCACTTCTTCAGAAGCTAGTAGAAAGGACAGCAGCGATTAGAAAATTTGGAAATGAATCAGTTAAGGGCAGCTAACATGCCGGTTAATATTTGAACTTCCTTCGGATTACTTGGTGGCTTGAGGCACTTCACGGCTTCAATCTGATCGGGGTTGACTTCTATCCTTTGACTGGTGATTAAATACCCTAGGAACTTGCCAGCCCCCACCTCGAAGACACACTTATCCGTATTAAGGTGCAACTTATGCTACCGAAGCACTTCGAACACCCCCTGGAGATCTTCTGTATATCGTGTCTCCTGTTTACTTTTTACCACCATATCGTCAATGTACACCTCAACCGTCCTCCCAATCTTATCCCGAAACATTCTTGTCATCATCCGTTGATACATGGCCTCGGCATTCTTTAACCCAAATGGCATCACGGTATAATGGTAGTTGGCGTCTGGGGAGTTGAATGTTGTTTTTTCCTGATTCTCGGCGGCCAAGGCAATCTATTGATAACCTTGGAAGGCGTCCAGAAAACTCATTCTCGAGTGCCCATATGTGGCATCCACCAATTGATCGATCTTCGGCATAGGAAACGGGTCCTTTGGGCACGCTCGATTCAAATCCGTGAAATCGACGCAAATTCTCCATTTTCCGTTCTTCTTCTTCACCACCACGGTATTCACCAACCATTTCGGAAAGAAAATTTTCCTTATCGCCCCAGCCTCTTTTAATCTCTTAACCTCCTGCCTGACTGCCTTAATGTGTTCTTTAGCTAACCTCCTTGGCTTCTGCTTCTTGGGATGGAATGACGGGTCTACATTAAGCTTGTGAACTATGAATTCGGGATTCACCCCGGGTACCTCATACGGGCTCCAAGCAAACACATCTACATTCTATATAAGAAATAGTACTGTTGCTACCCTGTCCTCATCCCTCATACTTACTCCTATTTGGAAATACTTGTTAACATCTGGTAATATTTTTACTTTGACTAACTCCTCGGCACAGCTAGCCCCCATTCCTCCTTGGGGTTCTTGTAATTGTTATAAAGGGACCTCCTCGGATGGGCCCTTTTATTCGGCCTGTTTACTCTCCTAATTAACTGCGGCCACTAAACATTGCCTAGCCACTTGTTGGCTTCCCCTTACTACAGCAATACCTTGCTCGGTGCAGAACTTGACCTTTACATGCAGTGTGGACGGGACCGCCCCGATCGAATGGATCCACGGCTTTCCCAGAATCACCGTATATGGCGAAAACGAGGTGACCAATATAAATTTTACTATTACTTTCTTGCCTTCCATATTCACGGGAAGAGAAATTTGCCCCTCAGGGATCACCACCTGGCCATAAAAACCAACTAGGGGCGTATCGTACTTTGAAAGGTCTTCACTCTTTAGTCCGAGCCCTTTGAACAAGTCCGAATACATCACATCGGCCCCACTTCCTTGGTCTACTAGCACCTTTTTCATTATGAAACCGTTTATTTGGGCAGTCACCACCAAAGCGTCATCATGCGGGTGAATCGTTCCTTCTAAATCCTCATCGTTGAAAGCGATGGGCTCTTGTGTGTACTTCATCTTCTTTTCGGAGGCTTGCTTGCCCGAGCAATGTTCTATCGGCACTACAGCCAACACCCATTTTCTCCTAGTCACTGCCGTACCCTTTAGGGCAGCGTGGATGACCTCAATCACTCCTATCGGGGGTGGGAGAGGGTTCCCCATTTACTGAGTACCTTTCCCAATACCTTGGTTCCCTAAATCTACCACAAACTCCTTCAAATTACCCGCTTTCACTAACTGCCCTAGATGATCTTATAACAACCAGCACTGCTTGGTTGTATGCCTCTTATCCTTGTGGTAAGTACAGTACAAGTTCTGGTTCCTCCGGGATGGGTTACCCCCCATCTTGTTCAGCCACCAAAAGTACAGCTCGTTCTTGATTCGATCTACGATCCTGTGCACTAGTTCCTTGAACATTACGTTCACTTCCCCCATTTGTGCCCCCGGCTCTTGAATCCTCAAATCCTTTCAAGACCTTGACTGGAAACCGCCCTGCCGAGGACGACTTACTGCTAGGGCTTTACCTTTGCTTTGAAGACGGTCATCTTCTAAGCGTTTGTACTCCTTAATGCGCCTCATGAGCTGTCTCATATCCTCGGGAGGCCTCTTCATCAATGACTCTCGCAATTCGGAGTCCTCGGGCAACCCCATTCTGAAAGTGCTCGCCGCAATTTTCTCGTTACCCCCACTGATCTCGTTGTATAGTTCCCAATACCAACTGGCATAACTGCGAAGGGTTTCCCCCACTCTCATTTTCATGGATAGTAATGCGTCTACTGGTTGTGGAACCCGGCTACAAGTTACAAACCGGACACCGAACTCTTGGATTAACTCGGCAAAACTGCGAATGGAACCCTTCCGTAACCCATTAAACCATCTCAAAGCAGTGGGCCCAAGGCTCGAGGGAAATACCTTACACATTAGTGCGTCATTATGAGCATGTAAAGACATCATCTGGATATAATAACTGACGTGCTCTACTGGGTTTGTTTTCCTATCGTAAGAGTTAAATGGTGGGCGCATGAATCTGCTCGGCATTATGGCCCGTTCAATGTCGTCTGAGAAAGGAGACCAAGCAGCTCTACGTAAAGCTTGGCTCATGGCGTCCACAGCGGCATTTCGGGGCCGCCACTCTGGGGAATCCGAGTCCTCGTCTGCATATTCCAGTGACCGTGAACGGTCCTAGTGTCGCTGGGAACCAGACTGATCGAACCTGGCTCTGTGGTGACCTCCCCCATTGGCGGATTCCTCTTCCTGATCATCACGGTCTCTTTTCCGTTGCCTACCTCATGCTTCCAACTCCAAATCTCTCACCAGCCTGCGCAAACGTTCAAGTTTCTCATTTCTCTCGTCAAATTGCCCATGCCCTGAAACACCCGACATTGTTTGGCGCGTTTGATACGACCCTTCTCCGAGGCCGAACCGTTCCTCTTCTCGCTCATGGTTCTTATCTTCACGCCCTTTATGCCTTCTTTCTTGTCAGGTAGATCCCCGAGAAGACCCCTCAGAATCGCTTGTAGCATAACTCCCTGATCGTCCTTCGGACATTTCCCCGATGCAAGTCTTGATCGAACCACAGCTATGTAAGAGATCCCCACAGACGGCGCCAATTGTGCACGCTAAAGATGAGGTTATTGGGCTAGACCTCTACTTAGGATTACAATCTATTTGCATTGTGAGCTTTGGATTTCCTACTATGGGTGGTCCTACGCTTGGTGACCCAAATACACTCTTGCTTCCATAAACCCTTCTCTCACAAAGTCGCTCCCCTTTCTTTCTTAGTTTTTTCTCTCTTTTCTCTCAATTTACTCTCCAGAGTTGCCAACCCCTCTTACTCATTCTCATCTCTTATTTATAGCTCAAGAATGGTGGAGGGGTTATGATTACTCTAGGTTATTAGTGGGCAAGGGGGTCCAATTCCATTGCTTCTAAGTGGGAGTTTGGTTGGGAATGGTAGTAGTGGCTTTGGAATTGGTTCTCACCTCAAAAGGGATGCTCGACAATGATATTCCTCAGGGCAATACTGAGCAGCTGAGATATAGTATCCTGGAGTAATCACGTTCCCATTCGAGATGTAGTTGACCGGGCAAGCCCCGGATTATTAATCATAATGTGTATAGATTAAGATTACGTGTCCAATGGGACTTGGGTCAAGCATAATGGCATGAGACTTGGGCTCATGGCCTTAGTAAGCCTAAGGCCCAGCTTCAGACGAAGGGATTGGGGTCATGGGCTACACTGTAAGGTTCAAGTTCAAGGCCCAAGTGGGCCCAAGGACCCAGTGCCGTACAATTATTGTGAAGCACTTTTTTTATTTACAATTCATTTATTCTAGACTCTTAGGTTTTTGTACTTAATAACTCACTTGGATGAATATTTATGATGTGATCTCACATTTGATTCTAAAATTAAGAAATAAAACTCTTTGAGAATAAATAATTTAAGACACATGGCGCAAAATTAGAACTCTAATTTGGAATTCTAATTTGAGTTTCTTTCAGCTTCATCTATTATTATATACTAGTGTTTAACCCGCGCAATGCGCGGGATTGTTTTACATATTAACGAATTTGCATCCAACATAAACTTAGTTATCATACTTCTACTACATATATTCAAACTTAAATAACATAGTATATTTAAGCATATTGTGTCCAATATCCACTAAAATTTTTAAAAATTAGTTTCTTCAAATCACTCGCGTGTACTTCCCTATTATGAGAGACTAAAAAAAGAAAAAGAATCTGACTTTAAGCAATTAAAACTTACATGACAATTTCAAATAGCAAATCTGCTATTCCTAGGAACCACAATGAATCACACCGAAGTAAAACTTGCAAGACAATTTCAAATACCAAATCTACCATTCCTAGGAACCACAATGAATTAAACCTTGAGATTAGAGAATTTTACAACCAAAAAGTTTAAAAGAGAAAAATGGCTACTGGTTTGTGAAACAGAAAGTTAGAAAAATATTAGTCAAATAATAATGCATAATCAATAGTACATTGGAATCTCAAATTCTAAAACCAAACCAAAATATAACCCTTAAAAGGGACATTGAATCCAAATTTTTAATTGCAAAAGAAAAAAGAAAAAGCTGTAGTGCATAATCAAGCCACAATATATAAACAAAACATAATTCCACCTGCAACAAATAAAATGCATAATCAATAGTAGATGGGAATCTCAAATTCTAAAACGAAACCAATTCATAAATCATAACCCATAAAAACAACATCAAATCTTAATCTTAACCCTAAATTTCAATAGCAAAAAAAAAAAAAAAAAAAAAAAAAAATTTCACAATCCCGAAAAGCTGTATTGATATAGAGAAAATTTGTTAACAACAACCCTCATAGTGATAAACAAAACTGATATATTAGATTATACACACACCCAAGTTATGGAATTCATTAAACTTTTCACCCATTATTATGTAATCATTTATTCATAAATGGATTTCTTTTATGTCCACGACCAATTAATTACATGACCCAGCCAGCAGCAAGAATTATTTCTAATAGTACTGAATAGACAATCACTTTTAATTGAATGCATTAACACCACTCACAATTTTACATGAAATTTATATTAATACCTGTAAGCTCCTTTAGCAAAACCTGACATTTATCAAAATTCATCATCTACCACTATAAATTGATGCAAGAAGGTCACTCCTAAAAAAAATGATTTTTAAACATTATAACATAATGAAAATGATAAATGTAAGAGTCTATAGAATAACACAGGAATGTGATGAAAACAATAGTGTGAACCGTGAATCAAATTTTAAAGTAAATTTACATATGGTTTATCATATTTGTGGTTTTCTTACTAAATACCCATTGAGAAGCTACAAATAGGGCAAAAAAAAAAAAAAAAAATCCTTTTACAAACCTTTTCTTTTAAAGATATATAGATAATAGGTCATACAGTATCAATTGATTTGTGGTAAATTATGATGAAATAAGCTTCAAGGCCCCAATATTTATAATTCACTTAAAGTCAGAATGTAAATTCCCAAAGTCATAATCTATTAATTCTAAAGACAACCACACAAAAATACATGTAAATGCTAACAGTTCTATATAAACAAAATTGAAACTTAAAGAAATAAAAATTGAAAGAAGAAGAAGAAGAAGAAGAAGAAATATTAGAAGAAATTCTTACCCCAAAATTCTCAGCCGCAAGTTCATGTTGTCTTTCCCACCATGCCTCTTGCTTTTGCACATCCTTTACAAAACTCACTCTAACTTGAAACACCTAAGCAATCCCAACCAAAATGAAAATATCACCCATTGGAAAGCCATAAAAGAGTCAAACTTTACAAATATAAATAGAGAAAAAAGACAAACTTTACACACATACACATATACATGGAGAAAGACAGAGACCATGCAAGTAGTGTAGATATCAATGGCTTGAACTGAAAATTGAAAGGGGCTGTACAAAGGTCTGAAATAGGTGGACAACCTAGGTGCTTTGGTTGGGATATTGAACATTATTACCGCTACAGTGGGAAGAATCAGCCAAAATCATCAAGGAATAAGACACATTATATTCTAATAATTACGAAAATCCTTGTAGTAAACAAAACAAATATCATGTTGTATTGGCATGAAAGAAAAACAATAAATAATCCAGACGAAAATAGAGGATTTTCATAAAATAAACATAAAAAAATTTTCCAAGCTTTTTTTTTTTTTTTTTTGACTTCACTCAGACAATTGTCGAGCACATCGAGTGATGCTATAATAGGGTTGACCTATCTTCAAAAATCTTTTGTCTCAATGAGTCTTATGTAAAGGTCTATAATTTTGAAGAAAGGACACCATGCACTTCATCTTGATCCAAAATCTACCAACTAAAAAGGGCATCTGATGATATAAACTATACAATATTTTTAAATAACAAATCACAACACAAATAGGAACATAAAAATTCAATGCGTCCAATAATTTGACTTATCTAAACCCTCTACATCTAAACCCATCAATCTATGAATTCAATTATAATTCACACATGATCCAATTCTACGCATCACGTATGAAAATAATAATAATAGCAAAGTCATGTAAATCAAGAACCAATAACCAAAAATTAAAGAAAGAATCTTCCACCTCTAGCGGAAGAAGCCCAAGTTTGAAAGCCCACTAAAGTGTTCGACTTCTACCACAATAAGATACAAAGCAAAAGAAACCATAGCCCCTAAAGTAAATACAATTAAATTTTTTTTGGAAAACCCTATTTAAGGCTGGTGAACTAAAGGTTCAGGCATAGCAACCCAAAACACCCAAGGCAAATAATAACAGGGTAGGAAGGTTTTCAATTGAAAGCGAATCAGAATTCTTACTCGGGGTTCGGATTTTGCTCTTCAGAGAAGGTTGGCTTTAGTTGCAGATTCTTTGATCTTGACGGTGGCAAGGGAACTATATATGTACATAAAAACGTTACACATACAAAACAAAGAAAGATTTGGCAGCATTACAAACACAAAACAAAGTTCTAAAAGATAAAGGTTTAGGATTTTGGTTTCAATTAGTCAAAATATAATCCAAGAACCAAGATAAAATCAATTACATCCTAATCTCTTCGTTCTCTTGCAGAACACAGAGAGCAAACAGTCAAAAAAAAAAAACTCCCCTTTTCATATCAAACTTCGCTCCAAGATTAGCCAAATTTTCTCATCTATGTGAATTGTGGACCATTGCATTAATCAACCAAATTTCGATTCACAATTTGCAAAATTTAGGCGAAAATTCATCGAAGATCATTGAATAAACAAAGAGTCATAACACATTGATGAATTTCACCTAAATTTTGCAAATTTTGAAAGGAACGGGGAAAAGATTCTCTTTTTTCTCAAAACAAAAGCAAATGTCCACAAACTTTTTGATAGAAAACCTTAAAACCCAGAACAAAAATGAATCAAATCTAAACCTATCCAACAAAAAAACTCAATTAAAAGTAAAATTTCATACCCAGATCTAAAAAATGGAAAAAAAAATTTACCGATGTCGGTTCCGGTGGTCTAAGTTTAGTCGGGGAATGAACAATCGCCGGCCTTGGATATTTCTCTCTTTCTTTTGGAGTTCGACGAACAACTCTGTTCTCTCTCTTTCTCCGTATACGGGTAAGAATCGATGCAGAGTTCTTCGCCTTTCTCTGTTTCTTTCTCCGTGTCCCAGGCTCATCCTCTATTTCATCGCCTCTCTGCTTCTTTCCCTGTTTCCTCGTCGCCTCTCTCTCTCTCTTTCATCGCCTCTTTAATTGTGCCTTCATTGCGTAGGCAAACTCGTGCTTGTGACCCTTCGAACCCGAGATAGCAACACGAACTCCTCTGAATCCATACCGTTTGCCATACACATACACACGAAGATCGATTCAAATCTGATTTTTCAAAAAATTTTAAAAATTTGAGGAATTCATTAATATAGAGAGCAAGAAACAAATACGTGAATCTTAAATTGGAAAAAGATTGAATTAAAGAACAAACCTGTAGCCTGAATTGAAGGGATTGAATATTCTTGAAGAAAAAGATTAGGGTTCGTGAGAAGAGAGAGAGAGAGTTTGGGGGTATTGGAAGAGATTGTACGGCTCTTCTTCATCTTGATTGGTGTCTGATGTTTTGGGTTTCAGTTTTTGATCTCTCGATCTCTCTCTCCTTCTCCGTTCTCTACCTCTTTATTTCTCTGTCTCTCTTTTCTCTCGATCTCTATTTCTCCTTTTTTTTTCTCCGTGTAGCAATCTTTCTTTTTTATGTCTTAAGCAGTTAATTTTGTTTTATACCAAAGGGCTCTAAATGGTGTCTTAACTTAGTGAAAAATTATAATTTATTACTTTTAAGCAGTGCTGTAGCATTACCAAACAATATAATGTATCGCTTTTTAAAGTGGAACATGCCTGAATTTTGGATAGACACTTTTCTTATTTGTCACCACCTCCTTAATTATAGGAACCCACTTTCTCTCAGCTTCTACTATTATATATATATAGATATAGATATAGATATATAGATTGGAAGCTCTCTACCCCAGAAGACATAAGGAATTTCAGATAGCAAAATTTGACTTTCATAGATGAACATGTTGACCATATTGCTGTTTTTATCAAAGGCAAGCTGGTAAAGTAATTCTAAAATATTTTATATTGAGTTGATTTGAAAGTGGGAAATTGAGTTTATATCATAACATACTTTGCTTAGTTGTGTGTAAATGTGTCTACCAATTGATTATAAAAAAATAAAAAATAAAAAGTGTCTACCAATTGTTTAATAATTGATTAATTATTACAAATTCTACGATTCCAATATTCATGTCATTTTCTTGTAATACTCTTATTACTTCCCAGGTTAATTACACAATAACTACAGTTATTTTGAGTTCAAAATCGATTTGTCAACCTATGATTTAGAAAGGTTCATTTTAGCCCCTCAAGGTTTTCAAAAAACTAAAGTAGTATTATATATGATTGCAATGAGGTTGCTATTTTGTTATCTAGACTTACTTTACGTTTCAAAGAATGTTATTCAAGGGTGGAGATTTTGTAACAATTTTATACTTCTTTTTAATTAAAAGTTTGAGCAAAGTATAATTTTTTAAATTATAAATTGTCAAATCAAATTCGATCCAACCACAAGTAAGGAATGTGCAATTATCAATTTTAATTGTTTTAATTTTAAATTTGTTTTATAATTATCAAGAATTTTATGGTTCAATTAATTGACATATCTTGAAGTTTCCAATCCAAGTACAAATATCCATCTTTCCCCCCCTATTGACCCAATTATAAAAATAAAAAAGTATTTTCTGTAACTATTTGTTAGCTAGGTTAATTATAGCAGAGCCAGGTTAATTATAGCAGAGCCTAGTTAATAGCTAAAGCCCATATTCGTGCTTGTTCCCTGAAAATAAGGACAGAGAGTAATCAGTAGTATTTTTTTTTTTTTTGAAACAAGAGTAATCAGTATTGTGATCCTCACTCACCCATTGTCATATCCCAATACTATTTTGCTCTATGACTGTGACCCTCTTAAAGACTTCCCTTTCCCATGCGCATGAAGAATCGTAAAAGACGCAGCACAATGTTGAGAAAGTTCAATATATAGGCTTCAAGCAATCTGTCCAAGTGAACCGAACCAGCGTATTGACTCATGGGGTATTGTATTGATCATTCATGAGCATGAAATGAACGAGGAGACACTTCAAAGAATTAATGTGCTTATTTATTTTCTCCTAAAGCTTATCACACTTGTAGTATATAAAGAATTGGAAGCCTCATAAATTAGTAACATTCAAGTACGGAGAGAGAGCTTATACCAATCCAACGAAGGACTTCATAACTGGTATATTTGCTTTGACCTTTTTGCGTTTTGTATTTGTTTACTTCTCTATTTTTGTTTATAGTTTTTTTTTTTACCAAATAAAACTAATTTTGTATTTATGTGCTTAATATGTACGGGGGGCCATGGAAGAACATGCTTGTGAATATAGTATATAGGCTTATTTTCATTCAATATAACAATATCGCACAATTTCCGACCATGAAAGATACTTTTTGAAGTACGTAAGATAGTTTAGGCACCCCCCATAGTAAGACGCACAAACACAGTCCTCTAGATCACCCACTGAAATGAAGTCGGAATGAACGCTTTCGGTCCGGTAATTCCTATGTTCTATATATAGTTTCCATAACAACTCTGTGGTCCAATCCATAATGGTTTATTTAGTAATTCCAGGCAATTTACTTGTTATGTCTAATCACAATTGCCCGTTTTCCACAGACTAGATATGGAACTGCATGTGCTTGTTGTGTAGAAACTAAAGGAATAAAGATAAGGAACGTTAGCCATCTCTGTATGAAACCGATCAGGGTACGTTATGAGGGCGTGTTCTTCAACTTATTTCCATTGTAGTCACAGGTTTCACATTTAAGTACATGTCAACGAAGATTACTAAGCCTAAAACAATGAAACTAGCTAGCTCAAGAAGGGGTAAAAAATGAATAGAAAAGCATGCATGGGGCCTTGGAGCTAGGCTTGGAATTTGCCAACCTCGGTGTTCCATGCAAACCTTTTCTCGTTGATTGCATGGCGGCAGACAGGCGCAAAACACACTCATCTTCTGTTCCACGATACCGAATGTAGCACATCAATAAGATTTTCTCTCTCTAGGACCATGGATCATGCGAAATATCAGTTTATCATATAATTGTTTTCATTTAAATTACATTGAGATTCTCGAATTGGCAATCCAACTGACACATCGTGCTTTTATATTAGTAGTGTGATTGTACCTATTTGTAATTAATGACTAATCATTTTTAAAATATATATATACATGGAAAAGCAGGTGGATGTTGGAACAATAGTCCTAGCTAGCTTTGACTTTGGTGTTAAATCCTATATTTGACTAGGGAACTAAGTGCCTGTGATTCTCTATAAAGCTCAAATCCTGCATCAGTTAATCCTCTCTGCTACATTTTGAAACAAGGAAACATACATATACAAAGAAGAAAATTAAGAGAGAGACAGATGACGCCTACAAAGTTCGGATGCCTGTTGTTTGTACTTCTCAGTACTGCATTGCTCTCCTTGGCACATTCAACCATAGGTATTTAGTTTGACATCTTACTTTTTCATATTTTAATGTGTTTTCGTGTATACAATGAAATGTTTAGCAGCTTTATGTAAGTGCAAATTTTTATTTTTTTTCTTCTTCAAAGATGATAATGCAGCCACGGAACTTATTGCTGGTACAAGTTCAAAGGTAAGTAGATATTTTGATCGATATAATGTTTTGCATATTATTAGTCTCTAGTTTCATTCTTTGCTTAAATTTGATTAAAGGTTTCATGTATTTATCAGGTACTTCTCGGTGAGGTAAAGGCTGCAACTGCTTCCACCAATATTTTAGAGATCAGGGGAAGGAAAATGGCGATTGCCAATGTCATGAAGCCTGAAAAGAAAAATGAGCATGATGCAGTTGGAGGGACCTCAATGTTTTCAAGCTCAAACCAAGTTTCTGGGAAATGTGGGAGTGAAGAGAACAATGGCTCAAATTTTGAATGTGAGAAAAAGTTCAGTCATTTTTCTGAAGGGGTTGATGAGGCAGGTGTTATAGCTTTCAATGCTGATTACCATGCCCCAAGGCACCACCCACCTAAGAATAACAAATGAAAAATCTCCTGTCAAAAAAAAAAAAAAAAGAAAAATCAGTTAGCAGAGACAAAAACCAGGACAAATGAAAAATTAGTAAGTATTTTTAATGAATAAAGAATGTCATTTGGTATTTCTCTTCTCTATTGTTCTTTTATAAATTCGTCTAGTTAATTTTGAAGTACTTGTATTTATAAGTGTTGCGATTAGTTCTCACAGATGAATTTTGTGATGATAATATGGGGTGATTTGACTGATGCAGAATGATGCAGTTCTGTGTTTGATAATTATTTCAAGATTAAGATCTATTTATCTCACTGTTAGTGTCCTTGTGGACGAAGATATGAAACACTGAATCTATTAGACTATTAAGTCTCAATTATATAACCAAAAGTTTTGTTTCCAAATGGCATGGTGTGGAGGCTGATTTGGAATTTTCCTTTAATGGTTACAAGTTGCACTAGAAAAATTAAAACTTATTTTGAAAATATTTTATGCCCCAAAATGGTATTATGAAATTCAAAAGTACGATATCTAAGAAATCTATTATCCAAAATTAAATATTTAAACCTCGGAAGAACCAATTTTAATTCTCTATATCAAATTATTAATTGTAGTGGCGATTTGGAATTTTCCTTTAATGGTTACAAGTTGCACTAGAAAAATTAAAACTTATTTTGAAAATATTTTATGCCCCAAAATGGTATTATGAAATTCAAAAGTACGATATCTAAGAAATCTATTATCCAATATTAAAATATTTAAACCTGGGAAGAACCAATTTTAATTCTCTATATCAAATTATTAATTGTAGTGGCGGATTTCGAATTTTCCTTTAATGGTTACAAGTTGCACTAGAAAAATTAAAACTTATTTTGAAAGTATTTTATGCCCCAAAATGGTATAATGAAATTCAAAAGTACGATATCTAAGAAATCTATTATCCAAAATTAAATATTTAAACCTCGGAAGAACCAATTTTAATTCTCTATATCAAATTATTAATTGCAATCGAACTAAATAATAATGAGTGAAATTTGAAAACCCTATTGTACCATAATTGTTCATATTAATAATTATATTAATGGATGCCATTATATATATATATATATATATATATATATATATATATTTTTTTTTTTTTTTTGAAACAATCATATTAGTGTCACCTGTTATAAAAGTTGAGGTTTAATTTTTTTTTTTCCTTAATTTTTTCGTCTTCCTCTTTACTCTTTTTTCTTTCTCTATTATTGTTCCAACTGTTTGCAGCCAACTTCTTGCAACATGCTCGTCATACATCTGTGGGTTCTCCCAAATTTTGAGATTGTGACTACATGCAATAGTTGCATTGCATGAGATACATTATCTTTACCACGTAGGGGATTAAAAAGGAATGATAGGAAATTTTGTTTCTAGATAATAAGTATATATATTTTAGATATGGTAGAATTTAAACCTCTTATATATAGTGTCCACTCTATAATAATTGTTTTTATCATTATGCTAGAAGATACCAAGATTTTTTTTTTTTTTTTTTTTTTTTGAGAAATGACTGAGATTTCGTTCAAACTGTAAAGAAACAGAAATATCCAAATACAAGCCAGGCAAACTAACAACCAACAGAAAAAACCATTTAGTTTTTTGGTGTAGGAAGAATTTGAATTTCAAATTTCTTATTCATTGATAAAAAAAACTTTACTAATTGTGGTAAGTGGTAATTGTTAACTTGTGGTTATTTGTTGTTAACTTATTGGGAAAAAATTGACAAATGCCCTTTTCGAGCAAAAATAGCAGCTCTTTACCCCATTTCCCAAATTAATTAGGGAAATGCCTCTCTTTTGAAACTCGATTTGTGATAAATTGAGTTAGGCCCTATAGCGACGTTTTTAAGAAGCCTATAGTGACATTTTCAAGACCTACAGTGGCATTTTGTAACTCGACCTATATGAAATCGAGTTATAGGTAAATAAAAAAAAAAAAAAAATTGTCTATAACTCGATTTCATACAGGTCGAGTTATAAAACGCCACTATAGATCCTTAAAACGTCCCTATAGGTCTTTAAAAACGCCGCTATAGGGCTCCAGATTTTTTTTTTTTTTTTTTTTAAACTCGATTTATCTCAAATTAAATTACAAAAGAGGGCAAAATGCTACTTAGTTTGGGAGAAAAGGGCATTTGCCCATTTTGGCCTAACTTATTGTATACCTCGGTGGTACAACAGGTCTACGGCCAAAGGTAATAGTTGAATTTTTTTTTTTCCTAAAAGAGTATTAGTTGAAATTGTTAAATATAAAAATGAGAAAAGACATCTCTACCTACCTACATTTTTTTTTTTTTTTTTGAGAAGACCTGCCTACATTATTGATATCCTTGTATTTTAGCTAAAAAAAGAAAAATATAGGAGTAATAAAATATCCTTGCTGTAATGGTGTTCTCCAACATAACAAAAGATAGACATGTTATCCGAATTTTATGTTTCATTTATGAGCAATGCTACCACTCACAACTCGCCACGTTGCGAGCTGTGAGTGGTAGATGTGTACTGGTGGGTCTATATGAGTTTATATCTCTACCACTCATAACTCGCCACGTGACGATTTGTGGCCAAAGTTGTATAAAATGGTATAGTCCTAGCATTGCTCATCATTTATTGTGCAACATTTGCAATGTGCTTGTCATATTATAAGGAACCGTATGATTTTAAAAAATGAATATATATATATATATATATATATATATATATATTTCAATTTCGAACCCTATGATTTTAAAAAATGAATATATATATATATATATATATATATATATATATATATATATATTTCAATTTTCACTCCCAACCTGACGGTCTAATTCGACCCAGCTCAATCCTTATTTAGCGGGTATGCAAAGTCAGGTTGGAGGGATTTTCGACCTAATCCACTAATGTTGGGTTGAAAAATTTCTAACCCAACCAATGGTGAAAAATTTGTTTACGCTTTTTTGAACTGTGTTTTTTGAAAAAATGACAGTTTTAAAAGGTCTGGTATGAAATTAAGTTTTTTATTTAAAGTAGAGCGTTTGGTAAAAGTTGTTAAAAAAATGTTTTTTTTTTTTTTTTTAAAGCTGAGTGTTTGGCTAACACTTATAAAAGTGACGGTTTAAGTTATAAATTACCAAAAAGACAATATATATATATATATATATATATATATATTGATACAAGATAAAAATTTTACTCTAGTTTAATCTAAGTGTATATGTGTGTGAAACTCTTTCCTGAAAACTTGAATTCTAGCCTTGCCCCCCACATCCTACAAATATTTATACTTATGAAATGACCATTGCACCAAGGGTGTACAGTGGTGTGTGTGTGTATATATAAATAAAAGAGAATTCTTTGTTTTAATGACTTTTCAATAGTAAATGACACTTTTAATTTTTCTTAGAATGGAATACACCATCATAATATTTAAACTTAATAATTTTGGTTGTATAAATCTTAGCAATAAATTTGTATTGAGACTTATATTTTTCTTTTTGTAATTATTATACACATTAATTATTAATTATTAATAGTAAATTAGTAACGAATCTTTTCAAATTATTGTTTCACTTAATGAAAGTTATGAACACAACATTTTTACAAAAATTTCACAATAAAATCTATGGGGTAATCTGGGTAACTAGGCATAAGAATCAAACTTTATAGTTAGTTGTTCCAGTTTCTAAACTATATTACTTACTAGCATTTCGAGTCTAAGAGACTCGATTTTGGCCTATAAATCGAGTCTTAAATACTCGATTTTCATGGTCTGATGTGGCATCTTTTTCCACATAGAAACCACCTGGAGACCACCTGAAAATCGAGTCTTAGAGACTTGATTTACTATTCAAAAAAATTTGAAAAAATTTCCAGTCTCCAAGTCTCTCATGTACAAGCCAAAATACCAAAAAAAAAAAAAAAATACAACCAGATCACAGAGAAGAAAAGAATCGGGAAAAAGATCAAGCTCAAATATGTTCATCAGTGAAGAAAAAAAAAATCCAGAAATAGGCGGCCTGGGCTCGCAAGGCCTGACCGGATCGGATCAGATCAGATCAGAGAGAGAAAGACCAGATCAGAAATCAGAGATCAGAGAGAGAGAAAGACCAGATCAGAGAGAGAGAAAGAGTCAGATCACAGAGAGAGAGAGAGAAAGAGCTCGCGTGACCCAGGCCGCGCGGCCTGAGCTCGCTCAAACCCAGGCCGCGCGAGCTCAGGGTCGCGCGGCCTGGGCTCGCCTGGCCTGGGTTCGCCGGCCTGGGTTCTTTCCTTCTTCTTCGAGTTTTTTTTTTTTTTTGTTCTTCTGCTCTGATTCTTTTTGCTGTGCTGCTGTTCTTTTCTTTTATATATGGCTTGTAAATCGAGTATAAGAGACTCGATTTCCATGTGGATGCCACATGGAAAAAGTGTCAACTCAGACCCGATCAAAATATGAAAATCGACCCTCAAACACTCGATTTATAGCCCCTAAATCGAGCCTCTTAAACTCGAGATGCTAAAAAAATATATAGTTTGAAACTATTGACAACTAACTATATAGTTGAGATTTTATGGTTATTTACCAATTTCGTTCAAATCTATGTAACAAGTTGTTAATAGTAGATGAAAATAATAATAATGTTTGTAGTAGGACAAGATGAAAACTAATAACAACTTGCTACGTAAACCTTTTTATGAAATATTGTGTCAATAGCACAATTTTTTTTTTTCTAAAGAAAAATAGCACTAATTTAAAAATTTTAGGGATACAATAAATTGTCACAATATTTTCATAATTCTTTTTGTTTTTAGTTGTGGTCAATCCTAGTCTAATATTTTATTGATTTATTTAATTTTCTTTTGACATATGAAAGATTTGACACCTCAACTGCTGTGAAAATATTGTGATAATTTGTTATGTTCTAATGTAATTGTAATTTTTATTTTTGTAAATTTCCTTATATGATAACAAACGTATCCCACTAAAACCAATTTTTGTTTTTCTTCACTTTTTTTCTCATCCACTCGTTTCTTCCCAATTTCCATCAAATATCTTTTCTTTTCCTCCACCCACCAACATGTCTCTTCTTTAGTTCTTCTTCTTCACCCAAAAGAATCGCAGCAGTTTATTTGGGTTTATGGGTTTATGTTGGAATTGAAAATTGTACATTTGATTTAGAATTTTGCAGTCAGTTTGGTTGGTTAGAATTCGGAATAAATAAGGAAAAGAAAGAAGAACCACTACTACCTGCACAGTGGAATTAATTCTTCTTTTGTGCTTCTTGCAATTGACAAGGATGGAGCATAGAGTGCAAGAAAATTCTTCTCCACCGAGACGGCGTGTATATATATATATATATATATATATATATTAGAGATCTGGGTAAAATTGGAATTTCAAAATAAAAACAAGGGTAGTTTAGGGATAATACTTAAAATGACCAAAGATAACATTTACAAACCATATGGCGTTTTCACATTGCAGCTCTGAGGGTCCAATACAAAAACTCAAGAAAAAAAATTACTTTTTGGGCTCAAAATGCAACATCCAAAAGTCTTACCAAAAAAAAAAAAAAAAAAAAATTGAAAAAGCAATGGTGACTTTTTTCCCCCAAAAGCTAAACCAAACAAGCACTTAGTGATCATGGTGGTGCATAACATCAATCTCGTGCATTGATCTGGTGCTCCATCAAGATATGATCATCACTTGAGTCTGATGGCTAAATTTGGTGCTCTAGTAAGATCAGCCTTTCATTTGGCGACTTGGCAGTGGTGTGTGTGTGTGTGTGTGTTTAAATGAGTTTCTAGTGTGGTGTTTGCACTTTTGGTTGTGTTCTTATTTCCAGAGATAAAATTCATTGTTTTTGAAAATGATGAAATGACAAAAAAAAAAAAAAAAAAAAAGATGTGTGTGTGTGTAAATGAGTTTCTAGTGCAGCGTTTGTGTTTTTGGTTGTGTTTTTGCTTGCAAAGAGAACATTCATTGTTTTTGGAAAGGATGGGATGAGAAAAAAAATATGATAAATAATTGAGAGATAAAATAAAATAAAAATAAAATAAAAATAAAATAATGATAGTGTATTGAGTTTGGTATAGTTGTATGTGAATAGTAGATTACCTATTTGGCTAAAAATGCACTGAGCTTGATATGAATGCTTTAAGGCCTTATCTTGGGTTTATCGGCCCTTTATTCTTCATGTCACGCCCCAAACTCAAAAGGATCTAAAGCATGAGAAATACATCCTAAGGGTACCTATGGATTTTTCCTTTTTGGCAAATCAAATTATAGGAGATCTTTATTTTCCTTTCTTTTCCACAAGATAAGAATATATAACCATACTAAAATCTCCACATTACAAGTTAGAGCTCTATAACACATTTACGAATAATAACTAAAAATCATGTGCCTCCACATAATACATGAATATATTACAAAACTCTGATTAAATTACACAAAGTCACAATATTATCAAGAATAAGGACCTTAACATCGAGTCTAGGCCTACCACACCAAAGGCTAACAAACCTCAAGCGACCCACCTCCAATAGAATTAGTTAATGTCTCGTTCAACATAGTAAGATCGAGTCACCAACTATTTACAGCAAAAGTCTCCAAATTTAACATAGCACTCTAATCATCACCAAAGAAGTAAGCTCCATACCCAAGGTATAGCTAATAAATTTGGAAAACTGTTAGAGGGTGGGATGAGCTAATGCCCAGTAAGTAGCATAATTAATGGGGGTGGGGGAAATGCGAGTTTCATTTTCAATAATAATAATATGACAAGAATGATGAAATAATGAAATACAAAATTTCTCAAAGTAAATATCTTGAAACTATATACTATAATCTATGAGCACTACATAGACCGGTCAAGGGATCCACCCATTCACAACTGGCATGATATTGTCCTCTCTGGTATGCAGACTCTTGGCTCCATGGACAGTAGCCTCACCCATATCCTCAAGGTTTTTCTCTCCCTATGGGCAGCAGAGAGAGCGCGTCAAATAGGACCTCTCTTACATGTGGTCTCTTGGCCCTATGGGCAGCAGCCTCACCCACACACAATTAAGGAACCTCTTCCCCCCATGGGCAGTAGAGAAGAACGCGTCATCCAAAGTGAAAAGGCACTGACCTGGATTTGATTCCATTGTCACAAAGACTACGAAAACCAAATCGAGTGATCACCGGGAAATCACACATGACATGGTTTAAAACCACATAAGCTCACAAGTAGCATTATTTTGAAACACATAGTTCATATCTAGGTAATTTCAGAAAAATCTTAAATAATCTAACTTCTACAAAGTTTGTAAGGTTTTCAACTTCATTCTTTTCAAGAGATTTTTTATCAATTTTCAAAATAATACAACACAAGATAAGCATCTTTAAAATTTTCAATATACCATAAAATCAATGATTTTCTTATCAAAGATTAAATAAAAGATGCTCATTTTTCCATATCAACAATTCATGCATTTCTCCAAATGCAATACCAAATGTAATGCGTTTTCATATATAATCATATATATATATATATATATATATATATATATATATATATATATATATATATTAAGGTTATGACACGATAGTTTTTAGGAAAAATATCGTTTCCATAGGTAGTTTCCAAAAGTGTGTCTAATCCAAAAACAACATTTATGTAACATGGTTATTTTCCAAAAATCCCATTAAAAAACTACTTACCTTGCAACCCGTAGAAAGCCTAATTCTCCAAGCTCCAAAGAAGATTAGCTAGAATCTCAACAATATCAAGCAAACCTAACACAATAAGCATAAAGCTTAAAATTGTATCTAGCTACAATTTAGGAATTGCCAAATAAGAACTTAATTAGGCAAGCCTAGTATTTAACCTCATCTATAACATATTCCTCTTCCAAAGTTTCTCAACAAATTAATTCACAAGGCATAGACTCCAATTTATAAAGTTAACCCATTCAATATCATCTCCAATATTATAACTAGCTTCCATAAGATTTACACATCATCAAGAGACCCATGTAAGCAAAATCAAAATATCCTCCAAGACAAGAAATTTAGAACTTCAACTAACTCCAAATAAATCCAATAGCAATGGAAAAATTAGATTTATCAACCATCACATGTTATAACTCAAAACCCCTAAATTTCCACCATAAATAAACCTTAGATAGTCATCATTAACACAAACCATAAACCCACTCATCAAAGAATTCCACCAATACAAAACCCATACATATAAACACATAAATATCACTTCCAATGCTCATAAATCACATGGGTATCATTATTAAAGCTTAGGTAAAAATAACCTCAAGTAAAAGTGTAAAACCCACCAAAAAGATTAGAAATTTTTACCTCAAATAAAAGGGATGAAGATGCTTAGAGGTTCCTAAAGATTTTCAGGTGACATTCCTGGAAAAATGATGGTGGAGATGGTGGTATGGAGGTACTGGTGGGAGAGTGTGAGGGAGTGAAGAGAAGAGTGTTTGAGAGAAAAGAAGAAAATAGAAAAGAGAGCAAGGAATGGATGAGCTGGCCAAGAGAGAATAAGGTGGATTGAAAATGAGTGGTGGGGAAGTGATGTGGTAGGTGGGGCTCGTGTGGTCCAAATAAAATCTGCCTTTACACTTTTTTTTTCTTTTTTTTTTTTTTTTGTCTGACTGGGACATTACACTTCATTTCCTATATCATTTCATTAAATAAACTAGGGTCCAATTCCTTTCTCCCCAACTATTAAATTATTAAAAAAAAAAACTAGCGAGATGAGATAATAATTTTTGGAATATTAATTAAAGAGTTAACTCATCTCATCCATTTATCTCTTTTTCTATTATTTAAATAATTTGATGGTTGCACTTACAATAGAGGAGGGGGAATTGAAACATAGATGTCTCCATAGTTGTCAATATCGTACGATACGCGATACGTATCGTATCGTGTGTAAAAAGTTCTGTATCGTATCGGCATATCGTAAGTGCTCATGAATCGTATGATACAGTGTGCGTATCGTATGAATCGTATCGTATTGTAAAATCGTATGTATCGTACGATACATAAACAAATGCTTTAAAATAAGATTTTTTTTATATTAAAATTTGTACTTTTATTTGAATCTAATAAATTGTTTGACTTGTTTTTAACACACAATTATTAGTTTACTTAATTTTGCCTACTAAAATAACATATTTATAAGTTTTTTTCTCTTTTCTTTTACAATTGGACTACACAGTACACACTTACCTTTCATTTTAATATTAAAATTTTTATTTTATCGTTATTGTTACAAGTCCAAGAAACTAGAATGCAATATATATATATATATATATATATATATATATATATATATATATATATATATATATATATATATATATAATTATTAAAATAAAAAGAACAAGAAGTGACAGTAAATGTTAATGACGAATGACGATGAAGAAAATTTTAATAAAGAAATAAATTTGCAAAATTATAAACATAATGATAGCGTAGACTTAGATGGGGTTGACTAGGTAATTTGATGAATATGATGAAAATAAATTATTATTTTTGGGTCATTTGTAATATATTATCACTTTTGAATTTAAGTAATTTGAATGTGTATGTTATGAACAAATGTTAGTTTGATTTATTTAGTTAGCTTGTTAAACATTATTACATTAGTGATGAATAAATTAGTTAGCTTGTTAAATATTATTACATAAGTGATGAATAAATTAGTTATTGGTTAAATATATTCAAAATTTATAATGAATATACCATTTATATATGCATATTTATAATTTTTTATAAATTTTATTAAGTGTTTGTGTATCTTACGATACACGATACGATACGATACACGATACGATACAATACACGATACGAAAAAATTAAAAATCGATTCACGATACGATTCACGTTTTGACAACTATGGATGTCTCCATTGAAAGCATGCCGAAGATGTCAACCAATTGAGCTTTAAGACCGCTAGCATCCATTTATCTTTTTGGGATAAATAATACATTATTTTATTTGAAAGAAGCATGACCTATTGAATAGAAAAATTTTAATTGTGGGATTATAAATTCATGTAGAATTAACTATGCCACTTGATGTAATGTAAGGCACTCTAAGAGTTTCAAAATTAAACTTTAGGGAATGATACAAATTTAAATGCATATGCAAGACGAATGAGACGTCTTCCTCTGCATTTTCTTCTTATTGACATTCACATTGTCCATGGAAGAATTATTGTTGTGAGAAGCAGTTGAGAAGCAGTAAATACTAAGAGCATTAGAAACTGGTGTGCTAAAAAAATGCTACTTAGCACAACAAAATGCTACTTTTTTTTTTTTTGGTTAAGAATACTAAGTATTTTTAACACACACACGCACACACAAGGAGAGGGGAGAAAGTTTTTTAAAGAAACTTACAGTGGTGTATATCCAATAATGCTACTTTAATACACTATTTAATAATTCACCATATATCTCATTTATTATTTTAAAACATCACTCATAAAAATAACCTAAAATACCCCTACCATTAAAAAAAAAAAAAAAAAAAAACTTGCCACGTGAAACCAACAAAACCAAGCTATCCATTATAAATTTTCCAACCAAAGCCCAAATAACACCAACCCTTTACAAAAACCCCAAACCACAAACCCACCACAAAAATATTCAAAAATATACAAATTCCCAACAAACCCACCAGCGATTATTCCCAAAATGATCACCATTCCACCATTAAATTCCACAAAATTGTCCTAAATCAAACCAAATCCACCAAGTTTTTCACTATGCAAACCCACCACCACAAACCCATCGCAAACCTCAAACCCACCACCAAAACTAAACCGATACCAAAATCAACCCTACCATCGCAACCTAATCACAACCACAACCCACAAAGATTGACGAGAGAGAGAGAGAGAGAGAGAGAGAGAGAGAATTTAATTTATAAAAGAAAATGAGTAAGAGATGCTACAGTGACGAATACAAAAAGCATATCACTATAGCATATTTGTAAATTTGTTTATAAATGACACATCGAATGAAGCTTGTTTTTTGTTGTTTGATGTGCCAAAAAAGCATTTTGAGTGTTTAAACACCCAATGCTAAGAGCATTCATATCCGGAGTTGTAAAACTCCAGATATGCTAAATTTTAGCATTAAACTGCTAAATATATGCATTACCCAGGAGACTAGTTGTAAAGAAATTTACAACTTAGCTACAGAACCATCCTAAATTTAGAAAACACTGTAGCAATGTTCCAAACCTAAAATAATATTATTCCCTATCCTCCTAAAATATATGCCTTTTTTTCTCTCTCTTCAATTTATCATCTCCCCTCTCTCTCTCTCAACAAAACTCACCAAGTCACTCTTTCTTTCTCTCCCATGCCTCTGCCGATCACTCTTTCTCTCCCCATGCCGCTCAACCTAGCACTCTAACACACTGTCCCTCTACCCATTTTCTCATCATTCTATCGCTCTATCTATAGACACCTCATTTTGTACCCATTAATAAATTTTGGTCCCCAACTCCAATGATGAGCTTGAAATATGTTAATCAAGGGTAATTAAAGATTTCATAATAGTTTGAAAGTAATCGCAACTCAAAAGTGCTCAAATTGCTTTGAAAACGATGCTGAAAAATGACATTTGCTCATTATTTTGACCATAACTTTTGATCCACACAGAATTTTTAAGTGAAGTTTATTTCATTGGAAAGTAAACATCCTGGGCTTCAATTTGAACATAAATCTACCTAATTTAGATTTATATTGAGTGAGTTATGACCGTTTGAAGTCGGGCCATTAGAGTAGTCAAATTTAGGGTATCCGTACGCATGAATCAAGTGTGCATGCGCACACTCGAAAGATGCGTATGCACACTCGTTTTTTGGGCAGTGAAACTTCATTTTTAAGGGGCCCAAAACATCATTCTTTGATGTGGGCCAGCCCCTAGACCCTTGGGAACGTCCAAAGGCCTCTAAAATGTCCTGAAAATCCTAATTTTAACTTATAAATCCTCATCTTATATCTCCAATAAAAACCCTAACTAGAGTGAGTTTATTTTTTGCCTCCATCTTCTCTAAAACCCTAGTTAATCTTTTCTAAACTCACACACAGACTGAGTACATTTTTTAATGATCAAAAAACCTTTCTTTAGTTAGTTATAAACCAGAAACTTGTTCTTAAATTAGTTTTACAAAACCTTTTGTTCTTGACTTGTGATTACTGTTAAGGGTCATTTTTGTAAAGTCGGCCCAACCCAGCAAAGCAGGCAATAAGAGTGGCAGGCACAAAATAAAACTATTAGGCCCAAGCGGCAGGAATAATAGAACACAGGCCCATAACATGAATAAATGGGTCTTGAGGAAGCAAATGGGCCCGGAAAGAGAGAAATGACACCCATGGGCAATATATGGTTTGAAAAAGTGAGAATGGGCTGCGGCAGGCCCAAGGCAATGTAAACAAAGAGAGTAGGGGTTGATGGCAAGCCCATGAACCCCAAGGATGAGAATGAGGAGATTGGGCCGGGGAAGCCCAGTCAAGTTAGTAAAGGCCCATTGGAACACAAAGTAAGTAAGTGGGCCGAGGAAGCCCGAGGAAAGTAAAAGGGCCGCAGGCCCAAAGGGAAAAAAAAAGGAAAGGGACAATAGAGCCCGTAAGTAAGAACACCAACAGGCTTTCTTGAGTCACTGGGGGAAGGAATGAAACGGCAGGCTTAAAAGAGGCCTAGTAGGAACATGTTATCATGGTAGGAAAAGCCAAGTAATGAAATAAGACATAAGCATGAACTGAGAAATGGGCCAAGAGAAATGTATTAAGAAAAGCCCAATCCCAAAGGGAAACAGTGAAAGTACAAAAGGCCCATATGAAAGAACGAAGAAGTATGGCAGACGAATGCAAACAAAGCTCCACGAGCCGTAGGCAGGCTTTAAACGTACATAGCAAGGGAGCATGCGCAAAGCCCAGGTGCCACCAGCCTGTACCCAGCCAATATGGGTCGTGGTGGGGCCATGGGTCAGTGGTAAGAGGTAAGGGGGGGTGTGGTTTGGTGGTAGAGAGGGGGGGAAGATTTATTTTACGTTCCCTGTCCAAACCCTTTTGGAAGGTACGTCTTGCTAGGATGACAGACCGCTCAAAAGAGGTAAGATTGGAGAGGGAACGTTGGGTGCATGCCATAGGAAGAGAGAGAGAGCATTTAAGCCACGGCAAAAGACAATGCCACGGTGGACAGAAACAACACAAACCTGTCTTGTCTGGCGAGGGTAAGCAATGTACAGACAGTGGTCGGCAAGCATGCCCAGACCAGACAAAGGCCGTTAGGGGGTGAAATGGTAAAAAACAATCACGGCAGGCCCTATAAAAGGAGCCTCGCCGTGCCCTGTAAAAGGGACTGAAAAACAGAGGAGAAAAAAGATAGAAAGAAAACTAAAAAGAAAAAGAAAAGAAAGGAAGAAAAGATAAGAAAACAAATAGTGAGGATAATGGGCATGCACCAATAGATCTTTTCTCTTCTCTCCCCCTTAAAAATCCCACTCTCTAAGGAACAATTAAGTAGTAAGAACTTTCTTCGGGCATTTATCACTTAGGTTCGATTCCTTCAAAGTCATTAATCCCCACGGCAAGATATTCTCCTAGGAGGTTAGTTTCATTGAGAGGAAGCGTTCTTCCTCTTTGATTTTTTGCCATTACGGACTCGGTTTTGGCTTGACGTTTATTTTGATTAACCCATCGTTCAATCAATTGTTCTTTCTTATAAAAGCCATTATTATCACTGCCATTATTACTACTGTGTTATTCGGTCCTTGTTATTAATAAAAGCTATTGCACTCTGTTTTCTTTTATTATCATTATATATGCCTGCCGTAATCTTATTGTAATAGCTCTGCTTGCTGTAAGAGTATTCCTAGCGAACAAGGCTAAGTTTATGCACAAGCTGGCCCAAAGTGAGTTGCAGTTAGGCCGGTCTCAACTTCTCTACTCAGAAACACATTAAGGCCCATCACCGCAGGAGGCAGCCCAGCCCAAACACAAAAGGCCCCTACAATTACTAACAATTATTGTGTTCTTCAATTATCTTTGTCCTCTCAATCTAATCTTTGTGTTGTAGGTACTGAGAGGTCGATTAAATAAGCTCTAAACTCATAGTCTCATAATCTTAAGGAAGGTGAGTGTTCTTTCCATGAACTTCTTCTTTGTTTAATTGGATTCACATGAGTTTATTAATATAGTCTTCTCTAATTGTTATATTTGATTTGTTTGTTGTTTTTAATTCTTTGGGATAATTACACTTTGCCCACCTGTTGTTTGCCTCTAATTTTATGTGCCCACTCGTGGTTTAAATTTTGACATTTGCCCACCTGTGATTATGACCGTGAGTGCTCTGTAACCCACCTCAATGTTTTCTATTACTCTAACACAAAATAAGTAAAAAACACATCCTAAAACGGATCAAAACTCACTCTCACTCCCAAAACTCACTCTCACTCCCATAACTCCCAAAACTCACTCACTCCTACAATAGGCTTCGCTTGAGACAACTGTGGCAGATCCGAGTGAGGAAGAAAGACACAGTTGCTCCTCCTCTGTTCAGCTGTGGCAGATCCTACAATGGGCTTCGATTCGTGCATGCTCCTGGGTTTTGATCGTGCATGCTCCTGGGTTTTGATCATGGGTATTGAACCTGGGTTTTGATTGTGCATGCTCCTCTGTTCAACTATTGCAGGTAGATCAAAACCCTCTTTACTTTTTAATTTTTGAAAACTAGGGTTTGAAATTGGGTTTTTTAATTCTTTCTTCTAAATTAGGGTTTTTTAACTGTTCTTGATTCCATCTTTTTTTGGTGGGGTTTTAAGGAAGGTAAGATTGAATGTGTCCTATGGACATGTATTGAGTTCTTTCTATAGAAACATAGTCAAAAAAAGGAAAAAAAAATAAAGAAATTTGCCTGAACGGTACTGTTTGGTGATGTTCCAGACAACTATAATTTGAATAAGCCTATCAACCCAAGTCAACCTTCAGGGCTTATCAAAAAAAAAAAAAACCCTTAGCTCAGGGTCTTCTTCATTTTCAGTGACTCGTCCATGAAATTTCTTGCTGTTTCATAGTGTGCTTGTGCCATGTATGAAGTATTAGCAGAGGACATATTATAGTTGGGCTTCATGGATGTCTAATTGTGTTTGTGCTTCCACAGTGGACAAAGGAGAAAATTGGTGGATTTTAATTTGTAAAATCTCCCAGTATCCTTTTAGATCCAGAACTGTAACATGTGACTGTAACATGATGGAAGCAACTTTTGATTCTAGATTATGTTGACTACAGGCAAAGCATGTCCACCAATCATACACCAAAATGAATGATGGTGCTGGTCATATCAAATGTATATCATTGTTACCATGACAAAAAAAAAAAAAAAAATTATTTGCAATTTGCAATAGATTTTCAATTGCAAGAATTGAATAGTAGATTTTGTGAGCTAATAGCAAATCTTCTCACTCTTAGTTTAGCATTAAATCCTAAGTATGCTTTTAGATCATTAATTCAAAATTGGTGATATTTGCAATTTGGCTGAAAATTATTTTCCTCAAGATTTCACTGAGCAGGAAATTTGTCTTTTGAAGCGTCAATTGCAACATTATGAGCTTAATGTGACAAAGCATCTAGATTTTCAGAATATAGGTACAATATCTGAGCTATGCAGGGGATTAGAAATTTCAAGGAAGTTTAAATTCTATCATTTAATTGATAGATTGATTCGTCTTGTGTTCACTCTTCTAGTTTCTACAGCAACTACAAAACGAGCTTTTTCAGCTACGAAACTATTAAAAACAAGACTTCGCAATAAAATGGAGGATGAACTTTTGGCAGATAATATGATAGTTTATATAGAAAAGGAAATTGCTGGGAATTTCACCATAGAAATGATTAAGGATTAATTCTATTCCATGAAAAATCGCCGTCAGGCATGATTTTGATGTGAAATGTTTTTTTTTTTTTTTTTTTTTTTGTGTGGATATTTTTGTACATGTCTATAGTGAACTAGGCAGTTTTTGTATGTTCATTAATGTTTAAGATATATCAAAATTGAAATTTCATATTAAATAGACTTATAAATTATGTTTTTTATATCAATACTTCAAATTGGCCCCCCCATGTAAAAATTCCTAGCTACGCCCCTGGTCATCGGTATATTAGACGTAATCATATGGCAAGCCATAAAAAACTTTATCTCAAATACTTTGCCAACCCAACTCACCAGTATATCCTCCCAATTTATTTCGGAGGAGATTTCGAATGAATCGTTCTCTTTTTCTCCATATTCAATCTAAGGTAGAATCTTATGAACCTTACTTTATCCAAAAAAGAGATAATGCCCAAAAACTCAGTTTATCTTCCCTTCAAAAGATAACATTTGCACTTAGGATGCTTGCGTAAGGAGTAATAGCTGATTTTATGGATGAGTATGTGTAGATTGGGGAAACCACTGCAATAAAAAGTCTAGAAAAAATTTGTTGCAACGGTGATTGATATTTTCTCTAAGGAATACTTGAGGTCTCCAAACAACGAAGATGTTGCTAGATTGTTAGCCCATGGTCAAAGACGTGGATTTCAAGGGATGCTATGGAGCATTGATTGCATTCATTGGAAATAATTAAAAAAAAAAATTGTCTAACTGCATGGAAAGATCAGTATTGTGGTCATATTCATGAGCTAACCATTAGTTTGGAAGCAATGGCATCATATGATCTTTGGATATGGCATGCATTTTTTGAGTTACTTGGGTCAAATAATAACATTAATGTATTAAAACAGTTTCCTATATTTTTTGTGCTCGCATAAGGACATGCTCCTGCAGTTAATTACTCAATCAATGGTAATGAGTATACAATGGGATACTATCTTGTCGATGGTATATATCTAAATTGGTTAACATTTGTGAAAAAAATTCTAGCTCCACAAGGACAAAAAGAAAATTATTTGCAAAAGTCCAAGAGGCGAATAGGAAGGATATAGAGCATGCATTTGGAAAGCTCCAAGCAAGATTCGCAATTGCACAAGAACCTGCAAGATTTTTCTATTCTGAAATGCTCCAAGACATCATGAAAGCGTGCATAATTCTCCATAACAAGATCATTGAAGATGAGCAAGATGAAAATGAAGTGGCAGAATTTGATTATGAACAAATAGATGAAAATCCTCTAATACAAGCGTCACGGGAGCAGACAAATGAATTTACGGCATTCATTGAAAGTCATCGACGCATTTGAGACCATGAAATTCATTCTAAACTCTAATCGAACCTTGTTGATCATTTATGGCAATTACAATGTGAGTTGTAGCGATAGTTTAGCAAGGGAGTTAATACCATACCATACCAGCCAGTACGACTGTTTTTTTTCGTACCGATGAACTGACTGGTACCAAAACCCCCTTGATCCATACTGCTCTGAGTAGCGGCCCATACCAGACTGTTTTGGCCTTACCGGCGTAAATTGGATGTTTCAGTCGATAAATCTAAACTAGGCTAGTACCCAAAAAAAAAAAAAAAAAAAGCCAACAATCATCAGTTTTGTCCTTACAGCCACTCACCACCACCTCGCCAGTCACTTCCATGTCTCCAGCCACTTCCATTTTGTCAATCATAGCCTCCCCACCTGCTTCAACTTCTTCTTCCTCGTCTTTTCACTTCTCCCTTCTCTGTTTTTCTTCGACTTTTCCACATCTCTGTTCTTTGGTGTTTCTAGTTTTGAACGCCTATTGCTATATCTTGTTTTGTACTCTAGAGTCCCTCTCCCACGTGAATACTGAAGTATGAGTCAAAAGTTTTCAAAATTTTCAAACTTATCTCCAAGCACCCACGTGTCCTAGCTTTAACTTTTGCACATTGATTTTTATTTCTTCTATTTTTTCATTACTGCGTTTAGTAAGCACATGTACTTAGTTCAACTGAAATATTTCGTTTCTCCAGCTAAACCAAAACGGCCTCCGGTACAATATTGACTCCCTTGTAGTTTAGTTCAACTGAAACTACTTCTACTTGGAAGTTTGATTGTTATATTGCATCTATAAATATGTTTCCAGCTGTTGATATGAGTTTTGAAAGGTTCATAGTATAGTTTATATTTTTGCATAAATAGATTTTGACAGGTTGATTGTTTAAATCAATTGGAGCAAAAATGAATTTTCATTGTCACTCTTCATAGATAGTTTATGTTTTGCGTAAATGAATTTTGACAGGTTGATAGTTTATATTTTGTGTGAATGGATTTTGACAGGTTGGTAGTTTAAAACAATTGGAGCAAAAATGAATTTCCATTGTCACTCTTCACAGATAGTTTATGTTTTGCATAAATGGGTTTTAACAGGTTGATAGTTTAAATCAATTGGAGCAAAAATGAGTTTCCAATTGTCACTCTTCATAGATAGTTTATATTTTGCATAAATGAATTTTGATAGGTTGATAATTTATATTATATTTAGGTTGACAATTTATGTTTTGCATAAATGGATTTTGACTGGTTGATAATTTAATTCAATTGGAGCAAAAATGAGTTTCCAATGTCACTCTTCAAAGATAATTCATGTTTTGAGTTAATGAATAGGTTGATATTTTATGTTTTGCATAAATAGATTTTGACAAGTTGATAATTTAATTTAGTTTGAGTAAAAATAAATTTCCATTGTCACTCTTCAAATAACCTATTTGATCAAAAAAGAGAAAAAAAAATTCCCAAAAAAATTATTATCGTGAAAAGACAAATTTCCAAAAATATGAACGCTCAAAAAAAATCCGTTAAGAAAAGTCAAGTTTAAAAAAATACCACCGTTACAATAAGACGATTATTTAAAACTATGACAGTTGGAAACAAATAATAAAAAAATATTAAAAAAATAACATTTAAATAAATTAATAAAAAAAATAAAATTTGAGATGTTGGGTATGTTGAGCATTCACATCAAATATTCTAAAAATTTTAACTTTTAACACCTCAAAGAGTCACTTTATTTATTATACCACCTTACTTTAAAATACATCCTGTTAGAAATAAAGTCTGATTGGAATGTGTAAAGTTTGGGCAATGAAATGGTTATTTGGGATGTGTAAAGGTTGGAATGTGTAAAGCCTATAGGGGAGATGAATGTCCATAATTGTACTCATTATTACAATCTTATCCCATAAACTCTACAAGCATTCTAAGGTCCTATATATATGTGGGATTTCTTTACTGTTATTATACACATCTAAGAGAGATCAAAAGAATTGTGGATGACCACTTGAATATAAGAGTTTATCAATATATATTTCTTGTTCCTTTTACTTTGTTTTATATATATTTCCATCATTTCACAACACGTTATCAGCACGAGTTTTCTACCCAATTTTGGAAAGGATCCCATTGTTCTTCAAACATCAAAGATTATTTGTGTAGTTCTCTTAACTCACTGTAAGTTTTCTTTTTTAGTAATTATTCTATTTGTTGTCTTTATGTTTTATGCTCATAATTTTCGTGATTTTTAATTGATTAAAATTTTATGAGATTCACGTTATCCTATTGTTGTATATTGTTATGAGATTCACGTTATCCTATTATTATATATTATGAGATTCGTGTTTATTTAGTTTTTAAAAAAAATTGTTAAAATGGTTAGTAATATATTATTACATATTGTCTTCACGATTAGTTATACATATAGCTATATATTTCGTGTACTGATAATCTTTAAAAATGTAAAGTATTGGTTCATGACAATTAAATTTGGACATGTATATATAGTAATGTTTCATTAAAATTGTGTATGATAATATATATATATATATATATATATATATATATATATATATATATATATTTAGTTATTTAATTTCTTACGTAATTATGTATCTAATACTATATATAATAGCAGAAGCTTTTATCAGGTGCTGCCACGTTAGGAAAAAAGGCCCCTTAAAATGCTAACACGTTTAACTTTAAAGAGCGATACATTATATTGTTTGGCAATGCTACACACCGTTTAAAAGCCTGTCATTATAAATATAAAAAAAATAGCCGGCTAAAATGAAAGAGTACACGTAAATAGAAAGAGGGAGGCAATCAAATTGAGAGAGAGGCTATGGAGAGACGGAGAAAGACGAGAGAGGCGATGAAGACACGGTGAAAGAAACAGAGAAAAAGAGAGGCGATCCTGCCTCCGCCAATCCCCTCGCCATACTCCGACCACCAGAACTGCAGACACACAGTCTCTACCATTCTGATTCTCCTTTTCCTTCGACAAATTCAGCCGTTCTCTCTGTCTTTCTTAAAATCAAAAACCCTAACCATTGAGTTTTCTTTCCATCAACCCAGCCCCACCCATATACCGCTAGGAAAAACCCCACTTAAAACATCAAGCGGTTGGAAGTAAAGCCTCAATCCCAACCAACCCGATTAAAAGGAAAAAAAATCAAAAACTTCCATTGCCCATATATCCATAGTCTGCAATCAGAGAATGTCTTTCAATTTCTCTACCGGTTAGTTTTCTCTTTACTTTTAAGTTTGTGCATTAATTATGATCAGTTTTTTATAATTTGGTTGGATTCTTTTTTTATTGAACTTTCTGGGTTATATTTTTTATTAAGGTATTTGAGTTAGATTTGGTTTTGTTTTGGGTATTTTGTTAAATTGATGTGTGGGTATCTATTTATGGTGTCTGGTTAAAAATAGAGCAATAGATTATTCTACAAAAAAATATAAGCCACACGAACAGGGTAGGAATAAAAAATGGTAATTGGGCTTTTTCCTTATCTAGGTATTTTAGAAGAATTAACGTGGATCTCTTTGAGGGATGCTGTTATGATCTAGGTTTTTCGATTAGGAGTAGTTTTGTTTAATTAGTTTAAACAGATGGGTTAGATTTGGGTTTGAGGGATTTTGGTTAGAAGTTGTTTTGTCTAGGGTATCTGACTTGGCTTAAATTGGTTTTAAGTATCTAGAATCGATTTTGCCCATTTGGGTCACTTTTATTTTGAATTTGCTTTCCCATTCAGATTAAGACGAAGATTTGTTCTGTCACTCAAAACACAATTCTTTAATAATCAAAACCACACCAAAGTTTTATTTTAAAATTTTATTTTTTTGGGTCTGTTGTTTCTGAATGGTCACTTTATAAAAGCCAGCGTGAATCTGCGTTTTTTTGCAACTAAAATCTTCACTACATTGTTTCACAAAATCTACACTGCACTGATTCATAAAAATCTGCACTGCACTGCACTATTTCATTAAATCTGCTCTGTTTTGAATAACCTTCTGCACTGTTTTTAAATAACTATTGTCTTGGTTATCTTTGTGTTTTTTCTTTATGTGTTTATTTAAATTTTCCGTGAATATGTAGAACAAATATAGGTTCTGATAAATAAAATCTATAAACATTTCCCAAAACCATTCTTTGTTCTTAAAGAGAACAAATATGACAAATAAATTGGACCTAAATAAAATAGGACACATAATTTTTTAAAATCAATTAAATCTCTTAATCAATTTTGACGCTGCATTACATGTCTCTAAAACTATCAAAGTTCATATTTTAATGCATAACTTAATGGGAGATTAGGAGAAAGAGAGACAATAAAATTTGATAAAACAATACCTGAAGTTGTGTTATGACGTATATCGTTAATTGAAAAATAGCCATCCTCATTTGCTTTGCTCCAAAATTCATACTCTTAATAATTGGGAATTGACATGCAAAAGTTGTTTATAAGGCAAACAATGTTATGGTTAGGGGTGAAAGTTTTTAATTAGAATACTTTGTCATGGCTTTTGGACCCTTTGGGCATATTTTGATATGATTAGGGAAGGTGGCTATGTAGAATCCATTGTGCCATTTAGAATACTTAATATTTACATTTTCTTACTCTATGCAAATTGAGTGCACTTGATTTATGTGTAGGAACTGAGGGCAACTCAGCCAAATCACGAGAAAGAGATTTTGTGGCATATGTGAAGTTTGCCTTGGATCTGACCAATGCACCACTAAAACATTATGCAACTGTTTGGAAAAAAAGAAGAAGGTAAGTTTGTTTCTTTAAGATGTTTCCTTGCTATTCTATCTTTTAGATTTTAAGTAGTTATTGAAGAGAGATACAGCTTGATTATTACTATTTTTTTTTTTGGGTTATGTTGTGTGGATTGCAAATAGTCAAAACTTTAATTTGAAGGAAAATTATTGGCTAGGGTGCCTCAGCGTTATTTTGGACCATGTGATGCTTTTTTAACCATAGTGAGGAATGTCTATTTACTCACCATAATATTGTGCCCTTTTTTTCCTTCAGTATTTCAATGCATTATTTCTAATACCTTTCAAAAAGTAGGAAGGTTTAGGATCTCTCTGGATCAATATCTAAGCCCCCAATTTTTGTTAGGATCACACATGCATAATCTGTTGAAAGAAATAACTATAAGTTTACAACTTAAAAGGAAGTTAGAGGATTTTTTTTTATATAAATGTGACCCATAAGAGGACTGCATAATCTATGTATGATTTCTTTGGTGTATTAATGGAGATTCATGCTGAGATTATGTACTTTTAATGATACTATTGTCCAAGGGATTATTTGTAATTAAAAAAAATTTATGTGAAAAGTAGCGGTATGATGATTGATGTCTTGGTTTACAAACTCATCAGGTTTGAATGGCCTACTCTATTGTCATATCCATGAGAATTAAAGCTGTGTAATGGCTAATGATTCAATAAGTGCATTAGCTAATGCCAAGTGCCTGTCAAATGGCTGATGCGAAGATCATGAGCAAGGACTTCAAGTAATCAAAAGTTGGAAATTATCCCCACTAGGTACAGTCAAAGTAAATGTTGATGCTGCTATGTCAGTGAATGCTTTAATTTTGAGAGTAGTAGTTCAAGATGAAATGCAATCTATCTTAAAGCTTGGACAAAGAAAAGTTTAAATCCAGTGATCCTTTGACGACGGAAAAATTTGCACCCATTAATAGTTTGTCTTTATGGTGTAGTAATTCCTCTCTTCCTCTTTCATTTGGGAGGTTTGATTCAGAAATGTATCCTTTATTTCTTACTAATGAAAATTTTCATTTAGCCAAAAAAAGGAAGATAAAAAAAATCCTATCAAGGACTTTGCAAACAATTTCTTCATGAACATGTAGTCTACAATTCAATTTTGCCAAATTAGGGCAGGTATCTATAATAGTAGTTGAATTTAAGCAATTTGGACAAAAAGCTTTGGACTCTAGCATATATAAATATATGCTAACCTTATTTAAATGGTTAAAAATTAACCTTTTTGATTTAGATCATAGTCCTAGAGACAAACATCTGGGGTTTAGATCTTTTGTTTTTGTACAGATAAATAGCCAGTGGCGGAGCTTTATGCTCTAAAACATTGAAAGAGAATCACAAGCAACATATGCAATTAGTGCTTCTAAAGTCCTACACATTCTTTCATCTGTTCTTGCTCAATGACAAATAGTGCTTCCCCTATTTAACTTTAAGCGAGTTAGCGCTTCCTTTTTATTTTATTGAAGCTATTTGCAATTTGTAAAGCTGAAGATAAACGTTAATGGAAAATTGTATTGATAATGTAATTTACTAGTGAATGCAACCGATATATTAAGTAATTCTAATTGAAAATTTAACTAACAATATAAATTTGGGAAATATAAAACGTGATAATTTACCTATTGTCAGATTGGATAAGTGGGCAAGAAAATGAGTACAAGCTACATTTAATGCTTACCAAAAAAATAATTGTTTTTATTTTTTTCCCAATTTAGAGATTTTTATCAGACATGTTTAAAGGAAAAAGAAATGACAAGCTATCTAACACTGTTTCATGTGATCTAGATTTGAGATGGTAGAACTAATTTCGCATTTGTATGTGTTCTTCATTTGGAATCAATTTAACGTATTTTTTTTGAAAGTTCTGATATGTCCAGGTATGCAAAAAGATCATCAATGGCTTGGTTGCTCACAACATTAGACCCATAAACTTTTAAGGGGTTAAACTATTTGACTTTTGGTTTATTTTTAGATTATAAATGTTATTTTGAGCTATGAATCTAAATTTTTATGATGTTAGGAAGAAAACTATTTGTTTTTCCACTATTGTAAGTTAATTTTTTCCCCCTTATTCAAAGTGTGTTAATATATGTTACTATGATGAAGTATGATTTGATTTACTTTTGATGATGTTATATAAAAAATAAAAATACTTTTGAGATGCTATAAAAATACAACAAAAAAATTATAAAATAATTTTAAAAAAATCCCGTGCATTTGCACGGGTTACAAGCTAGTTTATATAGATGTCGAACCTTACAAAACTTGAATTTGCTGCCCTTGACATCTCGGGCAAGAATTACTTGTCATGGACCCTTGATGTTGAGATTCACCTAGAGGCAAAGAACCTTGGAGATACAATTAAGGTTGGCAATCAAGCATCCCTGCAGGATCGTGCAAAATCAATGATTTTTATTCGCCATCATCTCCATGAAGAATTAAAATCTGAGTACCTTACAGTAAAAGACCCTCTTGTCTTATGGAATGATTTAAAGGAAAGATATGAGAATAAAAAATCTGTAATCCTTCCAAAAGCTCGTTATAATTGGTTGAACCTGAGGTTGCAAGATTTTAAAAGTGTGAGTGAGTACAATTCTGCACTTTTTAAAATAATCTCACTATTAAAATTATGTGGGGGAAAAATCACTGATGAAGACATGTTAGAGAAAACATTTACTACATTTCATGCCTCGAATATGCTCCTACAGCAGCAATATCGAGAGCGTAAGTTCACAAAATATTCTGAACTGATATCATGTCTTCTAGTGGCTGAACAAAATAATGAGTTTTTGTTGAAAAACCACCAATCTCGCCCGACCGGTTCTACTCCATTCCCTGAAGCGAATGGAACCTCATTTGATAAATATAGAGGAAATTATGTTCATGGTTGTGGGCTTGGGCTTGATCGTGGTCATGGTTGTGGCCGTGGATGGAACAATCAATATAAAGAGGATCGTACTCATAATTCTTCAAAAAGGAATAACACACCTTACCATCAAAAGAATCAAAATGGCAAGGGTTTACAAAATAAACCATCAAACGGTCATGAAAATAAGTGTTATAGGTGTGAAATGGAAGGTCATTGGTCACGTACCTATCGTACTCCTAAACATTGGGTAGATCTATACCAAGCCTCCATAAAAGAAAAGGGAAAGGGAATTGAAACAAACTTTGTTGGTCATAATGATCTTGAAGATCCCATGGATCTTGACCTTCCAAATGGAGTTGATATGACTCATCTTGATGTCACTGATTTCTTTGAGGATGTTGATAGGAAATTTGGTAATTTGATTGGTGATGGAAATGTCCATACCAATTAATTATTTTCTTTTATTATATTATCATATTCTAATAAGTATGATTGGTGATGGATATGTCCATACCAATTAATTATTTTTCTTTCATTATATTATGGCACTGTAATAAGTATTTTTATTTTGATATGTTTTATTTATGTTTAAAGTAATAAAGTTTAATTTATGTTTTGCATATATGAAGATGCATGGGTCCTACTAGTAAAATCAATTCCAAGATGAATAAAAAAGATTTTTGTCTAGCAGACAGTGCAACAACTCATACGATCCTTAAAGATAAAAAATATTTTCAAATTTTAAAATTATGCAAAGCCAATGTCAATACCATATCAGGTTCATCAAACTTAATTGAAGGCTCTGGAAGAGCGATTATCATGTTGCCAAAGGGCACAAAATTTTGTATTGATGATGCTTTGTATTCTTCTAAAGCAAGCAGAAATTTACTCAGCTTAAAGGATATACGTTATAATGGTTATCATATTGAAACCAATAACGAAGGCAGTGAAAAATTCCTTTATATTACTTCAATAGTATTGGGCCAGAAGCTCATATTAGAAAAACTGTCTATTTCCTCTTCTGAGTTATATTATACTACAATGAGAACAATTGAAACAAATGTTGCAATACACCATAAGTGTTTGGCCCCAAAGGTTTTTATGCTTTGGTATGATCGTTTAGGTCATCCAGGATCAATAATGATGCGTGAATTATTGAAAACTCCCATGGACATCCCTTAAAGAACCAGAAGATTCTTTTACCTAGTGATTATCCATATAATGCATGTTCTCAAGGTAAATTAATTACCAAACCATCACATTCAAAGATTGTTGTTGAGTGTCCATCTTTCTTAGAAAGAATTCAGGGTGATATATGCGGACCAATACACCCACCTTGTGGTCCATTCAAGTATTTTATGGTTTTAATTGATGCATCAACCAGATGGTCACATGTATGTTTACGTTCTACTAGAAATGATGCATTTGCTAGGCTTCTTGCTCAAATAATTAGGTTGTGAGCACAATTTCCTGATTATCCAATTAGGAAAATTCGTTTAGATAATGCTGGTGAATTCACATCTCAAGCTTTTAATGACTAATGCATGTCAATTGGAATTGATGTTGAACATCTTGTTGCCCATACACATACTCAAAATGGTTTAGCTGAATCACTTATCAAGAGACTTCAAATTATTGCTCGACCTTTGCTTATGAAATCAAAATTACCAGTTTCTACTTGGGGTCATGCTATTTTACATGCTGCATCATTAGTTTGTCTTAGGCCAACTGCTTATCATAAATTTTCACCATTACAACTTATACTTGGCCAACAACCAAATATTTTTCACTTGGGCACATTTGGTTGTGATGTATATGTACCTATTGCACCCCCACAACGCACTAAGATGGGTCCTTAACGTAGACTTGGAATTTATACGGGTTTTGATTCCCCATCTATCATTAGATATCTTGAACCTCTAACTGGTGATGTTTTTAAAGCACGTTTTGAGGATTGTCATTTTAATGAAACAATCTTCCCACCATTAGAGGGAGGAAAGTCGTTGCCTAAAGCACGACGTGAGATTACTTAGAATGTTTCGACGTTATCTCATCTTGATCCTCGTACAAATTAATGTGAACTGGAAGTTCAAAAGATTATTCATTTGCAAGGAATTGCAAATCAATTACCGGATGTATTCACCGACAATAAGAAAATAGTGAAATCTCACATTCCAGCTGCTAATACTCCAGCACGGATTGAAGTCCCTATAGGAAAATCAGTTCATACAGCAGCAAATGAATCAAAGCCACACCTGAAGCGTGGAAGACCTATCGGTGTTAAAGATAAAATTCCCTGGAAGAGAAAAGCACAAGAAAAACAAGTTGCAGCCTATAAAGAGGCTATATCCAGAAAACAGGCCACAGAAATAATTGATTTATCCAAAACTTATGAACAAAAATCTCCTGAAAATAAACATCTTGAAGAGTTATCCCCTGAAGAGGATCAGGTACCTGAAAATGACGAGATCTCGATACATTATGTACATACAGGAAAAATGTGGAATAAAAATAAAATTGTTGTCGACAACATATTTTCATAAAAAGTTGCCCTTAATATTATCAAAAGTAATGATAATGAATATGAACCACAAACCGTTGATGAATGTCAACGTAGAAATGATTGGCCAATGTGGAAAGAGGCAATTCAAGCAGAATTAAATTCACTAAGTAAACGTGAAGCTTTTTGACCTGTAGTCCGAACACCTAAAGCTGTAATGCCTGTTGGATACAAATGGGTATTTGTATGTAAACGAAATAAAAAAAAAATGAAATTATAAGGTACAAAGCGCGACTTGTAGCACAAGGTTTCTCACAGAGACCTGGTATTGATTATGAAAAAACATATGCTCCTGTAATGGACGCAATTACATTCAAATTTTTGATTAATTTGATCGCAAAAGAAAATTTGGATATGCGATTAATGGATGTTGCTACAGCATATCTGTATGGATCATTAGATAATGATATTTACATGAAAATCCCTGAAGGATATAAAATGCCTGAAACATATAATCCTACATCTTGAAGTATGTATTCTATTAAGTTACAAAGATCCTTATATGGGTTAAAGCAATCCGGACGCATGTGGTATAATCGCCTCAGTGAATATCTTTTGTAAGAAGGATTTGAGAATAATCCAATTTGTCCATGTGTTTGTATCAAAAAATCAGAATCTGGATTTGCTATTGTTGCAGTATATGTTGATGATTTAAATCTTGTAGGGACTCCAGAAGAGTTAACAAAAACAGCAAATTGTTTAAAGAATGAATTTGAGATGAAAGATCTTGGTAAGACAAAATTTTGTCTTGGCCTGCAAATTGAACATCTTCCAAATGGAATTCTTGTTCATCAATCAACATACACAGAAAAAGTCCTGAAGCAATTTTACATGGATAAAGCTCATTCTTTGACCACTCCAATGGTGGGTCGGTCACTTGATGTTAAAAAAGATCCGTTTCGACCACAAGAAGATGATGAAGAAACTCTTGGTCCTGAAATACCATATCTTAGTGCAATTGGTACTTTGATGTATCTTGCAAATTACACACGACCTGATATAGCATTGGCAGTTAACTTACTAGCAAGGTATAGTTCTGCACCAACTCGAAGACATTGGAATGGAATTAAACATATTTTACGTTATTTTCGTGGGACTACTGATTTGGGATTATTTTATCCAAATGGATCAAAACCACAGTTAGTTGGATATGCTGATGCATGTTATCTTTCTAATCCACACAAAGGCCGATCACAAACAAGATATTTATTTACTTATGGAAATACTTTTATTTCATGGAGATCTGTTAAGCAAACAATTTCTGCTACTTCCTCAAATCATGCAGAGATTATCGCAATTCATGAAGCAAGTCGTGAATGTATTTGGTTGAGATCGGTACTTCAACGTATTCGTGAGAACTGTGGATTATCATCAATCAAAAAAAGTCCAACGATATTATATGAAGATAATGCCGCTTGTATCACTCAAATTAGGGGAGGATATATTAAGGGTGATAGAAATAAGCATATTGCACCAAAATTCTTTTATAGATATGAGCTCCAAAAGAGTGGTGATATTGATGTCAAGCAGATACAATCATGTGATAATTTGGCCGATATGTTCACTAAGCCATTACCAACTACGAATTTTAAGAAAATGGTGCACAACATTAGTATGCGTCGACTTAAGGATATTCGATATACTCATGAGGGGGAGTAAAATTTCTAAAGGATGTATGCTGATTGTACTCTTTTTCCTTCGCTAAGGTTTTTTCCCACTGGGTTTTCCTTTGCAAGGTTTTAATGAGGCAATCCTAAGGCACTAAAAGATATACGAGAATATTGTACTCTTTTTCCTTAGCCAAAATTTTTTTTCTCACAGGGTTTTTATTTGGCAAGGTTTTAACGAGGCATATTCTTAGAAAGTGGTCATCCAAGGGGGAGTGTTAGAAATAAAGTCTGATTGGAATGTGTAAAGTTTAGGCAATGAAAAGGTTATTTGGGATGTTTAAAGGTTGGAATGTGTAAAGCCTATAGGGGAGATGAATGTCCATAATTGTACTCATTATTACAATCTTATCCCATAAACTCTACAAGCATTCTAAGGTCCTATATATGTGGGATTTCTTTACTGTTATTATACACATTTAAGAAAGATCAAAAGAATTGTGGATGATCGCTTGAATATAAGAGTTTATCAATATATATTTCTTGTTCCATTTACTTTGTTTTATATATATTTCCATCATTTCACAACACATCCAACATCAAAATTTCTATTTTTTTACCACTTTATTTAAATAATATAAACTACTCATTAAAATAATAAAAAACAACTCCACAAAAATCTAGCAACCACCTCCTTCACCACCACTACACTTGCCACAACCATCACTGTAACAGCCACAACCCACCGCAGGAAAAAAAAAAACAAAATCACAACCCATCACCACCACAGCCACCTCCACCACAAGCATAGACACCAACATGGCAACCATAACCCACTGTAGGAAGAAAAGAAAAAGAAAAAACCAAAGCATAACCACAAACATCCATCAAAATCACAACCAACCACCACATAAACAACCAACCACTACAAAAACAAAATCTCAGCCACCTTCCTCTTCCACCAAATCTTAGCCACACACTCACTAAAACCATTCCTATACTCCAACAAATCACAACCAAGCACTCACCGGTGGCCGATCTAAAAATGAAGATAATGTGCTGCACTGCTGCAAAAACAAATCATAAACCTTAAAAATTCTCTCTTTCTAGGATTAAAAAAAAAAAAAAAAAAAAAAAAAAAAAAAAAAAAAAAAAAAAAAAAAAAAAAAAAGACTGAAGAGAATATTAAACTCTTTTACAAGAAAGAATACAATTTTGGCACCCTGCCTAACCTATAAAAAGGCTATTACTTAAGAATAGATTCACTGATTGTGCAAAGATCATAGATCATATATAGCTTGCCATGAATTGTGGCACAAAGGGTGTAATCCTAGATTTTTGCCTAATCTCACTCACGCACGGTGGGAGCTGAGCTGAGTTGACCCAAGTCTTTGACAAGTGCATCCAAATCCGTTGAAGAGCTACCACAACCACTGACCGCTTCAAAAGCCTTGTCCCTCAACTCCTTTGCCCTCAATTTAGTGGCACTATCCCCAAGCATTGACTCATCAAAGACCCTTGCCAAGTGGTCCGGGTCAGGCACAGAGTTGGCCCCCTCACACACCCAAACGACCACGCCCATGTCCTCCACCAATAGCTTTGCATTCACAAATTGGTCCGCCTGCATTGGCCAACCCAATATCATTACCCCTCCCACTATCGCTTCCAACACCGAGTTCCACCCACAGTGACTCAGAAACCCACCCACTGCTTTGTGATTCAGTATCATCAATTGTGGGGCCCATCCCTTTAATATCACACCCCTCCCAGTCCCAGTCCCTGCCACTCGCTCCTCAAACCCATCCGGGATAAACCCGACCTCCGCACCCGTTTTCACCACCCATATAAATCGGGTCTTACTCTTTTCTAGCCCGGAAGCCAAACCCTCCACCTGTTGTTTATTCAACAGCTTCTGACTCCCGAAACACACATACAGAACGGACCCTTCGGAGCACCCGTCAAGCCACGTTTTGACGTGGTCATCATTGCCCGAATGAGAATCCGGGTTGCCCCGACCAACACCGTTAGAAGTGATGCCCACCAAGCTTAACGGGCCAACCCCGTAGACCCGAGAGTTCTTTCTCAGGTAATCCAAGTAATGACCTTCCAATTCATGAAAGCTGTTAAAAACGCAACCCCAGCTGGCGGTATTAGCGAGCATACCATCTTTGATGAAGTGGGTCTCAGGGTTGGATTCGTCATAGAAGCGCCACACCGAGGGAAGATGGTCCTGCTTAAAGGAGGGCGATCCGGGGAGATCAGGAAAATCAAGGGTGGGTAGAGAACGAAGAGCTTGTGCGTTAGTGGCAGGCCACAAGTTGTAAAGTACGGAGGCCAAAAAGGCACCGGAGGAGAAGAAAACAATTCTAGGAATGTTGAGTTGGTTGGCGAGACGGAGAGTCCAGCCTAAGAAGAAGTCAGAGATGATGGCGATTGGTGGAGAAGGGTGGGAAGTGAACCAGTGGAGAAGAGGGTCGTAGAGGTTGGAGAGGGCAGCCATGATGGGGAGGTTTCCGGCAATGCCGACGTCTCTGACGTTCTCGACGCCATGGGGGAGTTGAGGGTGGGGAGGGAAAGGAAGGAGTAAGGTTTGGATGGAAGGGTTGGAAGAGAGGAGAGGAGAGAGAGTGGGGAGGTTTTTAGGGGTGACTAAGATGGTGATGGTTAAGCCACGAAGGGAGAGTTGGTGAGTGAGATCGAGGAGTGGGAGCATGTGGCCTTGGGCAGGGTAGGGGAACACTAGGATGTGTGACTGCGAAGAAGAAGAAGACATGATCCTGATGATAGATAGACTTTGAGAAAGTGGTGAGAGAGAAAGGTTATTGGCTGGACACACAAGGAATAATACAATACAAATAAAGAAACGACAAGTAGTAGGAGTTAAGGGTAAAGACTGAAAAAAAATCATTAATTATTTATTAGTGTAACAACTAACAACTAGACAAAGAGTCACTTCTTTCGTCACTTTCGTGCGTGCATGCGTGCGTCATGTGTAATAACTTTTGTACTCTAATAACTTTTGTAATAAATTTACGTGTAATAGCAATTTGAATATTTTGCTGTGTCATGTATAACATTATTATTAATTTTGTTTCGGATACTGTTTCAGTTTGTCTAATGGGACGGAATATTTTGGTATCGGTCTATTTCGACGTATTGTTTCAAGGTGTTTTGGAATTCTTAAAAAATATATATATATATATATATGTATATGTATATGAGCACACATATACAACCTATTATTTATAATTTATTGTATAATTTATAATTTATTGTATAAGTATTTAAAAATGTTATCAATATAATATTTTTTTAATAATAATATTTTTAAAAGAAATACATTAATATTAATATAATGTTATAAACCATTGTACACAATAAAGAAAGTAAATATAATACCTCTGACATTTGCTTTTGAGTTTTTTATTTTTATTTTTTTTTTTTTTTTTGTCATTTCCAAAGTCACTCACGTGATGGGCTCAGCAAAGTGAAATTTGAAACCAATAAAAGACTCCAAAAAACACCATAAGGTCCAGAACACGCAAGCGCAAGACAGTAGAAAATAAAAGAGCAGAAGACCAGTCCCTTTGACCAGTGGATACAAAACGGAGAAGAAGAAGATAAAGAAGAAGAAGAAGATGAAGAAGTGGGCTGGGATGCTGGGTTCATTCAGGCAAATGGCGGGCCGGCGTCGTTTGGACTTTTACTGTTTTTTTTTTTTTTTTTAATAACAGGCTAAATCCTGTACCGGCCAGAATTTACATCTCAGCCGGAATTTGCCAGAATTGGCCGGAATGGCCCGAAATCTGACCCGAGGTGGAACGTGGGATATTCTGGTATCGGTTTGCATACCGGTACGAAAAATTCCGGCCATTCCGGCCGGAACAGAACGGCATCAATAACAATGATGTATAATAACTTTTTTTTATTACATGAATTAGTTATTGGGTAGAAATAATTATTATTTTTAAATGGTTATAATAGTTATTTTTTAGTGTATATAAATAGGTTTTAAAATTAAGAAAAATACTAATGAATGTCTTTAGAGTATTGGTTAATAAACTGTTTAAAGAAAATTTTTATAAAAAAAAATGTAATTAATGTTTTGACAACTATTTTTATTTCCCATATAAATGGTTAACCAATGCCTTAAGGACACTCATTAGCATTACCCTAAAATTAATATATTTCCATAAATATAAATTTTCTTTATACATCATATTTTACGAGCTTTCCATATTTAACAACTAAATTTATGAATATTAATATTTAATAGTTATTTCATTACAATATCTTTTATTTATAGTAATAAAAATTACTATATTCTAATGCAATTTTCATTTAGTATACCAAACGTGCTCAATATAAAACAGTTTTTGTATAGAGCTTTAGCACACTCTTTATCACAAATTACTTGGATGTCAACGGGTAATTAGATTACATTACTTATATGAGTTTATCACTTAAAACACTCCGATCACAAATTGACATCTAAATTATTAGTGGCAAAATATGTGTATCTAGACTTTTTGTAGTATAACATGACAAACATCTGTATATATGAATGAATAAAATTCACCTAACAAAGTCACAAACACAACTAAGGCCATAAATAAACTAAATTGTTCGTCTATAGGGTTTTAGTTAGTTTAACTGATAAAAAATTTTATCGTCAAGCCAAAGATATTGTTCAAACTTGATCTGCTTATACCAAAAACCAATTGGTATCTTAGCTTGATAATAAAGAATAACCATAAAGATGTGCCTATAAACAATTTTGTGAGTATGGAGTTCAATTTAAGTATCTATAATATTATATGTTGAAATCTATAAAAATATACTTTTATAAACTTAATATTGAATTTTGTATGTTAGAAATAAGTTCATAAGATATTAAAATATTATTTATAATTTATTGATAATATAAATGTGGGGCCCTAATTGCACTAGCCACACCGGCCCACTACATGCGGCCCAAGGCCCGCGCCGAGGATAGTGCTAAGGCCGAGGACAAATGGGAAAGAACCCAGGACGTCCAAGGCCCGCGCCGAGGATGACCTGTCCTCAGGCACACCGACTTCGCTAAAGGGAAAATATCCCACCTCGGTTGAATATATCTCACCAACATTCTGACCACTTTAATGGTGAGGTGACCTGAAAACCCTAAAGTATCAGTCACTTCAACTATTGTAAAGCCTGCAAAGGCGGCTGGGAAATAACATAAAGCCTGCAAATACAGATGATGGGACAATCCCCTACGCCTAGAGGCTCAGATTATTGCCAGATGGACGGCTAAGATTAACCAAAAGAGACAATATATAGTTAAGGGATTTCCCAACAAAAAGGGGGGGGGGGGGGAATGAAAAAGAAAAGAGATCCTCGGCCTGGGCCGAGGACAAGGAAGCTTCATAAACACTTAGCCAAATTCGGACACTGAGAATCCAATGGATCTCATGTCCTCGATTTTCATTAAAAACTTTATACCGATCATTGATTATTTCGGTGATGCCAAATTCTTGAACCCACTTCTCTACAAATGTTATTGTTAAGGGTCCGTTACAAATCGAGTCCCTACAATTGGCGCCCACCGTGGGGCCGAATTTGTGCGCTGGCAAGTATGGTGTTCGGTGTAAAGAAATCAAGGGCAACTTTTTCAGAAACAATTTGCCAAAAACAATACAATCTACTACAGCAACAATCGTTCAGAAATCAACAATCACAAGAACAAAAATATGCGAAAAATAGAAAGAATAAAAACAAGTCTACTTCTTTTATTCATACATAAAGAAAAGTTCATTACATCTCTTACAAGTGAAGCCCGTGGGGCTTGTTCTAAAGCTAATTACAAAGGTAGACGCTTGACAAAGCCGGCAGAGGAACCAATGGTAGAAAGCAACGATGGCAGAAGAACAAAAGGAAAGAAGGAGAGTAGAGGAAGAGATGAAGAACAAATATTAGAAAAGAAGTGAAGGACGAGAGGAGGAAAGAGAAGAAGAAGGCTCGTTGAAGAGCAAAAGAGAGAAGAGAGAAGAAGGATTAGAAGAAAGGAAAGCTACATTGGAGGTGGAAGAGGTCGCGGCACAGGACGGCCCCACTTCTGGGTTCCGCCTGATTTCCCTCCCACCCCCAATGCAGCTGGCTTGGGGGGTCAAGTACCCAAACCTAAGGGAAGGTGGTTACGTTCTTCCTGGATCCTCCTCCAGACGGCGAGGAGGGCTCCTCCTCTAGTTAGGTTGAAAAGAAGGAGAATCTTCGGATCTCCCATACACCCATCCCAGCGTAGCGGCTAGGGTTGGAGTGCCATCCTCGGCTCCTGATAGGGGCTTTGCATCCCTAAGATCGCCCTTTCCAAGGGCCAACTTGTTCGTAGGGGCTCAGGCGGCTGTGTTTGGCAGAGCCTTTTTGGGGAGGTATTTTTGGGAGAAATTTGATATGGACGTTTGTCAAGTGTGAAGGAGAAGGTTGCCCTGGAAACGTCTTATATAGAAGGTGGGATATTGATGAGTGCCAATCTGCCATAAATCCCAGGGAGAAATTTTCGGAGGCAATGATGCCGCCCCAACTTCCAAGGGGCTTGCCAACCGTTAGATCCTCGTAAATCCATGGCCGGCATTAATGAGGGGACGCCTCATTAAACGAGAAGACACCGAAGCGTCAGAACGCGTCACTTGGACAACCCAGGAGACGCCTCGTTATCTGAAGAATCCCACCAAACGAAGAGGCAAAACACGGCAAGGTCTTATCCTCCACCAACTCCAGCCCCATTTATTATTATTATTATTATTCTGCTCGAAAAATGTGATTATTTAATGCTTATTGTAAATTGCAGTAATGTAAAATTAAACAGCTACAGATAATCAGATAAAACTGATTAAATGAGAAAACTAGGTACTGGACAGAACCAAGGCATTGCATGGTCCTCGGACCCAAGCCTATGGGGAAACCAGATACTTCAGATGATTAAAAATGAGAAAACTAGGTACTGGACAGAACCAAGGCATTGCATGGTCCTCGGACCCAAGCCTCTGGGGAAACCAGATACTTCAGATGATTAAAAAGAGAAAACTAGGTACTGGACAGAACCAAGGCATTGCATGGTCCTCGGACCCAAGCCTCTGGGGAAACCAGATATTTCAGATGATTAAAAAGAGAAAACTAGGTACTGGACAGAACCAAGGCATTGCATGGTCCTCGGACCCAAGCCTCTGAGGAAACCAGATACTTCAGATGATTAAAATGAGAAAACTAGGTACTGGACAGAATCAAGGCATTGCATGGTCCTCGGACCCAAGCCTCTGGGGAAACCAGATACTTCAGATGATTAAAACGAGAAAACTAGGTACTGTACAGAACCAAGGCATTGCATGGTCCTCGGACCCAAGCCTCTGGGGAAACCAGATACTTCAGATGATTAAAACGAGAAAACTAGGTACTGGACAGAAACAAGGCATTGCATGGTCCTCGGACCCAAGCCTCTGAGGAAACCAGATACTTCAGATGATTAAAATGAGAAAACTAGGTACTGGACAGAACCAAGGCATTGCATGGTCCTCGGACCCAAGCCTCTGGGGAAACCAGATACTTCAGATGATTAAAAGGAGAAAACTAGGTACTGGACAGAACCAAGGCATTGCATGGTCCTCGGACCCAAGCCTCTGAGGAAACCAGATACTTCAGATAATTAAAATGAGAAAACTAGGTACTGGACAGAACCAAGGCATTGCATGGTCCTCGGACCCAAGCCTCTGAGGAAACCAGATACTTCAAATGATTAAAAGGAGAAAACTAGGTACTTGACAGAACTAAGGCTTTGCATGGTCCTCGAACCCAAGCCTCTGGGGAAACCAGATACTTCAGATGATTACAACGAGAAAACTAGGTACTGGACAGAACCAAGGCATTGCATGGTCCTCGGACCCAAGCCTCTGGGGAAACCAGATACTTCAGATGATTAAATGGGATAGAGAAACTCGATACTTCAGCAGGAAGAACGTTCCATCATGAAAACTAAACGTTAAGGAAAACCGAGGTCTTGTATGGTCCTCGGACCCAAACCTACATGGGAACCAGTCACTATGAGACAATACAAACGCCGAACGGAACCAGGGCTCTTGTACGGACCATGAGCTCAAAACTAAGGCGGAGCCAACTCCCTTTCAGGCGCCAAATAAACGAGTCCTATCAGGGACAAAAACCATGAGAAATTGAGTGCTATAGCACAAACGACCCAAGCCTAACCATCCTCGGGCGACACTTTGCGCAAAAAGAAAGCTGCATAAACGGCCGAAATAGCAATAAACACTGACGATAAGGTAGAACCCAACAAGTCGAGAAAACGTGCCGAGGAAATCAAAATCCTCCTCCCCGCCCAAGGGGACGTGCAGCAGAATTTTGAGGGGCTATTGTGGGGCCCTAATTGCACTAGCCATACCGGCCCACTACATGCGGCCCAAAGCCCGCGCCGAGGATAGTGCTAAGGTTGAGGACAAATGGGAAAGAACCCAGGACGTCCAAGGCCCGCGCTGAGGATGACCTGTCCTCAGGCACACCGACTTCGCTAAAGGGAAAATATCCCACCTCGGTTGAATATATCTCACCAACATTCTGACCACTTTAATGGTGAGGTGACCTGAAAACCCTAAAACATCAATCACTTCAACTATTGTAAAGCCTGCAAAGGCGGCTGGGAAATAATATAAAGCCTGCAAATACAGATGATGGGACAATCCCCTACGCCTAGAGGCTCAGATTATTGCCAGATAGACGGCTAAGATTAACCAAAAGAGACAATATATAGTTAAGGGATTTCCCAACAAAAAGGGGGGGGGGGAATGAAAAAGAAAAGAGATCCTCGGCCTGGGCCGAGGACAAGGAAGCTTCATAAACACTTAGCCAAATTCGGACACTGAGAATCCAATGGATCTCATGTCCTCGATTTTCATTAAAAACTTTATACCGGTCATTAATTATTTTGGTGATGCCAAATTCTTGAACCCACTTCTCTACAAATGTTATTGTTAAGGGTCCGTTACAAATCGAGTCCCTACAATAAATATTCCATTTTGTAGTAAAAATTATATATTTTTTAACCATACAAGTTTAGTAAATCAAACTTTTATAAATTCACAAATAAAAATTATTCTATCTAATTAACTCACATAATATAATTTATATTATAATTGAGTTACTAATTATTAGCAAATATTTGTAAAAGGGTAAAATATTTTAGTCAAAGTGTTTGTCGTATATAAAAAAAGAATAAGTTAATCAAGTAACTCATAATCAATAAGATTTGAAGTAATTCATGAATAAGATTGAGTTTATTTGATAAAAAAAAATTTATTAAACTTGAACATGTAACCTAGTTTGGGGATGAACTTAAACTCAGTTCATGTTCAAATTAAAATTAAATGACTAAAGATATTTTGAGTACCACAAAATGAAACCATACGAAAAAGAGTAAAATATTATTGTGAAATTTATTTTTTTTAGAGAGTTTCAACTTATGACGTTCGCTCTTGATGATATCTTTTTATCATCAAACCAAAACACCAAATAGTTTTTAATGTAGGCGGGGATTGAACTTCAGATCTTTTAGTTGACCATTATAGACTTTATCAGTTAAGATAACTGGAACTCACTTGTGAAATCTAAATTGATTACATTGCTCTATAAAAGAGTGGGAAAATTGTGGTCCTTTGCAAGCTGAATCCATGTCCCTTGGTCACTTTAAGCCTAACTTGGCAAGTTAACTATAAATGTAGGGTTGTGTTAACTGTCACCATAAAGTCTGTTAATAATTTCTTTTCAGCTTTTCGTATACTTTTTGTCTTTTTAGACAATTTTTTATATTATTTTTGACAACTTTTTAATAACTTTTTGTCATTTTTTTTTAAGTAGAACTAAGAAAAATCTTAACAAATACAGCACTGCTTGTTAACATTTATTATTGGTCCACGAGGTCAATCCTCTTGTCTTCTTTCAGCCCAAAATTTGGTCAAAAGTTTCATGATGCCGTAGCCGCCTTCTTCTTCTTCTTTGTCTCTTCTGGAACCAGTTTTCCACATGCTATGCCAACGGATTTACCAGCATGCTGTGGAGTTATCAAGTGCATCTGCTATATTACAAATTCCTCGCAAATGAACATTAACCCCATATTTTCTATATATATATATATATATATATATATGCTTCGAAAAAAAAAACCCATATTATATAAGACTAGATTCTTCTCAAAATAAATATACATACATATAAGACTAGTTTGGGCCGCATGTGCTAGCCATGTTAAAAAGATGAGTGATTAAGGTCAAATTTAAGTTTATATATATAAAAAAAAAAAAAAATCAAATTTATAATTTATTTCGAACACACTAAAAATATAAACCATTTAATTTTTAAATTACTTAGAAAATTTACCATTAAATGAGACATTAATCTAACTACAATGATAAAAAATATACACAATATTAAAAGAGACATTAATTTAACTATATGTATGGTGTGTCTGGATACTGCTTATTTTGCTAAAATAAAAAAATTATTACTGAAAGTACCGTAGATAAAGGTAAAAATTAGTTGAAATAGTACAGTAAGACCCATGAATAGTGCTAAAAAGTGCTATGAGATTCATAAATAGTAGTAAAAATAAGCTGAATAGTGAAATAATTTTCATTTATAATTCCAATCCAAATGTACGCGTACTTTGAAAAGCACTATTTCATAATGTTAAGTAAATATGATGTCCAAAAAGAACCCTAAAATGTTGATTCCAATAGGTAGGCACATATAGTGAATTTAAAAGAGCGCATATTTTTTCCACTTCATTTGCTTATATTGGAAGACTAAGTAATACTACTATATAGCAATAATGTATCTATTTGTCTTCCTTTACGTGCCTAATTTCATCTTCATTGAATTACTTTGAGTGGGTCATGAAATGTTGAACTTACGCCAAATCCTACTCAATCTTAACAATAGCTTCAGATTTATCTTTCATCTACAACATTTTTCGCTCGATTTCAAATCCCCTGGACAATTATAACTTTGTAATTGACCAATAAACAAGCACGAAAGTAATTAAAAGGAATGGTTATAATATTAGAACTTGAGACACTCTTTCAAAGAATTAAAGTAAATAAGAACAAACGAATTAAGTAACATAGAATTGCTGTTGTACAAAAGAGAAACTGCTTGCATTACAAATTAGAAACAACTTCATGAATCGAACACATAAATTGCATCACAAATTTGAAACAACTTCATCAATTGAACTCATTAAGTTCATTAAGGGCCAACTTGAGTTCTTGGTGTTGCAACACATGCTTAGCATACCTTAAAAGGGCTAATTGGAATAAGGAAATTGAGCGAAGATTCTGACAATCAAGTTCATTAAGGGCAAAGAGAAAAAAACAATGAGTAAAATAAAGGAAACTGCTATTGCCTAACAACAAACACAAACCAGCGCAAATTCTAAGCCACCTCCAACCCTCTACAGCAGCAACTACAGGCATTTTGCAATCTGTGGTTACAAAGAAGCAAAATTCATAAAGTCAAGAGTTTGTTAATAATAGGATTTTCTATAAAAACCATAGAATAAAATTTTTATCATTACTTCCATAAAAATAATGAGTTCATGAGACCCTGAGGGTTAAAGTTGGCAAAAATATTTTCCATTGTGTTGATCACAAGATCAACCGATAGATCGAGCAGAAAAGAAAAATAGGCTGCTCGGCCCAACAATACAACAATGATTTCTCAAGTGCAAAGCCCAGAACCTAATTCTACATTTCTATAAATTAACTGCACTTGTAGTTCACTTAGCTTTCCTTTGGTAAACAGCTAAAAGCTACACACACACACACACATATACCAACCATATAAACATCTCAAAATCAAGCTTCATTCCGCCAGAATAGCAAGAGTACGTGACCATTTTCTCTATTGGGTTTACTCTTTTCTATTTTTGTTTCATTGAGCTGTCGCCTGTCAACAAATATCATCAGTTATGAATAAATCTTATATCTTTTATGGGGGCCAAAATTTATAGTTGCTTTGCCATGAATGGACACAAACACAATACTCAAATGGAAGGCATAACAAGAGACAAAATCAGAGAAATTAGGATTGAGAAATACCCGAGAATAACTAACAAAGTGTCTCAAACTATATATGTGGCTCATTCGATTCTACCTTCTTCTTCTTCAATAAATCTTCTAAATAGGAATGGAATAGAATGGGCAGTTAGGTGTTATGAAGAAGAATGAGAAGAAGCTAGTGGTGAAGAGGTCAATGGAATTAATTTCGGGAGAGAAATAGATGATGTTTGCTTATGTTCTACCTCTTAAAGCAGAAAATGGAGCAGAAAGCTACAAAGATGGCCATACCCATTCCTCCTCTGCTCACGTCATTTCAATCCTCTCTTTCCCTTACAAACCCACAGTATCCTCTCTACTTCTGGCTATCTCAATGCCGAACCTCACCAATTTTGTACAAATCCCACCAACACACGCACTCTTCTCACCAACCCTCTCTCTCTCAGATTTGCAGGAGATTTCCCACTCGTTCCGTGCCTGTGTCTCACCCTCTCTCTGATATCGAAAGACATGAGAGATATTTTTCAAGCAGTATTCTCTATCCTCTCACTGTGCCAGGCTGCCAGTGCCAGCCCCTCTTCTTGAAAATTAAAGCAGTGTGTTGTGTGTTGTTTCTAATAACCAAAGCACTACATAAAAGTAAAACAGTGTGTATAGACAGACTAACCCAATCTTTAAAACCAACCAAAGCACTCTCTTGTCACGTGTTGCAGGACTCTCTTGTCTTAGTAAATGGTTTTAGAGTTCGTAATTTTGCTCACATGAGTCACATTAATCGTGTAGGTAACTCGGTTGCCCATTTTCTTGCCAGACGTTCTAAGTAAGCTACAGGTTTGGCGTGAGGCCATTCCTGAGGATATAGCTCCCTTGTAACAAGGGATTCCTTGTAATCTCCTCTTTCCTTTTCTTATTAATTAATACAACTTGGCCTCCGGGTCTGGATTCTCAAAAAAAAAAAAAACCAAAGCACTATTCAAGATTTTACGTTTCCAAGCCAAACACACCATTTAAAAAACCAACCTAAACACCACACCAAACGGTGCTTATAAGATGGACTCACAAAATGTTTTAACCTCTCACTCTTTTAAATATATAGTTTCGTAGTCTCGGCTGCACATGCTTGCCATAATAAAGATTAGCAATTAAGGTTAGATTTAAAATATATTTATAAGATCAACCAAAAAAAAATTCATTTGATTTCTGAAATGCTTATTGTTGATACCCATTTTCGCGACAAGAGCTATTTGTTGATACCAATTTTCGTGACACATTTTCAACAAGCCCGACTTCATTGTGGGCTCAATTCATGTATTATATTTTATTTTATTATGGCCCAAGCTCATGCAACGTATTGGGGAAATTGAGGAGGAATGGTTTTGGTGAGTGTGAGTTAGTTCCCATTGGACCTTTTACATAGGCCCAACCTGTACGTGCCGTGAAGTGGGCTAGGGACGCTGGGGGCATCTAGGGCCCATCAAGGAGGTTCAACATTAGAAATTTCCACCCCAAATTTTACTCCATGTTCTGTGTGACTGTGCCCCTAATTTCAGCCCAGCTCCATTTTCCCACACCAAGGCAATTGACTCTAAGAAAAAGCTGAGCAGCCTAGCCCACTCAGCCACCCAAATGTAGTCTTCCAAGGCCTACAAAGACCAGAGATAGCAGCTATAAAGAGGAGACAACGTTGTTTCCAAAACCATGCAAAAAGCAATCAAAACCTTTCCCTAAGCATAAAACATAATACACCAAGTCATAGAAATAGCATCTAAAAGGTCTAAGGCCTTCCTTCCACCTAAAAACTGGTCACAAGCATCCTCTAAAGCTTGGTATAAATATTCATCACCAGCCCACAAGAAAACCAACGTTTTTCCCTACAAAAAAACCTAAAACTTTAACATAAAAGCTCAGCCAGTTACATAGTGTATGGACGATTTGAAGGCTTGGGGGTGAAAATATTGATAAAGGGGAACTCTCCCTCTCTTGCTCAGGACCTCCTTCAATTTCTTTCTATGTGTGACTGTGGGCTGAAATTTCTGACTTATGAATATATAGTTTCTACACTTTCTTGTGTTTTCATTTTTGTGTTGGTTTCTCTTTCCATAAAGCACCATTAGCCTTTGTGTACCTCACATTGCGAATTTTGGGCTTGGCTCTCCAAATAACTAACGAATTTAACAAACCCAAAGGGAGTTTTGGGCTCATTTCTGCAATCTTAGCCCTTGTCGCAAAACGTCCTCGACATTTTGGCAACTCCACTGGGGAGTCAAGCAGCTGAAACAAGAGAAGTCATGTATTCGAAGATGCCAAACCAGCAAAAAGATGATGTTTCTCACACCAACTTGTGCTTTGCCGCGCAAGAAGAGCATGGTGAAGTGAAGCTGAAGAAAGTTCTATCCTTAGCTATTTGAGCTGCTGGAGGTGCTCCAAATCATGTGACGAAATCGCTCCAAACTCCGAAAACCATCCAAGAACTTGAAAATGCAAAAATGGCAAGCCACAAATCCAACCGCAAAGGGAATGACGGTTTCAACCAATAATCAACAATCCAAAGCTCTAAACATCAATTTCAAAACCAAGAACCCCTTACGCGCCGAGCATATGGGGGCTGCCAGTGGTGATTAAATTATTTTGGCACAACAACAATCTCAGCTGTGTGCGACCCTTCGCAGCTAAATATTTTTGGCGTCACCGTTGAATGAAGTCTTCACCAAATAGCCAAAGGACGTAGCTAAATGCCCCACCGCAAGGCGCTAGAATTCCATACGCCAAGCCTTGAGGTAGCGACATACCATACATCAAGTTGTATTGTTGCTAAGCCAGCGCCAAGCATATGGGGGCTGCCACGGGTGATTGACTCATTTTGGCACAACAATAATTGCTACTGTGTGCGACCCTTCGCAGCTAAATATTTTTGGCGTCACCACTAAATGAAGTCTTCACCAAATAGCCAAAGGTCATAGCTAAATGGTCCACCGTAAGGCACTGGACGTTCCATGCATCAAGCTTTGAGGTAGCGACATACCATACATCAAGTTGTATTGTTGCTGAGTCAGCGCCGAGCATATGGGGGCTACTGCGGGTGATTGATTCATTTTGGCGCAACAATAATTGCCACTGTGTGTGACGCTTCGTAGCTGAATATTTTTGGTGTCACCGCTAAATGAAGTCTTCACCAAATAGCTAAAGGTTGTAGCTAAATGGCCCACCGTAAGGCGCTAGACGTTCCATGCACCAAGCCTTAAGGTTGCGACATACCATACATCAAGTTGTATTGTTGCTAAGCTAGCGCCGAGCATATGGGGGCTGCCGCTGGTGATTAACTTATTTTGGCATAACAATAATTGCTACTGTGTGCGACCCTTCGTAGCTAAACATATTTGGCGTCATTGCTAAATGAAGCTTCACCAAATAGCTAAAGGTCATAGCTAAATGTTCCACCGTAAGGCACTAGACGTTCCATGCATCAAGCCTTGAGGTAGTGACATACCATACATCAAATTGTATTGTTGCTGAGCTAGCGCCGAGCATATGGGGGCTACCGCGGGTGATTGATTCATTTTGGCGCAAAAATAATTGCCACTGTGTGCGACCCTTCGTAGCTGAATATTTTTGGTGTCACCGCTAAATGAAGTCTTCACTAAATAGCTAAAGGTTGTAGCTAAATGGCCCACCGTAAGGCGCTAGACGTTCCATGCACTAAGCCTTGAGGTTACGACATACCATACATCAAGTTGTATTGTTGCTAAGCCAGCGCCGAGCATATGGGGGTTGCCGCAGGTGATTAACTCATTTTGGCACAACAATAATTGCTGCTGTATGCGACCCTTCGCAGCTAAACATTTTTGGCGTCATCGCTAAATGAAGCTTCACCAAATAGTTAAAAGCCATAGCTAAATGGCTCACCGCAAGGCGCTAGACATTCCATACACCAAGCCTTGAGCTAAACATTTTTGGCGTCACCGCTAAATGAATTCTTCACCAAAGAGCTAAAGGCCATAGCTAAATGGCCCACCGTAAGGCGCTAGACGTTCCATGCACCAAGCCTTGAGGTTGCGACATACCATACATCAAGTTGTATTGTTGCTGAGCCAGCGCTGAGCATATGGGGGCTGCCGCGGGTGATTAACTCATTTTGGCACAACAATAATTGCTGCTGTGTGCGACCCTTCGTAGCTAAACATTTTTGGCGTCATCGCTAAATGAAGCTTCACCAAATAGTAAAAGGCCGTAGCTAAATGGCCCACCGCAAGGTGCTAGACATTCCACACACCAAGCCTTGAGCTAAACATTTTTTGCGTCACCACTAAATGAAGTCTTCACCAAAGAGCTAAAGGCCATAGCTAAATGGCCCACCGTAAGTCGCTAGACGTTCCATGCACCAAGCCTTGAGGTTGCGGCACACCATGCATCAAGTCTTTAAGAAGCGACATTTCATAAGCCAAGTTTTGAAGTCATACGAGCGACATACTATCATTTAAAGCATGCTTAAGCTAATAAGACTCTCGAGCACTCTCTTCGCTAATTCATTTTTTTATACATATTGATTAAACCATTTTAATCTTTCAAATTTTTTAATTAAAATAAATTTTATAAGTCGTTTATGCTACTTTGCTTGGCCATGACTATCGCTTACTAATATAAATCACATTTGCACTTAGGGTGAAACGGAAACCTTCTCGAATCACCCAACGACAAAGAAAATCCGAACTCAATTCCCTTTCATCGAAGCCGTGACACGCTCATGAATGCTAAGCTATGACGAGCTCACGCATCCAAAATCTTGGTTGATCTGCGCACGCCAAGCCATGGCATGTTTATATATCTCAAGTCATGACAAGTGCATGCACTCCAAGCTTATAAGCACACACCATATAAGCCTTCAAGACATGAGCACTCCATAGCCTTTTATACTCGGGGCCTTGAACTCATCGGACCTATTCATTCGCCGTTGAATGAGTACATTCGGGTCTTTGCCACCACTAAATAGTTCACTAAGTGGGCGGAAGCAATTTGACTCAAGAGAAGCGATGGGAATGGTTGTAGCCAAATTCATCAAGAAGCATATCATTTGCTGCTTTAACATCTCGTTTATAAGCGACAACAATACGTCTCACTTATACCAATTTTTGAAGGCAAGCCCTATGAAATGCTAGAAAGCCGACGAACTATCATGTTATCCAAGCATGGTGAGATCCCTACATGAGAAGGTGCAATGCCTTCAATAAGGTGGGGAAAGCCAACGCTTTCTTCTAATGAGAAACCTTGCGAAACGGTAAGAAAACCAACAAATTACTCTTACGGCAAAGCCTCTACATGTGAGGGTAAAAAAAAAAAAAAATTACTCTCAATAAGGTAGGGAAAGCCAAACACATACTCTCTCAATCATAAGTCCTATCAAATGGCTAGGAAGCCAATGAAACGTTTTATTATGGCGATACTCCTACTTGTGAGAGCACAACTAGCCCTCAACAAGGTAGGGAAGCCAATGTGTACTCAAAGGAAATCCCTACCGAATGATTAGGAAGCCGGGAGATGTCATATCCCCTACTTGTGAGGATGCAATACCCTCGACAAAGTAGGGAAAGCAAAAATTTATTAACGGTAAGCCTTACAAAGCGGTAGGGATGCCAACAAAATATCTTAAAATTCAAGCAGCGGTCCATTATATGGTGGACATAATCATTCCTAAAACATTATGGGAAAATCGGCGCAACAAATCACTATCTCATTGCCATATGGTAATTTGCTATATGCGAGGATAAAATCCTTCCTCAAGAAATTAGCAAGCCTATGTATGTGAGAAAGCGATCGCCCTATGAAATGGTGACGAATAAATGCACCATGAACTGCAATGCGCAAAAACACAGCCCATATGTGGGGGCTTCTTGAAACTAACGAAATAGTAACCTAATACATGTCGAGAATAAGTCGACTACCAAGTGGTGAGCCAAGCTTCAATATATATGAGCTGCTGTATGTGAAACCTAATCTGCCGCCAATAGAGCACTGAAACATGGTGCACAGACAGCGAGGATAATTTGCTATATGCGAGGATAAAATCCTTCCTCAAGAAATTAGCAAGCCTATGTATGTGAGAAAGCGATCGCCCTATGAAATGGTGACGAATAAATGCACCATGAACTGTAATGCACAAAAACACAGCCCATATGTGGGGGCTTCTTGAAACTAACGAAATAGTAACCTAATACATGTCGAGAATAAGTCGACTACCAAGTGGTGAGCCAAGCTTCAATATATATGAGCTGCTGTATGTGAAACCAAATCTGCCGTCAATAGAGCACTGAAACATGGTGCACAGACAGCGAGACGTGCACTTAGCCAAAGCCTGTTCGCAAAGACACGGCAAGCAAGCAACATGTCTCCTGACTTGCCATTGCAAAGGCAAAGCCATATTCACAAATTATCCAATCAACCACAAGTCATTCTCAAGAGACTAAGTGCATATAATCTATCAAAATTATGCTACTTCATCGCAAGGTGCACTCGACCCTTCCAAGGAAGCTTTTCTCAACATATTCAAATGGTCACAGCCATACAAGAGTTGTTTTCGCAACAAAAACATGCTCATAGCCTATTGAAGAAAGGTAGAAACTTATTCTCAAAGTACAAAATACAAACTATTCACACCGTTGAGGTACAAATCATTCTTTTCATTCCAAAATTCAAATTACATGTTGAGACATCGTATATATGTTTCTTTATACGAAATACAAATTGTGCCTACTAACCATGACAGTACAAACTCAAAGTTTCACCAATATAACTAGACAGGAGCTGCTCTATACATAAGTGGGCTGTCCACAAAGGTGAAATACAAGAGAAAATGTTTCCAAGGCAACAGCCCATATTACACACTTCAACTAGTTCGAAATTTCAAAGCTTGGGGCTCAATACAAGACAATCAAAAAAAAAAAAAAAGGGGGAAAGCAAGAAAGGAGGCGAAGAAAAAAGTTGAAGCAATGTCGTAGTCCCTATCCAACATCACCATCTTTAGGACGTTGGCTTGCAGTCGCTTTCTTCTTTACTTCGAAGCCGCAAGTGAGAAACGGACCAAAAGGGTTCAAAGTTACTAACAGCGGCCATAGTTCCATCTATTACAGCTCTATGTTGCCGTCTGCAATAGCTTCAACCTCAGAAAATGATGCATTGGTAATGAGATTGGCCTCATGGATGAAAGTCCCAACAACAGCACCACGATTCTCTAAACCAAAGTCATCCTACAAGAAACCATAATACGGCTCACTCAATATACTATTATATGCAATCAAGAAAAGAAAATGAAGAAGATATGTGACTTACCAAGTGAGTTACAAAGTTTCTGCTCAACAATGGTGTATCAGCCAAAGTACACTTATTCTATGCAAGACGGCAATGCGGCGCACTCAATAATCCCTATTGGCATGAAAAGGGGTTGGCAATGAGTTTTGACTTCCCACAATAGATTTTATGTTGCCAAAGAAATTTGCGGCTTCATTCTCAAACAAATGGAGCTGCGACATTACCACAAGCGAAAGCATCTCAACACAACAACATTTCATTGAACATTTTTTTTTATAGCCATGAAACACAGAGGAATCTCCTACTTGCTCACAAGTTATGCATTCATCATTTTAGTGTACAAAACAGCTATTTTACAAGGCGACCTCTTATGCTATCATGGTCAATCTGGTCTTATCAAGGCCCAAAACGCGAGGGCTGTTATAGATGGACAATACCACGATCAAATAATAGATGCTCTATGGAATCATTAATAATGGTTTTGCCAACATTCATCTCATTATCACAACAAACATGAAACAACAACAACTAGTGACTCTACATTTTTATTCGCATTCGCCACGATAACACAATACTGGGGGCTGCCAGAGCCAGCACATATAGCAGCTATGTCACACCTTTATACTACATCGCCAAGGTAGCTAGCAATATTGCTCATCGCCCATGGTTGCGGGTTCGTCAAAACTAATCTTGGCAAACATAATCTCACCAAATTAACCAACAATCAAGCGAATCAAGAAAATTGGAGCATCCTCAATGTAGTACAATTTGCATAGAGGTTCAAGATAGCGTCTCATTCATCATCATCTTCTCCAATAGGACCCAAATCAAATTTACAATCAAGTATGCTACTCCTACTTCCAACACTAATGCCAACTCAATATCAGGCGTGGTCACGCTACGAACTGATTTTCATGCCCAGTGACTATCAGAATCTATGAGAATCGACTTCAGTATGAAATTCGGCTTCAATTACAGCAATGGCTGAACTTCGTGGGTCTCTATCTAGCGGTAGGTCTGTGATTTCCCAAAGAAGATCCATCCTACACAATCAATTACACAATTTATTCAACACATCGCTAAATATAGCCAAGAGATCGGCAAAAACAAAATTAGCTCACCAAGCACTACTCCACCAACATCAGTACCAAGACGTCCCATGGCCATGAGCAGCGATCTGTCGCAAACCTCCATTGATGTCATCCACGATCTCCTCATTAGCACCGTCTTCATTCAGCAATAGCAATGGAGGATTAAAGACGGGTGTTGCAAGATCTGATGAAGCTCGAAGGGTTTGATTGAAAGATTTAAAAAAAAAAAAAAAAAGACTTGGAAGATCTTGAGAAGCAGAAGTGATCTTTCTTTCCTAATCTCTTCATTCGCACCGCCTTCATTCAGGAATAGCAGTGGAGGTTTAAAGGCGGGTGTTGCAAGATCTGATGAAGCTTGAAGGATTTGATTGAAAGATTTAAAAAAAAAAAAAAAGAATTGGAAGATCTAGAGAAGCAGAAGTGATCTCTCTTTCCTGATGCCTCTACACAGTTCCTCTCTAAAGGAAGAAGCTTATAGGTCCTCTCCCGCCATGAAGCCCCAATCCTAAATCTCTCTTTTATTCCTTAGGAGTTGCGAAATGGAAGAGGTAATATTATGCGCAAGATGGCGTGTAAGCGGAGGACAATGAAGTTTGAAGAGAGAAGAATAAAGTGGTGTGGAAACTAAATAAACCAAACTGATATATGTCGTACAAAATGGAGAAGTGGCGTGCTGTTATGGAGAGAAATAAAATAAAATAAAGGAAAGGAAAGAAAAGTCAAGGGCCATAAGAGCATTCCCAACAGTGAAGCTAAAAATTTAGCTTTTTACCTCCACCAAAACTTAATTTACCTATTTTACCTACATACATGCTGCAGCAGTGGATCTATATTAGCTTTTAATAAAATAAAATAATATAAACATCACAATAAAATAATATATCCCTACAATAAAATAATATATCCCACTATCAATAAAACATTCACAGCTCAACCACAACCACCTCTACCATCAACCACCACTACCACTACCACTACCACCACCACCACCACCACCACCAATCCACAGCAGAAAAAAAAAAAAAAAAAAAAAAAAAAAAAAAAACCAAACAAAATCTCCAATCTTCTTCCTCAATCCAGACCAAAAAAAATCACCAATCACAAACAAAATAAAAAAAACCATTGTTATTAATTCCGTTCCGTTCCGGCCGGAACGGACGGAATTTCTCATACCGGTATATAATCCGGAACCGGAATACCCTTTGTTCCACCTCGGGTCAAAATCCGGCCAGTTCCCGGGCATTTCGGTCATTCCGGTGTGTTTCAGCAAATACCGGCCGAAACTAAAGATTCGGCCGATATGTGTTTTGGTTTTGCTTCACACTTCAGAGTTCACAGAGATCGAAGGAAAAAAAAAAAAAAAAAAAAAAAAGAAGAAGAAAGATAAGATTCACATCAGATCGAAGAAGAAGAAGAAAAAAATTCAAGTCATGGACAAAGCTCAAGTGCTGCCATTAAAACTCACTTCTTCAAGCTTGTGTCTCTGCCACTTCTAGAGAGAAAAAGAGGGAGTGTGAGACTTTTATGAGGCTTTGAATAAAAAAGCTTTGGAATGTTTCTAAAATCAAAGCCACTGTTTCTCCTTCAGCTTCATCCTTGTTGCTTTGAGCAACCGTACTTCTTTGTTGGCCTTTGTTTGTGTGAGGAAGAGTTAAGACTTAAAACTTAAGGATTCATTAAAAAATAAAAAATAAAAAATAAAAAGCGGAGAAGTTTGTGAAGTAGAAGAAAGGAGTAGATCAGATGAAGAGGAAATGATAAGCACAAAATACGTGTTGGCTAATGGTAATGGTAAGGAAAGTTCTAGGAAATTTCCTACTTAAAAACTATTCATAGATACTTAGTTATTTACAACAATGCCACAAGTAAAAAGTTCAAAAATATTTATATAATTTTTTTTATCCACTTCACTGAATTTTTTTTTTAGGAGAAAGTTTATACACTATATTTATTGTATTATTTGTAGAAAAATTATAAATAAATATTTTTTTAATCCCACTTTATTTAATATTTTTTTTAAATAAAATAAAATTAATTACTTTATATAATAGTAATAATATCTAGTTATATATATATATATATATATATTTTAGGAACTCCGAAACACCCTGAAACGGTACGCCGAAATAGGCCGATACCGAAATACTTCGTTCCACTGGACAAACCGAAACGGGCTCTGAAACGGAGTTAATAACATTGAAAAAAACCAATCACAAAGCTGGAGATGAAGGACTCGGCGGAGGCGTGGGTCGGAGACGTGCGGCTTGGAGCTTCGATCGGCGGCAGGGATGGTGTGGGTCTGAGGCGATCAGCGGCTGGGATGGCGTGCAACTGAGGCTGGGACGGGCCTAGCCGAACCGGAGCCACCCGCGTTGGCAGCATCGAGGCGAGTTGTGGTGAAGGTGCGAATGGAGGAGTCGTCTTCATCGGAGTTTCAGCGGAGTTGACGATGGTGGCGATCGTACCAAAGTTGACAATGGCGGCTACCGTTCCGAAGTTGGCGATGGCGGCGACCGTACCGGAGTTGACGATGGCGGTATATTTGTGTGTGTCTGTGTGTGAGCTTGAGAGGAGAGGCTTGAGAGATGAACAAGAGAGAGAGTGTGAATAGAGTGACCGATTTGATAAATGAAAAAAAATATAGGAGCGAGTGGTTCGGTTGAATAAAAAATGACTTTTTATTTTTTGCTTCAAGCTACAGTGCACATCTATCTATAGATGTGCACTGTAGCAAATCAACTATATTTTTTTGCTTTTGCTCCATTGCTGGAGCATCATTTTAATGAAAGTAAAGCTAAAATTTAGCATTATTGTTTTATACCACCACTGCTGCAAATGCTCTAATATGGCAAAGCAAAAGTGGCGTGGGCCTTTGCAAATCTGAGGCATTCTCCACAATTGATATTAAGGAGTTTTGTTCCTAAAAGTTGGCTACAGGAGGTTAAATTCTAGTAGTTGGCGTGGCATAGTATTACAAACCAAAAGTGGTGTAAAGACTTAAGCCACCTAGTCATCCAAGGAAGAATTGTCAAAATTTCTCACAGTAGCGTGAAAGCCACTTAAGCCACCCCATGAAGAGAAATTTAGTTATATGTGGGACATGAAAAGCAAGGACTGTTTCTGGTTAGGCCTATCACTTGGTTACCACTCGACTTTCTTGGACTTATGACCACGACATTTCAAAAAAAAAAAGGGCTTTTTTGACCTGTGATTTTTCTTACAAGGGGGTGTCAAGACGCACGACATTTCTACAAATGGGCTTTATCGATCCGTACCTTCTCAACAAAAAATGAAGCATTTGGATGGACTAATCCCCAAACTTGCAAAATTCTCAAGCAATGGGAAACATCAACTAATCACACATATGTCGCAAGCACCACATGTGCTCGAGGGGCTAATGTTGATACCCATTTTCACGACAAGAGCTATTTGTTGATACCCATTTTCGTGACACATTTTCAACAAGCCCGACTTCATTGTGGGCTCAATTCATGTATTATATTTTATTTTATTAAGCATGGCCCAAGCTCATGCAACGTATTGGGGAAATTGAGGAATGATTTTGGTGGGTGTGGGTTAGTTCCCATTGGACCTTTTACATAGGCCTAATCTGTATGTGCCGCGAAGTGGGCTAGGGACGCTGGGGGCATCTAGGGCCCATCAAGGAGGTTCAACGTTAGAAATTTCCACCCCAAATTTTACTCCATGCTCTATGTGACTGTGCCCCTAATTTCAGCCCAACTCCATTTTCCCACACCAAGGCAGCTGACTCTAAGAAAAAGCTGAGCAGCCTAGCCCACTCAGCCACCCAAATGTAGTCTTCCAAGGCCTACAAAGACCAGAGACAGTAGCTATAAAGAGGAGACAACTTTGTTTCCAAAACCATGCAAAAAGCAATCAAAACCTTTCCCTAAGCATAAAACATAATACACCAAGTCATAGAAATAGCATCTGAAAGGTCCAAGGCCTTCCTCCCACCTAAAAACTGGTCACAAGTATCCTCTAAAGCTTGGTATAAATATTCATCACCAGCCCACAAGAAAACCAACGTTTTTCCCTACAAAAAAACCCAAAACTTTAACACAAAAGCCCAGCCAGTTACATAGTGTATGGACAATTTGAAGGCTTGGGGGTGAAAATATTGATAAAGGGGAACTCTCCCTCTCTTTCTCAAGACCTCCTTCAATTTCTTCCTTTGTGTGATTGTGGGCTGAAATTTCTGACTTATGAATATATAGTTTCTACACTTTCTTGTGTTTTCATTTTTGTGTTGGTTTCTCTTTCCATAAAGCACCATTAGCCTTTGTGTACCTCACATTGCGAATTTTGAGCTTGGCTCTCCAAATAATTAACGAATTTAATGAACCCAAGGGGAGTTTTGGGCTCATTTCTGCAATCTCGGCCCTTGTCGCAAAACGTCCTCGACACTTATAAAAGTGTACCATTAAAGGAGACTTTATTTGACTATATGCAGCAGAAGCACAAAGTTTGGTGTTCTTGCGCATTCTTCGTGCTTTCAAATATGCTACAGAAGTGAAGACAAAATCCAGTGCAATGAAAACCCAATTGCACCACAGATGGACACAAAACCTCCAAAAATTGGCAAGGCCACAGCAGTAAGTGGACGTGAAAATAAGACGGATAAGGTAATTTCTCAGGGGAAAACGGCTAGTACCTTTGCTGGATAACATTCTTTCCTCACAGTAGGCATATGTTGGCCTGCAATATATCTATAGGAAACAATTCAATTAAAAGAGGCCTTCAAATCATAATCACTTAAAACGAAGATTTATGCAGAACTAAGAGAGGAAATAATCATAAAAATGTGGGAAGATGGCAGTATAAAAACATCACATTGCAAGAATTTGGTTTGATATAGACAAAAAGAAGGATGAAATTAAAATTATGATGGAAAGGTAATGCATCAGCATCACTTAATAAAACACGAGTAAAGAATAAATGAGAGAGTAAAAGAAGACACGATTGAGAAAGTTTGTGTTCTGTTGACTGCTAGTGATAAAGCTTAATACCAGGGCCTTCACATTTTTCAAGACCTCTTGTATCTGAATGATCATGTCGTTGTTTTCCATTTTTCCAGGAACTCTTCTATTTTCACAATTTGATCTGTACTTCACAAATTGCTTATTTCTATGCCATAATTCTCATCTTTCACATTGCATGGGTGTCCATGAAGTTCTCAGATGTTTGCAGCAATTGTGTTCTGAAATCTATGCTAGACCCTTCTTTTCATTTTATAGCTAACTTCTGATATTTCTTCCTTTACTTAAATTATAATCTCTTCTAAAAGAAATAAAAATAAAAGTAATACAACAAAAAAAATGAAGAAGAAAAAAAAGAAAGAGAGCTAGAAACCAGGAACCATCATGTAATAAACTCTTTATTTATAAGACATTACAAAGAGTACCTGACAACATTTAGTGCGGTGAGCTTTTACTTTGCTCTTATCCTTTCAATAGACGTAAATGCACTTTTAGTCCCTATATTTTAACTTTTTTTCATTTTAACCCCTACATTTTATTTTTACCACTTTTAGTCCCTAAATCAATTTACGCATTCCATTTAAGTCCTTGAAGCTAACTTCCGTCACTAATCTAACGGGCAAGCTAACAGATAAATAAAATAATATTTTTTTTACACAGTTGGTCAATAAAATAAGAGAAGAAATAAGAAATAACTCACGTGAGAAGCACTTACCTACACTTAAAGAATTGAATTACACAGCAGTTGACACGTCCTGCCCCACACGTGTGTACTCACCCACCTCTGGCGCGCAGGTAACCTTTCCCAAATTAGACTTATCCCTAGTGAAAAATCCCACTTCTTTTTTCGTCAAGGAAGAATCCCACTTCATCAACCCAGCCCTCTGCTTCTGCCAAACCCATCTTCATCATCCTAAAGAAAAATCCCACATCTTTTTTGGTCAAAGGAAAAATCCCACTTCATCAACACAGCTCTCTGCCTCTGCCGAACCCATCATCATCATCCTAAAGAAAAATTTCACTTCTTTTTTGGTCAAGGAAAAATCCCACTTCATCAACACAGCTCTCTGCCTCTGCCTCTGCCTCTGCCGAACTCATCATCATCATCCTAAAGAAAAATCCCACTTCTCTCTCAAACCACCACCATCATCAACCATTTCTCAAAACCCATTTCTCAAAGACACTAACTTGAAGCACCATTATCATCAACCATCTCTCAAAACCACCATCTCTGTCAAATTTTATTTGAAGAAATTTGCAGCATAAATTTTATTTGATGCAGCAGCATTTACTGAGTTTATATTCACTGAGTTTTGTTTGAGGCAGCAAAAATTTGCAACCCTTTGTTTTGTATTTACTGAGTTTTATTTAATGCAGCAGAATTTTTTCAATACAGCATATTTCATTTGCAGCAGAAATTTGTATTACAGGAATTTTCAATGCAGCAGAAATTTTTGCAGGCAGAAATTTGTATTGCAGAAATTTTTTTGTATGCAGAAATATTTTTGCAGCAGAAATTTGTATGCAGAAATTTTTTTGCAGCAGAAATTTTTTTGTAGATTCTGTATTTGTGTATGCAGATTTTGTATGCAGAAATTTTTTTGCAAGCAGAAATTTTTTTGCAGTAGAAATTTTTTTTCAGATTCTGTATTTTTGTATGGAGAAATTTTTTTGCAGCAGAAACTTTTTTGTAGATTCTGTATCTGTGTATGCAGATTTTGTATGCAGAAATTTTTTTTGCAGATTCTGTATTTTTGTATGCAGAAATTTGTATGCAGATTCTGTATGCAGAAATTTGTATTGCAGATTCTGTATTGCAGCAGGTTTGTAATGCAGATTTTGTATTGCAGATTCTGTATTGCAGCAGAAATTTTTTTGAATGTATTTTTGGATGCTGAATGTATGCAGAAATTTGTATTTTTTTGTGTGTTTACAAAAGGCTAAAATAACTTGATAACTTGATAAGAATTCATGGATTGAATTCTCATGAGTTTGGGTAACTCTAAATAACAGATTGATTTCATAAGAGTTATTTCTGCTCTGTGGGGACGGGACATGTCAACTACTGTGTGATTCAATTCTTTAAGTGCAGGTAAGTGATTCTCACGTGAGTTATTTCTTATTTCTTCTCTTATTTTATTGACCAACTGTGTAAAAAAAATATTATTTTATTTATCTGTTAGTTTGCCCGTTAGATTAGTGACGAAAGTTAGCTTCAAGGACTTAAATGGAACGCGTAAATTGATTTAAGGACTAAAAGTGGTAAAAATAAAATGTAGGGATTAAAATGGAAAAAAAGTCAAAATATAGGGACTAAAAGTGCATTTACGCCTTCAATCTATCAATTTATCTGACATAGGAAGATGAAAAATAAAATATATTAATTGAGAATGAAATAACAAAAATTCTCAATAACAACAACTTAGCATTCTCATCAAAGAATGCAAAAATGCTAAATCTTAAATTTTAACATCTGAAACCCAAAAAATTCACTTCATCAAAACTTACATATGCTAAAAGATTTGCCATCTTACTACAGTGTATTCTCATTTTTTAGAGCGAACTGTAGCAAGATGTTATAATATTTTATTAATTTATTTATTCTCTCTTTAGCTCTCTCTCTCTCTATCTCCCACATCTCTCTCATTTCTCTGGTTCTCTTTGTCCTCTTTCCTTCTCTCTCTTTCTTATTCAAAACTTGCCACCGGAGTTGGGTTGGACTGATCTGCATGGAGATCGACCTAGTGGTTCGATTGAGATCATACGTTTGAGATCAGCTTGGTAGCGAGGAGAACGGTGTGATGGCATGAGATCGGCGTGGAGGAGATGAACAAGGAGACCAGTGTGGAGATCGACGTGTTGTGTGTTTTCTTATGGTTATTGTGGCCGGTATCTTGTGGTTCTTGTGGTGGTTTTTTATGGTTCTTGTGGTGATGGTTTCTTGGTGGTTCTTGTTGTGACAGGAGCTGTGGCTGTAATCTTGGTGGGTGTTTGGTCCATCTGGGTATGGGTGGTGGGTTTTTATTTAGGTTTTGGTTCAAGTTTGATTCTCGCCGTGGTTGTGGCTGTAGTGTTTGGCCGTGTGTGTGGTTTTGGTGATAGGTTTTGGGCATGGATGGTGATGGGTCATGGGTTTGGTTGGGTTAAGTCGAGTATGGGTGGTGGTAGGTGTTAGTTGGGGTTGAGAACAGGGTGGGTAGGTGGTGGTGGGTTTTGGTTAGGGTTGAGATCAAGGTGGTGTTTTTTGTGGTGGCTGTTGTGGCTATTGGAATTGGGTGAGGCTGGGCTGTGGTGGTGGCTGGTAGTGGCTAGCCATGGGTGCAGGTGTGGCTGTGACTGGGGTTGCTTGGACTGAGAAGAAAGTGGTGAGTTTCATAAGAGCATTCCCATTAAGGATTGTATATCCTAAAAAATGCTATTTTTTAGCATTTATAACCCAAAAACCTGCTCCATCAAACCGTGTATATGCTATTAAATTTACAATCTTGCTACAGTGCGCTCTCATTTTTGAGAGCGCACTGTAGCAAGATTGTATAATATTTTATTAATGTTTTTATTCTCTCTCTCCAGCTCTCTGTCTCTCTGTCTCCCACATCTCTCTCTTTCTCATTCCCTCTCTGTCTTTCTCATTTCCTCACTACCTCACAACAAGATCGTACGCTTGAGATCGGCTTGGTGGCGAGGAGAACGACGTGATGGCGTGAGATTGGTGTGGAGGAGATCGGCGTGGAGACCAGTGTGGAGATCGGCGTGTTGTGTGTTTTCTTGTTGCGGTTTTTTTGTGGTTCTTGTGGTGGTGGTTTCTTTGCGGTTCTTGGCTGTTCTTGTAATGTTTGGTAGGTGTTTGGTCCATTTGGGTTGAAGTTGGTTATGGTGGTTGGGTTGCTGGGTGGTGGTCATCGGAGAAGTTGGGGTGGGTTTGGCTATGGCGTGTTGTGGTGGGTTCAGATCAGGGTTAAGGTCCGGGTTAAGGTTGCTAGGGTGGTGGGTTTTGTGGCGGTTTTGTGGCGGTATTGTGATGGGTTTTGGCTGCGGTTTGTGCCGTGGATTTTTTTTTTTTTAATTTTTTTATTTATTTTGGTGGTTGAGGGTTGAGGTTGAGGTTGGTGGTGGTGGTGGTTGTAGCTGTGGCTGTGGTTAGAGGTGATGAGCTTGAAAAGCTCAGGCCATAGAGGTTTTGAGAGCAAATATCAGAGAGATGGAGAAGCTTTTAGACCGGGTTGAGAAAGATGGAGTGACAGTGGGAGAGAGAGACAGAGGGAGAGAGAGAAATAATTAAAGAAATGAAAAAAAAAATAATAAAGAAATAATATTTAAATGAAGTGTTAAAAAAATAGAAGTTTTGATGTTAGATGTACTGTAAAATGATGTGTTAAATGCTATAAATTTAGGTTTTTAGATGCTAAATGCTAAAATTTTTAGTAGTCTTGATGAAATTGCTCTAAGAGAAAGAGAAAGAGAGAGACGTAGTGGTAAAATAAAAATAATATTATTTAAATAAAATTGTAAAAAAAATAGAATGTTTGATGTTAGATATATTGTAAAATGGGTGCAGCTTACGTCCAGTGCATTGGAGCACTGGACGCGTTGCGATTGTGACACGTGTCCAAAATGGACACATGTCACAATCGGTGAGGCTCCAGTGCACTGGAGCAACTGGACATAAGCCGCACCCTTGTAAAATGGTATGTTGAAATTGATAAAGTAAGATTTAGAGATGTTAAATGCTAAAATATTTGCATTCTTTGATGAGAATGCTAGAAAAACGGAAAAAGTGAAAGAAAATGTTAAAAAAAATACTAACAAATTCGAGAAATTCAGACCAAGTAATACCAGATCATAACTAACGAATTGCTTGAAACTATGAGGTCCTCAACAGTCTCTGGTGTTCTTTTTGGGGGAAAATTTTTAAATTAGGAATGATGAATGAATTGGGCGTTTAGGTATCGTGAAGAAGAATGAGAAGCCAATGGAAAGAAACTAGATCTGCTTTGCTTGTAGAACTCCTAAAGCAAATGGAGAAGGTAAAAGACCCATCCCTTGTCCCAGATTTTGAGCCGAGAATTCATGTAATTAGCACTCCTCTCTCTCCCTGGTTCAATCGCAACGCAGAAAGCAACAAATTGGGCCATACAGAGCAGGTCGAAGCACATCTCTTCTCTTTCTACTCCTGTCATTTCATTCTCTCTCTCCAACATACTCTTCTTCTACTGGGTCTTCATTTTAGCCTTTTTCTAGAGGTATAGTGATAAAATGGTGAGTTTTGGTGGGTGCACAACAAAAACGTCTGTGCTTTGTAGAAAAAAAGAAAAGAAAAGAGCACCATTCTCCTTCTACTATCACTCTGCACCACAAAGAACGAAGCACCATCTTGCCCAAATTTAGACAACTCTTTATTTTAAAAAGTGATTCAAACCTTCAGATGAGAGATATCTCATAAGACGGTTTCGTGATACCTATTGTAGAATATATAAGATTCACATGTCTGAAACTTATGATATATTGTAAGAGAGGTATTTCATGCAACTACCTCATAAATTATTTTATGAGCCCATGAATGACCTTACTGCTTACATAGAACCACACCACATTTGCATTGAAAGGTGTGTTCAGAAACTTTTTTTTTTTTGCTCAAGTTCAGATACTAAAAAATGAAGATAATGTGCTGCACTGCTGCAAAAACATTTTTTTTTTTTTTTTTTTTGATGGTAAGAACACACTTCATTCAAATAGAAGAAATCTGGGTTACATCATGGGCACACGCGTGCTCAATAAAGCTAGGGCATTCCACTAGCCATGCGTTATAATCCACCACATGCAATGCATGTTGGGCGAGTAAATGGGCAGGGGCATTCCCCTGCCTTTTAACATGTGACACTTCTACAGCTCTAAACGTGTGAAGGTCCTGTATAATGCCTCAGACAATGTTTTGGATCGTGGAAGGAACATCACCAACGCCTTTGACTGCTCTGCTGACAAGCTGCAAAAACAAATTATAAACCTTAAAAAATTCTCTCTTTCTAGGATTTTTAAAAATAAAAGACTGAGGAGAATATTGAACTCTTTTACAAGAAAGAATACAATTTTGGCACCCTGCCTAACCTATAAAAAGGCTATTGCTTAAGAATAGATTCCCTGATAGTGCAAAGATCATAGATCATATATAGCTTGCCATGAAGTGTGGCACAAAGGGTGTAGTCCTAGATTTTTGCCTAATCTCACTCACGCACGGTGGGAGATGAACTGAGTTGACCCAAGTCTTTGACAAGTGCATCCAAATCCGTTGAAGAGCTACCACAACCACTGACCGCTTCAAAAGCCTTGTCCCTCAACTCCTTTGCCCTCACTTTAGTGGCACTATCCCCAAGCATTGACCCATCAAAGACCCTTGCCAAGTGGTCCGGGTCAGGCACAGAGTTGGCCCCCTCACACACCCAAACGGCCACGCCCATGTCCTCCACCAATAGCTTTGCATTCACAAATTGGTCCGCCTCCATTGGCCAACCCAATATCATTACCCCTCCCACTATCGCTTCCAACACCGAGTTCCACCCACAGTGACTCAGAAACCCACCCACTGCTTTGTGATTCAGTATCATCAATTGTGGGGCCCATCCCTTTAATATCACACCCCTCCCAGACCCAGTCCCAGTCCCTGTCACTCGCTCCTCAAACCCATCCGGGATAAACCCGACCTCCGCACCCGTTTTCACCACCCATATAAATCGGGTCTTACTCTTTTCTAGCCCGGAAGCCAAACCCTCCACCTGTTGTTTATTCAACAGCTTCTGACTCCCGAAACACACGTACAGAACGGACCCTTCGGGGCACCCGTCAAGCCACGTTTTGACGTGATCATCATTGCCCGAATGAGAATCCGGGTTGCCCCGCCCAACACCGTTGGAAGTGATGCCGACCAAACTTAACGGGCCAACCCCGTAGAGCCGAGAGTTCTTTCTCAGGTAATCCATGTAACGACCATCCAATTCATGAAAGCTGTTAAAAACGCAACCCCAGCTGGCGGTATTGGCGAGCATATCATCTTTGATGAAGAGGGTCTCGGGGTTGGATTCGTTATAGAGGCGCCACACCGAGGGAAGATGGTCCTGCTTAAAGGAGGGCGATCCGGGGAGATCAGGAAAATCAAGGGTGGGTAGAGAACGAAGAGCTTGTGCGTTAGTGGCAGGCCACAAGTTGTAAAGTACGGAGGCCAAAAAGGCACTGACGGAGACGAAAACGATTCTAGGAATGTTGAGTTGGTTGGCGAGACGGAGAGTCCAGCCTAAGAAGAAGTCAGAGATGATGGCGATTGGTGGAGAAGGGTGGGAAGTGAACCAGTGGAGAAGAGGGTCGTAGAGGTTGGAGAGGGCAGCCATGATGGGGAGGTTTCCGGCGTTGCCGACGTCTCTGACGTTCTCGACGCCATGGGGGAGTTGAGGGTGGGGAGGGAAAGGAAGGACAAGGGTTTGGATGGAAGGGTTGGAAGAGAGGAGAGGAGAGAGAGTGGGGAGGTTTTTGGGGGTGACTAAGATGGTGATGGTTAAGCCACGGAGGGAGAGTTGGTGAGTGAGATCGAGGAGTGCAAGCATGTGGCCTTGCGCAGGGTAGGGGAACACCAGGATGTGTGACTGCGAAGAAGAAGAAGAAGACATGATCCTGATGATAGATGGATAGACTGTGGAGGAGACTTTGAGAAAAGAGAGCAGTAAGAGAGAGAGGGAGAGAGAATGGTTTATTATTGGCGTGGAAAGTCCGCCAACATGGACAAACAATAATACAATACAAATAAAGAAACGAGAAGTAACAGGTTTTTATTTTTTTTAGATAAAATTTAATTTTAATTTAATTTAATTTATGCGTATATGTGTAGTTTTTTTTGAAAATTTGAACTCTAACCTTTATTTTTTATATACCACAAATATTTATACTTATTAAGTGACCAATAATCACTGACTACCGTACTAAGGAGACTCAGTAGTAAAAATAGTAGAAGTAAAGACTGAAAAAAAAAAATCATTGTCATTAATTATTAGTGTTAACAACTAACAACTTTACAAGCGGTGTTCTCCCAAGATACAGGTTACATTCAAGACAAAACTTTATACTATATTTACTTCTTTCGTCAGTGCATGCGTGCGTCATGTGTAATAACTTTTGTATGCTGTAATAACTTTTCTAATAAATTTACGTGTAATAGCAATTTGAATATTTGGTTGGTTTTTTTTTTTCTTTTTCCTTAACTTTTTGTTGTACCTTTATTACATAGGGTGGGTTTGGTTCAATTTTTTAAAATGAGTTTTTAAAAAAAGTAAAATTTTTAAAAAGTGCGGTATGAAATTGAGTTTTTTTTTTAGTGTTTGGTAAAAACTGTTACAAAATATTTTTTAAAAAAGTTGAGTATTTGGCTAGCACATATAAAAGTGGCGATTTGAATTATAATTACTAAAAATGACAATGTATATATAAAGGAGTTTATTTCATACTTAAATAAACTACTTAATACTTAATAATACTTACTCAAAAAAAAAAACTACTTAATAATAATAATAATAATAACAATAATAATTTATTGTTAACTAAAATTTGTTGTAAAAATATTTTAAAGATAACCTTACTCTATTATAATTTTTTTTTTCATAAGCTTACTTAAAAAAAAAAAAAAAAAATTGTTCATGCCCTTGCCCCATACCACACGTATAACCAAAACCAACACAACCCTTTTTTCTTTTTTCCATTTTTCCGTTTTTTTCTCAGCCACATTTTCTTCACCTTTTGTCTTTTTTATTTCTCCCTTATCTCTATTTTCCTCCACACACTTCTTCACTTTGTCTTCTTTCAAGTTTCAACACCTCTCAGTCAAAAAAGTTTCAACCCCTCTAAACTATTACTTCATCAAAGGAGAGAGAGTGAGAAAGATTAAAATGAAAAATAGAGAGATCTCGGCAAATCTAGAGAAAATGAAGAACAACAAAGAGAGAGAGAGGCGATCACGGGTCATTGACTGAAGATTAGATCGGAGCAGAGCAAATGAAAGGAAGATACTGCATAAGGGAAGATTTCTCTATATTCCAATTTTTTTTGTTTTGCATTTTGAGGAATCCTGATTCGCAAGGGATTGATTTTTAATTTTTTTTTTTCCTTAGCTGATTTGGGAATTTGTTATAGATTTTTTTTTTTTTTTTTTTTTTTTTTTTTTTTTTGTGTTTGGATTTGGAAATTTGTTATTGAATTGAACCTGGGCTAGACACTATTTTTTTGTGGTCTTTGTAGAAGACGAGATGCTGCAGCACAGCAACATAAAGGAGCAGAAAAAACCATGGGTAATTTAGGAAAAAGAGAAACCCACCAACGGTAATATTTTTGTTTTGAGAAAATGCGTTTGTGCGTTTTGCAACTGCAGCTCAAAGCTGCCGTGCCAAAACGCGCAAGGCCTTCACATTTCAAAATGCAGTTTTTTAGAAAAAGCTGCGTTTAAAACCTTACTAAACGCAAATATTTTTTTTTTTGGGTTTCAAAAAGCACTTTTTGCCAGAGGAAAGTGCAAAGAAACAGGCACATAGATTAATTATTATGTAAGAATAATTATTATTTAAATTAAGGAATAACTATTCTTTTTTAAATTGTTATAATAGCTATTTTTTAGGGCATATAAATAGGTTTTAAAATTAATATATTTCTATAAATATAATTTTTTCTTATACATCATATTTTACAAGCTTTCCATATTTAACATCCAAATTTATGAATATTAATATTTAATAGTTATTTCATTATAATATATTTTATTTATAGTAATAAAAATTACTATTTTTAATGTAATTTTCATTTAGTATACCAAACGTGCTCAATATAAAACAAGTTTTTATATAGAGCTTTAGCTCACACTTTATCACAAGTTACTTAAATGTCAACGGGTAATTGGATTACATCACTTATGAATGAGTCTATCACTTAAAACACTCCAATCACAAATTGACATCTAAATTATTAGTGGCAAAATCTGCATCCCTAGACTTTTTGTAGTATAACATGACAAACATCCGTATATATGAATGAATAAATTCACCTAACAAAGTCACAAACACAGCTAAGGCCATAAATAAACTAAATTGTTCATCTATAGGGTTTTAGTTCGTTTAACTGGTAAAAAATTTTATCGTCAAGCCAAAGATATTGTTTAAACTCGATCTGCCTATATCAAAAACCAATTGGTATTTTAACTCGATAATAAAGAGTGACCATAATGATGTGTCTATAAAAAATTTTGTGACTATGGACTATGGAGTTCAATTTAAGTATCTATAAAATTATATGTTGAAATCTATAAAAATATACTCATATAAACTAAATATTGAATTTTGTATGTTAGAAATAAGTTCAGAAGATATTAAATATTATTTATAATTTACCAATAATATAAATATTCCAATTTGTAGTAAAAAATTATATATTTTTTAACCATACAAGTTTAGTAAATCAAACTTTTATAAATTCACAAATAAAAATTATTTTATCTAATTAACTCACATAATATAATTTCTATTATAAGTGAGTTACTAATTTTTAGCAAATATTTGTAAAAGGGTAAAATATTTTAGTCAAAGTGTTTGTTGTATATAAAAAAAGAATAAGTTAATCAAGTAACTCATGATCAATAAGACTAAAGTAATTCATGAATATGATTGAGTGTTTTTGATAAAAAAATTTATTAAACTTGAACATGTAACCTAGTTTGGGGATGAACTTAAATTCAGTTCATGTTCAAATTAAAATTAAATGACCAAAGATGTTTTGAGTACCACAAAATAAAACCATATGAAAAAGAGTATAATATTAGTGTGAAATCTTCTTTTTCTTTTTTTTTGTGAGAGAGTTTCAACCTATAACGTCCGTTCTTAATGATAGCTCTTTATCATCAGACTAAAACACCAATCAATTTTTGGTGTAAGGGAAGATTGAATTCAATATCTCTTATTCAATCATCAGAAACTTTACTAGTTGAGCTAACTAGAATCATTTGTGAAATCTAAATAGAAAATGCTAACAAATATCCTTAAAGCATTGGTTATCAATCCATTTAAAGAAAGTTTTTATTGGAAAGAAAAAAATAAGTAATTAATGTTTTAACAGCTTTTTTCATTTTTCATAAAAATTGTGTCAAAACTTTCTTAAAATAAATTGTTAACTAATATTATAAAAATTTTGGTGTAAGCGAAAATTGAATTATATATCTCTTATTCAATCATCAGAGATTTTACCAGTTGAGCTAACTAGAGTCATTTGTGAAATCTAAATAGAAAATGCTAACAAATATCCTTAAGGCATTGTTTATCAATCCATTTAAAAAAAAATTATAGGAAAGAAAAAAAAAATATATATATATATATATATATTTTAATAACTTTTTTCATTTTCCATAAAAATTAATGCAAAATTTTTCTAAAATAAATGGTTAACTAATACTATAAAGTCACTCGCTAACTTGACCATCTAAATTGATTGCTCTGTAAAAGAGTGGGAAAATTGTGGTCCTTTGCGAGCTAAATCCGTGTCCCTTGGTAACTTCAAGCCTAGCTAGGCAAGTGGACTATAAATGTAATCGCAGTATTATTGGTCGACGAGGTCAATCTTCTTGTCTTCTTTCAGCCTTTTTTGCACGCTTGCAAAATTTAGTCAAAAATTTCATGATGCCGTAGCCGTCTTCTTCTTCTTCTTCTTTGTCTCTCCTGGAACCAGTTTTCCACATGCTGTGCCGACGGACTTACCAGCATGCTGTGGAGTTATCAAGTGCATCTGCTATATTACAAATTCCTCGCAAATAAACATTAACCCCATATTTTAGATATTATATATATGCTTCAAAAAAAAAAAAAGTCCTCATTATATAAGACTAGATTCTTCTCAAAATAAATATGTAGACGACTAAATTTCTATTTTGAAATAAATCAAACAAGTAAAATAGTTTTATTATTATCACGCTGCAAGAAGGGATAATCACTATTCGCGGAATGCCTTCAATCTACAGTAGACATGGGAAGGCCTCCTACAAAGCTCACGATGGAGGATGTAGCCATATTGAAAGAAAATCATGTCATGCCTTTAACTTCATCCACAAATCCTTTGCCCTCAAAGCCACTAAATGGATTCGTGAGACCTTCACAAAGTTTGACAGAATACGGTTATCTACCAAGTGAACGGAAGAAAGAATGGTTCGACCCAAAGGCATATAGACTGTTAGCCAGAGCAATCTACGGTTTCTCAAAACAAAGGAACCTAGGGAAATTGATTCCAGAAGTCACCGGAGAGAAGGTACATGGCCTTAGCAAAACACAAAGGAAAATGTGGGTTTGGTAGATCAAAGGTTGTAGAAGACTTCTATAGTGTCAGTTTTGTCGACTTATGGCTTTCTGGTCTACTTTGGCGGTTCTGATAGTGTTTGACAATTCATGCGGATTGGTTCCAGGGTAACTGTTAATGTCTCTTACTATTTTCAATGGTTGGTGGCACAGTAGCTATGAACAATATGCTACCCTTTGCCGGCCTAGAACTTCATCCAAGGTCTAGTGCAATAGTCTCTTCTAGATGACATGTTACTCTTTGCAGTCCTATAAGCCCTTTCTTAGGTCTAGTGCAATAAATTCTTTCTGACAACATAATCCTTCTATGGGTACTTAGTGCAGTATTTTTTGAAAGTATGCTATTTTGCCTTTTCACACCTCTTTTTCCTTGTCCATTAATTTCCAAAGATCTCTATATAAGGCCACCCGGGGCATGCCTTAAATTGTACAAGCATAGTCTCCAATGGGTAGCATAATATTCTAAGTGTAGAGAAATTATGCCTTTTTCACTTTTTTTATTTATTTAATTTTTAAATTTACATGCTTTGTTTGTACTAATCTTTTTTTTTTTAGCAGCTATCATGATGCTCTTTTTCAAGGATTCGAAGATTGGTTAAGAACCAGCCTTGTTCATTTGTAAGGAGAAAGATGATAAGGATGCAAAGGCTACGACTTTTATTGTTCGTCCGCCAATAATTGGAAGACTTTCGAAGAGATGGGGCCATAATAACTCTATCCTCTCAATTTGCCGAAAAGGTCACAGGTCGTTCTTTCCCTCTCTACAAATTTACATACATATAAGACTAGTTTGGGCCGCATGTCCTGGCCATGCTAAAAAGAGGAATGATTAAAGTCAAAATTAGATTTTATTTCTAACACACTAAAAATATAAGGGTGAGGTTTAGTAAGGATGGCAATTTTTGCCCGACCCACGGGTACCCAGCCCGGCCTGACCCTAATGGGCCGGATTTTACCCGGTCTGATTAGGAATAGGGTCGGGTATGGGTTTTTTTAATAAAAAAAACCCGAAGCAGGTCCAGGTCGGGTCCAGGTTTTATCAAAAAATCTGAGACCCGACTCGAAACCCAGCTCGGATAAAAACCCGGTACCCTGAAATTACAAAAAATACCCCCTATATATATATATATATATATATATATACACCTATAATCTAACCCTAATCCCTCATTTCTTCAGCAGTAACTCAGAACTCATGCCTCCCTCCCTCAGTCCTCACCCTCACTCCGACACTCCCTCTCCCTCAGCTCAGTCCCTTTTTTTAGCTCACGCAGTCAGCTAGTCACTTCGACACTCCCTCAGCACATGGCTTCACAGCCCTCACTCACTCTCAGTCACTGCCTCACACACACGCCCTCACTCACGCAGTCACGCCATGCCTCGCCTTCTCACTCTCACGGCCTCACTCTTCCTCTGTTGTCCAATTTGTAAAGCTTTTTTTTTATATAATCTCACTCTTTGATGATAAAGAGGCAAAATGTATGATCTATCTAGGGTTTTTGTTTTAAAATTTTGGATTTTTTTTTCCAGTGTTTCATTAAAATTTGTTTGGAGGTTTTGATTGTGTGGTGGTTCATTGAATTTGTTGTGATGATAATAATGTTTATTTGGGTTTTGGGTGGGTGAGGGTTTGGTTTATGGGTTAAGGTGTTTGTGGTGTTATTGGGTTTGTTTTGGTAATTAGGATTGGATTTGATGATAAGTAATACATTGGGGATGTTGAAATCAGTGAAACTAAGTGTGAAATATGGTAGTGAATTTTTGTACACATATCTTTTACTTGATTCAAGTCTCAAAGCATTTTGTTCCCTTGTTCTTTCCCTTCATATCTGCATAATTTGTTTAATGAAAGAAATTGTTTTTTGTTTTTTTTTGTGTTTGTTGGGAATGTAGAGCCTAAAACGGAGATGGAAGACACAAACACAGACACAAACAAATCTGGTTCTTCCTCGCCAATCGGCTCTCCCTTGAGAAATGGACGTTGTCCCTTGCCAACTATGCGGTCTCCTTCGCCATTTTCACGATCACCCTCGCCATTGTCGCCTAGCAGCTCACCCTCAGGATCACCATTAAACAACAAGTAAGTGTTTGAATTTGTAGTTAATCATGTTTAATTATGATTGCATTGATAGAATTTAAGAATCTGTGTAATTATGAATTTGTGCCTATTAATCAATGAGTATGTGTAATAATAAATTTGTGATAATTTTTTTTTATTCTAACTCCCCAACTTCTGAACCAATTAGGAATCTGAAATCCTCAACGGTGGACTTAGTGGGAGAAGACTTAGAGGTAGAGGAACAAGAAGGGGCAGAGGAAGAGGGAGAGCAAGAGCCTATAAATGAGGACTTGGATACAAGTAAAAAAAGAAAGACTGCCTCAAATGTTTGGGCTCATTTTACAAGGAAGAAAGTTGATGGAAAATTTAAAGCCCAATGTCATCATTGTAACAAACTTTACTTGGGTGATTCTAGCCAAGGTACAACTCATTTGCGTAATCATTTAGCAAGACGTCCACAGATGAAGTTTAAAGATATAAGGAATATGCGACAACAAGTCTTAATTAAACAACAAAATAAGGTGGATGGAACTATGAGTTTGAATACTTACCAATTTGATCAAGTTAGAGTGAGGAATAAGCTTGCTCGTATGGTCATCCTACATGAATATCTCATTTCAATAGTTGACCACATTGGGTTTAGAGAATTTGTGGCTGATCTTCAACCTATGTTTAAACTTGTCACAAGAAATACTTTGAAGAGTGACATTCTTAAAATTTATGATAATGAGAGGGAGAAAGCTTTGAAAATGACGGACAAGAATGGAAGTAGGATGACAATTACAACTGATATGTGGACTTTAAGTAACAAAAAGAGAGGGTTTATGGTCATTACTACTCATTTTATTGATCATACTTGGACGTTGCAAAGCCGGGTTTTAAGGTAATTTTTTTATCTATAAATTGAATGTTAAAGACTTTACATTTAGAATGTTTATTGAGTTATGTTATAATTATTCATATTATTTTTCTAGTTTTGTTTATGTTCCTTCTCCACACATGAAAGATGTCCTTACTAAAGGACTTGTTGATTGTTTTTTAGAGTGGAACATTGATAGGAAGTTGTCCATAATAACTGTTGATAATTGTAGTACTAATGATGCCATGATAAGACTTCTCTTGAATAAGCTTGATACTAATTCTCTTATGTTGGGTGGGTCTATGTTGCATATGAGGTGTGCTGCACATATTTGGAATTTGGTTGTTCAAGATGGGTTGTCTCTTATTGGTGATGGTATTGAAAGGATTCGTGATAGTGTGAATTATTGGATTGGATTACCAAAAAGGAGGTAGAAATTTGAAGAAAATACACGTCAATTGCGTGTTCAATGCACCAAAGAATTAGTCTTAGATTGTAAAACTCGTTGGAATTCAACTTACTTAATGTTTTCTACTGCATTGATTTATAAAAATGTTTTCTCGAGTTTGGCTAAACGTGAAACATCTTATACTTGTCTATCACATGATTATGATTGAGAGGTAGCCAAAGATATTTGTGGGAGGTTGGAGTTGTTTCATAGTATGAATGAGTTTTTCTCTGGTCGTAAGTACCCCACAACTAATATGTATTTTGCTTTGGTGTGTGAGTTGAAAATTACATTGAATGAATGGAGTTTGTCTTCAAGTGAGATGATAAGTACAATGGCAGAAAGCATGCTTGCTAAATTTAATTCTTATTGGGCTAATGTTAGTGTTCTTATGGCTGTTGCTACTATCTTAAATTCAAGATACAAGATGAAGTTATTGGAGTTTTATTATTCTAATATTTATGGTGATAATTCTGATTTGGAGATTGAAAAAATTAAGAATCTTTATTATGATTTGCTTGATGAGTATGGAGATTTAAATGAGTCTCCTGTAGATAATGAAGGAAGTTCTCATATGCCTGCAAGTACTTCAAATCAAGTGGCACAAATGAAATTTAGGTTGAGTGGGGCAATTTCATGTTTTGATTTGTTTGTGAACAATAGTTCAAGTAGTTCAAAGAAACATGGGAGTACTAGAATGGAATTTGATCATTTCATTGATGAGTGAGTGTTGAAGAGGAGTGAAGACTTTGATATTTTGGCATGGTGGAAAAGTAATGGTCTTAAGTATCCTACTTTACAAAGGATTGGAAGAGATATTTTAGTCATTCCTGTTACAATTGTTGCTTCAGAATCTGCCTTTAGTACTAGTGGGAGACTTTTAAGTCCACACCGTAGTAGGCTACATCCCAAGACTATAGAGGCAATGATGTGTGCTCAGAATTGGTTATGGAGTGAAATCAATGGTTAACAATTGTCTAATTTCTATTTATAAAATCAAAATTGTGTTTTTATATTTGCTAGTTACAGTTTGATGAAGTTTATTTCATTTTTTAATTCATTGTTGTAGGTTCTTCAACTATATCTGGAGATTGTACATTTCAATCAGTTCTTGATGATGGGGAGCCAAATGAATATGATGGGAGTTGTGTCACAATTGTGGAAGATTAAACATTTTGTACTAATTTAGTAGCTTTTTTAATTTCTTAGCCTTGTTGGATTAATTTGTTGGTTTGTAATTATTCTAAACTTGTGGGATTTATTTTGTAGCTTTTTAATTTCTTGGACTCGTTGGACTTTTGATACTTATTTCTTGGACTTGTTGGATTTATTTTATTTTTATGTTTAGCAAGTGATTTTAGTTATGATTTTGTTGATTAATGATTAAATGGTTATCTTAGCTAGGTGATTTATTGATTTAAAATATTAGTTATGATTTATTGAATTATGATTATGATATTAGTTATGGTTTATTGGTTTATAGATTTATAAGTACCATGTGATTTATTGATTTATGATTAGTAGTTTATGATTTGGATTGATTTGGCATTTGGGCCACATTATCTAGGCTTGAATTAGAATATGCAGGCAAAAATAAATTTGGGCTTCAATTATTATTATTATTATTTTTTTCCTGGTTGGGCTTGGCATTTGGGCCATGTTATCTAGGCTTAAATTAAAATATGCAGACTTAAATGTAGGCAAAAATAAATTTGGGCTTCAATTCTTTTTTTTTTTTTTTGGTTGGGCCACGAATTGGGCTCAATCCCTTAACAGGGCCCGCGGGGGCGGCTCCAGGCCCCGTGAAAAAAATCCACTTAGTAAACGGGCCAAGTCCAAGCCACGGATCTTGGCCTGCGGGTCGGGTCCGAATATGGAAAAACCTAGCCCGAACCCAACCCGTTGCCATTCCTAAGGTTTAGGTCTAGTGCATCCAATGCACTGGACCCGTTAAGATGGTGACACATATCCAAAAGTAGACACATGTCATTATTTCAACGAGTCCAGTGCAACTGACCATTGGACCCAAACCTCATCCAAAATATAAACCATTTAATTTTTAAAGTACTTAGAAAATTTACCATTAAATGAGACATTAATCTAACTACAATGATAAAAAAAAATACACAATATTAAAAGAGACATTAATCTAACTACAATGATAAAAAGAATACACAATATTAAAAGAGACATTAATCTAACAACATGTGCTTTGAAAAGCACTATTTCATAATGTTAAGTAGATATGATGTCCAAAAAGAACCCTAAAATGTTGATTCCAATAGGTAGGCACAAATAGTGAATTTACAAGAGCGCATATTTTTTCCACTTCATTTGCTCATAGAAGACAAAGTAATACTACTATATAGCAATATTGTATCTATTTGTCTTCCTTTATGTGCCTAATTTCATCTTCATTGAATTTCTTTGAGTGGGTCATGAAATGTTGAACTTACGCCAAATCCTACTCGATCTTAACAATGGCTTCAGATTTATCTTTCATCTACAACATTTTTAGCTCGATTTCAAATCCCCTGAACAATTATAACTTTGTAATTGACCAATAAACAAGCACGAAAGTAATTAAAAGGAATGGTTATAATATTAGAAATTGAGACAATTTCAAAGAATTAAAGTAAATAAGAACAAACTGATTAAGTAACATAGAATTGCTATGCATTACAAATTAGAAACAACTTCATGAATCGAACGCATAAGTTGCATCACAAATTAGAAACAACTTCATCAATTGAACACACAACTGTATATTGTAAAAGATAGTTGTCATTTGTTTCAAGTTATCAAAACATAGTAGAGCATATTCAAAAGGAGAATTCATTCACTAACAACATAAATTCTGCAATTAAAATCATCTAGTTACCATTTTGAATGTTGTGGTCAAGGAAGGATGTTTACAGTACTATTCCCAAGTAAATATTTTCTTGATGTTTTTCTTTTCAATTTAGTGTACCAGCAACTCCACCACTTGCTTAGGCATAGTCACCCAAGAGACATCAAGTAAACAAAACACCATTGTCTGCATGTGTTCATGTACAAGAGTCAGCTCAGGCAAGCCAACTTGAGTTCTTGGTGTTGCAACACATGCTTAGCATCCCTGAAAAGGGCTAATTGGAATAAGGAAATTGAGCGAAGATTCTGCCAATCAAGTTCATTAAGGGCAAAGAGGAAAAAAAGAGAGCAAAATAGAGGAAACTGCTATTGCCTAACAGCAAACACACACCAGCGCAAATTCTAAGCCACCTCCAACCCTCTACAGCAGCAACTACAGGCATTTTGCAATCTGTGGTTACAAAGAAGCAAAATTCATAAAGTCAAGAGTTTGTTAATAATAGGATTTTCTATAAAAACCATAGAATAAACTTTTTATCATTACTTCCATAAAAATAATGAGTTCGTGAGACCCTGAGGGTTAAAGTTGGTTAAAATATTTTCCATTGTGTTGATCCCAAGATCAACTGATAGATCGAGCAGAAAAGAAAAACAGGCTGTGTGGCCCAACAATACAACTATGATTTCACAAGTGCAAAACCCAGAACCTAAATTCTACATTTCTACAAATTAACTGTACTTGTAGTTCCCTTAGCTTTCCTTTGGTAAACGGCTAAAAGCTACACACACACACACACATATCAACCATATAGACATCTCAAAATCAAGCTTCATTCATCCAGAAGAGCAAGAGTACGTGACCATTTTCTCTATTGGGTTTACTCTTTTCTACTTTTGTTTCATTGAGCTGTCAACAAATATCATCAGTTATGAATGAATCTTTTACAGGGGCCGATATTTATAGTTGCTTTGCCACAAATGGACACAAACACAATACTCAAATGGAAGGCATAACAAGAGATAAAATCAGAGAAATTAGGATTGAGAAATACCCGAGAATAACTTACAAAGTGTCTCAAACTATGTGGCCCTCAAAATACTATTTTTGTCATTTGATTCTACCTTCTTCTTCTTCAATAAATCTTCTAAATAGGAATGGAATAGAATGGGCAGTTAGGTGTTATGAAGAAGAATAAGAAGAAGCTAGTAAGATGGACTCACAAAAAAAACCAACCTAAACACCACACCAAACGGTGCATATAAGATGGACTCACAAAATGTTTTAAAGCCACCAAAATATTATCCATTTGACCTCTTCACTCTTTTAAATATATAGTTTGGACTGCACTTGCAAGGCACATGCTTGCCATAATAAAGATTAGCAATTAAGGTTAGAGTTAAAATATATTTATAAGATCAACAAAAAAAATTTCATTTGATTTTTGAAATGCTTATAAAAGTGTACCATAAAAAGAGACTTTATTTGACAATATGCAGCAGAAGCACAAAGTTTGGTGTTCTTGCGCATTCTTCGTGCTTTCAAATATGCTACATAAGATCTTTCTCAAAAAAAAAAAAAAAAAATGCTACAGAAGTGAAGACAAAATCCAGTGCAGTGAAAAACCCAATTGCACCACAGATGGACACAAAATCTCCAAAAATTGGCAAGGCCACAGCAGTAAGCGGACGTGAAAATAAGACGGATAAGGTAATTTCTCAGGGGAAAACGGCTAGTACCTTTGCTGGACAACATTCTTTCCTCACAGTAGGCATATGTTGGCCTGCAATATATCTAAAGGAAACAATTCAATTAAAAGAGGCCTTCAAATCATAATTACTTAAAACGAAGATTAATGCAGAACTAAGAGAGGAAATAATCATAAAAAGGTGGGAAGATGGCAGTATAAAAACATGACATTGCAAGAATTTGGTTTGATATAGACAAAAAGAAGTTTGAAATTAAAATTATGATGGAAAGGTAATGCATCAGCATCACTTAAGAAAACATGAGTAAAGAATAAATGAGAGGGTAAAAGAAGTCACGATTGAGAAAGTTTGTGTTCTGTTGACTGCTAGTGATAAAGCTTAATACCAGAACCTTCACATTTTTCAAGACCTCTTGTATCTGAATGATCATGTCATTGTTTTCCATTTTTCCAGGAACTTTTCTATTTTTACAATTTGATCTGTACTTCACAAATTGCTTATTTCTATGCCATAATTCTCATCTTTCACGTTGCATTGGTGTCCATGAAGTTCTCAGATGTTTGCAGCAATTGTGTTCTGAAATCTATGCTAGACCCTTCTTTTCATTTTATAGCTAACTTCTGATATTTCTTCCTTTACTTAAATTATAATCTCTTCTGAAAGAAATAAAAATAAAAGTAATACAACAAAAAAATGAAGAAGAAAAAGAAAGAGAGCTAGAAACAAGGAACCATCATGTAATAAACTCTTTATTTATAAGACATTACAAAGAGTACCTGACAGCAATTAGTGCGGTGAGCTTTTACTCTGCTCTTATCCTTTCAATCTATCAATTTATCTGGCATAGGAAGGGGAAAAATAAAATATATTAATTGAGAATGAAATAACAAAAATTCTCAATAACAACAACTTAGAAAAAGAGAAAGAAAAAGTTTTAAAAAGGACTAACAAATTCGAGAAATTCAGACCGAGTAATACCAGATCATAACTAACGAATTGCTTGAAACTATGAGGTCCTCAACAGTCTCTGGTGTTCTTTTTTGGGGAAAATTTTTAAAATAGGAATGATGAATGAATTGGGCGTTTAGGTATCGTGAAGAAGAATGAGAAGCCAATGGAAAGAAACTATACATGCTTTGCTTGTAGAACTCCTAATGCAAATGGAGAAGGTAAAAGACCCATCCCTTGTCCCAGATTTTCAGCCGAGAATTCATGTGATTAGCACTCCTCTCTCTCCCTCGTTCAATCTCAATGCAGAAAGCAACAAATAGGGCCATACAGAGCAGGTCGAAGCACATCTCTTCTCTTTCTACTCCTGTCATTTCATTCTCTCTCCAACATACTCTTCTTTTACTGGGTCTTCATTTTAGCCTTTTTCTAGAGGTATAGTGATAAAATGGTGAGTTTTGGTGGGTGCACAACAAAAACGTATGTGCTGCTTGACATTTCGGTGTGTTTAGACAGAGACTCACCAAATTTTTAAAACCTACCAAACACTATTCCTCAGGAATCTTCACACATTTTAATATAGTTAATAGAGAGAACTGTAATTCTGTAATACACCATGTACATAATAGTTTCTGTCACCTCAAATCTTTGGGGATTCAACCATGAACATCAATAATAAGCACCTGCACACGCTTACCAGAGTAAATTATTTTACCTCACGGCATAGACTAAAATCACAAACCAAGTTAGAGATTCACAAACGACAAAACATTGTTTCTACTTTCTAGGCTTGCCTTCTACCTAATAAAAGAACTTGAGATAATCTTAATCTGACCGTCTGAAACAGAATCTGACTTGTATCTTCAGCACACTCTCCTATACGCCATGTTGAATGACAAAATTTCATGATGCACTCTAGCCAATGGTTTTTCCACCAGGAACATCATTACTTCTAATTTTATAGTCTGTGCAAAAAAACAGTACATTATTCCTAACTGTTGCTGGCAAAGCAATGACATTGTCAAACAAGTCTAGTGAGTCATATTGGATACATACCTCACATACATTTGTCATAATCTCCACTGCTTTGGCTTGCGAAAATCTGACTGTGTGAAGACAGCCATATCATTTATACCTTCAAAAAGTCTCCTGTAGGCCACATGCCATGAACAACTTCGGTGTGCAACCCATGGGCAAATTATTTTTACACCAAGAACTTAGTAACTTCTAAATTAACAGTGCCTGAAATAGAGGATATTATTCTAAATTATTACTGGCAAAAAAAGTATATAAGTCTTAGCTGATTAATACCTCACACATTTAGAGATACTAAGCTTCACCATTCCACAATTCCCCGTTAATCCACCGAAAGTGGGTAACAGCCCTGCAAACATAAAGAAAGCTAATTGAAAAGAAACCAACATCTAAAGTTCATACTTTCAAAAATATGAAGAAATTGAGAACACAGCCATTGAATGAACCCTGGAGACCAAAGTTAGAAACTTGGATAGCTGCTCTCCAAACAGAAGAAATATACAAATAAGCAACTGATACAATATGTCTTACCATATCAAGGCACTTGCCATTGCACCAAGGCCTGATCTCTCCCAGACTCCACAAAATTGAGAGTTTTGTGCACTAGGTACGACCTTTTTGATGTCTTAACCATATCAAGTCTGGTTTCAGGAAGAATGAACGAGGCAGGTACATAATTCATGCCAATTGTGATATTCTTCCTTTCAACCTGAGAGATATCCAAATAAGGAGGGACCAAGGTACTTGACAATTACAGCTGCACATAAAATCCTTTTGTACTGCCAAGAAAATAGTAAATACAAGTCTCAATTGCAAGAATCAGAGATGACAGAAATGATCTTGTAATATGCACTGTCTAGCCAATAAAATAAGAAAGTTTTGCTTTTGCCATTTGCTAATTGGCCCAGTAGGATTGCCTTTGAAGCTTGTATGGTACAACCATAAATTTAATAGCAAGTTATCCCTACTGACCATGAAAATGATAATTATCTCCAGGCACATGCCAAATCATCAAAGTGTTCATAGATGTGATGCAGATCGAGATCTACTATAATGGTTAAATCAAAAGATTAATGACATATGTAGCCTTCACAAATCAAAAGTGCAATCAAATGCCCTCAACATATTGCTTCAGGCATTAAACAGAAATGGATTGTCTTCTTCGATCTGATTCTTGTAATTTGATTACGTCTAATGTTTTTATCGATATAAAAAAAAAATTAAAAATTATTTAAGAGGATTTATAACCACTTCCTAACTTAATAGAAGAGTTAAAAATTGATTGACAGATACGCATGTAGTGTGATGTTATACTCACATACTGACTTCTTTATAAGCCAAGGAACAGCTCTTTCTATTGGTGAGATGCATGAAAATCATCATTTCTCATGGATCAATCACACAGCAGCCCACATTTGATCATCTCAGCAAGTAGTTCAAAAACAGAATAAAGATCACCTTGCTGATGGAAAGCATTAAGCATCACCTCACAAATTTCTTGATCAGGTGAAATACCATCAGATAACATCATACAGAAAAAATATTTTGCTTCATTTATTAGACACCTTTTGCACAATCTATTGATCACAGCACTATAATCTCTGATTGAAATTTTAAATCCCTTCTCCACCATTTGATGGAAGAATATTATTGCCCTACTTACATCACCTTTTGCACAATGTGCTTTAACTATTGTGGCATAAGCAACTTTTGTCAAACTGACCTTTTGATCCTCAAGAGACAGCAATAGCTTGTCAGCGTCCTTCAGGTCCCCATTTACACAAAGACCATTGATGAGGACATTATATGTGACAGGACTAGGCTCCAGGTTATGCAATAGCATCTCATTGTGTAACTGAAAAGCTTTGCTCAAGTCACGAGCTTTGCAGAAACATTGGATGATAGTATTATATGTAATTTGATCTGGAGTGAGACCCTTCGCACGCATATCCTCAAGTAATTTGACAGATTCTTGCAACTTCCACTGCTTGCATAGTCCTTTAATAACTACAGTGTAAGTGACATGAGTAGGCATTACAGCTTTTGCTTCCATCTCCCGAAGCAATTCGAGCATGCCATCTATGTTTCCTACTTCGCAGTATGCATTCATAAGAGTGGTATAAGTTACCACACTTGGAACCAACCCATGCAGCTTGATGGTATCCAAGAGGCTCCAAGCCTCTTCTAGTTTATTGCTTTTGCAGAATCCATGAATAAGAGTATTGAAAGTGACAATACTAGGAGTAATCTTTTTTTCAGTTAATTTTTGGTATAACTGTACAGCTTCAGCAATATTACCAAGTTTTACATATCCGCCCATCATAATATTATACAGGACTATATCCTCCACCAAGTCACTTGTTATCAGATTATCAAAATACTTCCTTGCCTCTGATATATTTCCTTTCTCACATATACCCAATAAAATGGCACCATGTGTAAAATAATTTGGACAGATTCTCCTCAAGCACATTTCCTCATATAGTAGGATAGCCCTATGGACTTCTCCTTTCTTGCAGAGGCCATGAATGAGGATGGAGTATGTTATAACATCTGGTTTCAAGCCAAGAGCTTCCATTTCATAAAGCAATATCAATGCTTCTTCAAACCGTGCACTTTTGCACAAGCAGCTGAGTAATACACTGTATGAGATGATGCTCAACTGAAATCCCTGAGAAAGCATCTCTTCCCGCAACTTAAGGCCTTCCTCAATATTTCCCATCTGGCAATGCCCACACATTAGAATTGTATAAGTAACAACATCTGGATTAAACCCTTTAAGCAACATGTCTTGGATTACCTTCCAAGCCCCACCCATCAAACCAAGTAGATGAAATCCTTTAGCAAGAATGTTGTAGGTTACTATATTCGGCTCTACCCCATGCTTCTCCATGTCATTTTTGAACTCTAAGGCTTCTTCCATGGAACCTGCTACACATAATCCATGAATAAGAATATTGTAACTGTATGAATCAGGAAGTAGTCCACACTTGAGCATCATACAAAAAAATGACTTTGCGACATCTACAGAACCCAATTTACAGAACCTTGTCATGATGGTATTGAAGGAAACGACGGAAAGACCAGTATCCTTCCCTTGGGAAATTTGCAAGAACGAAACTGCATCTTGTAGCCTGGATTGCTCGCATAGGCCATGTATAAGTATGGAATTAGTGTACTCATTCTCGGGAGTTGCGCTATCTTTGATTTCATTATGCACATCCCACATGATGTCAGTGTGCCTTAAGTTGTGCAACAGACTATTATAAGTTTGTATTGATGCACGCAAGTTGAGATCTTTCATCTTGGCGAGAACAAAGAGGGCATCTTGCACGAGCTGAAATCTCGAATAAGCAAAAGCCAACATATCCCAAACCACAAGATTCGAATCCCAGCCCTGGAAATTATTCAAGAGCAGCTCACAAATTGAAGGTGCAGAAGCAGGGCCTAGCAGAAATTCAGAAGAAGTCTATAAACAACAAAATCATATCTTTAATGTAGGGGTAGGGTGATTATATTATGTAAAACAAAATATCCTATCTAGAAGCAAAGAAATTGAAGACATGGAATTGAGCAAATAAAAATTTAAGCTATAAAAATCATAGAGAGAAAGAAAAAGAATTACTAGTACAATTAAAAGGTTGAAACTTTGGAATTCCTATTATGTAGAAATAGATATACCTTCCTGTTGGACGATTTGGTATATAAGGGAGTGCAAGTCGTTGAAGCTCCTATTTCCCGCCAAAACATGGGAAAGCAAGAATTGTGAAATCTTTCGATCCAGCTCAGCTGGTGGATAGAGACGGGGACGGGGACGGGGACGGGGGCCCACAAATCTTCCGAAGGCGAATGTCCTGAACTGGTGATCTTGGTCTTGGTCGTGGACGTGGTGGAGCATAGCGGCGGAGACAGAGGAGGAGGGTTTGGAGAAGAGGAGGAGGAGGAGGGAAGAGAGAATTCGGAAATGGAGAGGAGGTTTGTTCCATTGGCATTGGCATTGGTGGAGTTTTTTGAGGAGCATTTGGAACTCGCCTACGCGCTACGCCTGCGGCGGCGGTTATCCCAACTGGTTTTCTTGATGTCAGGACCTAATCAACCCACCCAAACACGGTGTCGTTTTTTAGAGGGTTGGTCTTGGTCCCCTCAAAGGTTTTACGGGTCGGATATGTTGGGCTAGAACGACGGCCCCAGTAACCAAGCCCGGCCCAAATCCCATGGATAAGGCCCAGACTGAAAATGAGGGGCAAAGGCCTAATAGGGCTGAGAAGAGCTGATGAGACTCGCTGTACCGCAGTCAAGTCTCACCTTGAGGACCGATAAAGTAACCGAGAACAAAGAAAACAAAGTGAGGAGCTAGGAAAGGTGAGCGATATTCACCTCCACATTAATTAGATACTCCAATATAATATGAGTTGCATTAAATGTTTTTTTTTTTTTTTTTGAGAAAGAGCTGCATTAAATGTTGAATGACCAATCAAAATTATTTTACATCTTAATTAAAAGTTCAATTTCATCATTAAAAGAAATGAGAAGACGCTTAATGAAACAAACACTTTCTGACATCCAGCATAACAACTCACTATTGAGAGATGAACTAAGTGCATAAATAGGGTCTTCCCCTACATTTAGATGGGATTAGAAAAATTGAGAAGAGAGAGTGTAAGAGTTTCTAGAGAGTATTTCTATTTGTTGAAACTTGCTTATAACTTCGGCAACAATATATTTGTGTTTATTAATCAGAAAAGTGTTCATTCATGCTTTGATTTTTACTTATTTAGTCCTCTTATTATGGATTATTCTCTTGTTTTATAGATTAGTTGTGACAATTAGAACCTTCGAATTAACTTTCGGTTTCATATTTAGATTTTTTTTTAACTCCACATACACGTGTGTATGCTTTTTTAACAGTTAAAAAAACATATTCCACCTCAAATATCGTAATTAATCTAGCATATTTTATGTTTATCTCTCTTATTTATTACAAATAACTTTAAGCGATTTACTTTCAGTTTGCTCTTCATAAAACCAATTAACCAAGTCTACCAAATGAAGAAAATAAAAAAAAATTACCTCTGAATTAAAGCTTGAAAAAACTCATAGGATTTCTTTTCTTGCAAAAGCTTTGGTCAAGCACTTACGGTTTTTAGAAAATAATAATAATGATAATGAGCTTTGGTAAGGCTTGCACAAGCTAATCACAACCTGATTGACTCTCTAGAACTAAGAACTAAACTTACCGCACGACGAACAATTAGTTAAAATAGTTTTGTAGATCAAATTTGACTAAAAATACTACTAGGCTGGTTCGAATGTAAGGGGCTAGCGCTAATCAACCCACCTAATATATATAACATATACATCTAGACACACACACACACGAAGGAATTTGAATAGTAAAAGTTTAACTACACATTAAATGAAATATTAAGTTCCAATTCCCAATATATATATATATATATATATATACATTAAAAGATATTAGTTAAGTTACAAGATTTTTTAACAATAATTAGATAATTACAACAATAGAAGATGGAGATTTGAACCATACTTTAGATTAGTTTTGAAACTTAATAAATTATTTTATGATAAAACTCAGAAAACCTAGATCAATCAAGAAATTTGATTAAACTAATAATCGTTTGGCTTTTTTAGAACTAGATTAAAAGAAGCGGACATCACTATACCCTTGGGTATATCATATGAACCCCCCAATGAAAAAATTGAAAATGAAATGAAACAAATGATGGAAAAAGAGTGAGGGTCGAAATATAATTATTAGTTTCACTTCTCTTTTTCTTTTGTTGATAGTTAATGATATAGATAGGGTTGACAAGGCCACTCGACTCCTAATCAACCCAAGCAATCAAGAGTATGCAACAATTATCAATATCAAAATTCTCTCCTAAGGCATGACATTTATCTCACCTCCGTCATGAACACAACAGTTAAAAATCAAAAAAAGTTTCATAACAATACACCACGAAAACCTAGCATAAGTCAGGATCTCATGCATTGATTTAGGTAAGAGAGAGTGAATGCTTTCAAATTCCTTGAGTTTTGTCTTAGAAAAAAAGTTATTTTTGACTTAAACATCAAAGGGGCCTTGGCACCACACTGATTTCATTTCAATAGAGTGATTTATTGTAAGCGTTTGTCATTTAATCTGACTATATAATCAATTGCATCATCAATTGATATCATTAAAACTCCCTCCACCCACATGCAACAAATGCAGCTTTGCAAAATTATGCATATTTTAAATTAGCAAAATAAACATAATTATCTTTCAAAAATATTCCTAATCTTAGGTTGATAACGTATGTTAAAAATTGCCCTACACTTGCAGTCATCCTTTGATACTAGATATCTTATAAAACTTTTTTTTTTTTTCATACAAAATGCGTTTGGTCTATAAATTTTCATAGGGGGGGACAAGGGAGTGCTAAAATTTAATAAACATTGTTTACTTAGTCTTTGTAATTTTTAAGACTAAGTGTTTAACATCTCAAAATGTTACACTTAGAGTTTGAATATTATGGCAGATATATAAGATTTTGAGTTTGAAACCTTTTTTATTTTTTCCTGCAATAAGTAATAATTTGGTGTGTGTAAGATAAGAGCACTAAAAAGGTCTTGGATAACTCGTTTGTAAAATAAATAAATAAAAAAAGTGCTTTTTGAAGAGATTGTTTGTGTATAGAGATTAGTTAGAGTTTCAAAATATCTTCTCTGCAAATTGAAGCGCAGGGAACAGTAGTGACCCCATTGCACCTTGAATACATGCCTTGCTACCAAATAACCCCATAAATATTTTAATAAAATAAAATGGGGAACAGTTCTAAGAATAATAGATGGCATATCTTTGTTTCACCCAAAAAAAAGGATGGCATATCTTTGTCTATACAGGCAACAGGTATTTCTCAAACCTTAAGGACACAAGACAAGAGTAAGAGTTAAGAATAAACCGGACCCATTACACTTACAATGAGACAAACATCACAACTAAAAGGGTTATTATTAGAGTTAATTTCCTGTGACTTGGGGACTACCAGTAGCACTACAGCTACAAGTCCACCTCCATTTTCACCCTATTCCCTTTTTTTTTTTTTTTTGGTAAAGCACCCTATTCCTTTTGTTATTAAGGATTGGTTGTGATTTCTGTGTCTTCATGCAAAAAAAGAAACATCCCAGTAATAATTACAGAGAACCATTTATTGGCCTATATATTTGGATGTGTGATGTAAACATGAAGTTTTTAATTCACCTAACTAATTTTTAAATAAGATATTTGAGGATGAGTGTACCTTACCATTAATACAAAATAGAAAGGAGAAAAAAGATGGCTCATTTGGTCCATATCTGAGTCCAGTCTGTCAGGGTACATACATTGGGAGCCTATACTATGCTTAAAAACTATGCTTTCCCCAAAAAAATTGATGTGTTTCCCATTGTGTATGCTCTTACAAATTTTGCTTAAAACCTAAGGAGCAAATGGTAATCCATAATTGTGAAACTCACATTTCACCAACCAACGTTTAAGTACTGCTCATCATGGCACCAACTCCTTTTAAAACCCCTCTCAACCCACCTTTACATCTATCCTAACTAAACCATAAACTTTCATCTTCTCCAAGCATGTCTAAAGCAAACACAAGAAGACATGATTTGGAGAGGAACAAACTCTCGAAAGAAAAAGAGAAGCCAAACCAAAGCATTTTGTCCAAACACCTTAAGAGAATTTACCCAATTGGGCTTCAGAGAAGCGGTTCATCGTTATCCTCCCTATCATCCTTATCGTTGTCTTTGTCACAGAACTCGAATGACTCTTCGCTTACAGATTCTACTACTCCACTGAACCAGAAGATTTCTTTAGCATTAAGACTGATTGCACCGTCTGAAAGAAGAGAAGCCCCCTGGGCAAAAACCGTGAAGCAGCAAAGTCAGGATACTAGTACTGGGGAATTGAGGAGGTGCAACTGGATTACAAAGAATAGTGGTAAGCTTTAGAATACTAATTTATCAATTTCCAATAACATTTGATTTACTTTTCAAGCATTATGGAATGGATATGGCTTTGTTAGCATGTAAGAAGCTATATACATACATACATACATATATATATATATATATATATATGTGTGTGTGTGTGTTTATGTATATGTATATATATTAAGCATGCAGTGTCTGTAGAGAGTATGGCATCTGATAAACGTTCATGTCAAACTGCTATAGCTTCTTGCAGTGTCTGTAGAGTGTATCTGTGTATGGCATGTGATAAACATTTGTGTCAAACGAATTTGAAGGCTATAAGATTCACACAGCTGCTCCTAAACTAGTACTTGTGCTCTTGTTTCTATAATCTCCTGAGCCTATTGCTCAATTGCTTCAACATTGACATAGCATTTGGGATGTGGAATTTGCTTAAAAAGAAAAGAATAGTCAAACTTGTTTAACAAAGAAGAAAGTCACCTAGCTTTCATCATAAATTAAGAAGGGAACTATTTAGCATATTATGGTAATTCTTCTGTTGAAATTATAAATTTAAAACTCCATGAGTTGAAATCATGGCTTTTATGGCAATTCTTTATTTAGCATTCTAGGTACAAAATAAAGAAATTCTACTTAGAACTGATTATGTTTTATACAGATAAAGTTTACGTGGCATTTCACGATGAGTGCTGGGGAGTTCCAGTTTATGATGACAAGTAAGTCCTTCGTAATTTTTTTAATGGAAGTCTACTACTAATTATGGAGTGATTTGCCAATTTTAAAGTAGTAAATTATCAACAGCCAATTGTTTGAGCTACTTGCAATGTCTGGTATGTTGATGGACTACAATTGGACTGAAATCCTGAAAAGAAGGGAACTATTCAGGTAACAGTGTTTGTACCACTTGAATTAAACTTGCACAGCTTAAAATTACTTGTTTTACAAATTGAAAAGCAATGTTAATATAATTTTAAACAATGTGGGATTGAAAATATTGATTTGTTCTGTGACATAGGGAAGCTTTTGGCGGATTTGATCCTAACTTTGTTGCCAAAATGGGGGAGGAAGAGATTACAGATATAGCTTCCAACAAGGCTATCATGTTAACAGAGTGCAGAGTGAGGTGCATTCTAGACAATGCCAAATGCATATTGAAGGCAAGCTTAAAAATTTTGACTCGTTTGCATATTTCCTCAGCTGGTTAATATAGTACTTGATAGGTTGCTCATTGTGCTCAATTATGACCTCAAATGTAGATTGTGAGGGAATTTGGATCTTTTGGTAGCTATATGTGGGGTTATGTGAATCACAAACCAGTGATCAACCGGTATAGATACCCAAGAAATGTTCCTCTGAGGACTCCAAAAGCAGAAGCTGTCAGCAAGGAATTAATAAAGCATGGATTTCGGTTGGTTGGGCCAGTGATTGTGTATTCCTTCATGCAAGCTGCTGGATTGACGATTGATCATCTTGTTGATTGTTATAGATACAGTGAATGTGTAAGCCTTGCCGAAAGACCTTGGAGGCACATCTAACATGGATATGGGGTTAATTATATTTGCCATTTCCTAACAGTTAACCTTTCGGGATAATTGGTAATTTATCACAGTATCAAAGCTGGTGGCCTGAGTTGGAATCATGTTTACATTTTACCTCCTATTTAAAAGCTTAAGCTTTGTGGAACAACTAGTAATTTATCATATGGATATGTACTAATTCTGTAAAAGAAGAAGCAAATAGTAATTATTACGTTGTGTACTTGCAAGTGGCAACATGTAGAGGATCTGAGCGCTTGTTTTTTTACAATATAATTCGGTTGTACTTATGAGAATGACAAGGGTGGTGAATATGGACCATATGGTAATGCCTTAATAATAACGAACAATCATAGATCCTTTTTTGTATGGTAAAGCTTTGTAAGTTGAAGAAGTTCTGGTGATTCAGATTGATTATTAGGACAGCCGTTTGGTTATTTTGGTTTGTTTCTCTCTCTCACGCAGGCATGCACAAATGTATATGTTTAATTAAGTTTTCATTGATAATAAAATTGCAGATTCTTATGCCAACTAATTTGTGCACCTAATTCTCAAAGTAGCAATAAACAAATGCTTGTTTGAGAGCAACAGAGAGTCCATGCAAGTCAACGATTCTCAAAGACAAATTAGTAAATTGACCTCTCCTCTACTCCAGACTAGATCTCCAACTCTAAGGCCTAGATTGGCAGGCTGAAAGCCCTTTATCTAGTCTAGTGGACTTAATCAAAACCGAAATTTTATGTTCTTCTTCCAATACGGTCCAGAAACTCTCCCAAAAGCCCAAACAAAGTCATGAATAGGAGGAACCTGCACTGATTGGTGGGGTTAAAGTAACAAATGATATCTATTAGAAATGAGACATCCAGAAAAAACCAGGGACCCATAATTTAGTGGTATTGTCTGAATCTTCTAATGAGAAGATTTTGGATTTAGCACCTGCCTCTCTCACTTCTTGTAAATGAATAATTAACTTTCATTGGGGAAACAAACAATTCAAAAAATAATTAAGGAAAAAAAAAAAAAAAACTCTAAATTGAGGAGGGACGCTCCTAAAATGTTTTGTACACAAAGCCCAAAATTGTTCCCAGCAAAGTCCATCAGGGAGATCCAATTTAGTTATTATTGGGGCAGTAGATTGTAGATGCATAAAGTTAGGTGATGCGCAACTGAAATCAGGTCTGTACGTAGCCCATTCCATATGTCCTATATATACGTTTGGCAAGTAGGTTTATCATATCTGTACGCACCCAAAAAGTGGCCAGTGGGCTGGACGACCGTTGGGCTTACAATCTATTTCTATTATGAGTTTGAAGTTCTCCTACTATGGGTAGTTCAAAATCCTGAGGCTGTTCGTGCACTCTTTCACTCTTTTCCCTCTTCCCTCTGTTTTTTCCCCCCAATCTTCCAACCCCCTTTCCCTCTGTTGTTCTTGTATTTATAGCTTCTCCATAGTGGGGTGGTCATCATCACGTTGTGGTAAGTGCGGTGAGAGGTCCAATGTGATCAAAGGTAAGTGGGTGGTTTGGTGATGGTGGCCTTGGAACTTGGTTCTTCCCTAAATGAATGACACGGCAGCCTTGATCCTCGGGGAATTGCCGAGAAAGTAAAATCCATAACCTCCGCTCATTCCAAATTTCATGATGTACGGGACAAGAGCTCGGCACGGCCCTCGTTGGGATATCTGGACTAACGATACGTATGGTTATGGGCCGGGCCTTTTGGATTAATTGGGCCAGGGCCCAAATGTTGTTCACAGACATGGGCCCAAAAAGCAGGCATGGGGTTGGGTGCCATACAATAGCCCCCCCTTGATTCATGCTCGGCGCTCGGCGTGAATCAAGGAACTTCCCGAGGTTGTAGACCGCGGGTGCTCGGGGATTTGACGTCTGGGATCTCTCAGAGCGTCATTAATTCTGCTGCCTAAAAAGGTGTGTCACCGCTGGCTGTCTGGATAAACCGTCATCATTACCTGACGCTTCGTGAACCGGCGCGGCGCAGGCTTTAGGAGGCGCGGGAATCGGAACGGTTGCTAATTAATTCTCACAACGGCTAATTAATTGCTACATTCTTCCCAGCGATAGCCTATATAAGGTTAGTTCTGAACTATTTTGCCACTTTCTGCTCTTGCTTTCTTGTGATTCCTTCTCTGCCGAGCATTCTTCCGTGCATTCATACTCCAGCCCAGAATCCTCTTTCACCTTTAGAACCCAAGTAAGTTCTTCGCACCTCTCTCCCTTTTTCCCTTCCAGTTTTTATTCGTTATCCACTAGAGTTTTTAGGATGGGGTACTCGTATCTCCTAGACACTGCAGCGGCCCTGGCCACTTTCAGGCAGGCCTTTAATATTCCTGATGATGTGGAGATTGCCTATTGCCATGAGAGCGAAATGGCTCTCCACAGAGGGGGAAACACTGTCTTTTTCCCTTTGATGTCCATTTTAGAGGGTGGGTTGAGGTTTCCCATTGATCCTCTCTTAGTCAACACCCTTAGGTACTACGGGCTATGCCCCGACCAGCTCCCTCCCAACTTTTATCGGGTGGTGAGTTGCGTGAGGCGTTTAAACCAACTTTTTGACTTGCAGTTAGACCACCATGATATAAACCACATGTATAGTTTATGTGGGGTAAAGAAAACCAATTATTATTTAAGAGTGAGAGACATGAGGGTACGGCTAATCTCCTGCCTACCTGACTCGAACAGAAATTCTGCCGGGGAATTTGTTAGGGTGCGCGGCAACTGGTTTGCCGGCGGTTTCCCTTGCCCCCTCACCAGGCGTGAAGTTGGTTCGTTCCACTCACTCGACTTGTTTTCATTTTGCTTTTTACTATGCTGCCCGTACCATTGTTTTTGTTTGCGAAGCCTTCTTATTGATGCTAACAATTATCCGTGTTGATATGCACAGACGGCAGAGTATTCGTCCCGGACCTCAGGGTTGTGCACGTGCGCGACTTAAACTTCGTGCTACGGTCCGAGATTTTTGTGCATAACGACGGGCAACTCCGAGCGTCACATTTGATCCTCGGCGTCCAACTAGTGTATACCACCTGGCAAGCCTTCGGCCAGGCTTTATTGGTAGACAGCCCCCTCTTGCCCTATATCGACGTTCGGCATCCGAGCTTCCTTCCTACAAAGTTTTCAGTAGGAGAAGCCCGTGAGCTCGGACCACGTTACATCTGCTCGGACGAACGTCAACCGTTACGTGACGAGTCTGCCGAGCGTGTGTCCCGGGCACGCCGAGAACGCGCACACGAGCAGATCGAACAGGAGGCGGCCGCTCAACCAGAAGGCCAAATTGACCAAGAGGCTCCTCAACAAGAAGTTGAAGAAGTAGCTGCCGAGCCCGAGCCAGTTCAAATTGGGGAGATGGTGACTCGAAGGACAATGACCATCAACCGGTTCATCCCCGAGGCCGGACAGGCAACTGAGCAGCAACAGCCCCAAGGGGGCGGACGGACCCCTCCTCCTCCGCCGGTAGCACGGCAAAGAAAAAGGCAAAAGACAACCGAGCAAACTGTAATCATTCCTCCCACCGCAACAGCGAAGACTCCTCCTCGGCCATCCAGTGGCATAGTGATCCGAGAGCCCGTAACCCGGACGGGGACAAATGTAGCATCCTCCTCCCATGCTACACCCGCCTGGCAGCCCTCGTACATGCTGGACGGCAAGCTTCTTCCTTCAGACGCCAGCGTTCATGTTTGGGCCAAGGGTGCGGGTGGTCACGTCGCCCAGTCTTTGGCACGGGGCTTGCTGCTTCCGGAGGATGTGCGGGCTTTCGAGGAGGGCACGGACGAGTCCATGGCCCGGAGACTGCAGTGGCATACTATCGCGGTTAGTGAATTCAAACTGCTCTTTGTTTTTCTTTTCCTTACATTTTTTGCTTTTGATTAACTGGGATAGGGCTTCTCGTTCATATTTCATTACAGGCCGCGCAACTGGCATGTATTTTGGACAGACGCGTCAGCGACCTTGCCGAGGATGCCGGCCGAGAAAGGGCTCTGAAGGATGTGGCCGATGTTAATGCCAAGGAGAAGGCCATAGCTGCTGCGGCGGCGGAGAAGAAAGCGGCAGCTGCCGAGAAAGCGAAGGCGGAAGCCGAGAATAGATATGCGGAGCTGCAGAAGAGCATGGGGGACATAGAGCTGAGGCTAGCGGAAGCCGAGAGCCTAGGGACTGCTCGCGAGAAAGAGCTGGCTGAAGTCCGAGCAGCCCTTGAGGCGAGCGAGAGCAAATGGTATAATGAGGGTTTTGCCGATGCTGAAAACTCGGCGGAACCGGTCATAAAGGCGGCTCAGAAGCTCGGCTTCCAGGAGGGTTGGATGGCTGCCTTACAGGCCATGGGGGTCCCTGAGGACTCCCCTCTGAGGAACGTTGCACAAATCCCGTTCCCAGTTTCTTCCCCAATACGAGAAGCTACCCTAGGGCCCCTTGACGAGGAGGAGACAACTAGTCTGAGGGAACTAGTGGAACAGATTGATGCTCACGCAGAGCTGGAAGAAACCGAGGTGGCCAGCCAACTCCGTACTGGTGATCAGCTCGACCAGGACCCCATGCAGACCGAAGCCCCCGCTCAACCTGCTGATTCATCCGCCTAAGAAGAAGTTTAAGTTTCCTTAGTTTATTTCTTAGTTATCTTAGCACTTATTATTACTGTTATTCAAATGATTTGCCTATGTCACCGGGTTGTGGTGACTGAACAATTCTTAACTTCGTTTTATTTTGCCTGTTATGGAACAGTGCTTTACTTCGGCTTATTTTATTTTGTTATTATCTTCTTGAAGTTGTGAATTGGCATAGCGTTCTATAGATGGAGAATTTTTGTTTTTGTACAATGCCTGCCGTACGGCTAAAGCGTATTGGTCGGTTGAATTTTAACTTGGGTTTCCTCCCGGGGTAGTTTTAGGATTTCTATTTGCACGTGTCCAAGCAGACTTTGTCCCTTAGGAAAAATTCTGAGGTCTCTTACTGATTAACCATGTAAATCAAGCTCAGCAAAGGGCCCACCCTCAGATAGATTTTAGGGCTTCGACTTGCTCGGTAAAAACATTTTTGCCCGGCAGCTGGCCTCTGCGTTAGAATGAATTTAAGGTTTTCGCCTGCTCGGCAATATCATATTAGCCTGGCAGCAGGCTTCTGTCTTTTAGAAGTAAACTAAGGTTTTCACCTGCTCGGCAATAATGTATTAGCCTGGCAGCAGGCTTCTGTCCTTTAGAAGTAAACTAAGGTTTTCACCTGCTCGGCAATATTGTATTAGCCCGGCAGCAGGCTTCTGTCCTTTAGAAGTAAACTAAGGTTTTCATCTGCTCGGCAATAATGTATTAGCCTGGCAGCAGGCTTCTGTCCTTTAGAAGTAAATTAAGGTTTTCACCTGCTCGGCAATAATGTATTAGCCCGGCAGCAGGCTTCTGTCATTTAGAAGTAAACTAAGGTTTTCACCTGCTCGGCAATAATGTATTAGTCTGGCAGCAGGCTTCTGTCCTTTAGAAGTAAACTAAGGTTTTCACCTGCTCGGCAATATTGTATTAGCCCGGCAGCAGGCTTCTGTCCTTTAGAAGTAAACTAAGGTTTTCACCTGCTCGGCAATAATGTATTAGCCTGGCAGCAGGCTTCTGTCCTTTAGAAGTAAACTAAGGTTTTCACCTGCTCGGCAATAATGTATTAGCCTGGCAGCAGGCTTCTGTCCTTTAGAAGTAAACTAAGGTTTTCACCTGCTCGGCAATATTGTATTAGCCCGGCAGCAGGCTTCTGTCCTTTAGAAGTAAACTAAGGTTTTCACCTGCTCGGCAATAATGTATTAGCCTGGCAGCAGGCTTCTGTCCTTTAGAAGTAAACTAAGGTTTTCACCTGCTCGGCAATATTGTATTAGCCCGGCAGCAGGCTTCTGTCCTTTAGAAGTAAACTAAGGTTTTCACCTGGTCGGCAATAATGTATTAGCCTGGCAGCAGGCTTCTGTTCTTAGGGAAAATTTAAGGTTTTCACCTGCTCGGCAATAATGTATTAGCCTGGCAGCAGGCTTCTGTTCTTAGGGAAAATTTAAGGTTTTCACCTGCTCGGCAGAGGCGTTTCGGCTGACAGGGATAATTCTAATTTGAGAATTCAACCATATCTATATATACGTACTATTATTTGCATCATTCGAATAATTACAACAGTTCACATTACTTCAAAGCCTTGAAAACGATCAGTTAGTAGTAAAATTTCTTCAAGTTGTTGGCATTCCATGGTCGGGGCAGCGGTCTCTCGTCCAATTCTTCCAAGAAATAGGCTCCCGAGCCGGCCACAGGTGTAACCCTGTACGATCCTTCCCAGTTTTGAGCTAACTTGCCGGAATTTGTATCTCGCATGCTCCCTACTGCCCTCCTTAATACCAAATCCCCGGCATCAAATTCTCTCGTCCTTACGCTGCAATTATACCTTCGGGCAAGTTTGTGCTGATATTCGGCGAGCCGTATAGCTGAAGCTTCTCGGTATTCTTCTAACTTGTCCAAATGCTCGATCAGTAGGCCGTCGTTCTCATCAGGATTGAACCCGAGCACTCGTCCGCTGCACAGACTTATCTCAGTTGGTATTACTGCTTCGGTTCCGTAAGTGAGGGAAAATGGTGTTTCCCCCGTTGACCTCCTGGGTGTCGTTCGGTAAGCCCACAGAACGCTCGGCAGCTCCTCGGCCCAATTCCCCTTTGCGCCTTCTAATCTTTTCTTCATACCATTAACGATTACCTTATTCACTGCTTCGGCCTGGCCATTGCTTTGCGGGTACGCAGGAGTGGAATACCGATTTCTGATGCCGAGGTCTCTACAGAAGTCCTGGAAAACCCTGCTGCAAAACTGCAGGCCATTATCGGAGATGAACGTATTTGGTACACCGAATCTTGTAATTATATTCTTCCACACAAATTTCTTTATGTCCACATCTCGGATATTAGCTAGAGGTTCAGCTTCCGCCCATTTGGTGAAGTAGTCCACGGCTACCACGACGAATCGCCGATTTCCAGTTGCTCGGGGGAAAGGCCCGAGTATGTCCAGCCCCCACTGTGCGAACGGCCATGGGCTACTAACTGGGTTGAGGTAGCCAGCTGGTTGGTGGATCAGGGGCGCATGCTTCTGACATTGCTCGCATCTACGGGCATACTCGGCGGCGTCTCTCTGCATCTTGGGCCACCAAAACCCCTGAGTCATTGCCCGGTGTGCTAAAGATCTCCCGCCAACGTGGCTGCCGCACACCCCATCGTGAAGTTCCTCTAACAGTTCTTCTACCTTCGCCGGGTGTAGACATAAAAGATACGGCCCCCCATATGATCTTCTGTACAGCTTTTTCTCTGGCGACAGCCAGTATCTCGAGGCTATTCTACGAATCTTAGCCGCTTCTTTTTCATCGGTCGGGAGCTTATCATCGGCTAGGTATGTCACGATAGGGTCCATCCAACTTTGCCCGAGCATCGTAACCGGTGCAACTACTGCCCCCGAGCTGCAAGAGTTTACGTTGGCCGAGATGCTCGGCTCTGGAACCAATTCCACTCTTACAAGCCGAGGTATACCTTCTGTTATGGACGAAGCTAAGGTGGCGAGGGAATCGGCGTGCTTATTCTGGGACCGAGCCACCTGTATCATCCTTACGGTGCCAATTTCTGACATAGCCTGCTTTCCCCGTTCCAAATATGCCTTCATCCACGGATCACGTGCCTCGAACTTGCCTTGGACCTGATTAACTATTAGGCGTGAGTCGGTGTACACTTCAACATTCCGGGCACCGACCGCCGAGGCTACCCTTAGTCCGGCTAATAAGGCCTCATATTCGGCTTCATTGTTTGAGGCCTTAAATCCGAGTCTGAATGAATGCTCCAATTTTATTCCTTCGGGGCTGATCATGACCACACCTACGCCTGACCCCGAGGAGTTGGATGCGCCGTCCACATATACCTTCCACGTACAACAATTCAGCTGGCAAATCATTTCTTGCGGGGCTCGGGGTGAAAACTCCGCGACAAAGTCGGCCAGGACTTGGCCCTTGATCGCCTTCCTCGGTCTGTACCGTATGTCGAAAGCCCCCAGCCGGGTTCCCCACTTAGCTATGCGTCCCGTGAAGTCGGACCTTTTCAGTAATGACTGTAATGGGTACTGTGTTAGCACATATATGGTATGTGCTTGGAAATACTGGGGCAATTTCCTTGTAGCATGCACAAGTGACAACACCAATTTCTCCAAGGGTAAGTATCTAGTCTCCGGTTCTGCTAGAGTTTTGCTGATGTAATACACAGGCCTCTGTGTACCCCTGTCGGTTAGTAACACGGCACTCACTGCATGTTCGGAAACCGAGAGGTACATATAAAGTTCTTCCCCGGGTTCTGGTGCTGCCAATCCCGGCGCCTGCGATAAATACTCTTTCAGCCCCTGGAAAGCTTCCTCGCACTCGCTAGTCCATTGGAACCCTTTCCACTTCTTTAAAAGCTGGTAGAATGGCCGGCACCTATCCGAGAACTTGGAGATGAAACGATTGAGGGCGGCCAGCATTCCTGTCAAGACTTGCACCTCCTTTGGATTGCTCGGAGATTGGAGCCGTTTTACAGCCTCTATCTGGTCCGGGTTAACCTCAATTCCTCGGCAGGAGATCAGATACCCCAGAAACTTCCCCGCTCCCACACCAAAAGCACATTTCTCTGCGTTCAAGCGCAACTTGTACTGCCGTAGCCATTCAAATACTTCCCCGAGGTCCTCAACATGTTGCAGTTTCTCCTTGCTCTTAACCACCATGTCGTCGATATAGACCTCAACCGTTCGGCCAATCTTGTCTCGGAACATTCTTATCATCATCCGTTGGTATGTTGCTCCAGCGTTTTTCAGCCCGAATGGCATCACAGTGTAGTGGTAATTGGCGTCGGGAGCTATAAATGCTGTCTTTTCTTGATCCTCGGCGGACAGGGCTATCTGGTGGTACCCTTGAAAAGCGTCCAGGAAGCTCATCCTTGGGTGCCCACAAGTGGCATCTACCAGTTGATCGATCTTTGGCATGGGGAACGAGTCTTTAGGACATGCCCGGTTTAAATCCGTGAAATCCACGCATACTCTCCACTTGCCATTCTTCTTTTTTACCACCACCGTATTCGCCAGCCACTCCGGAAAAAAGATTTCTTTCACCGCCCCTGCCTCCTTGAGCCTCTGGACTTCTACTTCTACGGCTTCCGCATGCTCCTTAGCAATCCTTCTCGGTCTTTGTTTCTTGGGAGTGATCGAGGGGTCCACGTTAAGTTTGTGGGTGATGAACTCGGGGTCAACCCCGGGCACGTCATATGGACTCCATGCAAAAACATCCATGTTCTGAATCAGACACAACAGCACTTCCACCTTTTCTTTGAGTGACATACTAGCCCCTACTTGAAAACGTTTATCGTCATCCGGCAAGATCTTCACCGTTACCAGATCCTCGGCCCCTTCAGCCCCCACTCCTTCTCGGGGCTTCTGTAATTGCTATAACAGGGGTTCCTCGGCGGCCTCCTTGTGTTCGGCGCGCCGGGCTTGAAGATCCGTTGCCGCGATAAGGCATTGCCTTGCCGTCCTCTGACATCCCCGAACCACGGCGACGCCCTGCTCTGTGTGGAACTTGATCTTAACGTGCAAAGTGGAGGGGACGGCGCCCATGGCGTGAATCCATGGCCTCCCCAGTATCGCCGTGTACGGGGAGAAGGAACTGACTACTATGAACGAAACCATGACCTCTTTACCTTCCATACACACAGGTAGGGATATCTGCCCTTCGGGGACCACAATTCTTCCATCAAACGATACAAGCGGCGTAGCGTACTCTATTAAATCCTGACTTTTTAATCCGAGTCCCTTAAACAAGTCTGGATACATTACGTCGGCCCCACTACCTTGATCTATCATAACTCGTTTAACCAGAAAACCGCCTATCCGCGCCGCGACCACCAATGCATCGTCGTGTGGTTGTATTGTCCCTTCTAAGTCTTGTTCGTCAAAGGTAAGCACTTCTCGGACATGCTTGGCCTTCTTCCTCGGGGGCTTAGTCTCTGGTTGGCTCGTTATTGGCACCACGGTCAACACCCCCGTTTTTGTCACCAAGGGGCCCCGCGTAGGGACAAGGATCATCTCAATCACTCCAATTGGTGGCGGCAGGGGGTTCCCTCTCTGTTGAGTGGTCGCGTTGGTTCCCCGGACGTCATCGTCGACCATAAACTCCTTCAAGTGCCCTGCCCTTGCTAATTGTGCCAAATGGTCTTTTAATACCCGACACTGCTCGGTTGTGTGGCCCTTGTCTTTGTGATAGGTGCAGTACAGATTCTGGTTTCTCCGAGCGGGATCACCCCCCATCTTGTTCGGCCATCTGAAGTAGGGCTCATTCTTGATCCGTTCCAGAATTCGATGTACTGGCTCTTTGAATGTCAAACTAACTTCCCCAGTCTGCCAAAACGGCTCATGAATCTTGAAGTCCTTCCGAGGTCTCGATTGGAATTCCCCCCTGCCGAGGACGGTTCACTGCCGGGGCCTTTCCTTTGCTCTGCAACCGATCATCCTCCAGGCGCTTATACTCCTCAATGCGTCTCATGAGCTGTCTCATGTCCTCGGGAGGTTTCTTCGTCAGTGACTCACGCAGCTCGGAGTCCTCGGGGAGTCCCATTCTGAAGGTGCTTGCCGCAATTTTCTCATTCCCCCCACCTATTTCGTTATAAAGTTCCCAGTACCGGCTGGCATAACTACGGAGGGTTTCCCCCCCTTTCATCTTCATGGATAGTAAGGCGTCCACGGGTTGCGGTACTCGGCTGCACGTCACAAACCGTACGCCAAATTCTTGGATTAACTCGGCGAAACTATGAATGGATCCCTTCCGCAATCCGTTAAACCACCGAAGAGCGGTTGGCCCCAGGCTAGAGGGGAATACCCTGCACATGAGCGCGTCGTTGTGTGAATGAAGGGACATCATGTGGATGTAATGACTGACGTGTTCTACCGGATCCGATCTTCCATCATAGGTATTAAACGGCGGGCGGGTGAACCTGCTCGGCATTGCCGCTCCTTCGATGCTATCCGAGGACGGTGACCGTGCTGCCCGTCGCAATGCGCGGCTCATCACATCCATTGCAGCATTATAAGGTCTCTGCCTATCAGGCGAATCAGATCCTCGGTCCGCGTATCCCCATGACCGCGAACGGTCTCTTCGATGGAATGCTTCCCGCGAATGCGAACGGTCTCGGTTGTCATGGTGCTCCTGGGAACGGGAACGCCCCCTGCGATGGCGGGGCCCGAGTTGGTTGGACCCTGTATCGTTGCGATCTTCTTCCAATTCCGCCCTCCGGTTTCGGCGCCTTACCTCCGCCTCTAACTCCAATTCCCTTACTTGCCTGCGTAACCGCTCCAACTCCTCGTCTCGGCCATCGCGCCGTCTCCGCCCTGATTCACTTGATACTTGTTGCTGCGTCTGGTATGACCCCTCCCCGAGGCCTGATCTCTCCTCCCGCTCGTCGTTTCTATCTTCATGCCTTTTCTGCCTCCTCTCTCTCCAGGATGACCCCCGAGATTGCCCTGCCGAGCGGCTTTCGGCCTCGCTCTCGTGACTCCTCCTCGACATAACGCTGCACGTGAGTCCCAGCTGAACTACGGCTATGCAGGGAATTCCCACAGACGGCGCCAATTGTACGCACCCAAAAAGTGGCCAGTGGGCTGGACGACCGTTGGGCTTACAATCTATTTCTATTATGGGTTTGAAGTTCTCCTACTATGGGTAGTTCAAAATCCTGAGGCTGTTCGTGCACTCTTTCACTCTTTTCCCTCTTCCCTCTGTTTTTTCCCCCCAATCTTCCAACCCCCTTTCCCTCTGTTGTTCTTGTATTTATAGCTTCTCCATAGTGGGGTGGTCATCATCACGTTGTGGTAAGTGCGGTGAGAGGTCCAATGTGATCAAAGGTATGTGGGTGGTTTGGTGATGGTGGCCTTGGAACTTGGTTCTTCCCTAAATGAATGACACGACAGCCTTGATCCTTGGGGAATTGCCGAGAAAGTAAAATCCATAACCTCCGCTCATTCCAAATTTCATGATGTACGGGACAAGAGCTCGGCACGGCCCTCGTTGGGATACCTGGACTAACGATACGTATGGTTATGGGCCGGGCCTTTTGGATTAATTGGGCCAGGGCCCAAATGTTGTTCACAGACATGGGCCCAAAAAGCAGGCATGGGGTTGGGTGCCGTACAATATCATATCCATACTAGCCCAGTGATTGGCTAAGGCTATGCCATGTAAGCTGCAGCAATGAATGAAATGTATGTTGAATTTGATACATATTTTGTATAAGGTAAAGACACATGAGTGATAATGAAATTGAGGATGGCTTGCATGGCAAAACTTCTATATGATTGTTTTATTAGAAAATGGTAAAACATAACTTTGATACTATGATTGATAAATTGTATGGAAAAATACAAAAAATAAAAATAAAAAAATAAATAAAGATGATAGAGGGAATGAGAATGTAGAAGCACACATCAACATCATTGACAGTTACATTTTTACTAGTGAGATCTATGTATATTGTAGGCTAAATTCTAGACTAGCTAATCAAAGACTAAACTAGGATTGTAATACTTGCAATACAAGTAGGGTTAGGATTACTTTGCTTACACTATTAGATATAACTAGTCGCAGACCCGCGCTTTGCGTGTGATAATTTCTTTTATGGTGATTGGATGTTTTGGTCATCGAATTTATTTTGTATTATTAGAGATTAGTATTTGAAATAGAAAGATGAAATTTTATTGTTGAATTAATTTTTTGGAACATAATTTCTACCATACTTGGTTTGCTAATTTGTATATTTCCAAGTCAATTGAGTAAATTTTGCATGTTACATGTAATTCTTCGTTTCCATAAGGGTAAGGGCAGTCACGATCCCAATGACCCACTCCATTTTTCTTGCATGCTTGGCTTTTAAGGATGCAAAATGTGTTTGTTCCAAAAGTTGTATGTCGAAGGATTTGTCGATAGTTTTGCAGCAATTGTTTCCCATCTTGTTGGTTTAGAATTGATAATAGTAGCTGGATTCCTTCCTCGTTTGATTCACATAAGAGTGCAATTGCAAGTCCATATTTTGCATTTTTGTCCCCTTCTTTGTTGGCTTGAAGAAGGATTTCTTTTCTTGCTTTAGTTTTACCTTCCAAAAAATATTTGTAAGCTCCGACCCAAAATAGTGCTTGTTTGTTTCCAGCCCTAAAGCATTGATGAATGAGCTTTTCTTCATCTTTTTGAAGGAATAAAGGATTTTGAAGCAGTCCAGATAAATTGATGTGGTGAAGAACTTTTGGTTTTTTGGTTAGCCGATTGAATTGCTTGCAGCTATTTTTTAAAACAAAGAACACATATTAAGAAATTAATGTGCTAAAAAAATACATATTTTAATACTATTTTATAAAATTGAGAAACATTTATTTTCCTTTAAACATACTTTTAATGCCTACAATTTGGTTCAAGTTCAATTTATTTTGTATCCCCATATTTAAAAAGTTAAACTTCATTCCAGAAAAATTATGACTTCTAAAATTTGTATATGTAATACTAAAAATTTAGGAAAAAAACAAAAATACCAACTAAGTTAAATTACCGTCTGAAAAAGCATAGTATGCTCATACCATTATGACAAAGCAACTACTTCCCAATTAGAAGAAATGTGAAACTTCATTTAGGCAAATCATGAAGTAATTAAGAAAGTATTACCCTGCCACCTGCGAGTTGATTTTCTATTCTTTAAATCAGAGTAGAGAAGGGGAGAAGTTTATTCATTTTCTTGACTGTTTGAATAAGGAGAATAACAAGCAACAAAAGTTCACTTACAACCGTTGGATATCTATTGATGAGCAAGTATTGAATTTTGGCAGAATTAACTGAAAGAGAGGCATCCAAACGAACAGAGATAGGGAAAAGAAATCTCTACAGAACTAGACAGAAGACACTAACATATGTATCCTATCCTAATAATCTGTATATGCTAAATAGCACAACCTATAACGTTCCTATGACAATATCTCTACAATAGGGACCTAAAAAATGTATTATTAAATACATGTAAATAGCTGCAAATTGATTAATGTCCACATCAATTATTTAAGACAATTATTAATTTTTGTGATTGTTAGTTTGTTTATTAGATTTATATCTTATCCCATGATATGGTGTAATAACTTAAACACGTGGCTACTTGAAGACAGAACCTGAAGTAGCGTGTAAGTTATGTTCATTAGTGTAGGAGTCGTTTGAATTGTTCAATCTTCATCCTCTTCAACCTTTGCCTTTTTACAATGAAAGATATACTTGCCACCATTTTTTAATAGATTCATATAAATTATGTTTAAACAAGATGACGCAATATAGATTTTTTAAATAATTATAGTTGATAACAATAAAATATTTGTATGATTTTAATTGTAAGAATATTAGAATATTATGGAGAAGAGATGATAGGTTCATTATATTTTTAAAAATGGGTCATAAATAATTGAAGTATTTGTTTGTGAGAGGCAAATGATTTGAAAGCTTCATGTTTGATTCGGACTGGGATGGTGTAAGTTTTGAAATTAATGGAAAGGTAATATACTTTCATGAACTGATTTATAGGATAATCAAAAACAGAGGATGTTGAAGAGTCTTTGCAATAAAAATTTGTAAATTATGTTTAAAGGGAAAATAAAATATTGTTTTTGGCTGTTAAGTTACAGCACTATTGAGCAACATAAAGAGGTCCTTTTATTTTTCTAACGACATTCAGTTATAAAATTTGATATTAAAAATTACTAATAAATCAATTATTAAAAGCAGTATATGTGTGGTAATGGGTAATATTTTGGCATAGTAGTTGGTGGTAGTATATTTAGGTTCCTCAATCAAATGAAATCCACCTAAATGAATTAGATTTTTTTTTTAAAAATACAACATTGTTTGTATTTTAACACGTTTTTTTTATAAATAAATAAAATTAAAAGATGAGAGAAAAAAAGATATATATTTTAATAGATTTGGATGATGTGATTTAATTTAGATGTTAAATTAAAAGATGATGTTTTGATTGTCAAATAATGAAGTTTGTAATTAAACTTAAATGAGTATATTTCATGAAATAGAATTAGCTATAGTTGCTGGCTGGTATTGATTTTATTAGTGCTAATGCTTAATGTGATAACAATTTGATTTTCCAAAAAGCTTTTATTATTAATGAAGGAAAGTATTTGATTTGATTTTTTTGACACAATATGAAGAAATAATACAACTCTGAAATAAGTTCATATAAGCAAGAAAATATAAAATTCCAATGTCATTTGCGTCTTTGAAGCTTCTTCTTCTTTGATGACTTTTGTTTTGTAGCTTTTCGATGATTGATCAAATCTTGAAGGGACATATTATCGTCATTTGGTTCCACTTCTTCAACATTAGAGGCAAAACTCATTGATGGGATGGTATCATCATTGTCTTCTTGTTTTGATCCACTTGCATCACTATTTGCGTTTGTTAATGGTTTTGTATCAAGAACTTGAAATGTGTTTTTGTCTGAAGTTTGATCTGCTTTTTTCTTGATTTCATAATTCTCCAATGTTTCCTACACCAAAGTATGTTTATTAAATTATATTGTAGATTTTTTTTTGAATGAATTTGCAAATAAATATAGCAGTAGAAAGCTTACTGTTGTGGTATAAGCATTATTTGTGGGTGGATCACTTGGATCATTATTTGTGTGTGGGGATGGTTTTGTATCAATAACTTGAAATGTTTTGTTGTCAGAAGTCTGCTTTGGACTTTTCTTGATTTCATCCTTTTGCGGTGGTTCCTAAAACACAATCTGTGGATTAAAACACAATATTTGATTTTGCAAATAATGGTAAGTTTGTAATTGTTGATAGCTTACTGTTGTGCTATGATCAAGTTTCATTACCGTTTGATCATTTGAAATGTTGTCAAACAACTTTTCAATTGTATATAATTCCCAAGAAAAGTATAAAAATAAAAAGACACAGAAAAAGTACTATGGAAACCCAATGAGGGAAACAGAAACCATAAATACATGTGACCAAATCTAATAGTCGAGAAGTTCTTGAGTAAATGCAGCTTATTTGATCAGAGTAACATAAAGAGTAATCATTTAGTTATCATTGGCTTGGGCATGAACATTTTTACAAATGCCCCTGATTGAACAATATGCAATAGTAGTCTAAAAATTGTCAAATATAAAAGTTACATATCCCCTATCGAGATTGAAAGCTCAAAAATGTGTTGAAAACACACGAGCGGTTTAGACCCCCAAATTCAAATTACGGCTTGGTTGATTTTACACTAACTTAATGACAAGTGCGGAATAGTGTAAACACAAGCGTATAAGCAAAACAACTACTCTAATCCATATTTAAAGCAACCCAAAAGTAAAAATGAAATGAACAAGAGTAGGGAAGAAGGATGCAAACACAAATAACACCGAGACGTGTTATCGAAGAGGAAACCGAAGAACTCGGCGAAAAACCTCTCCGCTGCCCTCCAAGCGGAACTCGATCCACTAGACAATCAGTTGGGATACATGGATTAGCAAAAGATCCAAGCCTAGTCTACCCGATGTACCTAAGCCCTCCAAGCTCCTACTCCAACAAGGCTTCTCGGAACCGTGTCTTGTCTTAATTATCCGGATCCCGCAACAAGCTCCATGTTGCATCTGCCATTCAAGGCTCCTTCCAATGCTTCCCAGCAGCATCAAAACGTCACTCAGCACTCTCTAAGGTGTGGTAAGTGTTTGGGCTATCAATCTCTCAAAGATATGGATAATGGAGAGGGAAGGGTTGAGGAGATACCACAAGCACTTGTATAGAGAAAGGTGGGGAAGACAATCTCTAATTACCAATGTGTTTGGCTAGGGTTTTCTCTCTGAAGCATACCTCAACAATTGTGGGTAATGATGATGTATATAGGATAGGTGCAAAAGGTGTGACTCAAAAAGTACAGGCTGGCAGAACAGCTTGCCTCGCGGGTGTCTCGCGGGAAGGCCTTACCCGCGAGATACTCGCGAGACACAGTTGTCTCCACCTAGCCTGACTCTTCGCATTCCAGCATGTGCCTGGCACATGATTCACTTCGCAGGATGCTAGGTCGCGAGATACCCGCGAGAATCCTTCAATTCTTCAAATGCTTGAGTCTTTAACACTCTTTCTATCACACAACCCTTACAACAAATCCCACAACAAATACAGGGTTTAAACGATTGAAACTAATTACAATCAAATTTGGCACGGAATAAAAGCCAACAAAAACATAGTTGTAAATTACAACTTTACAGAGATACTGTAAATAAAAAATTTCCTGCAATTTAGGTCTTCCTTCCAATTTCATTAAAAAATTGCCATTAAAAATATATCATTCTCACATGAAATAGATCTATAAAATTAATTAAAATTTTTTTTCATAAATTAATTACATACTTTCAACTTCAGATATTAAATGGGAAAGATGTATTGAAAATATGTGGAAGACGTATTGCTCAAAAAAGAACTAAAGACGTAATTTATATAATGTTTGAACTAAAGAACCAATTTGCTCTGCTATCTTTTTTTTCTTTTTTCTTTTTTCTTTTCTCTTTTTTAACTAATTTGAACTAAAGAACAAATTTTTTTTAACTAATTTGAACTAAAGAACTAATTTTTTGAAGTATTTAATTAACTAATTAACTAAGTAAGAGCAAAACATTTTACAATACGTCTTTCAAGTTAATTACATATTTAATGGTTAGTTGAAACTTGCAAGTAAGAACCACCCAAATTAATAGGATGCATAAAATGTTTACTATAATTTTTTGCTCTTCTTGAAAGACGTATTTTAATGGGATGCATCGACTTTCCAGATGTATTTCAAGTTAATTACATATTTAATGGGAAGTTGAAACTGATACATCTTAGGTGGGGAGAGAGATTTAGGCCTTATATATCTTAACTAAAAAACACCATCTTAGCACAAAATAAAACACTTGCACAATGACTTAAAATTGAAACTATGAATATCAAATCATGTCTAAACCAAAGACCATGATAAACATAATTATACAGAAAAATTACAGCAAAAATTGAAACACCTGGAAAACAATTTTCTTTGATTCTAAAACCCAATCCATGTTATACAATCATGGTATTGAAGTACGCTCTGATATCAATTGTTGAAAAACAGCATAAGCAAATAGAATTAAATACCCAACAATCAAAAAACTCAAAATGAACAAACCCAAAAGAGGTAGAGATCCAATTAAAAAACCCAACAATCAAAAATTTAACGCCCTAAAAAAGATGCAGTAAACAATCAGCCACACCATAGCAGCCTTATAAATCTCAATTAAAAAACACAATCTTAACACAAAATAAAAACACTTGCACAATGACTTAAAATTAAAACCATGAATATCAAACCAAGTCTAGACCAAAGACCACGATAAACACAATTATGCAAAAAAATGACTGTATAATATTGAAACACCAGGAAAACAATTTGGTTTGATTCTAAAACCCAATCCATGTTATACAATCATGATATTGAAGTAGACAGTGGAAGCAAACACCACAACACTATGCTAAGAAATCAAAGTCACACTAAGTAGTTGGAATCACATACAATTATAACAAAATCTAATAAGGGAAACAGAAACCATAAAGCAAAATAATGGGGCAAAAAAGAACTGAGATTTAGAGATACCTCAACTGAAGCAGACAAGTTCTGTTAGTATTTATACACCATGTGGAAAGGAAGACAAGAAGGAAGGAAATCAGATAGGCAGCCGTTACTGCGAAACAGTAAAGTAGGAAGGTGGGTAGCTTTCAAACTCTCTATTTTCTCACGCAATACCTGAAGGCTTCAACGTTTTTTTTTTTTTTTTTTTTTTTTTTTTTTTCTTCTTCCTTTAAGGTGAAAAAGCTCGCACAAAACCCTAAAGGCTTCAACGTTTTTTAATTTTATTTTTTTCCTTTAAGCTGAATTGAAAAGGCTTTAGATTGGGCTTGATAGTGGAACTAAATACATAAGGGGTGGGCTAGATTAATTATACAGATTTATTATAGAGTAATAGTGGAAGTAAATAAATAAGTAGTGGACTGGATTTATTATAGGGTGATAATGAAATTAAATAAATAAGTAGTAGATTGCATTTATAGGGCTTAGATTTATAGGGCTGAAAATTGTAAAAATCATTTTAAAATTGTAGGACAAATTATATATATTTTTTAAAATAACGTGATAGCTGATGTGGTGCAACGTGAGAGCAGCAGAATAAAACGCTACGCTTCAGCTTTTAGTAATATATAGATATAGATGAACATATGCTAGAATTATATAACAGACTTGTGTCTTAACTAGGATTAGGCCTTGATATCTCTAACATCTCCTCAAACTCAAGGTGGAAACTTGAATACAACTTGAGTTTGGAAAGAGAGTGAGACCTTGAAAGAAATCGTGACCAATTAGATGTGGAGTGAACCAAGAAAAACCAAATTAAATGGCATAGGCAACAAGCTGCTGGATGCACACGATGAATGAGGTGTAAATACTTCTCATACTAGTGGAAGCTACCAATCAAAGGTGTCATTTGAAAAAACTCTAATTAAAAATGATAGAGATGCGTGACCAAAGAGAAAGCCAATAATGGTTACTAATTAGAGGCACAGTTTGAGTAATGCAACCTAAACATGAAACAGAGGGGTGACGAAAATATCAAATTTGAGAAAGATGCATAGGAGGTTGTTAAGATGCTATCTATGATAAGGAATTAATTAGAATGAGCCTGTAGAGTGGCCGGCAGTGATAATGATAAGTCTACAAAATGACTAAAAATTGTGATGAGAGAAGGAAGTTGGATGGGATTTTGTGATTAAGATATGAATTAATAGAGGCCATAAAAGTTGTGCTCTAATACCATATTAGAAAAGATAAAACATAACTCTGATATCATATTAGTAAATGGCAAGACATAATTTTGATACCATGATAAAGTGTATGGGAAAGTACAAAGGAGAAAATAAAGATGATAAATAGAGAATGCAAGAAATTTACGTTGTCCATCACAAGAGAAAACTTTCGATGGCTATATATTTACTATTGAGATCTACATTTTAGAATGAACGTTAAGAGCATTCTCATCAAGACTTCTAAAAATTTTAGTATTTAACATCTAAAAACCTAACTTTATAGCATTTACCGTATCACTTTACAATACCCCTAACATCAAAACTTCTATTTTTTTACAATTTCATTTAAATATTCTTTCTTTATTATTTATTATTCATTTTTTATTCTTACTCTCTCTCTCTCTCTCTCTCCCTCTATCTCTCTCTCCTACAGCAGAAAAAACATTAAAAAATTATAACATCTTACTACAGTGCACTCTCAAAAATGAGAGCTTAGAGCATCCGTAGCAAATGTTACAAAAATTATGTCATTTTACCACATCAAAGACCTACTTTATTATTTTACCACATCATTTTACAACATCCCATTTATCAAATGTTTTATCATTCAATTCTATACATTAAAATAATATTTACTACACATTAAAATAATATATTATCTCATTCCCATTATCATCAACAACAGCCACACTATCAACGACACAACCACTAGCCACCAATATCCACTGTTGCAACAACACCTCTACTGCAAATCAACCACCACAATTACTCACCAATATTAGATAAACTCAAATTGCAACCAAAAAAAAAAAACCCACAACCAGAGAGAGGCAGAGCAAAAGGCGGACAAAGAGGAGAGGGAAGAGGGTGAGATCAACGGCAGCCTCGGGGTGAGATCACCTGCCAAACCCAAACCTATCACTGGCTAAACCCATCTCCATCGAGCCTAACGCTGTAGCGACGTTCTTGAAGGCGATGGTTGGCGATGGTCGGCAATGGTCTCCACGGTGGTCAACGATGGTCTCCACAGAGCGTGGGTCTACGGTGGTTTATGGTTTTGGTTTGTGGTTGTGGTCTCAAGTAATGGATTTGTGGGCTAAGTGTGATTTGCAGTGGGGGTGGTTGTGGATTCCGATGGAGTGGTGGGTTCCAATGGAGTGGTGGATTCCGATGATTGTGGGTTAAGATATGGTGGTGCCGTGGTAGGTTTGTTGGGTTTTTTTGGATTTGGGTTTTGTTGCTGAGGTGGTGGTTGTGATTGGCTGAGGTGGTGGTTATGGAGGATGACGATGATTGGCTACCGTCGCCACCTTCTTCTGCGCTTGCTTGCGTCCGATTGTGAAAAGAGGAAGAACGGGTTGGGAACTTAGGAGAGAGAGAGAGACAAATTCTGAGAAGGGAGAGAGAAAATCAAATAAAGAAATGAGAGGAGAGAGAAAAGTCGAATAAAATAATAATTTTTAGTTTACCACATCTGTCCGTACCGTTGCAAATTTGCAACAGTATGGACACAAATGGTATTACAACATATGCAATATCTGATGGGGAGTTGTTTTTTGTGTTTGGTGTGGGATATGTGCCAAATATCTAGCATTTGGCACATATCTCACATCTACTGTGGGTGCTCTTACTGTAGCAAGATGTCAAATTTTTTAACTTATGGCATCTTTGATGGAGTAGGTTTTTGTGGTTATAAATGCTAAAAATAGCATTTTAGCATTTATAACACTTTTGATAAGAATGCTTGAACCTGTTAAAAGGTTTTTATAATATGTTAAATCCTAAATTAACCATAGACTAACCTAAAGCTTGAATACTTGCACTACAAGTAATGTTTTAATTACTTTACTTGTACCTTCACTAAGATTGGGTATTGAATCTATTGATATTTCCATCAATCTCTAAGCTTTACCAGCCATAAAAAAAACAAAAGGGAAATTTTATGCTGCTGCTTCCAATCATTAGGAGAAACTAGGTCATGGCCTGTTGTGGTGCAACCATCTGATTCAATCTGGGTTGAAACATTGATCGTGCAACATTGTAGATATATAGTGATGGAAATTACCGAAGTTCTTTTCAATATTCCATATGTCAATCAGTCTTATACTGGCCTTGTCCAAACTTTATACGCTTTCTTTATTCTGCACAATAGGAAAATCTACCATGTGTAAGATAAATAGCTAATGTTAAAGAGTGCTAGAATTAATGGGATTTTTTTTATCTATTCTGCACAATAGGAAAATCTACCACGTTTTGCGCTGTCCTTACAATTAAATGCCTTAATTCCCCTCAAATCTCTTTTCATTTCCTAAGCAATTCCACCCAATCCTCTCCATGAAATTGAGTTCAACCTACTTCTAAATATATGATACTGGTTGAAAGTGGAACAATGCCACGTTGTGCTACAATTATGGGAGATGAACACAAACCGACTCATAAAATTCCTTTAAAGTAACTGTCATCTAAACCTCCCTGTCATAACATTGAATTTTCAATGGTTTTACAATTTCAAGTCGATTTATTTGGTAAGAGAAACTTAAGGGGGCACGGAAGGACATTGAAAAGGAACGGTAAATAGAGGGGAAAAACAAAATAAATAATGCTAAGGTTCTAAAAACAAAATAAAATAAAGAGGAAAGAGGACAAAAAGCATGACGTGGCTGTTAATGTGGCTTAATAAAATAACATTAATAGAATAGTATTATATTCTTGTACACTATTTTTATAATGCAATAGAATAACATCTATGAGATTAAATAAAATAATAATAATAACTTAAAAATACAAAACTAAATCACATTAACCTAAAGTAGATTTCTAATGAACACAAAAATTAATCAACTTAAAGTAGAGAAGTAAGAAAAAAATCAACCAAAACATGAAAAAATAATTGAGAGAGAGATAACATTTTTTGTGAGGGAAAATTATGTATAAAATGTGAGAAAATTGTAAATTTATAGGAAAAATATGAGAATTAGTAAAGCTAAAAATAAAGGAAGATAAAAGGGATAGAAGAAGAGTAATATTAAGGCAAACAGTAATAAGAATAAAAGAAAAGAAATTAAAGACAAGAGAAAGAGAATTAAAAATAGATGAATGATATAACTGTTAAGGCGGCTTAACAGAAACAAGTAATAATAAATGCTGGTTTCGCTTTAGGTATATAAATAATATATAATATGGATTGATTAGCGTAACTTTATCAAGCGTATAGGCACTAGACTCTGCTGACGATCTATAGCTCTACTACTGGACGTTGTCTTCAGTCTGGACATCCTTTTTTGTGGGTCACACATGCCATTCTTTAATTAATGGCAGTTTGTGAATTGTCAGACCTAACAAAATCATACAGTAGCAAAAAGATGAGTCACCCACGTTTCTATAGGAGACATTTGGTTCTTTCTGGGAAGGCTAGTCGGATATGCGTTGTTTGGATTAAGGAATATGTGTTTCGAGGAAGGAGTTTTTGGGATTTATCTGTCCCAAATGACAGTGCATGAGGTGGAAATTTTGGATTCCTTCAAAGAATGGTAGGTGCACTTGTGTTGATTACATAGGAATCCTAACGAGATATGATGTGATATGATATGATGTCTCAAATTACCACGTGGAAATTACTGGATGATGTATTTGCAGACTTCTGTAGATATCCAAGTACTCTGTGCAGGTTTTCCTGTTTATCACTTATCAGGCGTGAGTTGTGTTTTTGTGGAGTTGTAACTTTTGCACCACTGGTGTTGTAGTTGTAGCACATATATGCGTTGCCATTTTTAAAACTAGTAAAAAACTATGTTAAATCCATGACTAAAAGCCAAGTTCCTCGATGTTTGATACATCAGGTCTACAACTTTGGACCAGCTTTGGCTCCCTTCTCTCATAAATTAAATGATCCTTCCAAGCGTGATTGATGGCAAGAACCTTTTCACCTTCATCTTCCTGTCATAACTCGAGGAACCACTAGCCATATCTACATTATGCATGAAAAGAATAGTAATAATCAAGGGTATTATACTTTCCTTACTTAAATCCCTAATATCCCTATCAAGGTCCACATGCTGAAACCCTCGAGTCACATGATTCCATTAGCCATGACTCAAGAAAGAATTAGTCTTTATTTTCACTGTATGCAAAATGACTAGTCACGATTGAACTTTCCATAATTTGCTTATGCCTATATTAAATTAGTACATATTTGATATGGAACTTAACATACGCTCTTGCAATGCCTCGCAATCCAAATCAACACACAAATCCCCTCAATCGCGGATATTACACTACTCGATCCATGTTTCTTATGCTTTCTATAATCTATTCCGCAAAAGTACATCTTTACTCACTTTCATGGTCAAATGCACATGCAAAATTCTTCTGTTCCTTTTGATCTTTTTTCTTCACATACAGAGTAATACATACATTTCAGCTTTCCCAATATATGCTTTGAGTAAGTGCCTTGCCCTTAACTTTGTCTTTCCTTTTTGACTTCTTTTCTCTATGTACGTTTCATCTTGTCTATGAATTCACTTGATAAAAAGTAGATAAACTAGGTCACAACAAAGTCTACACGGGTGAAACTTGTTTATTTGTATTCCAATTTTACAAAGTAAAACAAAGAAAACTTACACGGTCAATTTTTTTCTCCACAGTTTTTAAGTCAATTTAATATACTTTATCGAACTTTGCCATGATTTTGCTTCAAGATATTATGTGGGGACAGACAAATAGAGGAATCTCAGTCCCCACCAGTCTGTCTATGTTCCTCTAATGATGAATCAATTTATGATTATCTTGCATTGCAAACATTGAAAAGCATTCCCTTACGAACCCCACTCCACAGACAAGTGGCTATATAAAACAAAAACAACCCAAATCAAAGATAAGGATGCCACGTTTCCCCTCAGCCACTGGAAAAATTAAGGTGTATTTGGTTATTACTTATTTTCTAAAAAATGAAAATTTATTGTTCAAAATATTGTAACAAAATATATTTTAAAAGATAAGGACAAGGATGCCTAGTTTCTCCTTATAGCAACTAGAAAGACTAAGGGTCTGTTTGGATACTGCTTATTTTGCTAAAAATTGAAAATTGAAAACTTATTACTGAAAATACTGTAGCAAAATATTCTTTAAAAAATAAAATACTGTTCACGCGTTTTTTGCAAGTTAGCTGATTTATGAACAGGGTTATGGGACCAGCAAAAAAAAAAAAAAGGCAAAACGCGCAAACATCCTTAGGCAAACGCACGCTAATATTCTCTCCCAATACCATATGTAATCTCATCAACTGCTTAAATACCTTCATGTTTACTCTTGTCAAATGGGCAACTATTTGGTCACCTAAACTATAACGACCCTTTTCTGCTCACATAGAATGTTGGATGGAGACCTCCACCAAACCTCGAGTCTATCCTCAAATCTGGATTACTTCGATTCATACACTTAAATATTAAGCTGTGTTTGTTACAGTGATAGCAATAAAACCCCACCAGTGATACTGTGATAGTAACCATTACGACCTATCTCTAAGCAAGCTTGTTGTGTGCTAGCTAGTAGCATTAGTTGTCCATTCTTGAGACTTCATTGCGGTCCTTGATGCTGAGAACACACTCAATTTTCACTTTTTTAACATTACTCAATGCTATAACTCAAGCAGTACATTTGGAGGTACCTCATTTTTTTTTTTACCAGGCGCTTAGTTAGACCAAACAAAACAAAAATTGATGCATGCAAACTAAGGCCATATCGCTGATGCCTGACACAATCAATTGTTGCCGTAGACCTTATATAAAATTTCAGATGCTAGAGCATAATTTGACCTCTCAGACCAAAACAACAACAAATTTCCAACACTACTCGGTCCTCATTTTCCAAATTTAGCTAAACCCATTAACATTGATACCAAGAAGCACAAACTATAAGAAACCTGCATATATTGACAAGGAAATGAATGAAAACAGATTTAATAAAAAAGAAACGTGGACTATTGAGCAGAGTCATAGACCCCGCCAACAGGTTGAAAGGCCAATCCTTGAAATCATTTCAGTCAAGTTGCTCGTGGGACCATAACATGTGATGTTCCTTTGTTGGTTTATTTCGCTTAAGATGTTCCTTTGTTGGTTGCTAATATATTTTTTTTGCCTTCTAGGCTAGCTATGTCAGCATAGACAAAGGTTTTTTTGTAATCCTTCTCCTGAATAGTTAATATGAACAACCATGACATAAACAAGACTCTTGTCCTTTTCAAAATGACATTAAAGAGTAATAAAAAAAACTGATAAAAATCCACCACTTCAGACGGTGGGAAAATAATTGGTTAAGATCGGGAAATGGAAGGCAGCCAGGTGTTTTGGAACAGAGAAGGACGTCAAGAAATTCATAAATACCATACCCGATACTGTCATCACTCATCACAAAGCCTTTCTTGTATTTAAAACAGCACAAAGAGTTGCTTGTTTTTTTGTGATTTTTTACATGGGCGCCAATTGTTTTTGTGGAAATCATGCTCATGATAAGCAAGTGGCCTGGCACAAGTGGTAACAATACATGCACTTATGTAATTTGGATAAAGGGCATTCTCTTTCTTCAACAAAAAGTCATCACTAAGTAATATATCGCATACGTTTTATTGTAGATTTAAAAATCACAACATACAATCAATCAACTAAATGATAAGACAGACTTCCACCATGGAAAAGAAACGTCGTTTCTCAAAAAAAAAAAAAAAAAGGGAAAAGAAACGTCGATATCTTAGCACGGCATATAGGTCATTCGCCTTTCTATAATCAAAATCCATTGTTTCCATCCAAGAAATAAAAATAAATCCATTGTGAGATCCCATCTACCCGGGTAATGATTGGGAGAACTATGAGACTTTCTGGGCCCTGAAGGTGAAACTGAATATTCATTTTAAAGCTATAATAAAGCAAAATTTGACTGAAGCTTTGTCTTTAAAATTTCCAATTTGTTCTGAATGCATCACAACAACCTTCGTTTAGCCGTACGCTGAAGTGCCTTTCGACACAAGAATAAAAATTAGTTGAAAATAAACAGTTTCAAATCTTTGAAACCTAAAATATGTTGGGTTTGAAGCGATAGAATATAGGTCAAGATATGATAAAGAGAGATCTGAGAATACACCAGCTTAATATTATTTCACTCAAATCTAAAAACTGCAAAAATCCCAGTTTCTCATTAACAGCTGACGACAGAAATGCCAACTTCCAATGCCTATACAACAAGCCTCTACCATGATAATTGATGGTCAAGAAGTGAAGGAACACAATAATGAAACACCATAGCTCTGATACTCACATTTCCAAGCAAATTGAACAGGATGCTATATTTACAGGATATTTCTTTTTTGGATTTCATTCTACAGTTTATTTATCAAACAAGTCCATAAAAGGAGTGAAAAGGGAAAAAAATAAAAGAAAAGTTAATAAAGGAATGCAGCAACCAATTCTACTCAGGCTCATTGCTTAGCCTTTAGCTGATGCCAAGAATATTTACAGCAGTCCCTCCTAATACCATTGCTCCAAACTATAACTCGTGCCGGCAAGGAAACCCATAAACCAAACCCTATCCTAACAATTCTCCACTCCCACAAAGCTACTAAGTCTTATTAATCTTTCTTTAATCCTCTCAGTCAAACAACTATAGGTATCTCAATCTCAAAACTGGCACGAAGTACCAAGCCTCTGTCTCTGCCTCTGACCTAGGGTCACAGATTTCCTTTTGGCAAGTGCTGGGTACAGCAGCTCCTGAAACTTCTCCAGAAACATTTTCCATTCATCCTCACTCATATCTGCTAGATTCACAAAGCTCACGCTTGTCGGAAGCTGCTCATTTGCACTCCTGTGCCCAGATGATGTACTGGATAAATAGCCATTTTCAACTCTCGTTCCCGGATATTTCTGATGTTTATGATTCTTCTCAGCTAAAACTGTATTCTTCAACGACATAGAAAGCTTTGAAATGGCAGGGGACCTTTCAAGAGCTGGAAGAGTAGCAATTCCCTCTTGCTCTTCTTCTCCTTCACTTTCATCCTCCTCAATGCTTTCCTCCAGTTTAGATAGTGGATTGCGCCCAAGCCCGAAACCTGTTCCATATTGGAATGATGCTCTGGTCATATAATCGTCTAGAGCCATCTTCGGCGTAAAGTCCAACTCAAGTTCCTCATAGTCTATGTCAAATTGAAAATCCTCTTCTACAGAATCAGCTTTAGGGGATAACACCTCATCTGCTAGCACCCTCCTCGCTTCCATGCATACAACCTCGAGTTCACTGGGTTCCTCCTCGCCGCTACGGAATTCCCTACTCATCATCTCGCCAATTTCAGCCAGGCAGAGACCGAAAGTGGCAGCCTCCTTGAGGAAAATGGTGCATAGAACCAAGACCCTAAGGCAAGCCTCTCGAATCATGGGAAGTTCACGTTGCAGCATCTCACAATCCTTATCTGGGTCAAGATTTTCTATGTACTGAAGCTCGTCTTCCGTGAATGGAATTGAAGCCTGAGGCCAATGAATCCACTCAAAGTATGGGTCCTCCAAAGTTTCTGGCAAGCAAAGGCCATGATCAATAGGAATGAGCTCCACCTGACCAAACCTCCCAACACCATCAAGTTTTCTGACTAAAAGGTTTCCTGCATGCCTGTCCGTGTTAAATATCCTAATGTCTAAGATCCCTATACGATGCACTGCTGCAACTGGGAAACTAGAGGTCCCATGATCACTGGCATCAAAATCATGTGAGATGTACTGTTGGAGAGATGCAATCTTGCTGACCTGATTCTTTTTGTGAGGCTTATTGCCATTCACCCCATCATTGACATTGAAGATTGAGTGAGTGATCTTCACGAGTGCAGTGGGAGGAACATTTGCAAAGTGATCATAGTCGAGAAGGAAAGCTGCAACTTCTCTGAAGCCCGTCTCCCCAACCCGCACTGATCGTTTCAAACCCGGTTGCCCAAGAGCTTTGCCAACAAAACCTTTTGGATTGTTTGGTGCAAAAGGTTCTTCATCTGTAGGCTTCACAATAGCAACACTCTCACCTTTGCAATTCCTAAAATAGTATGCACCACCAAGTCCACCATGAACAGGAATTGGATCAACCCCCATCTTAATTGCCTTCACAATTTCCTTGACTACTGGTCTCGTTTTAACAATGCAATTTAACTGTCCTAAAATCTCAATAAGACCACTCTGATCTCTCTGCTGGATATCCCTCCCCGTGGGTGACAAACAAGGAGTTGAGGAGCTCCTATGGATAAGGTTCCGAGTAAGAAGAAGAGGGGAATCATTTCGAACGGAACTAAGATCATTCTTCAACACCTTATCCCCAAAAGTGAGCGAGCTCTCCTCAGTTGGGAAATTAAGAGCTAGCTGCAACCTCCTCTTCACGGTATGGGCATTGTCATTGCGATCCAATTCCATCCCAAAGACACACCCAGTTTCGGTTTGCACAAAAACCCGTCTCCTCCCAGCAGGCTGTTTGCCCTCCGTTCTCCTGCTCCCGTGGTACTCCCCGCTGAGAGGGCTCTTAAAGAGTGAGACAGCCATCTGAGTTTGAACAGGGCTGTCCAATTTACGAGACATTCAGTAAATAGCGTAACTGATGAGAGTCTGCACAGCCGACAACGGAGGAGGTGTTGGTGGTGGAAGAGAGTTTCTTCCCTCCCAAGAAGACACCAAACTCCAAAGCCGATATCGATTGTGCGCGAACAACGTATGTCTCCCAAACTATCATCAATCAATAAACTCAAAAATTCAAATCCCACCCAAGATTGTCAAAGAACCAAAACAAAAACACAGGAACAAGAAGAAGAAGAAGAAGAAAGAGATGTAGCTCAGTATTACATCAAACCAGCCATCGCTCCCGAGTAATATGATACAAGAATCTGCAAAAATAATTCCAACTGATTTAAAAATTGAAACCCACCAAATATAAATACTAACATTCACAAAGAAGCACTACATAAATCCTAAATGGCTAACTCATAATAAGAATCTGAATCTAAATAAGAAATTCACTTGATTTGGACTGAAATCAATAAAACCCTTTTATCCATTCCCCTCACAGAAAAAGAAACCGAAATAATAATGCCAAAACCAGTGTACTTTAACAAAAAAGAAAATAAATAAATAGATGTTAGCAGAATACATTGGAGTTTAAGGCATCCTTCAGTTTTTGGATCATTTATTTTGTATAATATATATGTCTGAATCTGAAGCAAAATTGAATCATTTATTTTGTATAATATATATATCTGAATCTGAAGCAAAAACATCCTCTTTAGCTTGAACAAATAGGAAACAGAGCAAACGTAAAGAAACTGCAAAAATATGCACAAAGGAATATATTTTGATATAAAAAAATGGTCCAAGCTAAGAAAAAAATGATCCCCCATAGTGAAAATATCGAATACAAGTATTAAGTACATTTCTGAAGTTGACCCCAATCTTGAAAAAAGAGAGAGATTGGGGAAAAGATTAGATTTTTGAAACGTAGGTAGTGAACAAAGAATCAGAAGAAGAGACTAACCAGAGAATGCGAGATCCGGGCGTTAGAGAGGGACCTTTCAATCTGACCAAGAACCAAAAGGCTTAACAACCCGAGTCTCAACTCAATAATACTCAGGCAAAGGCAAAGGCCAAGGCCAAAGGATGCCGACTCTCAGTCCGATTCAACTCCTTTTACCCAAAACCCCTTTCTCTTCTCTTCTCTTCTCTTCTGTTTTCTCTAATAAGTAGTACAAGTAGTAGTCTTTAATAAAATGCAGTCTCTTTTTCCTCTCTTGAGGTTGGGGCCTCACTCAGACTCAAGACTCAAGACTCAGCTTTGGGATGTTTCTTTTCTTTAACATTTAACACAGCCAACCACAGCACAACATGGGTTTAGTAACCCTAGTTAAAAAAGCTAAGCTAACCTAACCCCACACTTTTTGTCTTTTGCTCTCAATCTAATTACTCTTTCTTTACTACTCTCTGCTCTTCTCTTTTCTGTGATTAATAAAATTAGTGAATGGAAGGCTCTAGAATACAGAATTCTGGCCGCAAGATTTGTGATTTTGAGAGCGGTGAATAAATCTGGGACCGTCAGATGAGCTTGGTGACGTGGAGATAAGGGATTGGACAGTGACGTGGTGGTCTCCCAGCGAATCCCCTTAATTCTTTTTTTTATTTTTATTTTTTTGGGGTTTAACCCTTTTGACAAATTCTAGGTGGATCCTATTCTATTCTATTCAGGCTTCAGCTACACCAGCAGCAGCACACACTGACTATATTTTACGTTACATACCGAAATTATCTCTATCGCCAGGTTGCCGAAAGACCAAAATACCCCAGGCCTTTGCTTTTTTTTTTTTTTTTTTTTTTTTGAGATCCAAGATAGAACGGGCCTTTGTTTGAGCTTGAGGAGATTTGTCGTATTTTTTTTATTTTTTTTTTATGTGAATTTTGTGTACTGTTTGTCCAACGTGCGATACTAAAATACTAGGTCTAGGAGCTGAGAGGAGAGGAGTTAGGACTCAGGGGAGGTGTGGCCGTGTGGGGGCCCTACTAGTCCAATACGGTGAAACATATGATGCAGAGTCCTTTCTAGCTGATGCTGATCGTACGGTTTGGTTTTACTGACAGAATTTAATGGGATGGTTACTAAGGAAGGTTCGGGACTAGCGGATCATCAAAATCATCTTCACAAATCACACTCCCATTTCTCTTTACATCTTTTCATTATACTCCATAGATGGGCATGAGCCTTAAAAGAGCATTTACATCAAAAAAATATGAAAATTGCAAAAATGATATTTTATAGCTCAAACAATTAAAACGTGCTTTACATCAAAACCACCAAATTTAGAAAGTTTTAGCAACATGTTACAATAACAACATTCACACAGTTAAGGGTGTGCATAGATCGGGTTTGGTCGAATTGAAGGGATTTTTTGACCCAACCTACTATGGTGGGTCAAAAAAAATTCAACGCAACCCCACCCATCACATAAGTCGAACCCAACCCACATGGGTCTGGTTGGGTCGAGTTGAACCCATGGGTTTGAGTTTAATAAATTATTATTATTATTATTATTATTAAATTTATTAAATATATTATTATTAGTATATATATTTGTAGGGACACGATTTGTGACGGACCCTTGACAATGAAATTTGTAAAGCAGTGGGTTTAAGGATTTGGCATCACCGAAGTAAACGATGGCTGGTGTAAAGCTTATAACGAATCATTGATAGCATGAGATCCATTTGATTCCAAATGTCAGAATTTGACTAAGTGTTTATGAAGGATCTTTGTCCTCGGCCCAAGCCGAGGATCTATTATGTTTTTCTCCCCCCTTTTCTTTCCCTTTTTTCCTCTCTTTATGTTGGGAGATCTCTTCGTTATATATTGTTTTTCTTTTGTTAATCTTAGCCGTCCATCTGGAAATTATCTGAGTTTTGTGTACAGGGATCTGTCCCATCTTCTGCCATTGCAGGCTTTATGTTAGGTCCAAGCCGCCTTTGCAGACTTTATAATAGTTGAAGTGACTGATGCTTTGGGTTTTCAGGTCACTTCACCATTAAAGCAGTCAGAATGTTGGTGAGATATATTCAACGGATGTGGGATATTTTCCCTTTAGTGAAGTCGGTGTTGCCGAGAACAGGTCATCCTCGGCGAGGCCTTTGGATGACCTGGGCTCTTTCCCGTCGTCCTCGGCCTTTACGTTATCCTCGGCGCGGGCCTTGGGCCGCATGTAGTGGGCCAGCGTGGTTAGTGCAGTAGGGCCCCACAATATTTTATATATATATATAATATATTATATATAAGCACTTATAGTATATAATATTATTATTAGTATATATTAAATATATTATTATTAGTATATATTAAATTTATAGCTGATTTAAAAAAAATTATTAAATATATAATCTATTTTAAATATATATTAAATATGGGTGGGTCGGGTTGGGTTTGGCGGGTTTGTAATTTTATGACCCACACCCAACCCGACCTGCTATAAAAAAAAATTTTGTGACCCAACCCAACCCACCAAGCCTTAAAAACCAACCCAACTCGGCGGGTCGAGTTTGGCAGGTCGGTAGGTTTTCTACACACCCCTACACACAGCAAAATATCGATAAAATTTAGCTTTTAAAAACTCAAAACATTACTTTTTCTATTTTAACATTCCACTTCATAATACATTCAATTTCAAAAATTTTATTTTAACATTCAACATATTAAAATAATATATACAATACAATAAACAACAACTACAACCATCAACACATTAAAATACTACTTTTTTTTTTTAACAAGCTACATTAAAATTTAAAAAAAAAAAAAAAAATTGTTTTGAGTTTAAGCTAGCTAGCAACTCCCTGTAGCTCAAAGTTAAATTGTTTTTAGTGTAGTTGCTTTGCTATGGCCACAATTTTTGAGAATAGGTTGCTAAATTGACTTTTTTGTCAATTTAGCAACCTCGTTGGGGATGCTCTAAGTTGCTAGCAAGTTGCTATGTTTTTTTTAATTATTTTCTCTATCTTTCTAACGCTCTCTCTTGCTAGGTCCCCCACTCATTCTCTTTCTCTTTTTCTTGCCTCTCTGTCTCCCTCTTTCTTCGATTTGACTTTAGCGCCAAAGCCTTAACTAACGCCGTCTTTACTCACCTCAAAGCCAGTTGTCTCCAAAAAACTATCTTCGTTCTCTTTTTGCCCTAGTACTTTTTCCTTATTCCCTTTATGCTCATCTCTTCCAAATTTGTTCTTCCAATCACGTCATTGTTGAAGCCCGGAAGGTCAAGTCCCATTTGGTCACCTTCTCCCTTACACAGCCGGTGTTTCTCTTGAACTGGGCAATGGAGACTTATGGTAAATGTGGATGTTTAGTTAATGCAAGGGAGTTGTTTGAGGAAATTCCTCAAAAAGATGGAGGGGCCTTGGAAAATTACAGCATATACGCAAGGTGGGTGTCCTAAGAAGGCCTTGTAATTGTTTTCAGACAAGAATAGATCAGGAGTTTGTGTGAGTGAAGTCATGTTTGCCAGCATTCTTGGGTCTTATGGTGCAATGTTGTCACTTTGTCTTTCGAGACAAGTTCATGGGCTTATTGTGAAATATGAGTGTGGGTTAACCGGGGTGGCTTTAGGTTGTGGGTATGGGTTGATTGTATATTGTGTTGGGATATATTATTTTGTTGTATTATTTATATTATTTTAATGTGTTGTATGTTAAAATAGAACTTTTGTCACCCCCACCAGAAATTACCACTACAAAGTGATGCCTTTTGGTTTAAAGAATGCGGGGCTACCTACCAGAGAATGATGACCAAGATGTTTGAGCCATAACTAGGAAAAAACATTGAGATTTATATAGACGACATGGTGGTCAAGAGTAAGTTAGAATCCGAGCATGTTAACGACCTCGGGAATATCTTCGAGATCTTGAGGAGGCACAAGCTGCGCCTTAATGCTTCTAAGTATTTTTTTGGTGTTGGTTCAGGGAAGTTCTTGGGCTATATGGTCACTCACCATGGAATTGAGGTCAATCCTGATCAAATTAAGGCAATTAACAGTCTGCAACCACCTCGAAATCCCAAAGAAGTCCAGAAGTTGACAGGAATGACTGCTGCCTTAAACCGATTTATCTCTCGGTCAGCAGATAGGTGTAGGCCTTTCTTTCAGTTGTTGAATAAGTGGAAGGGATTTGAATGGACCGAGGAGTGTGTCCTGGCTTTCCAGCAGTTGAAGGAGTACCTTTCTTGGGCACCCATTATGTCCTAACCCGAGGTGGATGAGGTTTTGTTTGCTTACATTGCTGTGGCCTCTCACGCAGTAAGTTTGGTGCTAGTACGATTTGATAGTGGTGTGCAGAGGTCAGTTTACTATGTGAGCAAGTCACTACATGAGACCGAGGTCTGTTACCTACCACTAGAGAAGGCCATTTTGGCAGTGGTGCATGTTACGCGTAAGCTCCCCCATTATTTTCAATCACACACAATTGTTGTCCTAACCCAACTTTCGCTCAGATCTCTACTCCGAAGTGCTGATTATACAGGGAGGATTGCCAAGTGGGGTACGATCCTAGGAGCTTTTGATATCAAATAAATGTCTCACACTTCTGTCAAGGGTCAAGTCCTTGCTGTTTTAGTGGCCGAGTTTGCTGAATCCCCATTAGAAGAAAGAATGGAGAATCAAGACATGGATGGAAAATTAGTTGGGTTAGTCTCCTTACAAGAACCTTTGTCCTGAAGGGTATACGTTAATGGTGCAGCGAATCATAGAGGATCTAGAGTGGGGCTAGTCTTGGTATCTCTCGAGAAGATCATAATTGAGAAATCCTTGAGATTGGACTTTTCGACCACAAACAATGAAGCTGAGTATGAAACTCTGTTGGTAGGAATGACCATGGTTCAGAAAATGGGTGGAAAAGTAGTAGAGATATTCTCAGAGTCGAGGCTAGTTGTGGGCCAAGTTCAAGGAGAGTTGGAGGCCAAGGATGTGAGAATGTAAAAATACTTAAGTCAGGTTAGACATTTACAGTCAGGATTTAAGTCTTTCAATTTATAGCACGTTCCTAGAAGTGGAAACACCCATGCCGATTCTCTGGCCACGCTCTCCTCGGCACAGAGCCTACCTCGCGTTATCCTTGTTGAAGATTTGTGTAAGCCTACTGGGATGAAGAATGAGGTGATCTATATCTATCAAATCATAGTGGAACCTAACTGGATGGACTCCATAGTATTGTTCCTTAAGGAGGATATCTTACCCGAAGAGAAATCAGAGGCTGACAATGTACGAAGAAAGGCTTCTCCGTTTTGGCTATCCAATGACCAAAAGTTGTAAAAGTGCTTTTTTTCTAGGCCGTACTTGCTGTGCATACACCCTGAGACATCAGAGCTTCTTCTAGAGGAGTTACATGAAAGGATTTGTGGAATCTACCTAGGAGGCAGATCCTTGTCTCATAGATCCCTTATACAGGGATATTGGTGGCCGAACATGCAGAAGGAAGTACAAGAATATGTGAAGAAGTGTGACCAGTGCCAAAGATTTGCCCCAAATATTCATCAACTAGGAAGGGTCCTTAATCCTCTGTCCAGCCCTTGGCCCTTTACTCAATGGGGCTTGGATATTATTGGACTTTTTCCTAAGGCAGCTGGGAATAAAAGATATTTACTAGTCGGCACGGATTACTTCACCAAGTGGGTTGAAGCTGAACCATTGGTAAATATCAGGGACGTAGATGCCAAGAGATTTGTTTGGAAAAATATTGTTACTCGATTTGAGATTCCTCATACACTCATCTCGGACAATGGATTTCAATTTGATAGCAAAACATTCAGGAGGTATTGTTGTGACTTGGGAATTACAATAGGTATTCTACCCCAGCTTACCCACAGGGGAATGGACAGGCCGAGACTATTAATAAGGTTATAGTGGGTAAACTCAAGAAGAGGTTGGATGATGCGAAGAGAAAATGAGTAGAAGAGCTGCCTCACATCCTTTGGACATATCGGACCACACCTCGTCGATCAATAGGAGAGACACCATTTTCAATGACTTATGGAGTCGAGGCTGTTATTCCTCTAAAGAATGGATTCCTAACACTGAGAACGAGTTCTTTCACTCCGAGCAACAATGATGGGCTATTAGGAAAGAGCCTAGACTCAATTAAAGAGCGAAGAGAAAATGTCATGGTCTAACTGGCGTATTATCACCACAATCTCAAGCAAGGGTATGATGCCAACGTGAAACTAAGGCCACTAGCACCTGGAGACTTGGTATTAAGAAAGGTTTTAGGTACTGCCAAAAACTCAGCCTGAGGAAAGTTATGGCCTAATTGGGAAGGGCTATATCACATCACTTCAGTGGCTAGAATAGGTGTATAATATATTGCAGATCTAGAGGAAAATGTCGTACCACGCCACTGGAATGTAAGCAACCTGAGAAGGTATTATTATTATGAAAGATTTCTTTACCATATTTTGGTTTATCACATTATGCGTCACACGTTCTACTACTTGTTCGAATATCAAACAGAAAATTAGTCATGCCTGGCTCCTCGGATCTCATACCTTGGTTAAATTGATATTTTAAGTCATCTTTCTAAGTGTTAAACAGAAGTTTAGCCATGCTTGATCTCTTAGACCACATACTTTGGGTAAATTAATACTTCAGCTCATTTTCTTAAGTATCAAACAGAACCTTAGTCATGCCTGGCTCTCCGAACCACATACCTTGGGTAAATTGTTATATTAAGTTACTTTTCTAAGTATTAAACAGAACCATATTCATGCATGGCTCTCCAAACCACATACTTTGGGTAAATTAATACTTAATAACATCTTTCTAAGTGTTAAACAGAATCTTAGTCATGCCTGGTCTTTCGGACCACATACTTTGAGTAAATTAACACTTCAGCTCATTTTTTTAAGTATCAAACAGAACTTTGGTTAATCTTGGCTCCTCGGACCATATACCTTGAATAAATTGATACATTAAGTTACTTTTCTAAGTATTAAACAGAACCATATTCATGTCTGACTCCTCAAACCACATACTTTGGGTAAATTAATACTTAATGACATCTTTCTAAGTGTTAAACAGAACTTTAGTTATGTCTGGTCTCTCGGACCACATACTTTGGGTAAATTAATACTTAATGACATCTTTCTAAGTGTTAAACAGAACCTTAGTTATGCTTAGTCCCTCGAACCATATACTTTGGATAAATTAACACCCTTTATTTATTTTTCTAAGTGTTAAAATAGATCCCAGGTTATACCTAGCTCCTCGGATCACTTGTCTTGGGTAAGTTAACATTCTCGGTTATTTTCCTAAGTATTGGGTAGAATAAGGGCTATGTCTAGTTCCTTAGATCACACCCCTCGGACAAGTCAATACCTGTTTATTTTTTTTACAAAGTGTTTTGTTCATCCCCATAAAGATTTAGACTTCTCTGTTAGTGGCACGATTCTAAGTACAAGCACATGGTCATTTTACTTATTACTTATACGTGTTTAATTTGTCTGAGTTAGCAACAATGCACTATTATTGGCTTTGGCAAAGTCAGGGTGGCAATAATACACTACATTCAACAACATCATTGGTTTTAAGTCCCATTGGAGGGAAAAATAACAACTACACCAATAATAAAATAAATGTTACAGAGAAAGGAAAGATTCATAAAGTAAAAAAGTGTAGCCCTTTTTATTAAATAAAGGAAAGATACATTATACACAATGGCAAACTGCCACTATAGAAGAAGAAGACCAAATGATGAAAAACAGGAGGCTAATCTATCCTTATTCTAGCTGCAAGATGTTCTGCTATCAAGGCTGAAAAACAGGAGGCTAATCTATCCTTGTTCTTGTTAATTTGCTTGATCAATCTTAGATTGTTTTTACATTTGTGCACACATGATATATGTTGCCAAGTGAAACCTAAACTTTGTCGCACCAAAAATCTGATGCTGTCTGCATTAGCTAAGCCTTGGTCAGAGGAGGAGGGTCATCTTTCTTACTCAGTTGGGAGGCAGGAGCATCTTTGACTTTGGGGTCAGGCTCTTTGTATTTGGCCTCGGCCTCATTCGCTTTGATTGTAGCACCCTTGGCCTCGGTGGCATCCTTAGCCTTTAAGGGGGGCTTGACCTCCTTGCCCTTACCTTTATCCTTGGCCACCTCGGCTCCTTGGCCTTGGTCACCAGCTTAGCTGAATCCTTTGAAAGCCTCAGAAGGGGGAAGAATGGCTTGAGCAGTCAAGGGCTGCTTAAAGGAATTTGGAACAAAGGCAAAGGGAGGAGGGAGGTCAGCTGGGATCTCGCGAATGTCAGGTGGGTAGTAAACACTCCCAGCCTGCCTCCACTCCGAGTCAGCAGGTGCAGGTCTCCTTGCAGTAATCCTTTCATACCTCAGCCAGCTCCTCAGACAGCCGGACCTCAGTTTCTTCTACCCCGAGGTTGTAGGACGCTTGCCTCGAGGCCTCAGTAGCTTCCTTGGCCATCCGAGCGGTGGCTTTGGCTTTCTCCAATTCAGCTTTGAGGTCCATGACCAGCTGCTTCTGTGTGGCCAGCTTTATCTCAGAAAGATAGAGCTTTTTACAGTTATCTTTAGCCTGGTCTTGGACTTTTTTTAGGCCAGCCTCAGCGCTCATTCGCGCCCTTTCCTTAGCAGTCAACTTGGTGGCCAGTTCCTAGTTCTCATGCTTCATGGCTCCCAGGGCCTTATTGGTCTTGACACGGAGGTTAGCCTCAGCCTTGGCCTCATTCTAGGCGTCCTTGACCCATTCCTCAGCTACAAAAACCTGCTGGGTAACTTGCACAAAAATAACAAAGGAATCCCATGTAAAAAAAAAAGGGGGAAAAAGAAAAAGAAAAGAGAATGAAAAGGGAAACTTAGCATTTATCTAAAAGATTTGATAATGAAATTACCATGGTAAGATCCCTCTTCAGGGGCATGAAGAGGTCTGGCTGCCTCATACACCTTAGAGCCTCCATATCTTTAGGTAGGAGTAGGGGCTACTCGAGGGCTTTGGCAACGTAGGCGGAGTGCCCTCTCTGGAACTCCCTAATGGAGGAGTTCCATGGGATGGTAATGCCATCCAGCTCCAGCCGAGGAGCCCAAGTGCGTTGCTGTTGGCGTACCTCGACCCCACTTGGGACCTCCCTGCTATCCCCGGAGGAGGCCCGTTTGTCTTTGGAAGTTTTTTGCTGCTTAGCCCCCTTTTGAGGAACCATCTCACCCTCCTCCACTTCCTGCTCTTTCCTCTTCTTCTTCAAGTCGGGGATAGGGATCAGGTCAAGTGCGGTTGTGGGAGGAGGAGGGGAAGGGGGAGATTATCAGCAACCTAGGATTTAGGGACCTCTTTGGATAATGATCCTTTGTTCCTCCCGGCCAGGAGGTCCCTTAAGCCTTTCCTTTGGTTCAAGGCCATCTCTTCTTCTTCGTCCTCCAAGATATTGCTTAGACGCGCGATTACAAGGCTGGAGGGGCGTACATTAGAAACTCTGTCAAGCTCGTCTTCAGAGTCTGGGACTTCAACCACTTGTTCTCTCTGCTTCTCTCTCTCATCCTCGAGATAAAATTGATCTATCTCAGCCTAAAGTGACAAACGAGATGAGGCTGTTTCTTCTCTCGGGAGAGCTATCGCGTAAAGAGAACGCTGAAGGGGTAGTTCGACTGGAGGAAGGTCTTCTCGGGCCAGAAAAGCAGGCACGGAGCCGTCTATTCAGCAGAGCCTAGGGTCGCCTACCCTTATTGCGTGACCCACTTCTTAGAAAGCGTCCAAGATCGGTACGAAATCCAGAATGAGGTGGACCGCTCTTAGTTGCCTGTCCTCACTCACGAACATCTTGGACCTTAAAACTTTGTTAAGGTACGCGACGTTGACCAGACTGAGGCAGGGCACTACGTGCCTTTTATCTGCAAAAATAGTAGAGGAGCAAATTATGGTCAGACCAATAAGACCCATTACCAAAGGAAAACGAAATATTAAAAGAAAGTGTGACAAAGCTAAAAGAACTAAATCCCGTGCAAAGGGACCTAAACCTAGGGTGCCCCACCTGGCTCTCCCTCCCAAGTTGGGCAGTGAAAACTATCGTGCCATTCCCCAGAGGTGATCAAGTAGTCGTCCTTCATGCCCTTGTTGGACTTGGGAAAACACGATATAAGCCTAACAATGTTGGACCGGGACTTGAGGTAATATCTCGCGTCGGTAAGGGAATGACACTCGTACATGTGAACGACGTTGTGCCATGTAAGTCTCAAGCCTATCTGCTCATTGAGAACATCTATGTTACCTAAAACTCTAAATAGGTTGGGAGTGCATTGGTAGGGACACAACCTACCCATGGGAAGTCTCGGGTCACCCTACCTATGGGAAGCGTCATCCCTCCTTCTATGAAAGTGATAATAGGAATGACAACCTCTCCTTCTTTCCTATCTATAACTATTCAATCTGGAGCACAATACCACAAGGCTACTCCCTGCAGAATGTGGTACTTAGCCCTGAAGTCCTCTATACCAGCGAGAGAGTTTACAAGGTGCTTGAACCTACCCATCTAGGCGACCTAAAGGGATGTGAAAGAAATTTTCACAGAAAGAAAACAAAGGATAGAAGGCCGAGGAGATTGGCCGAGGAGAAAAGAATCTAAAGAAGTACAAACTTACGAGAATAAGCACGTGTGTTGATCCCTGAACCTTTAAAAGATTTTAAAAAATTTTAAGAAAAGGACTTGGAAGATTTGGAAATTTGGGAAGCCTTGAAGGTTTGAGAGTCTGGGATTTCTAGAGAGCTCGAAGACTTGTAAAATGAAGAAAAGTAATTCCCCCAGGTGCCTTATATAGGAGGCAAAATTAAGTGGGAATTATCCCGCTTAAAATTCAAGGAGAAATGTCAGCCGTAGGATTCACATCTTACCGTAGGATACGGGAAATATAGCGCCGCCTGGAGCATTTAATGAAACATCGTGGGCTCCGAAGCGTCAGGAACAACTATGGGACATGCGAAGCGACATTTTCACGTGTGGAAATCAACAGAACATGTGGGATTTATTATTCAAACATCAAAACCCCATTTTTCTCCTCAGATAGGAGGAGAAAACCGGAATTTTTAGGAGCTATTTTAAGGGCAATGGGCCCAAAAATATATGTTCGGCCTTGGCCTTGTCCGAGGAGGCTCAGTGGTCTGAGGACAGATCAAAAGTAAGGAAGACGTAAAACTTTGAACTTCTCGAGCTAGCTATGATGATAGAGGTAGACCGAGAGGGAGTATCACCTCAGCTGAACAAAAAAAGGGTCAGAAGGTGAGTTCTATTATCCGTAGTGATGTTCTAGGAAGTTCTGCTGATAAGGATATGCACCGTAAACGTACAAGACAAAATGGGAGTTGAGAAATATCTGGGGGAAAACTGCTACTACCGCATTAAATGCTCTGTAGTTAACTCTCTGGCCGCATTAATGAGGAAGTGATATCTGAACAGTGCTTTTCAGCCTTACAGCTACCCCCAAAGACTTCAGGAGTGTGCTGATAGGACAATTATCAACAAAAGTAATCTAATGTCCACGTAGAGAGTAGAGATAATATGGGAGTGTGGTATAAAATAGGAGGAAAGCACTAAGAGATAGGGATCGAGAAATAACGAGAGAAACACGGTAGCAATCAAGAGCTGAACTTGTAATCAAACTTGAGAATCAATATATAAGAACTGATCTCCTCGGACTGTGCCGAGGACAATTTTCTTTAAGATTAAACTAGTCTATCTACATTTTTTAGTCATTTGAATCCACTTTATTTGTTGACTGATTCATTAAAACCCAGTTTTCCGACCCACTCTCTACAAATTCATTGTATTGGACTTTTTGGGCCCAAGTTCATTTATCATTTGAGCTAGGGACTCAAATTGCGTCCTTACAGATATAATTTACAAAAGTATATGTTATGCTACCAATAGATATTAGACAATAGAATAAATATTTTGAATTAGGGTATGTTTGATACCCTATAATAGATCTCGTAATGGAATGTTTATTCTTGTAATAGGTCCCATAATGTAATAGAAATTGTGATAATTAAGCTACAAGTTTGGTTAGAAGACATATATGTGGATGTTGCTCCTTATATATTGTTTGTTAATTCTTAGTATCAATGAAATAAACAACCAATTGCTTTCTAAAAAAAAAATTGTGGAATGCTTATTCACATGGAATAGCTATTTGATGGTTTGACTATATTTTTATTACATTAAATAGTTATTTCTTAAATTGAAGAATAGTAATTCCTCTCTAAAAAAAATGTATTAACTATTCCTTAATATATATGTAATAACTTTAAAATTTATTATATTTACAAAAATACAAACCATTTCTATGTGCATTATTAAATATTATAAAATTACTATATTTCCAAAAAATACAGATTTGTGCTTTTATTCCTATTTCACAAGCAAACATATTAATAAAAGAAAGTTTTTTTTTTTTTTATAGAAATATTAATAAGAATAGTGAATACATTACATCACTTTTTATTCCCAATAATACAAATTATCATTCCTAATGTAATTATCATTTAGTGTATCAAATGTACCCTTAATAATTCAGCTCTTGTTAAATACTGCATAATTTGGCATATTTGCCCCCATTCATAAGAAGAAAATGGTTATTTTGCAAACTTGTATGTGTGTGTATATATATATATAACTCGATAATTGGAGGAGAGGAATTTAAACCCTAAATGTCTTCATTGAAAAAACCAAGAGGTTTCTTTATATTGCAACTCATAAATGACATCATAAAAATCACTAATATTATTTCTCAAGTTTTGCAATGAAAATCTCAAGATATTCTAAACACTATGCATCTTATTTAAAATAGTAGGGAAAGTTACACTTTACAACCTTAAACTATATTTCAAATTACACTTTGCATGATAAACTCTCAAAATGTATGGTTAGCAATTTAAACTATAATGTATAACTCATGTTACACTTTGCACCCCGTCGTCAATTATGTCGTTATCTTGGACGACATCACATGAAAAAACTCAATTGTCTTTTTTCTCAAACTTTAAAAAAAAAAATTGAAATTATATTTTAAAACCCTAAACTATACTTTTAATTACATTGTGTGCCCTAAACTTTTGTTTTCCATCCAAAATAATAGTAGAATTGACAGCAAGTGCAAAATATAACACAGGTTATAGTTTAGGGATGCTAATCATGAGTTCTGAAAGTTTATGGTATAAAGTATAATTTGAGGTATAGTTTAGAGTACTAAAATGTAATTACCCAAAATAATAATGAATTGATTGCAAAAATGAGAGAAACTAGATGAGATTTTTGTCTCGTCATATGAAAGAATTTTTTTTTTTTTTTTTTTGAGCAACACAAAATTGATATTCTCGATTTAAGTGCTTGGTATGTTGGAAGGCATTATCAAGAAGATGATTTTGATGTGGAGTATTATTATTATTGTTGCCTTAATTGATTTAATAAGGATACGATGGAATTACTTAACCTAGCTTAGGTGTGGATCGATCCTATTGTTTGAATTTTTTTGTTATGTTTGATATTAATAACATTTGAAAGCTTATTAATAAGTTTTATTTTAAAGAAAGTGTTTGTTTTGAAAAAGAATATATCATGGGTTTGGCTTGCATCTAATAGACTAATACACAAGAGTATTGGAGAGAAGTATTTGTGTATTAGATGCAACATATACAGGCACACACATATCTTAAAATGTTCTGTATGCTAAAGTACCGGAAAGAAGCCTTACCGGTGTTTCACGAGCACTCTCATATGTTACCTTCAAAAAGTTAAAAAAAGAAAAAAGAAAAAAGGAAACATTATGACCAATATCGTTGGAAGCATTCCTTTATTTCTTTTTCGGACTTTCATATGAACTTATGATAGGCAAGCCAACATGCAGATATTCTAGAATTAGATCAAAGGAACATCCAACTGAAAGAATACAGCAAAATAGGACAAGTAAAGTACCTCAAAAACGAAGGATTTAGATATATACTTCACTTTTTTGGAGAATAAAGAGGCAAGAGCATTCTCATCAGCTCTCTCAAATGTGACAGTGCCAAATGTCAAATATTTGGCACATTTGGCACATCAAACACAAAAACGAACCCTCATCAGGTATGCTAAATGCTTCAAAATTATGAAACATGCTACAGTACGCTCTCATTTTTGAGAGCGTACGGACAAAAATGCCAAACACTATTTGGCTTTTTTAATTCGTTTTTTCTCTCTCCTCCTATCAGATGTCTCTCTCCCATCTCACCCATCTCTCTCTCTCTCTCCGTCTGCAACCCATCTCTCTCTCTCTCTCTCCGTCTGGCATTCTCATTGCCGTCTGGCCACGCCAAGAGACAGACTGCCCAGGATCGCCACTATTGCTTGCTGTGTGTCATGGGTGAGATTTTCTCGCCATGGATGGTGGGCTTTGCTCACCATGGGTCTGGGTTTTGCTGTTTTAGGAATGGGTTTGTTGAATCGATGTTTGAGGCTTGGGTTTGAATGGGTTGTGGGTTGTGGGTCTTGACTATGGTTTTTCTTTTTTCTTTTTTCTTTTTTTTTTTTTTTTTTTGTAGCTATGGTTTGATGGGTGGGTTGGGCAATGGGTGGGCTTGGATGGGCAATGGCAGTGGTGTGCTATGGGCAATGGTGGTGGTGTTATGCTGATTTTGGTGGTTCGGTTGATTTTGGATTTTAGGTATGGTGGTCGATGGTAGTGGGTTGGTTGGTTGATTTTGGGTTTTGGTTATGGTTGTCGGTAGTGGTGGATTGTGGTGGTTGTAGGAGTGGGCTACTATGGATTGTGGTGGTTGTAGGGGTGGGCTACTATGGACAGTGGTGGTGGTGGTGGTGGTGGTGGTGGTGGTGGTGGTTGGGGGGGGGGGGGGCTGTGTAGTATATATTACCGTTTGAATTTTTTTTTAATGATATTTTAATGTGTTGAGTATATTATTTTAATGTTTAAAATAGAATAATAGAACATCTGATAAATGGTATGTTGTAAAATGATGTGTTAAAATGATAAAGTAAGTTTTTAATGTATCAAAATAATATTTTTTATGAGAGAGTTGATGAGAATGCTCTTAGTCCAAGTGGAAGGCAAACATATACGTACCAAGCTTGGTTTATGTGCCCCCACGAGCTCCCACCACATGTGCAAAGTGAACAACGGCCACGTAGTTATTGAATGCTCGTTAGTCTCCAGGAATCAAATCTTAGGGCTTTCTTAGAAATAAAGTCTCAGAATGCTACTGCCTACTAGTGAATTAGACCAAGAAAGGATTAAGTGAGGGACAGAGAGGTTCTGATCAGGTGTGTTTTTACGTAAAATTTTATATATATATATATATATATATATATGTGTGTGTATGTGTTTTTCTCTTTTTATGGGTCCACGTGTCCAGTAATTCGATGACAATATGAAAATGGGTTTATTTTTAATATAACACTAGCCGGTCTTGATGGTAACATTTTATGGTAAATATTGTTCTTTTTTAATACTAGTTTTTTTAGAGAGTTTCAATCTATAGTGTCTGCTCTTGATAATAATTATTTATCATCAAATCAAGATATCAATCGATTTTTGGTGTAAGCGATGATTGAATCTCAAATCTTTTATTCAACCATTATAAATTTTACTAGTTAAAATAATAAATGTTTGATAATCATAACTAGTTTAGCTCACTCGTGAAATTTGCCTTGACAATCCTCAGTATATGTAATATGTGGGTTTTGGGTTAACAAGTTCCATCATAATTAAGGATTCGGTATTTCTTATGACGTTATGTTGAAGTCCAAGATATATACCAGTAAGTATGCAGTGTGCTCAACACTAAGCTTGATCGATCTTTTAGCTCTCAAAAACAATTTTGATCATTTTTATTTTATTTTAGTAGTATTTTTTAATACGTATAGCATAGAGGGATTAAACCTTCGACACAAATCCTACCAAAAGAGCATAACGCCATATGATCATTAAGCCTTTTGGAAAAGCTTGATTAGTATTGTTTTGTTCAAGCAAAAGTTCATCTAATATAATTTCCATTAATTACAGCATAAGTTTAACCATCGTATTAATGGGATTTTGTTAGGGTTGATATATGTGTTGGCATTTGGCAAATCATAGTGTCAAAGCATGTCAAAATTGGGTTATATCAATAAAATTGTGTTAAAAGACTTAAAATTGACTCTGGGTCATAAATTGCTCATAGACAACAAAGTTTCAATCTACTCAAAGTCCAAGATTTGATAATATTTCTAAGTAAAACTTGTTTTTATAAAAAAAGTAGACATTTAGAGCTTCAAAACGGAAATATGGACGGAGACCCCTATACAATAAAATATATTATGAAGGACTCCTCATCATCAAATGAATCCTCTTTTTCTCCATATGGAACTCTAATCCAAGAAGCCAAGTTTATCTTTCGCTCCTATAGTTGGATTAGTTTTTCACACAATAAATATAAGGGCAGTAAGGAAACTCATGATCATGCAAGATTTGCAAAAAGATGTTTTAGATTTTATAGTATATAGATGGAGCATGCTCAACCACATTTTCAAGCTGTAGTTCAAATGATATAGTTGTTTCTTCATAATAAAAGTACTTATTTTCTTCTATAAAAAAATAAAAATAAAAATTTAAGGCCCTCTTCAATTAGCTAATATAATGTATTGTCTATCTGTTTTACAATGAATTTTTAATGAAAAAATATTCATTTCTTTGAATGTTTTGCATATTGTTAACACGTTTTACCATATTTGTTTTAGTTTAAGAGTATAAAACATGGAAAGTGACTAAACTCTTCCTTTCTTTGTCTATCAAAACCAAAACCAGAATTAATAGTTTTTACAAATTCATTATTGAAATCCAATGTTCATTACCTGAAAATATATCAGATGTCATTAAGAGAGACAAAAATGATCTAAAATATAAAATTTATCATGATATATTTTTGATTGTTTAGATTTATTTCCAAAAAGTTTTACAAATAGATGAAAATACAATAATTAATGTACTAAATTACATAAAAATGCTATAGATTCTTTTTCAAATTCATGTATCGCTTACAGAATAATACTAACAATGTTTGTTGTAGCAGCGTTTGCATAAAAAAGTTTTTTAAAATTGGAATTGGTTATATCTTATATAAGATTGACTATATATGCCACGAGAAAGGGTAAGTAGCTAGGTTAGTCATATTACTAACTAAATAGGAGAATTTGAACACAAAGTAATTGAAAAGACCCCATTTAAAGTTGTTGTCTTATAATCCAAAGTGCGTTGAGCTGACCCTCTAACAATACTAGTAGATTGATCAATTGGCTTCTCTTTCAGTCTGCATGCATACAGAATGGACAAGAAGTGAACATTCAAGTAATGTGAATTGTGAGGGCGAGATACTTTGGCCAAGCTAACACTTTTTCTTTTTTTTTTTTGTTGAAAACTTTTTAAAAACTGAGATAATGATGAGTCAAATGCTGCATTGATTTGCAAGATTAAAGAAGTCGATACGTGCAAGACGGCAAATGGACGTGCAGGGCCGTCCATAGTCGAGGTTAAGATTTTCATGGAATCCATTTTATATATATAATATCCTCTAAATTAGCAACATAGTTTATATATATCGTGGAATCCAACAAATCTCATCCATTAAATCAAATATTAATTAGTTTATGGTCAACATTCTGACATATAAATTTATCTCATTAATTTTAAGATACCAACTTGATTATTGTAATAACCGATACGATTAGCAGAGATGTAACCTGCAGTGAATATTGATTGATTCAAGGGCTATTGATTCAAAGGCTATGATCTTATCCTAAGAAGTGAAGGATCCCAGTGATCCCACAATACCGTATAATTTTTTACTTGGATCTTTTATGTATAGTCGTTATTAGCTGATCCCACCGACCACAGTAAAGTGTATCATACAATGCTGCATCTGCATGCAGTCAAACTAATAATAAAGCATTTTGCAAAGACTGCATCGTCTGCATCTGCATCTGCATGTGATGGTGACTGGTGGAATATCATTGTATTATCCGACACCTATCCCTCTTATCTCCTGCCGTGTCACTATTTCTTTATTATTTATTGTTCACGAAGCAACCTCTGAATTACTCCATGTCCTCCATCTCTGTTTGGACTCTGGATCAGACAAATGGAATATAATGCGAGTGCTGAGCCACACCGCTCGGTCTAGCCAGATTCAATGCTTTCTTTCAAGCAGAATCCATTCAATTATCCACAAAAATAATAATAATAATAATAATAAATAAAAAATAAAAAATAATCCATTCAACAAATCAAATCTCCATATATATATATATATATATATATGCAGCTACAAGTACCTCCAAGTTAAAATAAAAAAAAATTATTAAAATTTTAAAGGACTATTACAATTTAAGAACATGATAAACTATTCTATTTTTAGACTAATAAGTAATAACATGAGTTAAAGATTTGAACACGGCATTATTTTTTTTTTTTTTTTTGGTAAAAAATAAAATTTCTACTCTAGCTAATCTAAGTGTATATGTGTGAAGCTCCCTCTTACAGACTTGAACTCCGACCCTTACCCGCCACACCCCACAAGTATTTATACTTGTGGAGTGACCACCACACCAAAATTGCACTATGGTAAACATGAAATTATTAAGTTACAAGGTTTTTGATAACATTAAATTATTAATTATGTTCTATGTTTTATGAAAATATAAATACACTTATTTATAGTTTATTGGTTTGCGTGTATAAATTCAATGGGTTTGTGTCTTTTTATAATTGTACCAAATTTGACTTTATTTTTTTTTTAAAAAAAAATATATATATATATATATATATATATATATATATAAATGTCATTAGATGAAATATTAAGAGGCTGTTTGGATGAATTTTTTTCATCACTCAATTTCCCTCACTCAATTTCCATCACTCATCACTCATTACTTAATTTTTCACACTCGTTTGGCACCATCACTCAATATTTTTCACACTATTTGTGGGTCCCATGGCCTGTCACCCGGAGCTTCTTTTTTTTTTTTTTTTTTTTTCAGTACCCATACTCATTGAAGCCAGTGAAAAAAAAAAAAAAAAAAAGAACCAAACAGCCAATCAGGAGAAGAAAAGAAAAAAAAAAGTCAAAAGTTGTCAAAAGTTGCGGCTAGGCACTGTTTGTGGGTCTCTATTGTGTGTTTAATTACAATATTATCATTAAGTTATGAGTTATGGAAATTGAAAACAGTCAAAATGTGTTGAGTTTTCATAACTCGTAACTCAAAAATCAGAGAATTGAGTGATGGAAACAGAGTTATGAAAACAGAGCTATCGTGCAGCCAAACGAATATTGAGCTATGGGTCCCACCAGTTTTGAGTTATGAGTTATGAAAACTGAGAATTGAGTTATGAAAATTGCCCATCCAAACAGCCTCTAAGAGTCTGTTTAGATACCTCTTATTGCTGAAAATTGAAAACTGAAAATACTGTAGCAAAATAATTTTTAAATGTGTGAATAATGCCGTGAAACCCAAATTTAAAAAAAAAAGTTGCTGAATATGGTACTTATGGGTCCCATGAATAGTGCACAGGACCCACAGAAAAAAAACGCTTCCGCTAGGAAACGCATAAAACACGCTTCCTAAACGGAAGCTAAATACATTTTAATTAATGTTTACTCTTAAGTCATCTGTTAACAAATAAGTATCAAAGATAATATTAGAATTCTCTAGAATTTTTAGAGTAATTTTTAGAGTAACTCCACTATAGAGTTCTTAAAACCTTATTCACAAAAAGAGTTAATTGAATTTGCAATGTCATCAAAACTTTTCCGCAAAGATAATGATAAATATTCAATTATTAAGATTAATTTACATTTTTAATTTATTTATTTTATAGATAACGTATAATTTCAACTAATGACATCAACGTCATATGACATCCATTTCATCACAATTGTTTTTTATCATTAGGCTAAGATGTCAATTAATTTTTGGTATAAACAGGGTTTGAATTTCAAATATCTTATTCAACAATAATAGATTTTACCAATTGAGCTAATTGAAACCCCAAAATTATATACTTGTTAATAATTCATTAATTTACATACACAAATTAATACATTAGTTGTGCATTTTCTCATATGTATGTACAAAATTTTTTATTATAAAAATATGTATAAAAAATATAATTTAACATTAAATATTAAATACACCTTCACTTTTACACACTCATTAACAGACGCTAAAAGTTACCTCTTAGGATTTTCGTGGATAACATATATCCTAAGTTTCCAACTACATACATTCTTAAATCTATGTTTGTGTCATATTCTTGTACGTCATACCATGATAAAATACGTGATTTAGTTTTTTTTTTTTTTTTTTTTGGGTAAAATACGTGATTTAGTTATTGGGTTGGAAGATCTATTCACGAATAGATGGTCTAAGCAATGGATGATGGGAAGTTTTTTGAAATTTTATTTTCACAAGACGCAAGCAAAAGGCAATTTTCATATTTATAACAAGTGCACATTTTTGTCATATTAATAACTAGTAAGTGATACGTCATACGTGTATTTTCTCCATTTTTTTTTTTTTTTTAATGAAAGCATTGTCTCTATTTCTGTGGAGGATTGAAATGTTATTTAAGTATATTGTATATGGTTGGGAAAAAAAGTAGAGAAAATAAAATCATGAAAAAAAAGAAAAGAGAGAGAATGGAAGAATAACCCATTACTTTATTAGTTTCATGATCTTAGATTATCTATCAATATTAAATATTTTATTGTCATATTAAATATAAATAAGTACAAGGGTAAAGTCATTTAGGTTTTTTTTTTTTTTTTTTTTTTTTTTTTTTTTAAATACAAGATAGAATTTTACTCTAACTTAATCTAAGTGTATATGTGTATGAAGTTTCCTCCTTGAGACTTAAACTCAGACCATTGTCTTTTACACTCTACAAGCAATCACACCAAAGGTCTATAATAAGTCATTTAGGTATTTTTATACAAATATTTTGTTGTTTTGCGGAACAAATTAAAGATGTGAGATATATTAGTAGAGTATTAATTTGAAATAGAGAATCATATTGAAGAGAGGTATAGGAGTGACTAGATACATTGTATTTTTGTAGTATTTGTAATATTACAAAACGCAACGAAACAAATACCGCAGAATGAGATGAGACATCAACTAGAATACTGCCACGTACGTAGTAGTGGACGAATAGAGCTGAAAGTTGCCTTAATTTATGTACGGAACGGAACCGACATTGAATTTTTTTTAGGGAAAACCGACATTTTTTTTTTAAAAAAAAGAGGGAAAACCGACATTGAACGTTGATTTTCAAAAATAGAATTATATGATATGATCTTAATCCGGTGGGCGGTGAAGGAAGCGCACATGGATTTTACTTTTTATGACAGACTCGACCTGCCTGCTGTTTTTGTGTTTAATTACCTTTATTAGTACTAGATGTGTTGTTCACGCGTACAAACCTTGATGCACACCTTTATTTTTTGGATGACAACATCCACTCTTGTTTTGTCCTCTCAATCACTATGTTCCAAAATCCAAATCCAGAATCAATGAAAAGAAATAACATATATATATATATATATATATATATACACACACATTAATATATGAACTAATATACATTAATATTGACTTTTATATAGGATAGAAGGAAGAGCTGATTATTTAAAAAAATTATTAATTATATAATATATTTTAACTATATATTAAATATATGGTGGGTCGGGTCAGGTCGGGTTTGGTGGGTTTGAAAATTTATGACCTGAACCTAACCCGACCTGCTATTAAAAAAAATTTTGTAACCTAGCCCAACCTAGCCTACCAAGCTCTAAAAACCGACCCAACCTGGCGAGTTGGGTCAGGTCGAGTCGAGTTGATTTTGGCAAGTTGGCTACACATCCCTAGTTAAAACTGTGAGAAAATTTAATTAGATTTTAAATTGGAGCCAAGTTGTTGTATAATTTTGTGTCATATGTCTTATTTAAGTTTTTTTAATTTTTGATCTAGATGAGTTAATATTGTACAAAAAACGAAGAGTCTAATATAAATAAACCATAAAAAGAAAAAGTAAACTCATGTCTGTATCTAAATAAAATAGAGAGAGCAAAACGTATCTATGACTTAAAAAAATGTATTACTCTTACGTCAAGTATAATTTGAACTTATATATGTATGTAATTATAATTATTTTTAATTATATCGAATGCATGGGTTGGATTTGGCTTACCTCTAATACATTTTTAACTAGACACGTCCTTTTACTTTAAATATACAATAGTAAGTGGTAATGGGTTTTAATCTTCACATTTTATTTAGTTAGTGATTGATATGACAATCTCTAATTAAAACAAATGAAGATTCCTTTTAAAAAAGTACTTTAGGTAAACTAAACCCACACGGATTGTAAGGACCCAATTTGGTTCCTAAGCCCAAAAGGTAAAATGATCTAGACTCAAAGAGTCCAATACAATGAATTTGTAGAGAGTGGATTAGAAAATTAAGCTCTAATGAGTTGGGTAACAATTATATTAGATCTAGATGACAATAAAGTAAAGATAAACTGGTTTTATCTAAATAAAATTGTCATTGGCACAATCCGAGAAGGCCAGTTCTTATATATATCTCTTGGATTTGATTACAAGCGCAATTCTTATTGCTACAATATTTCTCTCTTAATTCTCTGATCCTTTTCTCTTAGGGTCTTCTCTCTGTTTTATTCTATCTTCCTTCTTTCATCTTTACCCTCCACATGTAGATTAGATTGCTGGTGTTGATCCTTATCTCATCACCACTTTTTTGAAGTCTTTGGGAAGTAGCTGTAAGGCTGAAAATTACTGTTCAGGTATCACTTTCTCATTAATGCGGCTAGAGAGTTAGCTACAAAACATTCAATCGATGGTAGCAACTTTCTCTTAGATATTATATGGCTTTCCTCTGTTTTGTGCTTCTAGGATACTTGTCCTTATCAACAAAATCTCCTAGAACATTGCCCTCGATGGCAGTCCACACCTTCGAACCTCGGCTTTGCTCAACCGAGGATGTATTCATCCTCGGACCACCTTCTTGGACTTTTATGACCAAACCTCACATTTTCACTTACTAACACGGACTCCCATAACAATGTTTTACAAGTCCTCAGACTACTTAATGTCCTCAGATTAGACTCTCGGCCTAATATATACATAGATACATACTACTAGGCCTATCATCCCTACATACACCATATATAAAAAGCGCGAATGCGCAAACAGTAATTTGCTACAATGTTTTTAGTTTGTTCAACCCGCACTATTCATTAACCTTTTTTTTTTTTTTTTTTTTTACCATAGTAAGCTAGTTTAGTTTGTGTTATTTTTGTCTTTCCTTTTAAAGATTTATATGTGCATATACAGTTACACTGACTTAATAAACTTTCACAATATTTTCTATATATAAAAAGCACAAATAGTAATTTGTTACAATGCTTTTGGTCTGTTCAACCTACACTGTTCATTAGCCTTTTTTTTTTTTTTTTTCCACAGTAAGCCAGTTTAGTTTGTGCTATTTTTTTATTTTTCTTTAAATATTTATATGTGCATATACAGTTACACTAACTTAATAAATTTTCACAATATTTTTACAAATATTGACAATTTGCACTGTTCATCGGCCTTTTTTTTTTCACAGTACACTGGTTTTGCTTGTGCTCTTTTGTATTTTATTATAAATATTTATACGTTCATACTCAATTACACTGACACAACAAATTCTTACAATATTTTCACAATTATTGAGGAGTCAATTTTTTAACGATCAAAATAAAATAAGAGACTGAGATCAATCATAACTGAAAATAAATGTATTATAAATATTTTATAATATCTTTTTCTTGTCACAATATTTTCACAATCACCGAGATCTCAGTTCCTTATGGATCAAAATAAAATAAAATAAAAAGAAATGTTATGTCTACAACATTTTCACAACAAATTTTTTGTGGCAAAGTATTTTTGATAGATAAAAAAGTGATATCAGTATTGGGCTCAATTTAGAACCAATAACAACTTGTCATTTAGAATTTATTCTAATGTTATGGATGTAGCATTTATCTCAAATAAAATAAATAAATAAATAAATAAATAAATAAATATATATATATATATATATATTCGGATCCTAAAAATGAAAGTATTGAGAAAATGTTGTGATATTTTGTTGTATTCTTAGACTTCTTTTTTAGTATATATAGTCAAATTGGGTGAACCAAAATTCATGGTTTTACGCACAATTTTCTTGTGTTGTCTTTTTGTTTGTTTGTTTGTTAATGCATAATTTCAAAATCAGTAATAAATTGTCAACTAAAATTTGTTGTGAAAATGCTGTGAACGTAAAAAAAATAAAAAAATAAAATATCAAACAGGGGCCTTCCACAGCTAGAAATAAAAAATATTGCGAAAATGTTGTAACATTTTGTCGTGTTCCTAAACTTCTTCTTTATGTGACATTTTGTTGTATTCCTACGCTTCTTTTTTTGTTTAATAAAATTAGGTAAGCCAAAATTCATTGTTTTAGGCATAATTTTCTTCAATTGGCTTTTTATTTTATTTTATTTTAAATGCACGGTTAAAAGTGGTTAGCCCAATTTAAAACCAGCAACAATTTGCCACCTATGATTTATTATGAAAATATTGTGGATATAACATTACTCTAAAATAAAATTATAAAATATCAAACCAGTGCCCACCATAGCTAAAAATAAAGGTATTGTAAAAATATCGTGACATTTTGTTGTATTCCTAGACTTTTTTTTGGTTTAGTCAATTTGTTGAACCAAAATTCATTGTTTTATTCATAGTTTTTTTAGGTTGGTTTTTTTTTAACACATTGTTTCAAGTATTAAAAAAAAAAAAACACACACACACACACACACACACACATTGCTTTACACACACACACACAAATTGACGAAGTAGCACTTTCCTCCTTTATGTTTGGGGTAGTTTCATTCCCCCCCTAAACTAAAGTTGAATAATTTCATCCTTAAAATTCCTAAAATATTCCATTGTGCAATGTCTAAAATACTCCTACTAAATTTTAATGTTCCAAAAAATTTATTCATGTATTTTGAATTTTATGTGGTAGACTTGTAGTCATGCTTGGAAAGTTAGAATGATGATTTATGGTATTTTATTTGTTACCTAGAGAACACTAATTTATTAGGTTTAAATCTTCTAGACTTATAATTTTATCTAATAGATACTTTGATGACAGATGTCTTTTGTCATTTAATTTTTTTTTTTTAATTTCTTTTCTTGGCTAAAAGGGTGTTCATTAAAAATAAGTAAGCTAAACATCGTAGTTAGACTCATAAAATAAGATTATAAAGAATGAAGTATGAATAACAAGTCTTCATTGTAGATGATTGCAAGTATTTAATTTGATGAAGATCTTTAAAAAAATTGTAGCATATATCATCATTTATTGGAAAAATTTAAATATTATGGAAAAATGATGACATTCATTATCATTTTTTGTAGCATTTTTTGATGAGTAAATATTACATTTAGTAAATAGGTTTTAAGAAATTGTCATAGTAAATAGATATTCAAATAGCTATTTTAAATTTAAGTACATGACTTCATACTTCTTTAACAAAAAAATTCTATATTAATTTTCTCACTAAAGGGGCAGTACGTGCCTTTCACGTGCAACTCACACCAGTATATATAAATTTATATATATATCCCCCACATATTCAACTATAATTGCCTGCACAATTTATGGTTAACTGTCTAATATTTGCTTGTATTTAATACTGTCTAATCAAATTTAGTAGTAAAAAAAAAAATGGTTGAAGGGTCCCAATATTGGCCTTTTAGACCAAGTATTACAATAAGGTTTTTTTGTAATATAGTTATAGGTGACATTAACTGTAAGGTTGTTTGAGTACTACATGTGATGTTTCCGTGATTGATTGACATTTATTTATAATAAGTTTGTTTAAACTCAAGTATACGATGTGTGGTTCTATTTAATTTAACTGATAAATTATTTTATTGTCGAATAAGAGATTTAAGGCTTAATACCCGTTTGCATGTACACGTATATATTAGCCAGATAATAATTAAAGAAGAATCATCATGTAATGGGCACCTAATAATTATACTGACTAGACATAGGATAGGGTAGATATGGTTGATAATTGAGCAACAAATGTAATGTTGAATATGAATATATATATATATATATATTCAACGTATCATTATCTCATTCAAATTGATGCCATTTATGCCAATAAGCACGACCTGTTCAACATAAGAAGCTACCTTTTTGTTGTTTCCTAAAATAAATGCTCTCTCTCTCTCTCTCTCTCTCTCTCTCTCTAATTATCTCAAAAGACACTTTTATACTAGTTTTTAAGGGTTTTTTTTTTTAAATTATCTATCTATCCTTGTAAATCATACTTCTAATGCTAAATAACTCATTCAACTTTAGATTGAAGCAGTGTCAATTTGATTATCTTGCAAATGTATTTTCCTTGAATATTACCAAACTAGGATCACGTCTGATTCAAATCAAAACTCAAGTATAGTTCATATTGATTTTCAAGTACGGATAAGGTTCTAAAAGAGTACACACCAACATAAAAATGAATAATTGCGTCCTTAATATTCATTCTACATATTAATTAAGTATAATTTCCATCATTTTTGTTTTTAGAGGATGATTTATGAACGCATTAATACATATGCTTTTTACAATCACGTATATGTCATAAATATCACGCGTGTCAAACTTATAAATCACAGTTCATTATAAGTCAAAAACTTATTTTCTTCTACAAAAAAGAAAAGTTTGATTACAGTACAGGACAATTGACAATTATTTGGGCTAGTTACAAGGCCCGAACCTGTCCTCAGCCTAATGGTGGTCCAAATTCACAGCTGTTTGAGGTTTAATACCAGTTCAGAACAGGGTGGATGCAAAAACCCATCATTCTCCAATTCTTCCGATATATAGTTATATATGTTGCTGGAGGCTGAGAGAGAGGATCCAATTATCTAATGGACTGGGTTTGCCTGGTGGAGAATGGGGATGTTATGTGAATATCTTCAATTGAAGAAGACATTCTGGGCCCTGTTGATTTTTGGGTCAAACTAATTAAGGAATGAAAAAGTTATAATGATAAAAGCCAGTAGTCATGTCTTGACTCTTGAATCTTGATCATTTTGAAAAGTAGCTAAGCTGCATATATATGGTGACAAAACATTAGTGAATTGCACACACGTTAGTTACCCCAAAACCATGGGCATAACTGCATAAGGGAGGCATGCCATGTCTGTTCAAGATTATTAGGTTGTGCTACCTTTAGAGACAGTGTGGAATTGACTCAATTTGCAGGAGGATGATGGACTTGTGGTCATCGCATATATGTTGTGGACAGGGATGAGACATTACAGCTTTGAGCCTTGTGTGGGTTAGGCCATGGTTAAGTAGAGAGCAAGCTGTGTGTCAGGGTTGTGTTGCCTTTAATTAGATTGTAGCGTAGCATGTTGGACTGTGTGGAAAAAAAAAATGTATTTTGAGATATGGGCCATATGTGGCTTGTATGACCAAGTGGATTTAGTTGCATATGGCCATGTTTGTTGATGTAGTGTGTGGGCTATATGGCTAGACTTCAGGTTGGCATTGCATGGGCAAAAGCTCGATGTTAAGTAGTGTGGATGGGCTACCAGGTTGATTGGGAAGGCTTGTGATGATCTAAAACATGTGCACAGTGCACAGGCTACGCGCATGTGTTTAACAGGTGGCAACAATTTAGTGTGGCAATTAATTATTAGGAATCTCATGTAGAAGCAAACTTTGTGAATGTGCTAGCAGTATGGAAAATGCTCCAAAAAACATTCCGCGGTTCTATTCAAGAGGTAGTTCACATGATGTGGCAAACAAACATGTAGGTGGGCAAGAACTCGGCCTATGCTGGGCCCAAGCCTGGAACTTAAGAAGGGTCCACCCCACACCAAACCCAAGCTCGAGGCCATTAAGGGTAAGTTCAGCCCAAGTTTAACAAATGCCAAGCTTTCATATAAATCAATGCGTCCCCGGCTAATATGCCCGAGCAGGACACACCGAACACAAGATTCAGAGTCAGGTACAAATTACAAAAAAAAAAAATCATCTTGACGGCATAGCTATAGGCCTCATCATTGACGTATGATTAGACATGTTAAAACAATAACTTAGACTCAGGAGGCCCTATAATTGGAGGGACCCACGGACAAGCCAAAGATTCTCTAATCATAGCGTGCCCACTAAGGGCAAGTCCATAAAAATGGACAGAGGGAGATAAAGAAGGGGTTGGAACATTCTTTCTGGGGGGGAGGGAAAACACCAGAGAAAAGAGAGAAGTGAGCAACTAACATTTGGGAAGGGTGATTCGGCTCGGGACACCCCAAAGGGCACCTCCGCTGCCTAAGCTTCTTCTTGGGTAGTTAGGTTCACAATAAATAGTCATTGCATAACTGTTTCAAACCACCATTCACTAGCCAAATTCCTTTCGGAAATTCCCATTGTGGGGTATACCCAAAACAAAACATAAATTAATTGAGGATCCAAGCCCAATGAGCCCAAAACCATTGGGATTCTACCACCACAAAACATATAATACAAGAGCATTTACTCGGCAACTAACTACTACCATAGCATTATTTTCATTACATTATAAATCTTAGGCTGTTGCGAGTGACAAAGCAAACGTCAAAATGTGCTTTGTTGGGAAACATTGTAACTCTATGAGATTGTAAGCCACGGTGGCAATGATTCGGCCTAAGGTAGATTTTGGTAAAAAAAAAAAAAAAAAAAAAACTATAGACGCGTTTGTAAGTGTAAGGACTCAAATTGATTTGGACCTAAACAATAAAATTTGTACAGCGTGGGTAGAAAGGCTAAGTACCAGCAAAGCAAACAATGGTCGACGTGAGATTCATAGGAATAATAATAAAGGAATTTGACTAAGTGTTTGCGAGGATAATAACAATGACTTTGGCTAAGTGTTCGTGAAGAAAGTTCGTCCTCGACCCAGTCCGAGGATGAACTTTCTTTAGATCTGCCAAATACAAGGGTTGTCTTCGGACACCCTGAAAACGTCTTTTTCCCTCTCTCCTCAAGGGTCCTCCTCCCCCCCCCCCCCTTCTTTACGTTGGGGGTTCAACCTATTATGTAGTCTTGTTTAGTTGATCTCTGCCGTCCACTTATCGGTCCTCTGAACTTATGTCAGAGGGCTCGTCCTATTGTCACCTTTGCAGGCTTTCTGTTAGTTGGAGTAACCAAGGCTGCATTGTTCACTAGTCAATTCATCATTAATGTGGCCAGAGTGTTGGTGGCATGCATTTAATGAGTGAGTGACAGCTTCCATCCTTCAACGTTGGCTTGCCGAGGACGTGGGCATCCTCGGCGAGGTCCCTTGACGATTTGGGCCTCATCCGCTTATCCTCAGATTTTACCCTCTCCTCTGCGTGGACCTTGGGCCCGATGTGGAGTGGGCTGGGGTTGCTAAATATTTTGGGCCCCACAGTAAACTTTATAGTTTATACAATTACTAATATTAATTTTATTAACAAAAAAAAAATACTATTATTATTGAATTATAATATTATGAAAAATGCTGTATATATGATTGTATTACAATCAAAAGTACTACAAAATATAATAATTAACATTCACATCCAGGGTTGTATAAAAGTTGTTATTTTACATCTTAAAAAGTTACTTTATCTATTATACTATTCCATTTTACAATATACTCAACATTCCAATTTTTATTTTTCCATAAAACACAATAAAATAATACTAGCCTCTAAGCACGCGCATGAGGCTCTTCTATTTTTTGGGTAAAGATTAATAATTTGTATTTATTATAATTTGAGATTTCTACTTTTTTCAATTACAAAAAAAAAAAAAAAAAAAAAAAGACACCTAAGGGTGTAATGAATTTTTTTTTTTAATTGAAAAAAAAGGAGGAAAGAAGAAACAAATGCATTGTGATGAAGTAAAAAAAAAAAAAACAAAAAAAAAATGTGGGGTGAGTTTTGTAGATTGGAGGGGTTTTAAAACTAACAAAAGAGTAATCCTATTTTGTAGGAAGCTAGTGAGTAGAAATAGGAATTCATTGGAAGCAGGAAGGCATTGCAACGTAGAAGTAAAAATTTATTATTTTTGTCAATTTACTATTTTAACCTCGTTTTTAAATTTTAGGTTGGGGGTATTTTTTACAGTAAAAAAAAAAATAATAACTAACTTTCTCTTTCTAATTTACTATTTTAACCTCATTTTTAATTTGTTATTTAATTAATTTAAGGGTATTTTTTACAAGAAAAAAAAAAAAGCAATAACTAACTTTCAGAATCCTCTTAATATATACAGCTAACTACATCATAAAATATTATAAATCTCTCATCTCTCTACCTCTCTGTCCCTTTCATTTATCCAGCAGGACCAACACCGCCAGTTCAAACACAACCGCAGCCACTAGCCATCGAAACCAAAACAACCAACCCACGCCGATTCAAAGAAGCCCTAGCCACCGTACACATCCCAGCACCACTAAAACAACCAACCCACACCGATTCAAAGAAACCCCAACCACTAAAACAACATAGCACCACTGAAAACCCACACTGATTCAAAGTCAAACAAGCCCCAACCACCGAAACTAACCCAGCACCACCGAAATCAAGCCAAACCACACCAATTCAAACCAACCCACCACTAATTCAAGCAAGTCCCAAGCACCGAAACCAACCCAGCACCACCGAAATCAAGCTAGACCACCACTAATTCAAACCCAAAATCATTGAATCAACATCTATTGAAAGCCACAACTTCAAACCCAAAACACAACAAGTCGAAACTAAAGCAACCCACAACAGTAAGCACACTGTTGTCTACCAGATTCAAACCCACGATAGTAAGGGTGATGGTGATTTGAGAGAGAGAGAGAGAGAGAGAGAGAGAGAGAGAGAAGAAGAAGAAGAAGAAGAAGAAGAAGAAGAAGAAACCACAGAGAGAAGAAAGAGAGAGATGAGTGAATAAAATAATTTATTTTAAGTTTACAACTGGTGAACAGTAAATCTTGTAACTTGCTGTAGCTGGGTTATATAATTTTTTAGATATAACCCCAAGTTTTGCATGTTTTAGCCCATATAAAGTGTAAAATAATAATAGCAGGGGGGGGGGGGGTTAGAGCATTCACAATAGAAAATGTCATCCTATCCTATTTTACCATCTCAAAAATCTACTTTATCAATTATACCATACCATTTTATAACACACCCAACATCCCAACTTTTATTTTTTTATACAATACATTAAAACAATATATTTACACAATAAAATATATTTATGTCTCTCTTCCTCTCTCTCTCTCTCTCTCTCATCACGTCCATCACCGCCGTGAAGACCCAAAACCCCAACACAGTTTATCAAAAAAAAAAAAAAAACCAACACAGAAACTCATCCTAAACCCCAAACAAATCCAGCACAGAAACTTAACCAACCATCAAGAACAAAACCACCCACCTATCAACCCAAAATTTCCAATCACCACCCACCGATCCATCATCAACAACACCATCACCCACTGATCCACCATCAACAACACAACCACCTCCCACCATCAACAACACAACTAATAACTACCACCCACCATCAACAACACAACCAACAACCACCACATCACAGAGCCACCACGGGAAACACCAAGCAAACCCACCTGACCCACCAAGCAAACCCACCAAACTCAGCCCTAGACCCACCATGCCACCACAACCCATGGCCCACCACACCAATCCTACCACGACCTACCACTGAAACTCAGCCCCAAACCCACAGCCAAAACCGATTAGTAAACCCATCACCACCCATAACCAAATCCGAGTTGCAAACCCATAACCACGCCGATCTCGCCACCACAACAACTACCAGATCCTTGACCACGCCGATCTCGCCTAGAGAATCCTACATACCCACAACCACGCCAGAAACCCATGAACATGCCGCCGCAAACTGCCATACCACGCCGATCTCGCCACAAAAAATACCTAAAAAACGGCATCGAAAAGAGTGAAGGAGAAGAGAAAAAGACGGTGAGGCTTCAGCGATGGAGAGAGAAAGGTTTGGTGAGGCTTCAGCAATGGAGAGAGAGAGATGAGAGATCGTGTGAATGAGAGAGAAAAGCCTGATAATTAGGAATAAAATATTAATATAATCTTTTGGCATTGTGCTATAGTACTATCATACATTTAGAGCATCCACAATGGGCCAGTTATATGACAAATGTTAAGTACATTTGGCATACAGCCCAAAAATTGATCCACAATTGGAAGGCTATATGCCAAAAGCCAAATTTTTTTTGAAATTTTGCTACAGTACCATCTCAAATGTAAGATGGTACTGTAGCGAAATGTTATAAAAAAAATAATTTTTTAATGCCTAGAACAAGTTTTATATTGTTATTTCTCTCTCCTCTCTCATTTTTTCTGTATCTTTTCTCTCTCCTCCTTCTCTCTTTCTCATCCCCTCTCTCTCGCTTCTCTCAGTTGAGTCTGCCAGATCGGAGCTCACGCCGGATCGGCGTGGTGGCGAGGCTGGTAGTGCGGTTGAGATGGACGTGGTGGTTGGAGGTCGGCGCAGTCGAGATCGGCGTGGAGACCGGTGTTTGGTGGGTTTAGTGGTGTTGACGTGGTGGCCGATTTCTGGGTTTGGTGGCCGGCGTTTGGTTGATTGGTTTGCTGGGTTTGGTGGATTATATGATGGCCGATTTCTGGGTTTGGTGGGTTTTATTTTGGGTTTTTGGTTTTGATAGGTTTTGTTGGGTCGAGGGTAGTGGCCAGTTTCCGGATTTGGTGGGTTTTTTTTTTTTTTTTTTTTTTTTTTTTTTTTTTTTTTTTTTTTTTTGGTGTTGACGGTTGATTATGGGTTGCTGCGTTGTGGTGGTGGATCGGTGGGTGGCGGAGATCGAAGGGAGTTCAGCCATTGTTTGGTAAATGGATTGCAGATGAAATACTCACAAAACGTTATGGGCTCCGAAAACCGTGAAACTTCGTTGCGTACTAGCAATAAATCGTTGAACGATGCTTCGACTTCGACGCAAAATGGGTCGTTTTATCTTGCTTTCAAAGGAAGAAAGTTGAGAAAATCGAGTCCGACATTGGCACAATCGGTGAAGAACTCGGAATTATGGGATGGAAGAACCAGGATGGTTTTTTCAGAAGGTGAAAAGAAAGTAAATGAGGATTCTGGAACTGGAAGGCACGCATGTGGGGGAGAAAATTGAGAAAAAACAAAAAAAGAAAAAATATATTTTATTAGGTAGATATATTATTTTAATAAGTAGAAGAGGAAAATAGAGTTTTGGGATGTTGGGTGAATTGTAAAATGGTATGGGATAATTGATAAATTAGCTTTTTGGGATGGTAAAATAAGATGAGATATGAGATCTGGATGCGGATGCTCTTTACAATGGTATTGTAGCACAATACCAAAAAAATTTACAATTTCACAAGTTTAGCAGGCCAGCTGTTGAGTACTTTTGAGGCTTGATGCTAAATATTGCTAACATATGGTATTTACAATTCCCATTGTGAATGCTCTTACACCACAATGCTAATGCTTGCATGGTTAATTGTTGAGTTTTATTTTTATTTATTTATATTTTATTTGTGTGTAACTTGTAACTTCTCTGCAGCTTGTACTAGTAACTAGTGTTGTTTAAGTTCTATCTTGTATAAAAAAAAAAAAAAAAATCCTAGTGTTGTTTAAGTCAAATTTGCTTCATAATAGTAAAAAGCGAGTATGCCAACTGCCAATATAATAGACAATAGCAGCCAGCGTATGAAGTATGAAAAAATATTATAAAGACTGTAGTATTGAAAAATTAATATTATAAAAAATTTATCATATATATATATATGGTTGGATTCAAGTTACACCTGGTGTAACATTGCTTAGAATTATTCTAAGCAATGTTACACCACCTAATAACTTGTTATAGAATTTATATTTTAAAAATCCCACCGTTGAATTACATGTTCTATATGTTCTTAACAATCATGCAAATTTTCATGTCAATTGGATGTTATTTACCGTTTAATCCATAAATTCGTCTTTTATACATTTAAATTACAAAAACTTGAATTTAAAAAATTTATTGATGATATGACTATTAATCTTTGATCACCTTGAAATTTTGCAAGCATTAAGAATATATGAAAATAATTTAATCTAACGGTAAAAAATTTGTCAAAATTTGCATCCAATTAAAAAATAGGCGAAAACCACATTTTCATGCGATTTCCACTTTGGTCCCTATCTTTTATTTTCACTGCTTTTACTCCCTATCCTGAAAAATGTGACTCGTTTTTGTTCCTGCTGTTACATCAGAGATAGAAAATGCACATATGGCAAATGGCATAAGTTAAAAATATTAAAATAATGTCCACAAGTCTCCACATGGCTTTCCCGCCCTGAGGTTAGCCCGATTCCCACCTGTAGGAAGTCACGTGGCCCTCACGTGGCTTTATAATCAACTGCTCCTCCACAAACTAACCCTTAAATTCAGATATCCCTAACCCCCAAATTAAGCTCCTCGCCACAAACTCATCTCCTTGCCATAAACTCAGCTCCTCACTCACAACTACTCTCATGGAATCAAGCTCGATGTCATTGAGTGGAAGTTTGAGGAAAAGGGGCCCAACCCAATGCTTCTACTTTAAGAAACCCGTTTTAGTTGTTTCGTGGACACTTGAGAACCCTGGAAGAAGGTTCTACGGGTGTCCAAATTACTGGGTACGTTAGTATCCATATAATACACTATCTCTCTTTTTTTCCAATCATACACAATCTCTCTTTGTACACTTTTTAAATTTCTATTGATTTTTTGGGTGGGGAAAAAAACAGAGTGAGAAAGAGGAAATTTTTGTAGGCTTCGTTGACTGTAAAGATGTTGTTTTTATGGAACATTTATTGGATTCTGTTATTGGGTTCTTATTAGCTATTTTCTTTAGTGGGTCTTTTTTCGTTTCAAGGATTTTAGTATTTTGCTAATACAAGTGTTGGATTGGCTGTGACCAAATTTTGCTAATACTATTTGTTATTGTTTTTCATGATTTTGGTTGAATATATAATGAGTTTTATTTGGCTCCTGGGTGTCAGGTTGGACGCAAGTGTAAATTTTTTCAATGGCGTGATGATGAAATCTGCGAGCGTGGCAAGGTGTTGATTCCGAAGCAGAGACAACAGATTTTAACCCTTGAAGCTGACATTGTAGGCTACAAGAAGAGAGAGAAGAGGCTGCTCATCTGCCTGGGGCTGCCTTTGGTGATAAGTGGGATGCTACTCTACTTGATGCTTCTTTTGGTTGGCGAAATAGGTGGGGGGAAAATGGGTCATTAGGTGGGTAGGTATTAGTGTAAAAAGACCATAATTTTGGTGTATGTTGGTAGTTTTTGGCAGAATTTTTGTGTTGGTTTGTGTTGGCTTGAATTTGTCTTGGTATGTATTAGTGGGAAAAGGCCTGAATTTTGGTGTAATTCTCTTTGTAATCTGAGACTTTAGCAATGGAACATCACTTTTTAATTAATGTATGACTTATATACCAATTTATTGTATTGTTGTGAATTGTTTGTGCCTTATGTGCACTAAATATTACTCTGCATATGAAGTTGAAAACCAAAAAAATAGAGCCATATCTGATAAACCAAATAAATAGAGCTCTCTCCTACTGTTGACATAATCATAGACCAAACATGGTAAATAGCAGCCCACTGTTGACATAATCACAGACCAAACACTCAAGCTTAATATTACTTGCATAATCATAGACCTGCATATCCGAATCATATAAAGGTACCTGCACAATAGCATTAAAAACAAAATAGCCCCCTAATGCTAGTCAAAAAAATATGGCTTCAACTGTACAGGAATTAAATATTCATCACAACAATGGGAGAAATGGTTAATACTAATGAACTAATTAATAACAATTAACACCAATAAATAGACAATACTTAACACCAATTAACACCAAGTATTCATCCACCTGTAAATACTAATGATCACTAATTAACACCAATGACAGTTTCTGGTGTACCAATAATTACAAAATATGGGACAAACTCTACCCAGCACATTCATACAAAAAAAGGACTTGGTCAGCCATTATATAAGTATACCAAAATGCCAATTGTCCTGGCAGTTACATAAACATATCAACTTGGTTAACTTTTTTCTCCAAAAAAAAATATATATTAACTTTGGCTCTCAACATATAGCAAAAAAAAGGTCCTGCTTGAACTTGCTATCTTCTAGCAAATCTCATTGCTGTCATATACCTTGTTGCATTCCTAGATGCATTCAAAGTCTAAGTGGTGATTGCACTTCTCTTCCTCTGTCCTTTTGGTCTTCGACTGGCCTGGTTATCAGTGGGGGGGGGGGGGTGGAGGTGCAGTTGTAGTCACATCATTAGTAGAGCTTGGTTGTGCCCTATGTACAATTGGCTAAGCATTGGAGCCTGGTTGTTCACTGCCTACAGCTGGGCTGTTTGCATGACCATCCTTGGCTGCCTGCAAGCATAAGCACAAGCACAATAACAATTAATAAGCTACCAACTGAAAAATGAACAACATAGATATCTAAGTCAAAATAGTATACTTACCCTCCTAGTGGTCCTGCTGACTTGGAATGCACTCCCAGGCAAGGAAGAGTTCCATCCTACTTCTCCCTTGTAGCTCCTCCTGTTGTGGCCTAATTTCCCACATACCTTGCATTGTTTTGAGATGCCTGCACCTCTGTTTTTTCTGTGACTTCTAGGTTCATCAAGCTCCAGTGCCCTCTTCTTCTTAGGCCAGCTAGGAGGTCTCCTCTTAATAGGATGCTACATAGGTGGCAGTCCAGTAGGTCTCCACATATTCTGGCCATTAATGAGCTCTATAATGGGGTCATAGCAATCAATGTAGGTAGTCTTTTTGTAGCAAGCATTGACATACTTTTCAGAATCTTCCATGTTGAAAAAGATACAGGAACTGACATGGTAACATGGTATGCCAGTTATGTCTCATTTCCTACATCTACACCTCTTCTTTTCCAAGTCCACAATGAAACTCTCCAGCCCATTCTTCACTTCAAACTTGCTACGACCAGCCCAAGATGCTAGGCACTTGCTGCTACATGCCAACTTCTCCTTGTACAATCTCTTTCTTATCTTAGGACACAACTCAAATTCCACCTTCATAATCATTTGCCTGTTTGCTTGAAATCTAGTCATCAGATATAGCCTAATACACTCAAGCTGCAAGCACATAGAGAGAAAGGGAGAATTAATCATTCATGAATCACACAGGTTTATGGATCATTAGAGAAAGTGTTGAAGCTGAGTAGATTACCTACCATGGTGATTATAGGTTTGCTCCTGAACTTAAATATTTTGCTGTTGAAGTTTTCACACATGTTGTTCAGGACTATGTCACTCTGGCTATCACTTTTGAACATGCTCCTAGTCGAGATAGTTGTTGAGTGAGACTGTAGCCATTTGAATGCATCTTCATCCACCTCCTTTAGCTCATTCATTGCCCTCTCCCATGCTTGTTGATAGGTAGCCTTGGCTACTTTCTAAAAAAGGTCTCTAATAAGGACACAAGGATGATTCTTCCTCAAGTTATTGTATATATGTCTACAGCAGATCCTATGCTCGTATTGTGGCCAATTGTCAACAAAGGCAATTACCAACCCCTGCAAAGCAATAAATATTAATTCAGCAAGCAATAAATATTAATTCAGCTAGCAATAAATATTAAGAAACTAGACCTTCTGCTGATCAGATATGAACACCCATCTTTTTCCATCTCCTATGTCAGTAAGTAATAAATTAAGAAACCAAGTCCAAGAGTCCTTGGTTTCAGCCTCGACTACTGCATATGCAAAGGGGAAGTACTCATCATTGGGATCTCTACCAACAGCACACATCAGCTGACACTTGTCTTGATCTTCAGATGGCATGCATCTAGACCAATGATTGGCCTGCACCCTGCCAAGAAGCCCTTCTTGCAACCCTCTAGGCAAATATAGATTCTTTCAAAATATGATAGCCCAGTTGCCAAGTCATGCTTAGCTGCCAAATCACCATCATTATAAGTATGCACCTTTGTCAATATTGTGCTTCCAAGACTGCACCTTCTCAACTCATCATAGTACTCCCACAACTGGTTGAACTGTGCAATGTGGGCCCCATCAACAGCCTCTTGAGCTTTCTCTCTAGCCCTACTTGCCTTGCCTGCACTTATGTCAACCATATACTTCTCATGCACAGCATCCTGAATGTCCTTAAGTCTTATGTCAGGTTGTCTCCTAACCCTCTTCATTAACTTCTTCCCAATGTATGATGCTGTGCACCTTGGATTTCTATAACTTTTGCTACATGTGTATTCCATGTTCAGTGTTTTCAATCTAAAACTCTTCTCCCTTGGCACCTTTGCAAGGTAGGCAACGAACTTACACCCTGGCTGGCATTGGGCTCTTACTCTCACCAAGTCATTTTTCACAAATTTTATACCCCACCCACCTTGGACTGCATAATCAGTCATAGCATCTTTAAATTGTTTAGGTGAAAGGAACAACATATCCTTCTCAAACCTAAGGTTCTCAGCTTTGGCTACTGGCCTAAAGATTGGGTATTTGCTCCTCCTAATAGAATTGTCAACCTCAGTAGTAGGGGTTTTACCATTACTTGAATCATTACAATGCTCACTGCTTGATGAATTTGCATCAAGGCTAATCAACTCCTCACTCTTATAGTCAGAATTCATGACACCACCACCTATTTGTCCTGGTTCAACCTCATCATCTTCAGCTTGATTGTCCCAACTATCAGTACTATCTTTACCAATGTCCATTGGTTGCATTTGTGGCTCTTCTTCTAAGTCGCTCTTCTTCTAAGTCACTCCCCTTAGCCTCACTACTCTCCTCAACTTGGTCATCAACAACTGGTGTTTTGCCAGCCCTCCTAGCCCAAACTTGCTCAGCATCTACGTCATGTGGCTCACCATGGTCAACATTAGTAGTTTCAGCATTATCATGGCCTCCAAATTGTGAAAAATCAGGACTGTACTCTCCATCATCATCCTCATTATCATTATCCTCTTCATACTCAGCATACTCATAAAAGTGATCACTCTGAAGCTCACTGTCACTACTAACACAATAAACCGCATCTTAATTTTGTTGATCACCACCAAAAACCTCTAAGGCATTTACCCCTTCTGGTTCACTACCAGGTGGTCTAACAGCTAAGGGCTCCAAATCCTCTACTGGTAACTCCACTGGTTCATTCACTGGATGCTCGACAAACACATGAATGTCCCCATATCCCTTCACCAAGTTAGTCATGAACACAACAGCATCATCATCAACCACCTCATTGAAATGTGCCTGCTCTGGGTTCATACCAAGCATTTTAAACCATAGCTTATCCACTGCAGTGTACCCGAAATCCCTATAGATACTCTCAATCTCTACTTTTGACCACTTATCTGGGTCACAGTTTTCCATTCTATCAACTGTCTCTCCCACATAAGCTTGAGGGTCCCACGTAAAATGCCCACCATGGTGGACATACAAAGTAAAACACTCATCCATCCTGCATGTAAGTCTTGGAAAGAAACAGAATGAAAGCATATATCCACTTTCTGAAATTAATAATACTTTGTTAGGCTAATAAACTAATAAAAAAATTAAAAAACATACAATGCAAACAAAGGGAACACATGGACCCAACCACTTCTCGAAAAGCAAGACACAGTACAAACAATCAATGCAAATACCAACACAAAGATTCCATGGTTTATCAAAGTCAATATAGTGGCCTCTGATAAACAATAGTGACACACAATATAGACAAACAATGCAAATACCAACAAAAATATTCCATTGTTTATCACAGTCAATACTGTGGCCCCTGATAAACAAAAGTAAAACAAACACAACTGCAAATACCAAAAGCTATAAACAAAAGTAACACATAACAACCAAACAATGAAAATCCCAAAAATATTCCACTATTACAATCAATATTATGTCCACTACAAAAGCTATAAAGGGAGAGAGGGAGAGAGAGAGAGTGTGTGAGAAAGAGAAATAGAGATAGAACCCAGAGCAAGAACAAAACACAACATCTCAAAATTCCCAAATTCTTAAAACCCAAAAGCTGAGATTGAGACCCAGACCGATTACCCAGCACTTAAAAATAGCATTCATAAGAGAGAGAGAGAGAGAGAGAGAGAGAGAGAGAGAGAGAGAGACAGACAGACAGACAGACAGAGATAGAACCTTCGCAATGTGCCTTTCACAAACACGGAGTTGCTACAATCACTCTAAAGCTATCTGGGTAAGAGGTTAGGGATTGTGCTTGCTGATTTGGGGTTTTTTATGCTTGTTGATTTGAGGTTTTTTTTTGTGGTCTATGGTGATTTAGCGACGGGTAAGAGGTTAGGGTAAAGTTTTTAGTTGATTTGGGGTTTTTTGGTTTAGAAAGAATGTCACGTGAGTGTCACGTGACTAACTGAAGGGCGAGAAAGCCACGTGGAGACTTGTGGACATTATTTTAATATTTTTAACTTATGCCATTTGCCACATGTGCATTTTTCGACTCTGATATAACGGCAGGGACAAAAACAAGACGCATTTTTCAGGATAGGGAGTAAAAGCGGTGAAAATAAAAAATAGGGACCAAAGTGGAAATCGTGTGAAAATGTAGGGAAGAAAATGTGGTTTTCGCCTAAAAAATATTGAGTAGTATAAAATTACTTAGAGCTACACTAGGCGTAACTTGAACTCAACGCGTATATATATATATATATATATATATATATATATATATTGCAAAGACCTGTCCAATAAACATGGTCAACTTCCTAGCTAAGTGCTGCGATCTTTCCTTTTGAACTTTTACAATTCTTGCTTAACCATCAAGAAACTTGAGCTTATATAATGGCCAAGATGGTTCTCGGAGACTGATGTACAAGCAAATTAAGCACTTCTTTAGGAATTCGTACGTACAACACACACACACACACACACACACACACATATATATATATATAACATATTTGCAATTGTTGTTTCTACTTTCATAGACTTGCCTCCAATATTTTCTTGGTTTGCTAGCGAGAGATGAGTAAGGAAAAGAAAGAGGCTTGGTATTCGTCAATCTTAACTGTAACGTCCCAGTAAGAGGGAAAAAAAGAAAAAAAGAAAAAAGAAATAGAGAAGTCAAATTTTTTTATGGGTCTCATGTGCTCCCACCTACCCCACCCTTCCCCCACCACTCATTTTTTCACTCTATCTCTTTATCTCTTTGACCGGCCAAAGCTCCTCATCTCACATTTCTTTCTTTCTCTTCTTTTTCATTTTCTGTCTAACACTCTCCATTGCCTCACACTCTCCCACCAGTGCCTCTATGCCACCATCTCCACCATCATTTTTCCGGCAATGTCACTGGAAAATCTTTAGGAACTTCTATGCATCTTCATCTTTTATTTGAGGTAAAAGTTTCTAATTCTTTTGGTGAGTTTTACATTTTGCTTGAGGTTATATTTTTATCTAAGGTTTAATAATGATACCCATGTGATTTATGAGCATTGGAAGTAATATTTATGTGTTTATATGTATGTGTTTTGTATTGGTGGAATTATTTGATGAGTAGGTTTATGGTTTGTGCTAATAATGACTACCTAAGGTTTATGTATAATGGAAAATTTTGGGGTTTTGAGTTATAACATGTGATGGTGGGTAAATCAAAATTTTCCTTTGTCTTTGGGTTTATTTGGAGTTAGTTGAAGTTCTAAATTTCTTGTCTTGAAGGATATTTTGATTTTGCTTTCATGGGTCTCTTAATGATGTAGTATAAATTTTATGGAAGCTAGCCATAATGTTAGAGATGATATTAAATGGGTTAACCTTATAATTGGAGTTTATACCTTGTGAATCAATTTGTTGAGAAATTTTGGAAGTGGGATATATTATTATTGATGAGGTTGAATACTAGGCTTGCCTAATTAAGTGATTATTTGGCAATTCCTAAATTGTGGCTACATGCAATTTCAAGCTCTATACTTATTGTGATAGGTTTACTTGATATTGTTTAGGTTCTAGCTAATCTCCTTGGAACTTGGAGAATTAGGTTTTTGCGGTTGCGAGGTAAGTAGCTTTTTAATGGGATTTTGAAAAATAATATAAATGTTGTTTTTGGGTTAGACACATTTTTGGAAATTACCTACGGAAACTATATTTTCTTAGAAACTACTGTGTCGTAACCTTAATATATATATATATATATATATATATATGAAAATGCATCATATTTGGTATTGTATTTGGGGAAATGTATGAATTGTTGATATGGAAAAATAAGCATCTTTTATTTAATCTTTGATAAGAAAATCATTGATTTTATGGTATATTGAAAAATTTAGAGATGCTTATCTTGTCTTGTATTATTTGAGAAATTGATAGAAAATCTCTTGACAAGAATGAAGTTGAAAACCTTACAAACTTTGTAGAAGTTAGATTATTTAAGGTTTTCTGAAACTACGTGGATATGAGTTGTGTATTTCAAAGTAATGTAACCTGTGAGTTTATGTGGTTTTAACACCATGCTATGTGTGATTTCCCGGTGATCACCCGATTTGGTTTCCTTAGTCTTTGTGACAATGGAATCAAATCCAGGTCAGTGTCCTTTCACTTTGGATGACGCGTTCTTCCCTGCTGTCCATGGGGGGAAGAGGTTCATTGATTGTGTGTGGGTGAGGCTGCTGCCCATGGGGCCAAGAGACCACATGCAAGAGGGGTCCTATTTGACGCGCTCTCTCTGCTGCCCATGCGGGGAGAGAAAAACCTTGAGGGTATGGGTGAGGTTGCTGTCCATGGGGCCAAGAGTCTGCATACCAGAGAGGACAATATCATGCTAGTTGTGAATGGGTGGATCCCCTGACCGGTCTATGTGGTAGTATGGTATATTTGTGATAAATTACCATATGTTAGAATTTATGGCTTTGGAATTATATTATTATTGCTCACAGATTATAGCATATGGTTTCAAGATATTTACTTTGAGGAACTTGAAATTCATTATTAAATCATTCTTGTCATATTACTATTATTATAGTAGATGAAACTGCATTTCCCCCACCCCCATTAAATATGCTACTTACTGGGCTTTAGCTCATCCCACCCTTTAACAGTTTTTCAGATTTATTAGCTATTCCTTGGGTATGGAGCTTACATCATTGGTGATGATTGGAGTGCTATGTTAAATTTGGAGACTTTTGCTGTAAATAGTTGGTGACTTAATCTTGCTAAGTTCAATGATGCCTTAATTAATTGTATTGGAGGCTGGTCGCTTGAAGTTTGATAGCCTTAGGCGTGGTAGGCCTAGACTCGATGTTAAGGTCATTATTTTTGATAAGATTGTCACTTCGTGTAATTTAATCAGAATTTGTAATATATTCATGTATTATGTGGAAGCACATGATTTTTAGTTATTATTCGTAACTATGTTATAGAGCTCTGACTTGTAATGTGGAGATTTATAGTTATATATTCTTATCATGTGGAAATGAAAGGAAAATAAAGATCTCCTATAGTTGGTTGTCCAAAAAGGAAAAATCTATAGGTACCCTTGAGACGTTTTTCTCATGCTTTGAACCCTTTTGGGTTCGGGACGTGACATTAACAACATTCGCTTTATGCTTTTGTGCCTCTGGCGAAGGTGAAAAAATGAAAAAGAATCCAACAGCTGAGTCGCCTGATGGCCCAGAGGCAACCATGGTCACTGCAGCTAAGCATTTCTCTTCCGCTCATAAAGTCCGGTTAACTTAGTTTAGCTCTTTTGTATGCTAGACTGCTAGTCAAGCAAGTTTATGTATTTCTTTCTTATATATATGTTTTATAAGTGAGGTGAAAGATATTACAAATTTTAGTTTAGCTCTCGTAACATTAATTAGCATTTTCCATGTTTTATTAATAAGGCTAAGCACTGCCAAAAGACTGGTTTCTCATAACATTAATTATCATTCTATACATATTGTATCTATAAAATAGGGTTGCCATGTACTAATTATTTTTTACCAAATGTATTTTCACTATTGGTAATGGGAAAGTATTTAGTGAGTAGGGCGCATACGCTATTATGAGATTGACATACGAGCCCACAAGTCAGGCTCAAACAATATTTTATTTAACGTTTTCAAATGATCCCAAAAGTTTTTTTTTTTTTTTTTTTTTTGACTTGTTGGCACATCTTTGAAATAAGGGATCACCTCACCTCTAGGAAATTCTCAATAATTGCATATCCCTAGTGCTGTCCTCAATGGTTGCATTTAGTTCATTGGAGGAACAGCACATTTTTTAAAGGGAGATGAGAAATTGACTAGAAGACGTTTTGTTCTTTAAAAATGTTTTGCATACAATAATCATATTCAACGAATGTGTATTGTGTGCGCATGAAATCATTACTCTCCTAATGGTTAGTTGAACATATATTTTCTTTTTATTATTAAGTTACAAACCCATTCAATGGATCTTAAGCCCTTGACATTACCCTCCATTCTATTATCATGAGAGAATAAAAATGTCAATTGAGCTATAACTCACTAGAGGGATAGTTGAATGTGTCATCTATGTTAGACAATGTAATGCTGAAGCCTACAGTTATGTTTAAGATCGAGTAAAATAAGAGTACTAGAATTCAAACTTCACTTTCTTGCACAACCAAAAATACATAATATTATTAGTTTACTATCATGGGATAAAAACAAAAATAGTTAATCCCTCACTCTTGCTCAAGTTGATGTTAATGTGTTGTAGCTGTTAAGCTTGTTCACAAACTCCTTCAGAATTGCCGTGGTCTTAGCCTCTTAGGCCATAAACTCCTGCAGAATCCCTTGAACCCAGCTCACAGAACCCTCAATCCCTCACCAGATTTCAATTAGCTTTTATTAATGTTTACACAAAATTAAGTGACAGAGCAATAAGAAGGGCTGTCATTATATTGGTCAATTAATTATTGACTAATTGGACAATAGTCTAATGTCAAAGGCCTTTTATTTTACTAGCTCTTTTACTATTTTTTCTGGATGATGCTTCATAGCAGCATTTTTTAAAGGTGAAAACTTGTGTTTTAACCCATTATAGATTATAGATTTATGGAACTAAAAAATGTTATTTTCCTTAAAAAATATGAATATAGTTATCAATTACCTAATAATCCAATATAAAATGTTTTAAGGATGATACGATCATGTCCTACAGCATATATATAAGCTTTCCATATGGATTTATCCTTCAGCTTCAGCACAATCTTGTACCTGGCGTCAAGGTGGACCCATCAATATTGTTTTAGACCAAATGCATTTGTGAAAGAGGGGTTTGATTTGGATTTTGTTACTCCACTTTCTGGTTCACTGTCTTCCATTGGCTATGAAATTTATGGGTCCTCATGGTGATCAAATTGGTCCCTAACATCGTATATGCACTATATATATGACAATCAATACTTAATTAAAATGTATGCGGTTCAATGCTATTTGCCTATTGGCATCCACTTTGATGTTTGGAGTTCCAACCTCTCAACTCTCAATTATTTATCTAACCAGAAAAGAAAATAAAGAATCAAAATGCGTGATTTGAATCATTTTAGTGTTTAATTTCTAAACTCAAACTGTGCAATTTTCTATTACACAGCTTTATACAATAAGAAATGCAATCAGTAGATGAGCAAAAAGCAACACAATTAAGTTACATGTTCACATGTTGAGAGGTTCAAATGGAATGCTAATATTTTTTTTTTCCTTGATCCAAGTTTTGGAAGGATGAAAAAGTTTGCAAATTGAAGAATGTAAACGTTTGCAAAATTAATTTATTTGTCAAAACTCTATCACAATAAGGAATGAGAATCCGTTTTTTTTTTAAACAAAATTAATTAACTAAAATAATTCAGTAATATATTTTACAATGAGAATCAAATAACTATTTCATTAAATTAAACAATATGTTTTAAGCAAAAATATTGCCAATTAAGGGAAAAGGCTACTTACCTCCAACAACTCCACCAAAATTTCAAATTATAACACCACAGGATCAATCTAATATAAGTAAATACTCAAATTAATTCATTTTTATCTTGAACAACTTTAGCAAATGAATTAACCCGACTTATGCATTTTTCATCTAATTTGATTTTCTTCCCTCAAAGCAAATCAACGAAAAAAAGTACAAAAACTATGATTTTTTTTTTTTTTTTTTGGAAGAAAAAACTATGATATTTTTGAACTACTGTAAAATAACCTTCAAATTTGTACCAAATAATTTTGAGAGTACCTATATGAAAACTACCTTTTATAGACTCAATTTTGGATCAAAGTAGGGTCCATTAGTCTTATTTGGGCATGTATGTCATGATGGGCTTTTATCAAACTAAATAGGCTAGGCGGTGACCACACTGCTCTCCCACTATCTTGTGGTTTACGAATGGGCTTTGTCAAAAAGATTATTTTCCCCATTTTTTTTCTTTATAGATTGTTTCATTTTTTCAAGAACTCCTTTTCATGAACCATTTCAGGTTTCCACTTAAAATTTTCAACTAAAATTCAAGTATATATCCATCAAAAAAAAAAAAAAAAAATTCAAGTACATATATATTTTAAATAAAATTCAAATGGTAAGATCATGTTTACAACTAATTTTGCTTACCATTCCCTACTAAAAATCAATTTATTAACACCCTATAATTAACTAACCTTAAAAACCAAAATTCATTAAAATAGGATGTTACAAAGAGTGAATTCACTAAGATCATTCTAATAACCATGAAAATCTCAAAATTCAAAACCATATATAGGCTAAAAAGATATTAGAAGGATTTATTATCTTTGGGTTGGCTTTGGTTGAACTTGGCCTTAATGATTTGATATTCTTCTGCTCCTATTTGCAAACACACGTTAGTTTTGATAGTTTATATAGTCGATTAGATTATGTTTTCAGGTGATATATTCTTACTTTTTTTTTTTTGGTAGAGAACTGAAATCACTTCATTAACTTAAATTAGATGAGTTAAGGCATAGCCTCTCATAACATACACCAGCTAAATCATAAAACATTAACAAAATAATATCCAGTGGGGGACTGGAAAATAACAAAAAGTCTTGCTAAGTTGCTCCCATTTTCACTAGTCTGTCTGTGCACTGGTTTGCCTCCCTGTAGCAATGCTTGACCTTTAGATTAGGAATTTGCCCTATTAGTTGCCTGCAATCCGATATAAGAGAAGAGTGAGCAATATTTTTAGTGGTATTTTTTGACATCCAGTCCATCACGACTTTGACATCAAGTTCTATTTCAACTGCTAGTAAGTTTAAAGAGCTGCAAATTTTTAGACCATACCTTAAGGCCTATAGCTCCGCTTCTACACTTATTCCAATGGCTCTGCTAAATCCAGGAATCCACACTCCATTATGATCCCAGATAATACCTCCACCACCTGCCTTACCTAGGTTTCCTATAGCTGACCCATTTGTGTTTAACTTGTACTAGTTTATCTCTAGCTTGTTCCATCCTACATTAATGGGGCTCTTGGTTCTCATAGGCTCAGCACGACCAGCACAATAATGATAATTTAGAGCCATGTTATACAATTCTTTGCTCAATCTGCTATTCGGTGTGGCTTGATTAAATACTCTCTTGTTTCGCTGCATCCACAATCCCTATATGCTAAAGGCAAATAACACTCCTCATGGCACATTTTCCTTCACCAGATCTGTGAAGGACCTTAGATTTTCTTTCAACCAACAGCACAGATCAGATGTGAAGAAATTGTTATCACACCTTTTGTTTCCTGTGTCCAGCCAAAACTTTTTTGCTATATGAGAATCCCTGAGCACGTGGATAATAGTCTCAGCTTCTCTCCCACACCCTTCACATTTACTGTCTTCGGCAATGCCTCTTGTAACAAGTAGATCTTTAACTGGTAGACTAAAAAGATAGCTTTTCCATATGAAACACTAGATTTTTGGCAGCGTATCCACTTTCCAGATCCAACCCCCAGCGAATTCGTCTATTACATTGCTTTCTCCTTTTGCTAGTTTGTAAGCACTTCTTCCATCAAATTCCCCAGAATTAGAATAAGCCTAGCTAATGTTATCTAAGCTCGCATCTGAGTAAGGAATCGAAATGGCCTTAATTCTTTGCAACAAGCCACAAGGAAAGACAAAGAAGCAACAGCTAAAGTTCCAGCCCCCCTCTTGTGTCACCTCCCCTACCTCTAGTTGATCTTCCCCCTCTATTAAGGGGCCCAACAATCAAACTTCTCAAGGAGCCTTCATTTAGCCATTTATCATGCCAGAAATTTAGTCAGTTATTTCCACCCACTACCCATTTGGTGCCTTGAACAAAAATTTCTTTACCTTTCTTCACAACAGACTAGGTTCTTGAGCATGTTCTTCTCGGGTTTGAATATTTGGTTCTAAGGACTTTAGCCCATGGACTATAATTTTCTTTATGCATCCTCCAATTCAGCTTGGCTAGAAGGGCTAAATTTTTGGGTTTTGTTGCGGTTAACCTAAGACCTCCCTCTTTCTTGGGTCAGTGATCTTGGCCCAACTAACAGTGTGCAGCTTCCTTTTTTCCATCGAAGATCCCCACACAAAGTTTCTACTTGCTCTATCAATGGCTTTAAGGGTTTTTCCAAGTAACATAGTTCCTTGCATGACATAAGCTGGGATAGCTGACAAAACCATTTGAGTAAGAACCACTCTCCCAGCAAAGGATAGCAGATGTGCTTTCCAGCCACTTAATCTCCCTTGCACTCTTTCAATAACAAAATCAAACTCTTGATTTGTTGTACCAGGAAGCTTATATAGGAATCCTAGATACTTCCCAAGATTTGGAGCTGAGTGAAGGTCAAGACAAGAGCATAATTCTTCCCTCCTTTCCCCGAAGACATTTGGCGAAAAATAAACCCGAGACTTTCCATTATTTACCTTTTGCCTAGATAGCTCACAAAAACTATCAAGTGCTTCTTTTATACTTGTGTAGTTTTTCTTATCAGCTTTCCCAAAGAGAATTAGATCATCCGCAAAGAACAAGTAGGAGAAGGCTAGCCCACCACTAGATGCCTTCACTGGGTCCATAATTTTGAGTCACATTTATCTTTTATCATAAATCCAAAAACCTTTATGCACATTATGAAGATGTAAGGAGATAAGGGATCACTTTACCTTATGCCTTTCGTTGGATGGAATTCTTCCAAAGCTCTTCCATTGAACAAAATTGCCACACTAGATGATGAAATACAACTCATTATCACATTAACAAGGTAGTTTGGTATGTTAAATAGTTTGAGAGTATCCCGGAAAAAGCTTCATTCCAATCTATCATAGGCCTTCTCAACGTCTATTTTGATCACCATGTATCCCACATTTCCTTTCTTTCTACTCATAGTATGAAGAATTTCTTAAGTTATAATGACATTGTCCAAACCTTTTCTACCTAGAACAAAGGCAGCTTGCATTAGGGAGATGAGATTGGACAAAAAGGGTCTAAGTCTCGCAACTATAATCTTCGTGATAATCCTATAAATTGTATTACACAAACTTATCGGGTGGAAGTTACCAAGTCTATTAGCTCCTGTGTGTTTAAGAATGAGAGTTATCAAGGTTTTATTTATGTGCTTCGATATCTTACCATTAGTAAATGCCCCTTTTACTGTATTTGTAATTGTTTCTCCAACTAGTAGCCAAAACCATTGAAAGAACCCAGCATGTAGTCCATTAGGACTTGGAGCCTTGAAAGGTTTTAAAGACCATAGCGCATCTTTCATTTCTTGATCAGAGACAAATCATGACAACTCTGCATCATCTTCCTCTGATATTTGCACTGGCCAATTTGGAATGTTCCAAGAGCTCCTGTATTCTATCTCCATACCAGAGGTGAACAGAGATATGAATCCTTCCCTGATGTGGTTTGCTACGTTAGCTGCTTTAATCAACCACACTTCATTACTATCCTGCAAAGTTAGAATCCTGTTTCGTTTCCTTTTGGCCAAGGTAGAGGTATGGTAAAAGGAGGTGTTATGATCCCCACTAACCATCTACTCAACTCTTAACTTCATAGCCCAGAATTTTTCCTCTAATTTTTAAATTTTAGCATAGTCTTTCCTCAGGTTCTTCTCTAGCTTAACAAGAAATTGGGACAGTCTGATACTCATGGCCACTTGAATACCATTCAGTTTGGCTTCAATTTTTTTCTTTCTTGCAAAAATGTTCCCAAACACCTCTTTATTCCATTTTCTTGCCGAAGTGGTGAACTCATTAACAGCTGCATTTAGAGATTCTGCATTGGTCCAGGACTTCCGCACAACATTAGGAAAATTCGGGTGAGCTAACCACCCTGGCTGAAACCTAAAAGGTTAAGAGAGGTTAAGAGAGGTACTATATTCCAATTCAACCAAAATAGGGTAGCAGTCATAATTTATTCTTGTCATATGCTTCACACTAGCTTCTGGATAAAGATGTCTCCAGTTGACATTACAGAAACTTCTATCCAGTCTCTCTTGAATAAGTTCAATCACTCCCCTTAAATTAGACCAGGTATATCGAGCACCACTGAATCCCATGCCCATCATTTCACACAAATCCAAACATTCCTGGAATTTCATGGCCCTTCTAATATTCACTGGCCACCCACCAAATTTTTCTTTACTCATTAGCACTTCATTGAAATCACCCATCATTACCCAAGGCAACTCATGGTTAGTAGTAACATTAGCTAGATTACTCCATAATATAGACCTCTCACGAAATCTAGGACTAGCATATATTGCAAATAATAACCAAGGAAAGTTGGAATTACTGACCTTTACTGTGGCACGAATCTCCTGCTTAGTAGAAGCTAAGTGGTTGATTTCCACTATGTCAGAATTCCACAGAATCCAAAATCCCCCAGTGTAACCTAAGGTATCTGTATAAATAGCTCCACCAAAAGGAAGCTTATCAAAAATTTCTTTAGTACGATCTCCTCCAACTTTAGTCTCCGTAACAATAAAAATGTCCGGCGAGCTCTCCTTCACCATATCTATAGTTTTTTGGCTAAATTCTGGGCTCAGAGCCCCTCTGCAGTTCCATACCATGATATTCATCATTAATTGAGTAATTGGAGGAGGACAATCGTCAACAACTGGTTTGGAAACCTCCTGCTTTAGCATTTTCCCCCCAACTTCTTTCAGAAAGCAGTTGGAGAACTCTTTTCCACTCATTAGCAATAATGAATACTCTAGAACTCCCATCTCTTTCTCGCATGACCTGACCATGAGGCTGATGCTCCTTGTAGGATGAAATACTAGGACTTGCTTCTTGACTTGCATATTCCCTACCTAACTCGTTATCATTGGTGAATCTACCATTACTCTGTCCTCTGTTATTTCGGCCATCGGAACCAATCCGCATAAGGTTGATAAAGGATAAGGGAGGGACATCATTTTTCACATGGGGAAATTTCTCTCTGCTAGTGTTGGTCTGTCCATGAGGAAAATCCACCACGGGTTTGGCCAGATCAAACCATCTCATGATTTTTGTGGGGCTCCTACGAATCATGTTTACCATTGAATCCGATAGCTCTATCACTTTCTTTTTTTACTTGATTGCCAATGATTTCCGATCCTCCATCCTTGGTGAGTGTTAAAATACCACCCTCTAAAAGCTCACCTTCAATTGTTGATAAGCTAGACTTTAGTTTGGCAATAGGGTTGTTCTTAGTGAAAGACCTGATAGGGAGATTTTCTGCTTTCTTTTTTGTTTTGCTATGAGAAACCCTAGATAGTAGACTTGTGATCGGTGAGGCCTTAGTACCCTTATTTTTCTTGACATGCCCTTTGCGTGTTGTGAATTGCGGACCAAAGTCTTGGCTGACTGCCACCTGTGGTGTTGCTGTCTCAAAGTCGGGTCTTTGTGTGGACACTAGCTTGTGTTCAAGTCTCGAGCCATATTCTTACACTCAATTATTTAAAACATTCAACTCAATAACCAAGTAAATGTGTAGGGGGGGTTGAGCAATCCTAAGTCCAAATTAACATTCATAGAGGATAAAAAAGAAAAAGAAAAAGAAAAAGAAAAAAAAAAAAGGAAAGGAAGGAAGGTATAATTAAAAGGTAGCACGGGAAGCACGTGAGGAAAGTCACATGTTATTCTTATATTGTTTTGGTTGCAAAAGTCACATGTTATTCTTGGTTGAATGTTACATGTTAGAGTATTGTAGATGATGATGATGATACCTCCAGTTATCAGTTATGGCAGCAGCACAGGCAGAGGAATCATGGTGGTGCTGGTGAGTGGTGAGTGACTCGTCATAACTCATAAGCCACTGCCTTTGCAGAGCAGCCATAGCCGTAGGATTTGTTTAACACCCCCATTAACTACATTTTATAATTATTATTATTTTTTATACTTTTTATTTATTTATTATATATAATACACTTCTTAATAATAGTGCTGAACTGGCCGGAATCAAATACAAATACACTCTCATGAGTCTCTGATATATAACTTATAAACACCCCCCAAAATATAAATAAAAACAAAAAACAAAAAAGATCCACTCTTTCTCTCTCTGTCTAAACTCTAAACTGTAAAGTCCAATCGTAATCTCAAATCCCTGCTAGTAAATCAAACCAAAGTTCATTCACTTTTCCCAAATTTACCCCCTTCTCTATTTCTTTCTAATTAATCTTATTTAATTTAATTTAATTTAATTTTTTTGGTTTTGTGGGTATTTTGCAGATTCTCATAGAGACTGAAAATCTGAGCAGAAAGCAAAGCACCAGTCTTTTCTATTTTATTTTTTGATAATAATAAAGAAAGGATGAGAACAGAGAAGGGTAATCATCAGGAAGACGAGGAGTACGAGGATGAAGATTTCAGCTCCAAGAAAGATGCCACTTCTTCCACGCCTAACAACAACAACAACAACAACACCGCCACCAACAACAAAGGTTTCTACTTTCTCTCTTATTCTAGACTAACCCTTTTGTTTTTTTCGTTTTCACGTACCATGTTTTATATGTTAGATCCATTTCTGAGAGATCCCTTTTTACCTAGTGCCAGGTTATGTTATAAATAATTGATGTTCTTATACAGACTGCAATTCCTTTTGGGCTGACGCTAACTACTTAGGTTAATCTTATTGAAATTCTTGTTGCCCCTTGAATTTGGAAACTGATATGGACGTTGGTCCCTTAAAAGTTTGGATTTTTCTTGTCTATGGTGTACACTTTCTATTGATGAGGATGTTCATATTTGTTTTAAAATTGTTTTGGAAAATGGTTGAATTTTTTTTAACTTTGTTTTTTCTTTTATGGGTCAATTTTATTTTTTTGGAATACTGGGGTTGACTAATGACTGCTTTTCTTTTTTTCTCCGTTTGAAATTTGGAATCCTTATGTTGGGATATTGACTATGAAACCAGATGCTAAGAACAATGATAAGGCTAGTGCCATACGATCGAAACATTCAGTCACAGAGCAGCGGAGGAGGAGCAAAATCAACGAGAGGTATATTTGAGTCCCTCAACAATGTTTGTACGGTAAACATCTTGATAACCATGATTTTAAGAGCTAATGAATAAAAATTCTATATTTTGATGGATATTGGCCTTGTGTGGTTATTGGATTTAGCTGCCATGCTTCTTATGAAGTGTTTCTTAGTGTGTCTACGCATTCCTTATCTCATGAATACCTAATATTAAATAGGCCAAACCATAAGAATTTTTGTTACAGGCAACCTATAACTCAAAGTGGGGTTTTTTCTGTAGGCTTTATTGTTCTTTATATTTTTGTTGATGTCATTAACTTTATCTTGCAGTCACTTTGATTTGTATAAGAGCTGAGAGAGTAATAGACATTAAATCAACAAACTTTATGATCTGTGATTGTGATGGAGTCAACATTTTTTTTTTCCGTTGTGCCATATTTCATCAATTTCTTATACTCAATTTATAATTGGATGGTGCATTGATGATGCCTTTGTTCATCAATATTGTTTTCTATAGCAAGAGAATGAAGGTGCTAACACGTGCAATTGGATTAGCCTTTTATAATTCCAGAGCAAAGGAAACTTCTTTATCTGTTATAATAGAGATAGTATGCCATTTATAAAATTTTAAAAAAAATCTGAATAGTATAGTTGGATTACTCAATTCACAGTTCGACATTATTTTTGGCCCAAGTGGCATTGGTTCCAACATAATTGGTATTCGTCCTAAAATTAATTTCATTATCTGATTTAATGGTTTTTATGGGTCTTTTACGGCATTCTCAATGATTCTATAGATATACTTTTGATAAGCAACTTGTAATGAGATTCATAATTCATCTGAACTCTGAAGCTGTTCATGTCATTTTTTTACCTTGTAAAAATTATTGCACTTATGTTTATAAATGTATAGAATTACTTTAATAGTGCAGCTTGAGTAGGAAAAACAGATGCTACTTGTGAAGTTTGGATGGTTCTGTTCTGTTTGAGGTGAAAATTGTACATTGTTGTGGGGTGGCATCACACCAACTGGTTTAGTTACATGTCAAACTGGTCAAGTTCGTAACTGCAAACATGATAGGTTGCTCAACTAATAGATCTTTTATGAAAAAAGATGTTTGAATGTGTAGTTTATTTATATATTATCCATTTATTGTTGCCACCCCTTTTACTTATATGAAAAAAAAAGTTTGGTGAAGCTTAATCTTTTTTCTTTCAGATTCCAGATATTGAGAGATCTTATACCCAATAGTGATCAAAAGAGAGATACGGCGTCATTCCTATTAGAGGTACCTTATTAGTGAATAATCTATAACAAATTTGTTAAACTTTTAGTTGTTATTTTATTAGTGGACACTATAACAAATTTGTTAAAATTAGCTCTCTCTTTTTTGTGCTTAATTTGACTGATGGTCAGTGTGCCATTTCAGGTGATTGAGTATGTTCAATATTTACAAGAAAGGGTACAGAAGTATGAGGGTTCTTACCAGGGATGGAGTTCTGAGCCCACAAAGTTGATGCCATGGGTAAAGTCCTGATACTAGGCTTCGCACAATGTTTGTGTTTAAGGATGACCTGCATGCTTGTTTCTAAGTGAATTCTCATGTGTAAATACTAAATATTGAATACAGGTTTTCTACTTTTTAATATGGAATTGACCTATGCATTTTACAAGTTTAAAGAAGCCTTCTGTAGTGGGACTGATATATGAAGAGAATCTCATCACATGGTCCCTCTTATGGTGGATGATGTTATGCTTTTAGTAAATAACTCTTCACTGTAGTAAGATATATGGTTTCATATGTTTCCTTTCGCATATAAAAATATTTTTTCTTATGAATGTATAGTTCATAAATGTATGCAATTTATGGGTAGAAAATTTTAATGCATATAAAATTATCTTCAAAGTTTCATAATCCACAAAAAGTTGGTAAAATTTGAGACCTAGAATAAATTAAATTTGAAAATGTTATTTGCCTTAGATTTTTTAAATTTTGGTCTTTTGTGAATGTATGATGGCTAGGGCCACTAGGCCTTGTCAAAGTTGATACATTGGTGTTAATGCCATTGCTTGGGGCTCGAGCAGTCCTAAAATTAAAAACTTCTTTATTCTGTATTTGTTTAATTCTGAAATATTGAATAAGATAACATATTCATTGACTGGTTTAAGTGATGGGGTAGTATCTGGTTAATGATTGGTTCTGTTCACCGCTGATGGAATCTTCCTGGTGATGAAGAGGAATTAAAGGATGCATTTGATTTGAATAGGATGCCTGTTTTCTTGTTGAAATTATTGTCACTGTTAACTTGTTCACTCACCTGCTTGAGACAGAGAAATAGTCACTGGCGTGTTCAGAATTTTGTTGGTCACCCTCAAACCATAAAAAATGGTTCTGGTCTGGGGACAACGTTTCCTGGGAAGTTTGATGAGAATAATGTCTCTATAACCCCAACCATGCTTACAAGCACTCAGAATCCTGTAGAATCAGATCCTAGCAGAGATATCACCTGTAAACCAATGGATCGACAACCAGAGTTAGCAAACAAGGGATTACCTCTGCCAATTCCTCTACAGGCAAACGTGCCTATTTCTGTCAGAGGTGATGGTGTGCAAGCCCATCCTCTTCAGGGATTGGTTTCTGATGCACAATCAACTCAGTCTCCCATGACCAGTGAAACACTGAACCAACAGGAGGAGCTGATAATTGAAGGGGGAACAATTAGCATCTCAAGTGTTTACTCTCAAGGGTGGGTATTCATAGAAATCTGTTGTGTATAAGTTCAAAAAAAATTATGATGCTTCCTGATATATTTGGTATACCAACTTTATAGCTAGACTACTATTTATATATAGAGTTCCTTCTTTTCTTTTCTTTTTTCCCTCCAGTTGATTTCTTGTACCTTTATATTCTTGCCTCAGTTTTGATACCTTTCCTTGATAAATCTGCTTGTACATTTTCTGTGTTAGCTTGTTTTACTTCTGACTGTTTTGGGAAGCTCCACAAGCTTAGTCATTAGTTACTTTAGTAAGGCTTCTCTTGTGGGGATAGTACCTTTAGCAATCTTACTTATAGTAAGAGCGAACCAAACTCACATTCTTTCAGAAGTCAATTTCAATTGTTTTTAAAAAGGCTTCTATACATCACTAGTGTTAAAGATGTAATGTTTTGGTTGTTCAAATGTTGGTTAGGTATGGATGATGTTATTCATGTCTATTTTTCATGTTTGACACCTACTATGATTTGATATTTAGACATTTTAAGCGTTGGGTTTTTTGAAATTTATAATTTAGGTTTATAATCACGTATAAAATCAAAGAGCCTGATTTTCATGTTACTCTATAGATGTTGAATCAGGCTATTTTGGAATTGTATCATCATTCTTGTTTATTTCTTGGGACTAAAATACTATTTATGCCCTCTAAGTTTGTGGTCACTTCTAAATCAGTCCCTTGACTATGGAAACTAGCAATTTACACCCTCAAGTATTACAACAATGTAAATATGCCCTCTCCGTCAACATCCATTAGAATATTGTTGTTACCCACCTATAAATGATGTCATTTTGAATAGAAAAATACAAGAAACATTTTTTTAGGCAGGGTTAACGGCAAAAATGTGATGGACTGATTTAGAAGTAATCCTGCACTTCAAGGGTGTAAAATAAATTTTAGCCCCTTTTTTCAAAAATTTATTTTTCAAAATTTTATTAATTATATATCAGTCAGAAGATGGATGGCTGAGAATGTTGTCTGGTCCTCATCTGCTTATTGTTGTTGTGGAATAATTTCCATTGTGGATTTTTAATGGTGTCCTTCATCTTTCTTGGTTTTCTTTCTAAATATCTTTTCAACTATAATTATTTTGTTCTGTGATTTCTGCATAGAGATTCATAGATTGGTCAAACTATTTAGCCCCACTATGGATTTTGGCTAGGCGTGGCCAGCAAGATTTTTCTTTTCTTTTTTCATTTTTTTCCAATTAAAAATACTTTATTGCTTACAGAACTTACATCATCTGGTGCCAATGCATGTGTACGTTATTTTGCTCAAAGCCTTTTCATGGAATTGAGTGCTAAAAGTATAAGCTGATGAGTGATTGATTTTGGTGATGATCAGGTTATTGAACACTTTGACACAAGCACTGCAGAGTGCAGGTGTTGATCTATCACAGGCCAGCGTCTCAGTGCAGATTGATCTTGGGAAGCGAGCAAATAGAGGGATGACTTCTGGAACATTAATTGCTAAGGTATAAATAATAAATTAGGTAATTGTTTTTCATGTAGAGTTGGTTAAACAGGAAGTCCTTTTACTACTTCCTGTTGCCACATCTCTCTATTTTTTTTCCTCCCCGTCCCTGAAAGTGGAGGGTTTTTTATTTTATTTTATTTATTTATTTATAAATTTTTTTTTTATCACTGACCTCTTTTACAGTGGTCTTTTGGACTTAAATAATGGTTCTTTCGTTTTCCAGGATCATGAGAATCCCCCATCTAGCCACCAAGCAATGACACATCTTACTGATGCTGGCAGCAGAGAGGACTCAGATCAAGCTCAAAAGCGGCTAAGAACATAAAACTAGTATGGGAATTTCATGAATTTTCTCTTTCTCCTAGATTTCTTATTTACTTTCTATAGAGCCAGCTCCTGGTTATTGTACATGCTGTGTCTTCAGTTATCTTGAGTTTCTACACTTTCCTTGGGATCCATGACCCAAACTGCTCCATAAATTACAAATTCTTTTTTGGGGAGTTCCTTCTATGAATCTGTTCAAGTGGTGCCATTGCCTGTATTTTTTTTTGTTATCATACATAATCTCAAATGCATGAAACTAAATTCTCTGTACATAGCCTGGTTTTTCATGTCTTCTGCATTTCTTTGTTTCTCACATTTCTTCAACACAGAGCACCTTTTTCTGTCACAACTCACAATTACACCTTGCTTCATCTAATTAAGTAAAAAACTCTCCATTATTAAAGCCTTCTTTTGAGGCAGACGTTTATAAGTGAAGTAGTGAACCCCTCCTGGAATATTTTGAACAGCTATGAGCAAGCAAAATTAAAACCAGGAAGCATTGAATGCAGTAATGGTTATAGGTGTTGTTAATATGACTTGTAGCACTTTGAATTTGCTCCATAGAAGGTTGTCCAGCACCTGGGTCTGCCATGATAAATCTCAAAGGCTTGGGTTCAAAACTTCCCCTAGAAACAGCTAAGTATGCGTTTGGATAGAGTCTATGTTTCAACGTCTGTGTTTTTCCCTTTTTTTTTTTTTTTTTTTTTTTTTTTTTTTTTTTTTTTTTTTTATAAAAGAAGTGCATTTCTGTCAGGTTTGTGGGTTCCATGCACTATTCACGGGACCCACAAATCTTTTTTTTTTTTTTTTACCAAAAATTTCATTAAAAATAAATCTCGCGGCACTATTCACACATTTTGCTACAGTATTTTCAGTTTTCAGCAAAATAAGCGGGTATTCAAACACACCTAAATCAACAACTGGTTTCAAATCCACCACGACTTTGCATTTGTATACCCCAACACCAATAAAACAGAAAGCAAGGAGCAAATGCTGGGACCCTGGGTTGGACTCATAAAAAATGTCGTTAGTATTTCAGAAAAGAATGTGTTATCTGCCAAAGCCAATCATTGGGTCTTCGAACTTTGAGGTTTGAACCCATCACAGCCACCATAATTGTCATCATTGTTTAAATCATAACTCCTTAAATGCCTCATCATATCGCCTACATCTTCCTAAAGAAAAAAACCCATTAATCCACAAATTTCCATGCTCTAAACCTCATCTGTTCTTTTTACTTCCAACTATCTTTGTTGTTAACATATTCTCTTATTCCATGTTCAGGCGTCAAATATCCGTCATCATTACCATGATCATGCTCTAGACTTGCAATGAAAAAATATATATTACGATCTTGTGAGTGACTAGGGATAAGCATTTACATATTAGAAAAATGTCCAAATGATATATTCTCAGCAATTTCTAAGCGGCTCAACATCAAACTGACTGTGACTGGTTCTTATAAAAGCATAAAAGCAACATCATTTTACATGTGTTATAGAATATACAAATCACAGAAGTTGATGGAAAACATTACTAATTAATATGATTAACATATCCCTGCCATCCTTATTGTTTTATAATGACAATCAGTACTATCATTTTAGTCATTGCTATTAATTATTAATTGTCAGGGAGACTTAGTATTACAAACTGATGTATCAAGTTTTATGCCAATTGAATTATGTACTTCTGCAGCAAAAAAGCGAAGAAAAAAAGTGACAAATGTTGTTTTTGAAAAATATTTCCAAAAGTAACACTTTTTTGGTTTTAGTTACCAAGCTAGTGCAGTACTGGCCTATCCCAAAGGCCCCAGGCTCCAACCCTGACCAAACAGGAACTCAAACACAAGCAGTAAGTATTTCCATTTTGATCACAGGAGATGTACAATAGCTGCATGTGGCGAACAAAGAATATTAGTGGATTCCAAAAATAAACTACCAACAGTAATTCATAACGAGCATCATGTACTCTTTGAATTTTTACCAACTGGTGGCATACATTCCTGTGGATTACTATAGAAGTAACCTTCATGCATGGGATTCTTAGGATCCTCCATCCTCTGAGTAGGGCTACCCATTCGATCAGCATGACCTGTCTTCACTTCCTGGGAGACTTCATCCCAGTTCAGCCCTCCCTTCTTGTACTGATCGATCACGTTCACTAGAAGCTGTTTATCTAGAGAAATTGATATCTTGTACCCCAAGTATCTACAAAAAATTGAACCACAAATAGACTTTGTGCATGTTAGATGAATTAAAGGGTCATCAAAATGCAATGATGAATTCTAAGGACTAAATAATTAATTGGTACAATACCGTCGATGGCCTTGAACCAGTTTTGCCATGTTTCCTGCATAGGTAGGCACAAAAATGTCACTTTCTATTGCTACAATGTAATCCAATGCAGCCTTCATGTTTGAATGTTTCCGAAAGGGTTTAAGGTCGGAGGGTGCCAACAATGTTTCCTTCTTAACCTGTTTCACACGACAAATAAACAATAGGTAAGCAAGTGATGACCATGTATTAATGCAAATATTATAGTATTGAAGTTGTCCTGCATCAAGCTATGTTGATCAACTTACTAGATTTGGAAAAGCTGCTCTCAGAGCTGCCATTCTCCTCTCTCCCCCGTATATATCGCCGGCGGCAATATAAATTTGGATACTAGGGTTAATGTCCAATGCCTGCAATGCAAGTGCAGTTTCCTCGGGAGTTAAAGGGCACCCACCCACTTTTCTTTTCAATCCAGAATTTATTACTTTTTGTCCCCACCATGGGGTTGCATATCTGACAAGACATTGTGCATAGAATTTACAGGCGAAATGTTAGAAAGATTACATTTTTCACAAAATTTAGTATGATTTGCGGTGATTAAAGCAACATTATTTTCATTTTCTTTCAACACCTGTCGCTTTTATTTTTCACCAATTACAATAGCAAGAGTTGTGAAGAATGTTTATTATGCACCCATGACAATAGCAGTTGTGAAAAATGTTGTTTTAAACTTTTTTATACATTGGACATTTACAGAAAGTGATGCTAAAAGGTTTTTAAGAAATCAAGGTTCATTTTTATTTCTTGAATCGTTAAGAAATTAACAAAGACAACTCACCTCAATTTTGTGAGTTCATCAACTTCTGTCTCATTGCAACCTTCATTACAACCAGAGAATGCTAACATGTCCATTTCATATCTGAGATGAAGAACTAAAAAGGGACCTTTTTGCCTGAGAAGCTTGACAATCTTCTTCCCAACTTCTGCTATTGTGGGAGTAAATCTCAGAGCTTCATAGTTCACTTGGCAGCGCAGCTTTTGAAACTCTATAGGAATCCCATTATTTACAAGCCGAAAATCAGTCTTATTGAAATGCACAACTTCCTGCTCTTTTATCTTGGGAAGAATCTGCATGCAGACATACATATACATAAATCATAAGAGCAGGAAAAGCTTATACGCACAACTCCTTGCAAATCAACCTGGTAGTAATAATAGCCCAAATTGGACCATGAATGGGGTTCCATTGTATAAATTGAATCATTCTTCACTCTTCTCTTCTGCTCATCAGGTAACTGTTTCAATATCCGAACCTCATCTCTCAGAGATGTAATGAAATAGTTCACGTCAAATATATCTTGGAATTGACTGCCATTCAGCAAAAAGAATTCATTAAGAATTTTTTTAATATGATATTCATATGAATTGATATGTACATTTTTGACATTTCTAAGTTTGAAAAGATCATACTGATTCAAGAATCAATACATTCCAAAAAGAGTTGGGGGGGGAGCAACAAGAAATAAATAGAATTGTTTAAAAAAGGAAAGAAGGAAATAGAATTAGATGAGTTGCATCCTCTTCATTTGAAATAGGTCAATTTCATGGTTTAGATATTACAAATTCAAAAATATATTTAATCCTACGTCAAATGACATGAAAAAATAAAATCCTTTTTTTTTTTTTGGACAATAAGAAAGAAAATCTGACTCTGAAATAAAGAGGATATTGTGGTTTTGATATTGACTCACCTGCTATCATGCCAAAGGGAGATATTGTCCAATTCAGGAACCACAAGCGTGACGTTTAAATATTTTGCAATTGCAACCATGTCACAAATCTGTGTAGCATAACCAAATCAAGGATAATGATTCAGCAGGCACTCATAGTGGCTACATTTAAGAAAGCTAGTGATTCCAAAGGAAAGTGAAGCTGCATGCGGTAAAAAAGGATGTAAAAGCAGTAAAGGACTTACACCAGCTCTCATTTGATTCAATCCTCCATTGACCGAAATCATCAGATATCCATTGTTTTCATAAACTCCTGAGAAGAATTTCAGATTGAATGACCAAGATGGTGATCCGCAACTCATTTCATAATTAATTAGAAAATAATAGAAAAGCATATCTTCCCTGATGACTTGAATAACATTATTGTTTTCTATATGTTTAAGGTTGTATGGCATTAATCCTCACAAGTAAAACAAGTATATATATCACATACTCACTTTGAGGAGGAGTGTCAATGTGTTGAGAAGACCAGAAGATCAAAAACCTGGGTGTCATGGTCTTGCTCAGTGCTCTCAGGTTGACTGTACAGGTGCACAGGAGCAACAACGTTATGGCTCCAACCACACACAAGTTAAATTGATCAAAGAGCGACCCACCTACAATCCAACTCTTTATCTTTTGAACTTTGATCCCTCCCATACTCAACCCCTTCAACTATATGTATTTTTAAAAAATATAAATTATGTAGCAACATGCAGTAATAAGTTCTTACTACATATATATATTATACCACGATGTAAGAAGCATGACAAAATACTAAGAGAAAGATTTGAGCTTAAATTTCAATTGCACCAATCAAAACAAATACAATTTTTTTGTTGATTGGAAAGGGTATTATGCCGAATTAAGGTGGTTTCCTTACCAGATTCTGGTTATAATATCCAGAAAACCGTTTTTAGGAGCCACCGGCATTCAGAGCAATGCAAGAAATAGTCTTGCCTTTAAAGAAATAGAGAAAGCTCCTATACGGTTTCAGAGAATTAGCTTGCAGTGATCCATCACCAATTCACCATCAACAAATTGACAGAAGGAGAAAATAAAAGTGTCATCCATCAGACACACATCAGTCGCAGCCAATTGTCCCCGTTGCTCCATTTCCTTTTATGGAGAGGGACCATATAACATATTACTCTCCCTGCCTAGGACTCATAGGCCTGAACTATATGCATGTGGCAAAGAGTAGATTACACCTATGGGTGTGCAGCTAACCCCCTATTCCGCCAAGACCAAAACCGACCTAATCCAACTCAATCTGCCAAGTTAGGTCGGTTTTTAGAGGGTGGTGGGTTTGGTTGGATTGTCAAAATATATTTTTTCGATGGGTTAGGTTGGGTGCGGGTTAGTAGAATCATAAATCCATCTAACCTAACTCGACCCACCTATATTTAATATGTATCTAAAAAATATATTATATGATTTTATCATTTACTCTTTTGTTTATCAATTGAATTAGGATAAAATTATATAATATCCTACTAACTATAGAATAATAAAACAAGTTCATGTTTATTTTGTATCTCAACTGAGTTGAGATATAACTATTTAATATCTTACTAACTAAATCAAATATCATTTGGTTTGATTATTTTTGTTGATTTGATGCACTACCAATATAAATCTACTATTATTTGTATTGGTTTAAACTTTGGAGCACTAATAAAATAGTATGTGTTAGATTGGTGCTATGCTCAGGTTTATTAGGGCATAAATTTGTTCTTATTTGTGTTGGTGCTCTACTAATGCTCAATAATAATAAAAAAGACCAACTCATGGGTCCAACTATATCTAGGTCGGTTGGTCTGCGTCATTTAAAATTTTAGTACTACGTTATTTAAAATTTTAAATGACATGAATATATTGTTAAGTATAGAACATATAATCTAAATCATGAAATAGAAAATGGAGAGGATAATGTGCATCACGTTGGAACCTCCGACATACTCCAAAAGCCTTTTAAAGATTTTCTTTACTATAGTAACTTATTGGGCTCTTATGTTTTCAACTTTAACTATTCAATTATACCATCATCGTTGTATATCTCGCAATATATACTCATCCGATGTGCGAAGAATAGGTATTGATTTTCTCTCAACAGGGTTTAGGGCATAATAGCCTACCAACATCATTTTTAGTTTTTGAAATGTACCTTTTATACTTAATGATAGTAGGGTAAAAAACCTAGGCATAGCTGATGTTCTAGAGTTAAAATACATCAACCTTAATTCTCGATTGATCAAGCCTCAATCTAGAGATTTCAAACTTTGATTGATTAAAGGTTGATCGATGGGTGCTTGAAACTTGCTTTTTTTGATTTTATTGTGCTACTTCTTGAACAAATTATCTTGAACATGGTTGAACACACTATATACACATTTGACTATTACAAGTTATGGGATTCGCCAATCTAAAACCTAACAAAAAATATGACACTCTTCTCTGTAACCAATATGGTCCCTTATCCCAACGACACCATTGATGAATATTGTTAGTTGGGCCAAAATGGGAATATACCGCTTTCACCCAAAACATGTAGCAAAATGCCCATGTTTTAAACTCGATTTTCTAAAAATCAAGTTTCAATGAAAAACTCAATTTTTAGAAAATCGAGTTACAGGCAATCAAACTTAAAAAAAAAAAAAAAAAAAAAAAAAAAAAAAAAAAAAAAAAAACATGGAACTCGAGTTCCATGTAGTTTTTTTCAAGTAACTCGATTTTCGTCAAATCGAGTTTCAAAATAGAGGCATTTTCCTAAATAGTTTCAAAACAGGGGCATTTTGCTGGAACTTTTGTGCGAAAATGGTATTTTGCCATTTTTGCCTTGTTAGTTGCTTATGAGTTTTCAAATTCAAATGCAAAGATGATGTCTCCATAATATTTAGTTACAAAAAAGTATAATCTATTGAAGGATTAGACTATGATGATAACTTTCAGACCCGTGAATTAGAGGACAAACCTCTTTTTAATGAGAGGTAAAAAGAATACTCAAGGTGGGGCCGACTTGCACCAACATTATCCTATTCAAATTGGCCAAAAACATGCATGGTTAAGGAGAAATTATTCGCTCCCACAAAAGGAATCCTCCATTCTCTCACATGGAATGTGTGGTTTTCTGTTGGACATCATGTTGAATTATCAATATTAAATATTTCAATTGTAAAACCTATATCAATCGTGAAAATGAATAAGAAAATTGAATACATTAATGAGTGCATCATATTTATTCTCATTGGAGACACAACACTTTTGAGTCTGAGTCTAATTATATTATATTAAAATTTAAAACTTCTTCTTTTTCTTCTTCCTCCATCCTCTCACATGGAATGCGTGGTTTTCTGTTGGACGTCATATTGAATTTTTCCATTATCATTATTAAATATTTTAATTGCAAAACCTATATCAATCATGAAAATGAATAGGAAAATTGAATACATTAATGAGTGCATCACATTTATTCTTGTTGGAGACACAACACTTTTGAGTTTGAGTCTTATTGTATTATTATTATTATTTGTGTATGTGGAACTTCCTTGGCTCCAAGTGCATCATTTGTGTTTGTGATGCACATTGTCCATTACTCAAAGAGCACGCATCTCATCTTTGTCTAACGTGAAAGGGATCACAATCACCACCTTAAAGATCTCGCCATCATCATTATTCAAATTAAGATTTTTTTTAGAAAAATAATAATTTGATAGTTGAAAGAAGGAAATTCAAACATTAAATGTCTCTTTTGAAAATGTCAAAAGATACTAATTGAGCTACTATGACACTTGACACTTGAATTTAAATTTTATATAACATATAGAGACGTTATTTATAAACTTATAGATTTAAGTTCAATTATGTTATATTAATTTTTTTTTTTAGGGGGGGGGGGGGGGGAAGCGCGGGGGTGTGGTGTCTACCGTGAATGTATGTACATCACATTTCCAAGGTATTGCACATTGATTAGATAACAAAAATCGCATGTGAAAATGAACAACCAAAAGAAAAAAAAAAGTTCAATTTTGTTACAGGATGTACATTTTCGGAGTCCTGGAACATCACAGCTGCATGTGGGGGACTAGACCCTACTAGTTTAATCCAACTAGTATGACTTCAATCTCTATTAGATGTCTGAAAATGGTCAGAAGGTTTGAAATGATACGCCACTGCAAGAATGCACTATTAGATGTGCATTAAGTTTGCAACATAGTTCACCTGGCTGCCTTGCCAAGGTGTTAAGGTGATAAAGCTAAGATTCAAACTTTTAAGAGATGTCAAACATGCGCATGTGACTATCACCAAACTAGCAAAGGGTGATATGACATGCTTGACATTGTTAGAAAAGCACAACAGAAAATAATTTTATTTTTTATGAATTTCAAGGAGCATTGCTTTATGCTGCAAAAAAGATGGAATAACAAAGAAAATTGAAATCACATGTCAATGAATCCAACTACAAATAGTTGCTGCATAAGTAACTCTGGATTAAACATAGATTCATGTAACTCAAAATCCCCTTTGCATAACATACTCATACAGCAAAGCTACAAATTCCTCCAGATGATGCTACTTGGGTTGATCTTGCAAAACATACAAGAACACTGCATCTGACCAAATTCACTTTATAAGCAGGTTTTCTGACCTCATGTTAAACTATCCATGCACTATAGTTTGCAGACACTGAAGAATGATAAATTGCAACTGCTATCAGGCTAAGAATTTCAAAAACAAGCCTTAACAACCTGCAATCATAACAGCACAAAACAAAACGGATTACAATCATGATAGGTCTAAATTTAACAGTGGAAGATAAACTGGTACCATTCAATCACTGTATGAAATACACAAAGGATAATTTTTCATGGGCAAATAAAATCAGAAACCTCATCCCGCAAAGAAATTTGAATAAAGAAAGAAAAACTGAATCAAAAGAAAAGATAGCATGACACTAAAGTTCCACTACCTCAGCCAGAGGCAGAGTCTGTAGTGGTTGCCTCTTGTCTGGGTTTTTTCTTCTCAGGAGGGGGGCCATCTCTCCGCCTTTCATACCTTCTACTCTCATATTTTGAATTACTGCGTTTAGGTTGATAAGTAGGGTATTTGCAAGGAATGATCTCCCCATTGATATACTTATCCCCTACAACAAAAGATATAACGTAAAAACAAAAAAAAAGATTAGAAACATCATCATAGCATCATTACAATATATAGACATAACAAAAACTGTGTCAATTTAGAAATAAAGCATAGGAATCACCTCCATAGTCTTTATTTTTTACGTCTATGTATGAGTCTGGCAATACCCAGAGAACACCAGGCAATCCTACAATGATGAGGTTGAAAATACATTAGAAAGAAGCAAAATCAACAAAACCCATATAATGGTCAAAAGACAAGTGCTTGACATAGGTATTTACCCTTGAATTTCTCAGATGTCTCTTCATCAACAGTGCACTGAAATCCAGTGTAAGTGGTGGTGCTGAAAGCATACATATTCTTCTTTGCTTCTTCCATGCTGACACACAAACACAGGTTCCATATTTATGAAATAACAGTAATGGAAAAAATGCCACTTACTACAGCTACAATTACAGTATTAATATCAATAATAGAAGAATATCTTTTTTATCACTGCCCATTTAGAATATGCATCTTAATTCTGTGACCAGGAAGATCTTTAAATAGAAGGAAAATAATAACATTATTCTGAGATAGGTAGATAGTGAGGGAGAGGAGGTGGGGTTCGAACAATAGATATGGGGCACCACATAGGATGCCATTACCAGTGATGAGTGGAGCATTTTTCTGAGGTATTTAATGATTCAAAATTAAGAAATCTTACATCCTTTGGAAACAAAAATTGTTTCAATTTAGGTGCAGGAAAGAAACTAAAATACTTGGGGGAAAAAATGCTAACAAAAAAATTCAACCATGTGTCAGATTGCACATAAGCAGCCCTATCTTGAGAAAGGTGGCAGTACCCCAAATGAAGCAAAAGAAATCAGAGGCATAATCCCAAGAGATTACATATGAAATTCCAAATCTGTGGAACCCAAAAACCTAGTATCCATCAACAGATGTAGTTGGTAAACAAACAAATTCCTCAAACAATTTCTAGCAATGGAGAACAATGAAAATGAAAAGGCAATCACACAGCCACAAAATCCAGTTTCAACTCATAATTTTCTTCAAAATCATCATTTTCTTTTTTATTGTTAAGTTACACACACCCATTGGGATTTGAACTCACAAGCTTACCCTACACCCTATTCTCATGATAAAAGGATGTCCCATTTGAGCCAAAGCTCATTGGGCTACCTTCAAAATAATCACTTGCAAATAACTTTGCCATTTACCAAATCACCTATCATTTTTAGTAACATATTCCTTCCTAAAATAACAACACCCAAGCCTTAGCCCCAAAATTTTTATGGTTGGCTAACTGGCTATGAATCCTCAACAGACCACTTCCTTAATTGACATTTCATTTTTTTATTATTTCCATTAATGCTACTTTTGGTCTTCCTAAATCTTTTTTTGTTCCATTAACTTGAATCAAATCACTCTTTCTCAATGGTGCATTAATCACTCACCTCTAAACATGACTAAATCATCGCAAGCGACTCTCCCTACACACTAATGTTTAAGCAAGTTTCCTCAATTCGAATCCTATCTTTCCGTGCATTTCCACTTATTCATCTTAACATTCTCATTTGGTATTTCTTGAGTATCAAGTCTTACAACTCTATCTCTATTTCTACTTTTACTAAACTTTCCTAGTTAATGGAAAGCCTTATAGTCTAAAGCCTCTTGCCAAACTTTTAAATTGAGTTTAACTCCATGCCTAGTTTCATCCACTGAAATTAGATCATCTAAAAAGGCCGTACACCTAGGGAGTTCCTCTTAAATCAATTTATTGAGCTCTTCCATTGCTAATGCAAAGAGATGTGGACTTAATTGCAATCCTTGATGCAAACCTATAATGATAGGAAACTCACTTATGGCACCTAGTCGCCTCCACATGTTCTCACACTAGTTGCAACTCTGTCATACATGTCCTCAATCAACTTGATATACTTTACAGGAACTTATTTCTTTTCCAAAATTCAACACAAAACCTCTCTAGGACCCTGTCATATACATTCTCAAAGTCACCTAAATAACTTTTTATCATTTACCCAATTGCTTATCATTTTAGTAACATCTTTCTTAGCAAGAAAATGGGTGAACAAAAAAAACCCAAATTTCTCATTGAACTACATTCAAAATCATAACTTGAAAATACCCTTTTCTCATTTACCCAATTATATATCAATTCAGTATCATCTCTTGGGAAAAGAAAAAAAAAATCCAGACTTTCATAATAATGCATATTTCTTTTCCACACACATACACATACACGCAAACATGGACACACTAGAAATATCATAGTAAAAGAAGAAAAGACCAAAAAAAAAAAAAAAAACCGAACCTGCCCAAGACAGTGGCGAGGGTATTAAGGTAAGTGTCAATCATTTGCTCCCTAGTTGGGGCAGGGTCTTTAGGGAACTCCATGACTATAAGCCAGTGGTTATAGTCACACCCAGGTAGCATAATGGTCTCTCTGGGCTCATTGCTATTGCTACTGCTTCTTCTAGCTGAAAAATCTCCATCCACGGCTGCTACTCTGATGGAGGGCCGAGATTTGGTGGCAAGAGTTGGGTTCCAGTGAGGGAGACTGCAGCACTGGATGTGGAGACTAGATGTAGGAGTGAAGGGTTTGGAGTGAGAAATTGGGGCTAAGGGTTTAGGGAGAAGACTAGAAGAGAGTGTAAATGTTGCCATTGGAAAACTACTTTGTGTTCTTTGACAGAAAAATGGGAAAAGGGATTTGTCGCTATGGGGATAACTGATAAGGAAGAGCGCTTCTGGCGAGGAGAGTTTCGTTTTGTGGGGCTTGAATGAGACGGTGGCGTTTTGGAGTTGAGCAGAGAGGGTATTTGCTTTTGTTTTCGGGGTTGTGAGCCCAATGGGGAAGTGTGTGTGTTATAAGTTGGGACAGAAGGCCCAAGTTTGTAGCATGGATTTTGGGTTAAGTTAGTAGGCAAATTTTGAGTTTGTGTAAAATATTGGAGGAGAATCCAAGTGGGCCAACTCGAGTCGGCTCAATTGGCACCCTCCACAAAATAAAATTAAAACTCAGCCTAAACAACACCACAATCCAAATCTAACCCAAACAATATCAGAACCCAGTCCAAACAACAACAATCATATACTCAAAAAAAAAAACCCAACCTAAACAAAAATTTATCCATATTAAGCATTAACAACTGAAATTCCAAAAGAACTAAAGAGAAATGAAACAGTCAAGAAAGAGAGAGAAAAAGTCATGAGCCAAGCCAGCTATGAATGGGAAGTGGTTATGAACAGGAACAATTCTGAAACTTCACAAAAACAACAATATGAATGGGAAGTGGTTATGAAACTTCATAGGCTGAAATGACTGAAACTGTTTGAGAGAGGGCCAAAATGGCCAAATACCACTATTTGGCAAAAAAAAAAAAAATGTAGAGATCTATCACTATTTGTGAACTATATAAGGATATACCACTATTTTGAAACTCAAACTCGAGTTCCATTAAAAATTGCCACCGTGACATGCTGAGGTGGATTAGGAACTCAAGCTCAAGGAGCTAAGGTTCTTGAGTATCAAGTTTTACAACAAGGGTGAAAAAGGGATTCAAATCGAAATTCTATCTATAAGGAAAATCGGATAGTGTTATTGAATTAGAAGCTCTTCATGCTATTCTCTTCTTCTTCTTTTTTTTGTACTTAAGACACAATCAAGACCTCCACAAATTAGACATCTTTTTTGACCATGTCTATGTGAATTCTACATAGTAATTCCTTTTTTTTTTTTTTTTTTTTTTTGTGTGTGTGTCTAATCTTCCACTTCCCCGCCCCTAAAAAAATTGTGTAGAATCACAAACCAATACCTAATAATCATTTATAATGCAAGCATTTTAATGCCCTTAATTTTTTCTCTTGCTAGAGGTGAAGTTTTATAGTTCAAGTTTAAGAGCTTCAAACTCAAACTTCTCAAAAAAATAAATGAATAAACAAAATTTAGAGGTAAGACTGTCTACCACACCTTCCTTTAGACCCCACAAAATGAGAATTTTGTAGTTATGGGGATAAGGAAGAGTTGGGGAGGAGATTTTTATTTTGTGGGGTTTGAGTGAGACGATGTCATTTTTGGCGTTGAGGAAAGTGGGTTATTGTTGTTGTTTTTGGGATTGTGAACCCAATGGTTGAACTCATTACATACACATTTTGAACATGGTTGAACACATTACATACACATTTGACTATTACAAGTCATGGGATTTGCCAATCTAGAACCTAACTTAAAATATGACACTCTTCTCCATAACCAATATGGTCCCTTGTCCCAATGACACCATTGATGAATATTGTTAGTTGCTTATGAGTTTTCAAAATCAAATGCAAAGATGATGTATCCATAATATTTGGTTACAAAAAGGTATAATCTGTGGAAGGATTAGACTATGATGATAACTTTCTGACCCATGAATTAGAGGACTCACCACTTTTTAATGAGAGGTAAAAAGAATACTCAAGGTGGGGGGCCAACTTGCCCCAACATTATTCTATTCAAATTGGTCAAAAACATGCATGGTCAAGGAGAAATTATTTGCTCCCATAAAAGGAATCTTCCATCCTCTTACATGGAATGTGTGGTTTCCTGTTGAACATCATGTTGAATTTTTCCATTATCAGTATTAAATATTTCAATTGCATGAAAATGAATAGAGAAATTGAATACATTATGAGTGCATCACATTTATTCTCATTGGAGACACAACACTTTTGAGTTTGAATCTAATTATATTATATTAAAATTTAAAATTCCTTATTATTATTATTATTATTTGTGTATGTGGAACTTCCATGGCTCCAAGTGCGTCATTTGTGTTTGTGATGCACATTGTCCATAACTCAAAGAGCACGCATCTCATCCTTGCCTAACGTAAAAGGGATCACAATCACCACCTTAAAGATCTTGCCATCATCATTATTCAAATTAAGGTTTTTTTTAGAAAAATAATAATTCGATAGTTGAAAGAAGGAAATTCAAACATTGAATGTCTCTTTTGATTGAAAATGTCAAAAGGTACTAATTGAGCTACTATGACTCTTCACACTTAAATTTAAATTTTATATAACATATAGAGACGTTATTTAACCTAAAATTTTAAATCTATAGATTTAAGCTCAATTATGTTATATTAATTTCTTTTTTTTTTTTCTTTTTTTTTTTTTTGGAGGGGGCCGACCATGAATGTATGTTCATCACATTTCCAAGGTATTGCACATTGATTAGATAACAAAATCGCATATGAAAAGAAAAAAATATTTAGTTCAATTTTGTTACAGGATGTACATTTTTGGAGTCCTGGAACATGAGCTGCATGTGGGGGACTAGACCCTGCTAGTTTAATCCAAAAGAACATCACTATTCACTATCATGCACTCTTTGATTTTTTAACAAATGGTGGCAAACATTCCTGTGGATTAGTATAGAAATAATCTTCTTCCTTGGGCATCCCAAGAATCTCCATTCTTCTTGTTGGGCCACCCATGCGATCAGCATGACCTGTCTTGACTGCTTGGGAGAATTCGTCCCTGCTCATTGTTCCATTCTTGTACTCATCTATCCAATTTACTATAAGCTCTCTGTCTAAAATAATTGTCGTCTTGAACCCCAAGTATCTGCAAAAGAATTATTGAATCACACAAATTTTGAGTTAACTAGATGGATTAATGTCATAATATATACCTCTAACAATTAAGTGCTAATGGCTAAATCATCTGTACGTAAATTACCGTCGATGGCCTTCCACAACTCTTGCCATATTTCCTCCATATGTTGGCACAAAAATGTCACTTTCTATTGCTACTATATAATCCAACGCTGCCATCATGTTTGAATGTTTCCGAAAGGGTTTAAGGTCTGAGGGTGGTAGCAAAGTTTCCTTTTTGATCTGTTTCACGTCAAAAAACAATTGATATAACTATAACCAAAGCCTAGCTACCATTTACTGCAACTGCATGCATGCAAACCTTACCCTAACAATTTACAACCATCCATAAATTTAGGTACACAATTCATGACATATTGTGATTAATATTAATAAATAGAAATAATATCGTTAATATTGACTCATGTAAAAATAATGTTGCTTTAATCACAATTTATCAAATTAATAGTTGTGAAAAAAATTATGCAAAATTATGTTTCTAGCATTACTCTACTCCTCAAACTAGGTTCAATCAACTTACCAAATTTGGAAAAATTGATCTCACAGCTGCCATTCTCCTCTCTCCCCCATAGATATTTCCAGCAGCAATATAAACCTGGATACTAGGATCAATATCCAATGCCCTCAATGTGAGTGCAGTTTCCTCGGGGGTTAAAGGACAACCACCAAATTTTCTTTTCTTCTCCGAGTCTATTTCCTTTTCTTTCCACCATGGGTAGGCATATCTGATAATATGTACACAATTTTATTCATTGGAAAATTAGGAAAACAACGTTACTAAATGGATTCTTAAAATAAAATAAAAAAAAGATTTATTTACTTTTGGGGCCATTAAGAAATGAAAATCACTCACCTCATTTTTGTCAATTCATTAATTTCTGTGTCATTGCAACCTTCAGTACAGCCAGAGAACGCTAACATGTCCATTTCATATCTGAGATGAAGAGCTAAGAAAGGGCCTTTTTGCCTCAGAAGCTTGACAATCTTCTTGCCCATTTCTTCTATTGGTGTAGTGAATCTCAGAGCTTCATAATTCACTCGGCAGCGCAGCTTTTGGACCTCCTCAGCAATTCCATTATTTGCAAGCCTAGAATCAGACTTGGTGAAATGCATGATTCCATGCCTTTTTATCATTGGAAGAATCTGCTTGAAAATAATAGGAATTTAGACCTAAGAACTTGCAGAAAAAAAATGTTACACAGCTAGCAATGATATATTAGAAGTTGGGAACCAACCGTTTGATAGTAATAGGACATATTGGACCAACTAGTGGGTGCCATGGAAAAGAAGCAAGGTAGGTATTCCATTATCTTCAGCTCTTTAGGCAGATCTTTCAATATCCGAACTTCGTCTCTCAAAGATGTAATGAAGTAATCCACATCAAATAAATCTTGAAATTTACTGCCATATTGAATAAAGGGATTTATTTTTATTTTTATTTTTTCTAATGATATAACATAAGGTCAAAAACTTAGGCATGTGGATATAATCCATAATTATTTTGATTTGTTAACATTTAAATTGCTAGAATAAAATTGTAATTAAGAAGTTAATTTATTATGTTGTTGATGTAGCACCAAACGTATTTATTATCACGTTAATTTGTAGACATTATGTAGTAAAATTCGTACTTTTAACATTTTCCAATTCAAAATTAGCTAATGGATTAATTAAATTAAATCAAAGAATCTAGTTAATATGAATTGATCTACCTGCTATCATTCCAAAAGGAGGTTTTATCCAACTCAGGAACTATAAGTGTGACATTCAGATATCTTGCAATGGCAACCATGTCACAAATCTGTATATGTACACCATAAAAAGAATCATGGCAATTCATCATCAGATACATTTGTGGGAATATTTAAGATACCTAGCTAGCTAGTTCACCCCCAAGGAAAGTGAACTTTGAATGCAATAAGAATAGGCTGCAAACGCCGAGCAAAGTACTTACACCGGCTCGCATTTGATTCAATCCTCCATTAGTCGAAACTATCAGATATCCATTGCTCTCATAAACTCCTGAAGATAATGGCTGAAAGATTTCAGATTAATAAGAACAAAGATAAAATGTTCTTAAAAATAGTCATTCAATTATTAAAAAGCAATATCAGATTGTGCTTAAATTGTGCCATATATTTAATTATTTATATATATTGTTACTATATGCACCATGTAGGCGTCCAGATATATATAATATCTTTTCTATGAATGAGAGGTAATACCATAAGCCATAAGATCTTCTTTTAAGTTAAAATTGTTGAAGCATAGCTTTGATATCATGTTGAAGTACAGGTAGAAGAAAATAAAATGATGTTCTCTACAATATCATTCAATTACATATATATCAGTAATATTATAACAGAATACCTTGTTTAATCTATCTATGTAACATGACTAACATATTACGTGTTTCTCTATTATCTGATTTTGAACAATTAATCATAATATGTGAAACAAGAATTGCACTCACTTTCCGGTGGAACATCGACTTGATGAGAAGAAAGGGACGTGAACAGCCTCGGCGTCATAGTCTTGCTAAGTGTTCTCAGCTGCACTACACAGGTGCCCAACAGCAACAATATTGTTGCAACTCCAATTATCCACAAGTTTAATCGAGCTATAGACAGAGCTGCAGTCCAGTTCTTAAGCTTTTCAGCTTTGATCCTTTCCATAATCAAGCTCTTCAGCGTCTCTCCCGTAATCAAACCCTTCAAATTCTCAGCTTTGAGTTCTCCATGCGCCGCACCTCCATATTACGGGGTTTTTCCTTCACCTCTCCGACTTTGGATTCTTCAAATTCAACTTTGTTGTAATCCATCTCCTCAAGTCCTTTCTTTCTTGCTACTTCTAATCTTCTCTTTATTACAGATTGGTACTATATGTAACAAAGCACATAATAAGAATGTCACGTAAAACCTGCAGTAATAAGGTATGTATGCTATATTAGACCATGCATATAGAGAAGAATGACATATCAGAAGAGAAATCTTACGACAATAAAGAGAAGGAAAAACATGCAATCAATGGTAGATGTGGAAATCCTTATAGGTTTGGCAAGCAAACATGCAATGCAATGACTTCTATGCAGTTTTGGAAATCCTTATAGTCGTCCCATAAGGTCTTTGTATCTCTCAATTCAAAAAGTGTCATTCATCATACTGATACACACAAATGTAGTTAGTTTTTAGCCACGTTTCTGCTTTTCATTAGGTTGAGAGTGACCGAATGCATACAATTGAGTTTATTTCATTACCCTACGTAAAATTTCAGAAAATTATAGTTATGAATCATTTGAATGGAATAAATTAGGAGTTGGACAATAGTGAAGATGGTCGTTTTGGGAATAAAGTTGATTACTACTTGATATGTCCAGTTTTTTAAAGCAGATGTAATATATTTATGATAGAATAGCAATGTATATGTAATGAGATATTATGTATAAAAAAATGTCAAAATCATTAATTTAATATGATTTTTAGGAGACATAAAATTTCATCAGCTACGTATGAAATGTGGACGTTGATGAATGATGTGTCTCAAGTCTCAATCCTCTTACTTAAAAGCTAATTAACATTTCGCGATTAGAATAGAATGATATAAACTAATAATAATAATAAATAAATAATAAAAAAACCAAAAAAGAATAGAAAGATATTAGCCGAGAGAGATTGAAGTTAAGAAGCCAATTAATTACATTTATTAGTAATAGAGTAAATGCACGGCCTGACCTATATATATATATATATATATATATATATCAATGGATACAGAGATATGGGACCACGTAACCATCAATATTTATTTGCTTCAATAATTTCAAAATTGATTACAAGAAAATAATAGTAATTAATAAAGGTTGCTTTAATGCATTTAACAAAATTGTGAGTTGTTATCAAAATTTTAAACAAAATTGCGACTCTTATTATCACGTGATATTGTGACTGTCCTCATATTATTTGGATTCAAGTGTAATCCCTACCACTTTCACACCATAAATAAATAAAAGAAGGGTCATGCTAATGAGTACTCTTAGGGTATTGATTAATAATTCATTTTAGAAAAATTTTGACACAACTTTTATGGGAAATGGAAAAAACTGTAAAAATATTAATTTTTTTTTCTTAAAAACTTTCTTTAAATGGATTGTGGGGGGCATTTTTTGCTTCAAGGCCAAGGGCTAGACCAATTGGAGCCTAGGCAATTTTTGCTCTTGTCCCACATTGGAAAGAAATCCCTTTTATTGTGGGGGCATTTTTTGCTTCAAGGCCAAGGGCTAAACCAATTGGAGCCTAGGCAATTTTGCTCTTGTCCCACATTGGAAAGAAATCCTCCCTCAATCTACCACATTGAAAAGAAATCCTCCCTCAATCTACCTTATAAGGCATGAACCAAAAGAGTTAAAGTACCATTAATTTGGTTAACCAAATTCTTTTATTGTAGGGGCATTTTTTGCTTCAAGGCCAAGGGCTAGACCAATTGGAGCCTAGGCAATTTTTGCTCTTGTCCAACATTGGAAAGAAATCATCCCTCAATCTACCTTATAAGGCATGAACTAAAGGAGTTAGAGTACCATTAGTTTGGTTAAGGTAGATTGAGGGAGGATTTCTTTCTAATGTGGGACAAGAGCAAAAATTGCCTAGGCTCCAATTGGTCTAGCCCTTGGCCTTGAAGCAAAAAATGCCCCCACATGGATTATTAACCATTACCTTAAGACATTCGTTAGCATTTCCCGTAAAAGAAAATGCTATTTATTCTCATCAGTTCATTATTCTACATTTTAAAGAAACGAAGAACTTAATGATGTCTAGCTAGCTAGCTAGCATTCTATGATAATCTCTTTTGGATCTCCATAAACATTCAGTTTATTAGCCTTAGCAGTAGATGTCCTGCATTTATATGCTTATATTTGAACAGTTGAATCATATAGATCATAAAATATGAATATGCATACATCAAAATTAAGATTATGGCTCACTTCAAATCGGATTTATGAGTTTGTGAAACCAATTCAGTTATAAATAAGAATTAGATAAATTCAATGAGTTCTGCCATTAGCAGCAACCACACAACAAAGATAAATTCAATTAGTTGATGATATCATGTCTTATGAAATCAAGGTCATTCATTTCAATCTCCAAATTATCTTTTTCCAAAGATTAAACATTGCTCATTCAAAAAACTAAATGTTCAAGGCTCTTGTTTAGCCGATTAGTGATTACACATCAGACATTGAAACCTTAGTAAGTGGACAAGCAACCCAAGCCATAGGTCTCATTTTTCTTCTGTATGGATGAAGGACTCTTCTTTTCTCTTCTCTGGCTGATTACACGTTAAAGTCTATGCTAGTGGATGAGTAAGACTAGACCCCTTGGGCCACTGGTCTCATTTTTCTTCTTTATAGTCGAAATAACTCTTCTTTGTCTCATTACACATCAGACCTTGAAGCCCAAGTTAGCGGACGAGCAAGATCTAGCCCCTAATTAATTAGATCACAGCTCTTATTTTTTCTAGAGCGAGAGAGCTTTCTTTTGGCTAACCATACATTGAGCCTTGAGGCCAATTCAATGGATGAACAAGACCCAACCCCTTTAGGCCATATCTTGTTTCTCTAACGCCCTATTTGGCCACTGAGGCACAGAGGACGAAAATCATGCGGCAATTTATTATAAGTAAGCCAGTTAAGACCCGCTAAAACCATATGGCTCATTATTACCAATAATAATCTCTTGTATTAAATGTATGCATCATCTCTTTTATAATATGTGAATTTTATAATTATTTGAAACTCACACAATATAAGAGGGAGATGCATATATCCAGTACATATAAATATGATTCATTATATAATGAAAGAGAAGAATCATATTAATATTGATATGAAATAACTTTTCCAATATATCAATATTATTTTAATATGATTTTTCTATTTTTTTCTATTTTCAAATATCTACTAAAAATTTACAAAACCGAGGCAGAGGCTTATGTATCTATGTAATGTTTCATAATCGTAAGGTTGCACCAAACCAACACCAAAAATTTACACTCTTGGGGTTATAAGGCCTGAAGAAGGCTTAATTAAAAAAAAATTATGGGCATAAGAATGCTTTCTCCCCCAATCATATCAAGTCACTCGTATAATATTCCATGCAGTATATTGGTGGGCGCAACTTTGACAGAAGAATACATTGACACACACACATATATATAGCATCCATTCATTGGATTGTTATATGCATGACTTGAGACTACAGTTAAAAAAGATACATCTTCCTTCTCTCGTGCAGGGTATTGCATTTTGATTCCAAAGTTGAAAAGCAGGTATTCCATATAAGTAATGCTAGAGCCATAAGATAGCCATTAATTTCTACTAGGTTGTCTTGGGCTGATTGCAAAAATGTTTATTAAAAAGGATGACAGAATTGGATCTTGGACTGGCCAATGAACCTTTTCCGGTTTCTTGCAACATCCACATTCATGATCTTGTGCTTAAACCATTTTTAAATACTTCGCCACAATAGAATGCAACAATAGAAGGAATAAGGACCAATATTCAAAAATAACTTGTTCAATTAAATTGAATGTTCTTGCATAATTTATGTATAAGCATTTGCAGGGTACACTACACAAATTAGATTTGACAACCGTATTTTCAAATCTCACCAGCCAACACCATGAAAAACAAAAAGAAACATTTTCTTTTCCAATCTTGTAAGAAAGAGCACTTTTTTTGGGCTAAATGTCAGAGAGAGCTCTTTATTAAACTTGAAAGAAGAACCGGATGTAGACCATGATAATTGATAATGATCCACAAATCTCCAGGAGTATCATCATGCACACATCATGGTTCATCAATTGTTGACAAACATTCCTGTGGATTTGTATAGAAGTAATCCTCTTCCTTAGGTTTACCCGGAACCTCGGATCTTCTAATTGGATTCCCCATGCGATCTGCATGAGCTGCCTTCACTGATACAGAGAATTCATCCCAGCTCAGTGTTCCATTGTTGTACTGATCTACCAGTTCCACAAGAACCTTTCTATCTAGAAGGATTGATTTCTTGAATCCTAAGTATCTGAAGAAAAGAAAAAGAATTAGCATATATAAATGTGTAGTATGAGATGAATAATGTCAAAATATATATAGTTGAAATAAAGTAGATTTATTTTATTCAAATGGGAAACGAAGAAATGATGTATTGGGATGAGTAAATAATAGGTGGATATATATACCTTCTGTGGCCTTCAACAGCTTTTGCCATGTTTCCTCCATATGTTGGGACAAATATGTCACTTTCTATTGCAACATAGTAATCTATTGCTGCCATCCGGTTTGAATGGTCTTGGAAGGGCCTAAGGTCCGATGGGTCCAGTAACGTCTCCTTCCTGACCTGTTTCACATGAAGAAAAAAAAAAAAAAAAAAAAAAGCGCATGTAAACCTAACCTATCATGCCATATATGGAGAACAAATTGTGCATTGGAATTGGTTTATTTGTTGAGAATGGATAAAAAGTTTTAAAAGACCATACGTAATCTAATAGGCAAAATAAACTTTAAGGAAAAGGAAAGGAAAGGAAAAAACCTAAAATTTGCATTCGTTTGGCATTGTTGTAGAAAGTATAATTAACTTTAATGATAAAGCTTTTGCTATAAAACTAAAAAGCTTCTTATAGTTTTTTAAGTGTTCAATAAATTATAGTGAATAATTATAGTTTTTTTAATCTCCAAATGACAACTTTAAAATGCTTTTTTAATGGGTTGTTAAACACTCTAATTTTTGGCTTAAAGTTGTTCACAACCCTAAACCATACACACTATAACTATAAGTTGTTTTGCAAGGTTCAAGATACTAACAATATTTGGAAAAGCTTCTCTGAGAGTTGCCAATCTCCTTTCTTCCTTGTATATTTGTCCAGCAGCAATGTACACTTGAATATTACGATCAACATCCAATGCCCTCAATGCCAGTGTAGTTTCCTCAGGAGTCAGAGGGCATAGACCAGCTTGCCTTTTCTTTACAGAATCAATTTCTTTTTCTTTCCACCAAGGGTAAGCATATCTATTTACACACAAAAAATTTATCCCTTTAGTAAATGAATGAGACATAGATATCAAAAAGTGCTATCATAGAGGCCAGCTAGAAGATTGAAGATAGATTGGTCTCACCTCATTTTGGTGGTCTCTTCAATCTCTTCTTCATTGCAACCTTCTATACAACCTGAGAAGGCTACCATATCCATTTCATATCTGAGATGAAGAACTAAGAAAGGCCCTCTTTCCCTCAGAATACTAACAATCTTCTTGGCCACTTCCTCAATTTTGGGAGCAAACTTTAAAGCCTCATAATTTACTCGACAGCGTAGTTTTTGAACCTCTTCAGGAATTCCATTATTAGCAAGCCTAGCTTCAGTTTTTTGGAAATGCACCACTTCGTACGTTTTTATGCGTTGAAGGATCTGTATGCAAACAAACACACATAAATAATAAAATTAGTTTTTACAGCAAATATGAATCCCAACCTTGGATATAAGCCGAAGTGGAGCTAGGAATTTAGGTAAGGGGGCAAGATTAAAAATAAACAATTTATTTAAAAAAAATTAATTAATATTAATAATAAAATAAATAAACAACTATATATTAATGTAATTGTCATATAAAATCTAACATAAAATCTAAATTTTAATTCATATTTTCACCCTTAACTTAATTTACTCAATCACCCTCTATGATTTTTCATATTTTAAAACCACAGCATGGTTTGTCCACTCTCAACCATTTTAAATATATCTTTCTTTTTTTGTTTTGCTGTTAGAATTTTTTTTTTTAATCATTATTAGTGGGTCCCATTCCCACATGATTTCCTATTCCTTTAATGCAGTAGGATGACGTTGTGTGATTCCTATTTCATTTTGCTGGAGAATTTTTTTTTTCTTTTTCTTTTTTCAAATCATTATTAGGTGGGTCTCCCACATGATTTCCTACAACAGTAGAATCTGCTTTTTGTGCACAACTACGCCTAGTGTCTTTTTTTGTCAGGGAGGGCATAATGATATATGTACTATATTAGCCGTGATATAAGAATGATGTTAAGAAACTACAAATTTTATTATATACGATTTATAAAATAATGTTAGCTTTTAAATACAACATAAAAAAAGGTATTTATTTATTATGTTATTAATGTGTCACAAATCGAATTTATTTCCATGTTATTTTAAAAAATTGATAGTAATTATGGCAATTTCCTTGATGAGAAGGTGTTCAATCATAAGACGTGAGATGACAAATAAGGAACCAACCGTAGTATAATAATATGTCATGTTAGACCAACTAATGGGTGGCATGGAAAAGAGGGATTCTTCTTCCACTTTCTTCTTTTGGGCAGGAGGCAGCTCTCTCAATATCCGAACCTCATCTCTCAAAGATGTGATGAAATAATCCACATCAAATATATCTGGGAATTGACTGCATGCCATATCAAGTAATCAAATTTAGTTAAGAACTAAACTAATGGAAAGAGTAACTCCATTATTTCATGGATCCAAAATTCAAAGCTTGATAAGAGACTAAAATATGTTTCACTTACCTGTAGTCATTCCAAAAGGAGGTGTTGTCCAATTCTGGAACTATAAGCGTGACATTCATGTATCTTGCAATGGCAACCATGTCACAAATCTGTGAAGAACAACAGTAAGCATGAGTAGCCTTATATGGGGCAACATGTACGTAATAGATGGATCAGTGCCAAAAGGAATTAATAATTACTTACTCCAGTTCGCATCTGATTCAATCCTCCATTGCATGAAACCATCAGATACCCGTTGTTATCATAAATTCCTGAAAACAGATGACACCGTTTAAGATGTATTGCCGCCACGTTTGAATAAAGAAGTAACAATAAAATGAAAGGATGTAACTACAAATTAATGGGTCTAGCTAGAGGTGTGTAATATCTAAACATGAGCATGATGCACCTATAACACCATATATAAGAGGATTATAAAAAAAAAAACACTATATATAAGAGGTCCAAAAAAATATGTGTATATATATATATATATAATTCAATCTGAAAAACATGTAGCTAATTGTGCTTTCACTGCATGCAAAAACCGTATGACATCTTAGCCACAAAAATAGTCACTTGTATACAGGAAATTTTTTTTTTTCTTTTCATTTCATAATTTAAATTTAAATATTAATTTAATTTCATGTCATTTAAAATAATCTAATATTACATAAATTATTAGATATACGAATTAAAATACTAATCGTGAAATATCAAATGAAATTGAGAGGTAGGATATTTTATATTGGGATGGGTTCCACTTGAGTTGTTGAAACTTGAAACACCATTCATGCTTAGGTGAAATAAAACCATGTCAAAACTAAAAACTATGTAAAAGTACTGATTGAACTCTTCAGTATATTTTAGACTGCCCCTATCTATATTTCTTGCGTAGAAAATTCCCATGGTAAAAAACCCTAGTATTTTAAAAATATGTTTATAGTATTCTAATTTTAAGACCTTTAAAAAATCTAGAAATCACATTTATGAAATTTCAATAGTATAATTGTTATAAAGAAAAATTAAAGCAATCATTCATAAACTTTTGCATTGTTTTCAGAATATGTGTGTATATATACTAGATACTCAAACAGATTGAAACTTCAATAAATTAAAAAAAAAAAAAAAAAAAGACCGGCTTAAAGCTGAAAAAAGAACGTCCAAAACTACTTGATAATGATAGTTAGGTCCCTAATTTTGGTATTTGCAAATTAATCACAAATCAAATAAAGCAGAGAAATTACTTTCTGGTGGAAGAGAGTATGCAAGCCGAGTGTTGAACATCCTTGGGATCAACGTTCCAGCTATAGCTCTCAACTGCATTGCAATAGCCCACAGCAACATCATGGTCATGGCTCGAACTGCCCACAGTTTCAACCATGCCAATCTAGACCAAGCAACAATCATAGTACCCTTCAACTTTTCAGATTTCATACCCGCTTTGATCCCTCGAATGATCATACCCTTCAGTATTTCAGCTTTGACTACACCCATATACCTCAACTTTATTTTACCATATGGCTTCTCCTTCTCCTTCTCCTTCTCCTTCTCGGAATCCTCAAAACCGTTCTTGTTGTTATCCATATCTAATTAATATACTTGGTTCCTTCTTTTCTTCTCTATTATATATATATATATATATATATATATATATGTAAGCTAATCGAAAATTCTATATGAAGTACTAAAGCCTTCTAAAAATTATTTAAAGAAGTGCAATAATATTGGTTTCAATAATTTTGAGATATAATAAAAAAAATAAATAAAAAGGTGTTTAAGGTGGACTGTCTGACCAGGTTTCCGGGATATAGGAGGAAAGCTGGTTTTTAGGGCTACAAGGGCATGCAAGAAGAATGCGAGAATGTTTGGGTTTTAAAGAAGGAAAGATGGGATTCTATTCATCCACTTGTTAGCCACGTTGTTTTGGTTTCTTTTTCTTGTGGAATTAATATTTAATATGCATGCTTCATTAATAATTATTTTTCTTATTTAAATGATTGAGACCTCCTCTCTTTTCTTCTTTATTTTCTATTTTTTAGAGGGTTGTATATGCTTATGGAATTTTTTTTTTTTTTTTTTTTTTTTTTTTTTTTTTTTTTTTTTTCATATAAGGTACCAATGTCTCAGGCTCTCTCAATCTTTTAGCCCTACTATTCCACTCCTTGCTCATGACATATCGAAATCCTATAAACTAATAGTAAGGGCAGAACTAGAAATTTTTACTTATGGGGCTGACCCCTATTTTTATAGGTTGTCTTTAAAAATGTTTAAAAGTTATAGTTAATATAAATGATTTTTAAAAAAAAAAATTTGTGGCCATGGCGCTCACTCTTGGCTATAGTTCCGCCCTTGACCATTAGTATGATAGATAAAACTTGGAACTTCAGAGTTTATAGCATATCTTTTAAGTTCATTGAACCCATTATCTAAGTATCCTTGAAAGGATATATGCTTATAAATAACTACATAGGGATTTACTCAAAAAATACTAGTATATGAAAGTTGGCCATCAGCTTAGTTAAATTTGATTGAAATATTGTCTTCTAGATTACCTTTAAAAGAAAAATTAACCTTAACTATTAATTGGAATCAAGCCTACAATATACATATACTATTTTTTTTCCTAGACAAATAGATCAAGGAGGTTGGTGGTATTCGAACCTCAGTGCCCAAGCACCATCCCAAAAACCTTCACGACAATTAATTAAGTATTACAGGATTTGAACTTAATTATAGCACTAATGAGTTTTATTTTTGTTGGGAAATTTAGACTCAGGTTGATATAATTGTTTTAAATCCAAGTAGTTAATTAGATTTATTATGAATAAAACTTGTTAAAACAAACAAACATCAATATCATGTCAAAATCACGTGCAGCGGAAAAGTAAATAAGACAAGATATGATGACTCAGAAAAACCAATAAAACCAACTAGTTTTATAGTAAAAAATCTGAGGAGAAACCTTCCCGAAAAAGCAATCCACTATAGTAAAGAGAAGTTTCATATCTAGTACAAAACCTTTGTCTCTATGCTCTACAATCCTCGTAGATGAACTCATAGTAGAAACATTCTACCACTTCAAAACCTTTGAACTCTTCAATATATGAACACCACCTTTTGATGCACGAATCCCAGTACGTGACTAACCAATTGCGCGAATCCCAGTCATGACTTCAATCACCAACTAGAAGAAGATTGTTGGCTGCAAAGTTCTTCACTTCATCAAGAATGAAGATCAAGAAGCACTTGATTACAAAACCCTAAGGCGCAAAGACGCAGTAACTTCTTTTAGAGAGAATAAGACATCGGTCACCTTTTGCATATGTTCTTTTTGTATTCTTTTATGTGACGGCCTCTAAAATAAGCCTTATATAGGTCTAAAATTTTGAGAAAAAAAACCCTACACATACATGTCATCATGGGCCGAAAATCAGATCTGAAAATCTGAATTCCCGTGACCTCAATCGATCAGGAGGTGTCGAGGAGGTGTCGAGCTTTAAACTTCGACAGATACAGCTATAGAGAAGCTATTGAGGAGCTGTCGAGAAGACATGAGCTTTCTCGATCGATCCACCAGCTATCGAGAAGGTGTCGAGATTGCAATAAGAAACACCATAAGATCTCGATGATAGCCTAGCTGTCGAGAGGTATCGAGCAGCTGTTGAGCTATCTGTCCGCAGGTGTCGAGCTATCTGTCCAGTTTTATTGAATACATTTTCTTCACTTGTTTCTTGGTCCAATCTTCATGGCTTTAATACTAGACTTAAACAGCATGTTCTTGAAGTATTAAACATATCCTAGATCTACCCAATTACAAGTAAAGTGCGTTTGTCAAAAGATTAGCCAACTACATAAAATATGTCCTTAACAATTTTTTAAGCCGAAATTCTCAAGTCCCTTATATATTATGATAAGAAATTTTACCAAATAAAATAAGTTGAACATTTTGTTTGATCTATAAAATGGGGATTGTGTACACTATGTTTGAATGTAACAGAGAGAAGGGAATTAAATATGGTCCAATCACTTTCTTTTATCCTTGGTTTTTACCTTTGGGTTTGGTCCAATTAGTCTATAATACTGAATGAAGCACGAAACTGCACCAAGAAAATGGGAAATTATTGTGTACTCCCGGAGTACCATAAATGCGTGCTCCCTCCTCTCACATGAATGGTGGGTCCCACTAATTAAATTCATGGTGGGACCCACTATTCATGTGAGAGGAGGGAGCACGCATTTATGGTACTCCGGGAGTACCTAATAATTTTCCCAAGAAAATATGTTCTTTGTTGTAACTTTTGCAATTGCTTACACCAATTAATAAATAAATAAATAATTGATTAAAAAAAAAGAAATTTATAAAATAATGGTCAAGATCATCAATTCAAATTTTCGATATGATTGTCAAAAAATTATTATTAACTGGCTAGCAATTTCATCAACAAATTGTCTCAACCGACTAATAAAAACTGCTTTTTTAATTTATAGTAACAGCAAATAGATGGGTCGACTCAATTATTACTTGAAGTCGTGTAACTATCCATATATATGTACCACAATTTAAGATTGAAATCAATATAGTAGTAAACATTAATAAGGTTGTTATAGTGCATTGAACAAAAATTGCGACCGGTACCCAGATGTTTGAAACATTGATTACGTGAAGTACACTGCATGTGATGGATGCTCTTTAAATCAAAGTCTCTCTTTCACATTGTTGCATGGTGAAAATCCAAACAATACGGTCCATGACTCAATGCATCTTTTTTATATAAGTGCATTGTTCATCACCAAAAAGTAAAATAAAGAGTCAAATAGTCTGATATTGTATTCAATATGTAAATGAACCGGCCGATTGGTCTTACGAGAATCCATAATCAACCCCATAAGATTTGAGATTATGATCTTATTGTTGTGGTAACACTCGTTTTTCAAATAAATCAAAATCCTTACCTTAAAGAGCCGGGTTGAATTTTTAATTACATATTATCGTCTTTGCTTAGTTTTTGTTTGTAAACTTCATGCAATAGGCATGTAAAAAGAGCACTTGGCGAAGTCCAAAGATCATAATCAATTTCTTCCACGGCACCCTTCACGTGAGTGAACAAGAGAATTGGTCCCTTTCACATTTTTGTGTGGCTGCCGCTGGTTCCTTGGTGGAGTAGTCTTCTTTTGGCAACAATAATGTTTTACAAGGACATTGAGTACTCGTTTGAGACATACTTATAAATCAACTTCTATTTTTTATTTTTAGAGAGTTTCAACCTATGACGTCTGCTTCTAATGATAGTTCTTTATGAGACTTTACTAATTGAGTTAATTGGAACCCACTTACTTATAAACCAACTGATTACTTATTTTTCCCACTATTTGCGAATCCCACGTGAATTACTTACTTATTTTGTTTAACTTTTGCTTATTTTCCTTATTATTTGCAAATTCCACATGAGTCACCTACATATTTTATTTAACTTTTACTTTTTATTTACAGTATTTTTAACAAAAAACTAGATAAGTTGTTCTCAAATAAGTCCTCATCTATCTGTGTTGCAAGAGTGACTAGTTCCAATCAAATTATTCCTTAATCTCAGTATTACGTTTGATGAAAGCACACTGGCATTGTATTTTAATTGGTTGCACACATTAGGAGTGGCAAATGGGTGGGTTGGGTTATAAATGGATTGGGTCATAAATAGGTTGGGTGTGTAATTATCCATTTATCCATTTATGACCAATTTATATATAAATTAATTATCAATTACCCGTCCAACCCATTTAATTAGTAACCCACCCATTTAACCCATTTAATTTCAATAATGTTGTTGATTCTAAAAAAAAAAAAAAAAATCAATATTGCCACAAACGCATCAGCGCACGTGTTGAAGACTTTTCTAACTCATCATTTAAACTTTCCTTTCTCTCCTAACTTTCTTGGAATCCAAACAAAGTTGGTCTCAGCGAAGAAAAAATTCCCAAGACTCATATGCCTGGTTCTGGAGGAAGAAAATCCAGAGAAGATTATCGGAGATGAGCGATTTCCAAGACTTACAAACCACGCTCATTTTTATAGCATCCTTAATTAGCTCCAAGATTTCTCAGTATCTGCATCAATATATCCGCCAGTAACTAATCAAACGCCCCTAGCGACGACAACGACAATGACGAGAAAATTCAGTTACGATCCGACGACAACGACTCGGACCGGTTAGAGACCGATCCTCATACTTTTTTGATCAGCATCCTCTGACGATCCAAATCGTTCCTTCAAAACCCTCATTCGTCCCGGTGGTTGTACGGACGACGATAACTTGTTCGTCGAAGAAGAAACGGAAGCCATTGACTACGAAGGAATAGCGGCGAAGAGGACGGGTTTGCTAACGTGCGCCGAGAGTATAGGGAAGTGCAGGTGTTTAGATTTGGATTTGGATTTTTTCTTTTTTCTTTTTTAATATTTTGTTATTAGTTTGGATGAATGATTTTCTGATTTTCAAGGTCATCAGCTGTGTTCTGTAGTGTAATGTTTGGTTGCCGAGACTTGATCGTGTGCTATTTTTGGTTTTGTGTTTGTTATGAATTTGTTTGGATGATGAGAAAATGTAGAAAATGTCAAAGAGTAGGTGGTAAAGTGTGTTTGATTTTAGAAGGGTTTAGTTTTTTGTGGTTTTATTTAAATTTAAATTTTAGATGGGTTTAGTAGTTATTAATGGATTTATCCATTTAGACCCATCTAATTAAATAACCAAATTGATCTTTATCCATTTAACCCAAATATTTAAATAGGTTGGGTTAAGACTTATCCAAATAAGGTGGGTAATTGGCGAGTTTATGAATATGGATAAAATTGCCACCCCTTGTTGCAGTCAAATCATGTCATGAATCCAATTATTAAGTTTGATAGTAAGAGTGCTGTGATTGCATTTTAAACTATTTCATTCAAACTACTCTGAATCCTTTCTTCTTATTTTCAAATCCTCCCATGGTTTATGCCATAAGGTTATGCATTACAACTCTGATCATATTTCAAGGAGCAATTACAGTACTGCAAGGTTACATGATGCATCTTTTATTTATAGGTACTCGGAAAATTCAGAAAATAATGTATACATTACTGCCAAGAGAACAAGGAAAATTATGCCTATCATAACTATTGCAACCGCCACCAACAACACCGACTTTTTTGTAATAAATATGGAAAAATAACAGAACTCAAATTCCCATGGTAAAAAACCCTAGTATTTTAAAAATATGTTTACAGTATTCTAATTTTAAGACCTTTAAAATCTAGAAATCACATTTATGAAATTTCAATAGTATAATTGTTATAAAGAAAACTTAAAGCAATCATTCAATAAATTTTTGCATTGTTTTCAGAATATTTGTGTATATATACTAGATACTAACAGATTGAAACTTCAATAAAAATAAAGGGCTTAAAGTTGAAAAAAGAACGTCCAAAACTACTTGATAATGATAGTTAGGTCCCTAATTTTGGTAATTGCAAATTAATCACAGGCCAAATAAAGCAGAGAAATTACTTTCTGTTGGAAGAGAGTATGCAAGCCGAGTGTTGAACATCCTTGGGCTCAACGTTCCAGCTATAGCTCCCAACTGCATTGCAATAGCCCACAGCAACATCATGGTCATGACTCGAACTGCCCACAGTTTCAACCATGCCAATCTAGACCTAGCAACCATCATAGTACCCTTCAACTTTTCAGCTTTCATACCCGCTTTGATCAAACTCTTCAACTTTTCAGCTTTGACCACACCCATATACCTCAACTTTATTTTACCATATGGCTTCTCCTTCTCGGAATCCTCAAATCCGTTCTTGTTGTAATCCATCTCTAATTAATATACTTGGTTCCTTCTTTTCTTCTCTATTGTTCTTCTCCATCATTTTTAATTTGTTATTGGCTTTAATGTTGTATTGCTATGTTGTAGACTAATACATACTAGTTTGTCTACAAAAGAGCCATTTATATATTTTCACTTATAATTTCACTTTTTTAATAAATATCTACCTTTTTATAAAAAGTTTTTTTTTTAAAGTGATAGTGTACTTGTTGCCATTACCCTATTAATTAAAAAATTAATATTATATATCTTAGAAGATGGCATAACAGCATAACAATATAGTTATTTTTACCCAAAAAAATAGTTATTATTATTATTATTATTATTGTAGGGTCCAAATTTTGTAGCCCAAGCCCAAAAGGTTTGGATTATGAGCCCAACGAACCCGGAACAATGAATTTGTAGAGAGTGCGTGAAAGAGCTGAGCTGGTTATGAATTTAGCAACAATTAACTATGATATATAGAAATGAACTAACATAAAAACACATTTGAAAGCTAAATAAACTGAAATCCAAAGAGGTATGTTATTGATTGAAAGATGAATACAGTTCTTAGAGTTACAGTAAAATCTTTTTCCTCTTCTTCCCCCCTTCTTTTTTTTCTTTTCTTTAGAGGCCTATTCCATTTATATATCCTTCTTCTAAATCATCTTCATCGTACACCTGTTCTTCATCTAAGCATTCACTTGAGTACATGTCACATCAGATATTTTCTTTAGTTTTCCATGAGTGGTGGTAGCTGAGGTTGTACTGTTCAGGGGTCTTCTCCACATAAATGCGGCCAGAAAAGTTGCTGCAATGCATTAAATACGGTGGTAGCAGCTTTTCCTTTTAGATATTTCTTTGTTCTTATTATCTCTAGGCATGCCCAAAACTTGTCCTTATCATTGAAGTTGTTAGAAAGATCACTCGAACCTTCCATATATTTTCTTGATCAAGTCCCTTTGTATCCGAGGAGAATGACCTCTTCGGACCACTGGGGCTCTCTTCGAACTATACTCCTCGTTCATTTCCTGGTATATCTCTTCCACATGGACTCCTTCTCAACCACTTTCTTCTCTTCGGACACACAGTAATATTCAAATAGGGCCCTAGGCCCAACACATGATGTTGAGCTTTTACCCTCACAATTATTATTATTATTATTATTATAAATGCAATTGTTAACGATCCTAACATATTTTTCGTTTAAAAAACTATTGATCAAATAAAAAATGACCAAATATTTTTAACAATACAGTAAGAGTAATATTAGAGATACAAAAAATTTTGCAAAATTACAAATTATAGCATTAATAATTTGTGACTATAGCATTATTTATATGGTAAAATCCTTTTTGGTAATTTATATCCAAAACAGCTTTTTTTTTTTTTTTTTTTTTTTTTTTTTTAATGTTACCCAAACACTTATTTGTAGTTTTAAAAATTGTTATTTTAAAACACATGTTTTAAAAACACACTTTTTAAAATAGCTTATCCAAACAAGCCTAAAGCTAACTGGAAAAACGAGAAAAGCAAAGACAGCTGCCTAGAGCTACACTCTAGCATAGCTCCAAAAAGTTGAGAAATAGCTGAATATTTTTAGTACGTGAATATTAGATAGCATAAACATAAAATAGATAAAATTGAAACATAACCACCTTTAGATGCAAAGCACATTATACAATTTATACCATATTATACTAACTTAACCAACTTAGCATTAATCTAGTCATTCATATTATACTCTTAATAAAAGCATATCCATATCTTATAGCAAGAGAAGTTTAATGCTACATAAGCATAAGATCCATATTATACTCTTAATAATTAAATACATATCCATATCTTATAGCAACAGAAGTTCAATACTATAAAAATAGTTTCTCTCACGCCGTCTAGGGTTATCTGCTAGGGTTCGCTAGTCAGGGTTCGCTAGCCAGATTTTCCCAACGTCGAGAGTAGAATATCGTCCCTCCCTTTGTGGAGGTTTTGTTGTCCCCTCCAAGCCGGAGTGCCTGGTAGGACGGAAGGTGTTGTTGTGGTCCTCTGTTACGGTGGGGTGGGGCAGAGCTTCTCATAACCATGGCGACTATTGAGGATCTATGGTCTCGGTTTTCATTAACAGAAGATGAAGTGAATGGGGCTGAGGTGCCTCGGAAAAAAGAGGTTGCCATTGTTCGTTTAGCAGCAAAATTTTTTACAAAGCGAGTGGTTAATGCAGAGGCAGTCAGTCGGACTTTCAAACCGCTTTGGAAACTTATTGGAGAGATGAAGATTCGAGACATAGGTGGTAACATACTGCTGTTTGAGTTTGATGATGCGTTGGACTTGGAAAGAGTTCTGGAACTTGAGCCATGGACTTACGATAAAAGCATAGTTGTTTTCCGGCGTGCGGCGGATGCTGAATCAGCGCCCCTGCTCTCGTTCGAATCCGCTACTTTTTGGGTGCAACTCCACAATGTACCTGACCTATGTCTCACACAAGCAACCGGTGAAGCAGTAGGTAACACAATTGGGTCTATAGTGCAGGTGGCTGATCCGGAGGATGATGGTGAGGGGGGTGAGTTCCTGCGAATTCGGGTAGTGATTGATATTACAAAGCCCCTTTCGCGGTGTTGCAAACTGTGGTCTGAGGGAGAGCATGTTGGATGGGCTTTGCTTAAGTTCGAGCGACTCCCAAATTTTTGTTACTGGTGCGGAAGAGTCACTCACAACGAGAGAGACTGTGAAGTATGGCTTCAGGGGAGAGGAAACTTGAAAAAAGAAGAGCAACAGTATGGAGACTGGCTTTGTGCTGAACCGGTGCGTAATGCAAAAAAAACAGTGGTGGTTGTGTCTGGAAGTTCTCGTGGAAAACCGCTGTGGAGGAAGGGTCCTGCAATGGAGAAGAAACAGTCACCTGCCAAAGACTTGTCCGGCCAAGGTGCTCATGGCTTAGATCTCGGCAAGGGGGTTATGGAAACAAGCTCTCGGACTGAGGTAGTGTCTATGGAGGCCGAACCATCAGGTGTGATTGTTAATAATGCTGATAATTTGCATGGAGGTGTGCTTAGTAATATTGGTGGAAATTCTGTTGATTTGAATAAGAGTATGGGCAACTTGGTGGGTCAGTCAACTATTCTTATTTCCATGCAAGAGTCCTTAAGTACGGAGGGTGAGGTTGGAATTAGTGAAGGGCAGAAAGGTGTTTTTTCTTTCAGTGCAAAACAGTTTCCATTAGCAGCTATTACTAATGGGTCAGCCACGGAGTCTCTGAAAGGCTCTAAGAAAAAATGGTCACGACTATTACGCGAGGCTGGAGAACCCAATTCAAGTTCAGATATGGAGATCTTAGAAAGCAGGAGGCCAGAGCTGGAAACTTTGGATTTGACTGTTCGAAAGAAGAAAAGAGTTTGTGCAACAAGTAAGGGGGGTAAAGAAAATGATCAGGTGGTGGCTGGTTCCCAGCACCACCAGTCACAATGAGTTGCCTTAGTTGGAACTGTCGTGGGCTTGGGAACCCACAGATAGAATCCGAACTTGCTGACTTGGTTGGCAAAAAAGATCCCAAAATGGTTTTCCTTATGGAGACCAAAGTTGATAAGGAGGTTGTTGAGAGGATAAGTCGTAAACTGCAATATAAAAACTTTTTTGTTGTTCCACGGCATAATAGGGGAGGGGGGTTAGCTTTGTTGTGGAAAGAGGATTTTGCAATGAAAGTTCTCACTTCGTCTGATAATCACATTGATGGGGTGGTGGATCAAGGAATGGATGACGCCTGGCGTTTCACGGGTTTCTATGGAGAGCCTGAAACTGCCAGCCGGGAAAATTCTTGGAATCTGCTTAGAGATTTGAACCACAGAAACAATTTACCTTGGATATGTCTGGGTGACTTTAATGAAATTCTTAAACTTGAAGAGAAGCAGGGTTGGTTGGATAGGCCTGAAAGACAGATGCAGGGGTTTCGGGATGCTTTGGATTATTGTGCTTTTAAAGATCTTGGTTTTAATGGTTTCCCTTTTACTTGGTGCAACAGAAGACCGGGTATCCATAATGTTTGGATTAGACTAGACCGTGGGGTGGCAACAGTGGATTTGATTTTGAGGTTTCCTACTTCTCGCATTCATCACTTAGAATGTTTTCATTCGGATCATAGACCGCTTCTGCTTATTTCAGATGCTGAGCAAAAGAGGTTCTATAAAAAGGGGCGGCCGTTCCGGTTTGAATCTATGTGGCTTAAAGATAAATCTTGTGAGGATGTGGTGAAACATTCATGGGCTGACTTAAACGAGTCTACCCCAATTAGAATTCTCTTAAAAAAAATTACAAGTTGTCAAGAAAATCTTAGCACATGGAACCGGGTTACTTTTGGGCACGTGAGAAACACTTTGGCCAAGAAGTTGAAGGACTTGACTCATGCTGAGGAGGCTGGTATGTACAGCACCAATCCGGACCAGATTGAAATGCTTCGATCTGAAATTAATTTGCTCAAGATCAAGGAGGAAGTAATGTGGAAGCAGCGCTCTCATAGCGAGTGGTTGAAGGAGGGTGACCGCAATACTCGATACTTTCATTGTAAGGCAAATCAACGAAATAAGCATAATTATATTTTGGGGTTGGAAGATGAATTTGGCATTTGGACCGAAGAAGAAGATCAAATGGGTAGAGTGGCAAGTTCTTATTTTGATACTATGTTCACCACTTCGAATCCAACTGGCTTTGATGAGATTTTGGGTGGTTTACTCCCTACAGTCACTGAGGAGATGAATGCTAGTCTGAACAAACCATACAATGCTGATGAGGTTCTCAAAGCTCTCAATCAAATGGCCCCTCTCACTGCACCAGGACCAGATGGTATGTCCCCTATTTTCTATAAATCCTTTTGGCATATAGTTGGTAAAGATGTGACAGAGGTAGTTCTGACAGCTTTAAGTTCAGGTTCCATACCGGAATCTATTAATTCTACCTTTATTGCACTTATCCCCAAAATAAAAGACCCAAAGAAAGTTTCAGATTTTAGGCCCATAAGCCTTTGTAATGTGGTTTACAAACTCATTGCTAAAGTGTTGGTTAATCGTTTGAAACTGATTTTGCCCTATGTAGTTTCTGATTCTCAGAGTGCTTTTCTTTCGGGAAGGCTTATTACTGATAATGTGCTGGTTGCATTTGAGACTCTCCACTTCTTGAAGCGAAAAACCCAAGGTAAAGATGGGTACATGGCTCTAAAGCTTGATATGAGCAAAGCTTATGATAGAGTGGAATGGGATTTCTTGGAAAGGGCAATGGTACATTTGGGGTTTTCTGGTAGTTTTGTTGCCACTATTATGTCTTGTATCAAGACTGTATCATACTCTGTTTTGTTTAATGGGGTGCCAGGTAGAACTATCAAGCCTAGTAGGGGGCTGAGGCAAGGTGATCCGTTGTCGCCATATTTATTTCTGCTCTGTGCCATGGGTCTACAAGGTATGCTCCACAAAGCTGAATCTGATGGTGCTATTAGGGGAGTGTCAATTTGCAGGACTGGGCCACGTGTTTCTCATTTATTCTTTGCTGATGACAGTGTCCTTTTCTGTCGGGCAAAAGAATCTGAATGCCAGGAAATTCTTCATATCTTATCTATCTATGAGAGAGGTTCGGGTCAAAAGATAAACCGAGATAAGACAAATATCTTCTTTAGTTCCAATACTAATCAGGATATCCAAGTCAGAATTCAACATCTGTTGGGTGTTCCAGCTATCAGGCAATATGAGAGATACCTGGGGTTACCTGCGTTTGTGGGGAGAGCAAAAAAGCAGGGGTTTGCTTACATTAAGGAGAGAATTTGGAAGAAGATCCAAGGTTGGAAGGAGAAACTCCTTTCCCAAGCGGGTAGAGAGGTGCTTATCAAATCAGTAATCCATTCCAACATATTCCATGAGTTGTTTCAAACTTCCAAAGGGTTTAATTCAGGAAATTGAGGTTATGATCCGAAAATTTTGGTGGGGCTGCAATGGAGACAGTAAGAAAGTGCATTGGGTGAAATGGGAAAAACTTTGTCAAACAAAAGAGTGTGGAGGCATGGGGTTTAAGGAGATTGAGAAGTTTAATGATGCATTGTTGGCCAAGCAAGTTTGGCGTATGCTTAAAAATCCGGATTCTCTTTGTCATAGAGTTTTTAAAGCTCGTTTTTTTCCGGATTGTTCCATTCTTGAAGCTAACCCTTCGGCTAATGGGTCGTATGCATGGAAGAGCATTTTAAGTGCAAGGGATGTGGTGTGGAAAGGTATGGTTTGGCGGATAGGTGATGGTAAAACAGTGAGGTTAAAGGAGGATAAGTGGCTCCCGGATCAAGTGTATCGTTCAATTAGTTCTCCTCTCCCTTCTATTCCCCCTGATGCAAAGGTTAGTTTGCTTATCAATGAGGAGAATGGATCTTGGAAGGAAGCTGAAATTGAACAAAATTTTCTGCCACATGATGTAAAGAAAATCATGAGCATTCCTCTGAGTACTAGACTGCCTCAAGATTGTCCTATTTGGTCAAAAACGCCTTCGGGTATTTTCTCAACTCGAAGTGCCTACAAGCTGTTGATTCATGATGCTTCGGTCAGTAGTCCAAGTAGCTCAAATCCTCACCCCCAGAGACATCTTTGGAGAGGTGTTTGGATGCTACGAACCCCAAACAAGGTGAAGCACTTTACTTGGCGAGCTTGCAGTAACTCACTTCCAACAATGGACAACTTGCATCGGCGCCACATTACTCCATCTGCTAGCTGCAATGCTTGCCAGACCCAATCTGAAGATATCTTGCACGTGGTTTGGGGCTGCCCTGAGGTGGCAAATCTGTGGAGTACACTTAGCTGGGTGCATCACTCAAGCCCTCACTCCCCGGGGGATTTTGCTAACCTTTTCTTAAGTTTTCTGCAGGTACGGGATGATTATCGGGTGGAGTTCTTTGCCATTTCAGCTTGGCTGCTCTGGAATAGACGTAATTCCATTCATTTCACCGTCCAACTCGGCCACTGAACCAGGTGTTTTCGGAAGCTACCAGAATATTGCATGATTTCCTTGAAGCTCAAGAGGACGCACCAGCCATAGTTCGGAACCCAGTCCAGCAGAAATGGTCCGCCCCAGCACAGCATCAGTACAAAGCCAACTTTGATGGAGCTATTTTCAAAAGTAACAACTCTGCCGGTTTGGGTGTGATAGTTCGAGATTCCAACGGCGCGGTCATAGGCGCTCTCTCAGCCCGAGTTCCTCTACCTCAGTCCGTGGCGATGGTCGAAGCATTAGCTTGTCGGAGAGCAGTTCAGTTTGCAGTGGAAATTGGTCTCCACGAAGTTGTTTTTGAAGGTGACGCAGCAGTGATCATCAATGCCATTGCCCAGGGATCGGCCAACCAGTCCTTGTATGGTCACATAGTTGATGATATTTTAGCTCAAGCTTCACTCTTATCTTCCTCTGTTTTTTGTTTTGCTCCTCGGTTGTGTAATTCAGTAGCAGACGCCTTGGCCAAACGTGCTAGAGTTGGGCCTGACTTACAAGTTTGGTTAGAGGAGTATCCTGAAGACATTGCTCCTCTGGTTTTGGGTGATGTCCCTTAATGTTTCTTTTCTTCATTTCAATAAAAGCCCAGCCCGTTTTTGGGGTCCGGTTTCTCAAAAAAAAAAAAAAAAAAGTTCAATACTACATAAACCGTTCACCAAAAATGTATATATATATATATATATATTGCATAAACATAGGATACTGTTGTTGATTGGATGGTTTACCTGCATAAACACATGAAGAATTTAAAGTTAGGACTGCATCCAGTGGCGGAGCCAGAGGGGGGCGAGGGGGGGCACCTGCCCCCCCTGACTCCATCTAAATTTTCCTTGTATATGTATTCTTAAGGGACTCTGATATAGGAAAAAGAATGGAAAAAATGACTCCCAACGGGTTAAAACTTGAAAGTGACCCTCACACAGGAAATAGAAAGTAAAAAAAAAGTTTTCTCAAACATCAAATCATATCCCATTTTCACATATTTTACTGTTTTTGTAAGCCTTTGTCTTGTCCCACGTTTGATGCCTATTTCACAATTTTTTTTCTTTTTTAATTTCTATCATTATTTTCACTATTAATGATATTTTTTGCAGTATTTTATTGTTAAGTGATGCTAGAGATGTTACAAATTTTACTATTTATATCTTACAAATTGATATGTTACTAATCACAAAAAATAATTACAAACATCTATTCATTATATTGTTTAAATAACACTAATCAAATTTTTACCATATCAGTTTGTGAACTTTTTATTGTAAATTTTGTAGTAACTATGAATTGGTTATTTTTGTTTATTTATTTTAATGATATGAAATATATTTAGTTTCTTATAATTGTTTATTTATTTTGTTATTATTATCGATTAATATTTTTTAGATTAATTTCACTTTAAATGTTGGTCTTTTAATTTTGCCCCCTCTGAATTAAAATTCTGGCTTCGCCACTGACTGCATCCTTCACTTTTCTGTCAAAATTGACCATCAAAAGGAAATAAAATGCAGTAAGCTTACCACTTCCTCTTGCCATTACGTTCTGCGTCCACTTTTTCCATTTCTTTCTCTCCTAATGCCAACAATGCCTTTACAGCAGCATGGGCCATGGCTATAAGCTGAAGTGCAAAAAGAACTTTATAAATTGAAATGTTTTTGCATGCATGTGGTCTAAGTTATATTATTGGCACAAAATTTGATGTATATGTGATAACATATACATATATATATATATATATATATATATATTTTTTTTTTTTTTTTTGGAACAAGTGTTTGTGATCATATTTGTGTCATGTCAATTCAAACCAATCATTTTCTGCAAGAAATCAAGATTCTCTTTCCCAATACGCACTAAGCATACTCTTCCAAGTATAGGAGTCAGCACAAAAATGAAAAATTATTTAAATCCCACAACACGCATTTAGTTTATTAAGTTATTTCATCAAGTAAATACATAATAATAATATACCTCCTGATTTTTTAGTGATTTGTGCTGCTCCTCCAAAGCTAGCACCCTATTTCGTGCCAATTCAACAGATTCCTCCAATACTTCGAGCTGTTGGTCCTGAAAAAATTAGAAAATCAGAAATTATTACGTTATATATACATACATACATACATATATATATATATATGTGTGTGTGTGTGTGTGTGTGTGTGTGTGTGTGTGTGTGTGTGTGTGTGTGTGTGTGTATTAGCATGTTACGTCATAAAATTCATTTTAGCATTTTTTTAATTTTTTTCCTTCCATATCACTTTTTTTTTTTACCATTGCTGCTCTAACGTTAGAGAGTCCTTCTACAAAGATACTCTCTAATTTTTCCAATTCAAGCAAAGTTAAACAGCTTAACCTTGCTACTTCTAAATTCCTGCAAATTAAGAAAAAAATTACATTACACTCTTTGTTATGATTTGAGATTAGCAGAAGTAAATTCATAGGAACAAGAAATAAAAGAAAAAATTTTTTTTTTTAATTGTTCACTTTCCATTTGAATTTAGAAACAAGGAAAGTGGAACTCACCTAATATTATCCTTATGACTCTGAACTTCATCTTCAATTGTTGAAGATTGGTTCTGCATCAACAAATCAAGTTGATTTGTTGTTGGTAGTTCTCTGTTTGCCAAAAACAAATGAAGTTTATAATATTAATTCAAACCAAAATCTGAATTGCATGCATATGTAGTCACATAAATGCATAAAATGCATATATATTAGTTAGAAAGTCTTGCAAAGGGTCTCTCAATTATGCACCATAATGGAAATAGAAGTCTCTACATACGTTATTTATACTACTATTTAAGAGGGAAAATCTTCAATCTCACTTTTCCTACTCCACTCTATGTTTCACAAATAATAACATGTCACATGTCCACCTATTTAATTAAATACAAAGTTTATGTCTTTCCTAATCTCAATAACCTAAAATCATATCATATCATATTATATATAACAAGAAATGAATTAAAAAATATAGCATTATTTTTATTTATTATTTATGAATTTTTATTTATAAATGATGCAAAAATTCATAAATAAGAAATAAAATAAAAAAAAATATAGCTCTTCCCACATAAATCTCCTAATTTCATCATCTAGATGTTTAACTAGATATGAATTTTTGCATCATTTATATATAAATATATATATATATATATATATATCAGCCACGTTCTCTTTCTCTCTTTTTTTATTTTTTATTTATATTTTTTATTAGCATTACATTGATTCTTCATCTCAAAGATGAGGCTTCCATTGCTACTGGACAGGTACGAATCTCATGCAAGCATATATGAACTTAAATTGCCTTTCAATATTTTGAATGCTTTATTATTTTGCTAGATGTGATTAGGCTCAAAAGTATATGCTTCATTATTTTTCTAGATCATTTAAATACACTAAAACTAAGTTAATAGGATTTATTTTATATAATTTATCAAACAAAATTAAATAAATTTTGTCAAGTATGATTTATTCATGTTGTTCCCTTTTTACTTTTTATTTTTATTTTGAATATCGGCATTTATTTATGTAAAGTGTCCATAGAATTATGTATCCGTTTGCAACATTAATTAATATTTTTTTTTGCTAATTAGTAGTATAATTTTCTATACCCTACAAATTCTTCATTAATCTTTTTATATTTTTGGTTTTAAATTGCAAAATTTTGGACCATCATTATAAAATAGGTTTTTTTTCCTTGCAATTATGGAACTTATTTGACTAAAGTAGTAAAATCAAAGTGGAAATGATAGCTCTTTATAGAAAAAAAAAATTTATTTTAAAGCCTGGTATTAAATGGTCATAGACTCGTATGCAATTTTAGAATCTATATGGTTCAATTTTTTTTTTTTTTTTTACTTTATTTAATTTTTTTTCTTGATTTTGTTTCCAGGTTTGTCATAAAAGATTCCAAGCATCCTAAGAAAGGTGTGTAATCCATATGTAGAGCTCTCCAATTTTTTTTTTTTTTCATTTACACGTAATGTCTCTCTTACAATTCAAACTATTCATTTTCTATTTGTTTCTCAAATAAATTTTGTATTATATGAATTTATGTATAAAATCATGCAACGTACAGGAAGCAAAAATTATGATAGGTTTTATAATTAGAACAAATTAAAGGTTATTATTCCTCGAATAGTTCTATCTCTTAAAAGTGGCAAATTTTTATAATACTATGTCTAAAGATTTTAATAAAGAACAATGATGAAGAAGAACGAGGATACTCTAAAAACAGTATACAAATAAGTATTCAAAGATTTTCCAAAGGAAAAAAAATACTTTTAACATTTTTTAATGATTGATATTATTTTTAACAATACTTCAAGTCACTAACAAATTAGTACTTATTTTGTTATAATAATTATTAAAATATATAATTATTTATACATATATTTTATAAGTTTTTTCATAAAACCTGAAAAATGAAAAAGCAACTATGGTATTCCCACTACTGCCGCCACCAACCTTCACTGGCCACCCTTATCAAAAGTGCTAATTCCATCAAGTAATGGCCAAACACCGCCACCAACCCACTGCCTCTAAAGAAATCCATCACTCTACTGCTTTGTCCCTCTCAAACCCAAAAAAAACCCACCCAATTTTCCTTATTCTACTACGAAAGTGACGTGATGGTTGTTGTTGCAACTTGCAATTAGTAGATCAAGATCAAACTATTCAATTTTCTCAACAAAAAAAAAAATAAAATAAAAAAAAAATCAAAGTATTCACTACAAAACACATGGGTCTTAGGCCACGTTTTTTAAGCCGCATTTGTAAAAACGCAGCTACAAACGGGATAAAGCCGCATTTTTAAAAAGCACAGCTTAAAGTAGGCAAAAGAAGCCACATTTTAAACATGCAGCTATAGAATATGTCTATAGCCACGTTTTTAGTGCTTATAGTCGCATTTTTGGGGGTGGAGCAAACAGCTTAGAGAGAGTAGCTTAGAGAGAGAGAAACTGACTTACCAATGGGATTTTGAAAGCTAACAGCTTAGAAAGAGCAGCTTAGAGAGAGCAGAGAGTAAGAGTGAGAAACGAGACTGAGAGTAAAGAGGTGAGAGACGAGGGAGAGAGAGAGAGAGTTCTGAGTGTTGAGAGTGAGAGAGCAGTAAGGCTTGAAAGGTGAGAGTGAGAGTGAGTGTTGAGAGAGTAAAGACTAAAGAGGGTATTTATACCAAAACCCTAGGCATTTTGTCTTCTTCTTTTCTTTTCTTTTTTTTTTTTTCTTTTAAAACAACTTCCTAAAACCACATTAAAAAAAAAAATTTACTGAAACAGCGTTGTTTCAGTTTCAATCCGTAATATATATATATATATATATATAAAATACTTTTTTAAAATTATTTTTATACACTACAAGAAAAAAAGTCTATTACAACGGAAAAAATTGTTGCAATAACTACAAAGTCGTTGCAATAAGGTGTTATTGCAACGACAAAAAAGTTGTTGCAAACCATTGTAATAAACTCCGAGACAATAGGTTTATACCAAAAAAAAAAAAAAAAACTTGTTGCAATAAATCCTAAATATTGCGACGAACAAGTTGATGCAATAACTTCTTTATTACAACAAATAATGGTTGTTGTTGCAACTTGCAATTAGTAGATCAAGATCAAAGTATTCAATTTTCTCAACAAAAAAAAAAAAAAATCAAAGTATTCACTACAAAACACATGGGTCTTAGGTCGCGTTTTTTTAAGCCGCGTTCGTAAAAACGCGGCTACAGACTGGATAAAGCCGCGTTTTAAAAAAGCGCGGCTTAAAGTAGGCAAAAGAAGCCGCATTTTAAACATGCGGCTATAGAATATGTCTATAGCCACGTTTTTAGTGCTTATAGCCGCATTTTTTGGGGTGGAGCAAACATCTTAGAGAGAGTAGCTTAGAGAGAGAGAAACTGACTTACCAATGGGATTTTGAAAGCTAACAGCTTAGAGAGAGAAGCTTAGAGAGAGCAAAGAGTAAGAGTGAGAAACAAGAGTGAGAGTAAAGAGGTGAGAGAAGTGGGAGAGAGAGAGAGTTCTGAGTGTTGAGAGTGAGAGGGCAGTGAGGCTTGAAAGGTGAGAGTGAGAGTGAGAGTGAGTGTTGAGAGAGTAAAGACTAAAGAGGGTATTTATACCTAAACCCTAGGCATTTTGTCTTCTTTTTTTCTTTTTTTTTCTTTTTTTTTCTTTTAAAACAACTTATTGAAACCACATTAAAAAAAAAAAATTACTGAAACGGCGTTGTTTCAGTTTCAATCCGTAATATATATATATATATATAATACTTTTTTAAAAATATTTTTATACACTACAAGAAAAAAAAGTCTATTACAACGGAAAAAATCGTTGCAATAACTACAAAGTCGTTGCAATAAGGTGTTATTGCAATGACAAAAAAGTTGTTGCAAACCATTGTAATAAACTCCAAGACAATAAGTTTATACAACAAAAAAAAATCTTGTTGCAATAAATCCTAAATATTGCAACGAACAAGTTGATGCAATAACTTCTTTATTACAACAAATAACTTTGTGGCAATAGCTTATTGCTTCAAAGGTTTTGTGAAAAATATCATAACTTATTACAACAAACAACCTTGTTGCAATTAGTCTATAAAATGGGGATTGTGTACACTATGTTTGAATGTAACAGAGAAAAGGGAATTAAATATGGTCCAATCACTTTCTTTTATCCTTGGTTTTTACCCTCGGGTTTGGTCCAATTAGTCTATAATACTGAATGAAGCACGAAACTGCACCAAGAAAATATGTTCTTTGTTGTAACTTTTGCAATTGCTTACTCCAATTAATAAATAAATAAATAATTGATTAAAAAACAAAAGAAATGTATAAAATAATGGTCAAGATCATCAATTCCAATTTTCGATATGATTGTCAAAAATTATTATTAACTGGCTAGCAATTTCATCAACAATTTGTCTCAACCGACTAATAAAAACTGCTTTTTTAATTTATGGTAACAGCAAATAGATGGGTTGACTCAATTATTACTTGAAGTCGTGTAACTATCCATATTTATGTACCACAATTTAAGATTGAAATCAATATAGTAGTAAACATTAATAAGGTTGTTATAGTGCATTGAACAAAAATTGCGACCGGTACCACATGTTTGAAACATTGACTACGTGATGGATGCTCTTTAAATCAAAGTCTCTCTCACATTGTTGCATGGTGAAAATCCAAACAATAAGGTCCATGACTCAATGCATCTTTTTTATACAAATGCATTGTTCATCACCAAAAAGTAAAATAAAGAGTCAAATAGTCTGATATTGTATTCAATATGTAAATGAACCGGCCGATTGGTCTTAGAATCCATAACCAACCCCGTAAGATTTGAGATTATGATCTAATTGTTGTGGTAACACTCGTTGTTTTTCAATAAATTCAAAATCCTTACCCTTAAAGAGCCGGGTTGAATTTTTAATTACATATTATCTTCTTTGCATAGTTTTTGTTTGTAAACTTCATGCAATAGGCATGTGAAAGGAGCACTTGGCGAAGTCCAAAGATCATAATCAGTTTCTTCCACGGCACCCTTCACGTGAGAGACCAAGAGAATTGGTCCCTCGCACATTTTTGTGTGGCTGCCGCTGGTTCCTTGGTGGCATTAGTCTTCTTTTGGCAATGATAATGTTTACATGAATGACATTGAGTACTCGTTTGAGACGTACTTATAAACCAACTTTTTTTTTTTAAGAGTTTCAACGTACAACGTTTGTTTTTAATGATAGCTCTTTATCAGATTTTACCATTGAACTAACTGAAACTCATTTACTTATAAACCAACTAATTACTTATTTTTTCCACTATTTGCGAATCTCACATGAATTACTTACTTATTTTGTTTAACTTTTGCTTATTTTTCCTATCATTTGCAGATTCTGCATTAGTCACCTACATATTTTATTTAACTTTTACTTTTTATCTGCGGTACTTTTAGCAAAAAGCTAGATAAGTTATTCCCAAATGGTTCCTCATCTATCTGTGTTGCAAGAGTGACCAGTTCCAATCAAATTATTCCATAATCTCAGTATTAGGTTTGATGAAACCACACTGGCATTGTATTTTAATTGGTTGCAGTCAAATCATGTCATGAATCCAATTATTATCTTTGATAGTAAGAGCGCCATGATTGCATTTTAAACTATTTCATTCAAACTACTCAATGAATCCTTTTTTCTTATCTTCAAATCCTCCCATGGTTTATGCCATAACGTTATGCATTACAACTCTGATCATATTTCAAGGAGCAATTACGGTCCCAGTAATTTTGAAGCGAATGCAAGGTTACATGATGCATCTTTTATTTATAGGTACTAGGAAAATTCAGAAAAAAAAAAAAAAAAAGTATACATTACTGCCAAGAGAACAAGGAAAATTATGCCTATCATAACTAGTGCAACCGCCACCAACAACACCGACCTTATTGTAATAAATATGGAAAAATAACAGAGCTCAAAATCCAAACAATGTTTATCGCAGGGTAAAGCGTGAGAATGGACTCAAACATGTGTTTAGTCAAGATGTCAAACCAAAAATAACATTACATACATCTCAGGCCAGGAAGCGCCACAATTGAATCACTTACAGGCTAGCCATATCCTAGTAACTAAATTAACTGAGTATTAGCATGACGATTAGTATTTATCACCATTCTGTTTATGAGAAGAAACTGGACCATAAGAAATCCACCACTTAGGAATCTCTCTGTTGTCCTTGAAATTGTGCGTTTGAAGCCATCTGAACCATAAAAGAAGAAATGATTGGCCACAGTTGGTTAAAAAGACTCTTATTATTATATCTTTATTAGGAGAAGCTTGTGAATCTCTCAAACCAGAAGTTCCTAAATTCATAGAACTCTGTTATTGCAAACAATAAGTATGTGGATCTCTCGCCTACTTGACTACTTCCCATTCTGTACAGAGAAAAGTAAATCCATGCATAATACAAAAAGAGACATTTCGGGAGACAGCCTTTAAATCAAAGATGCAAATTAAGAATTATGCCAAAAAAACATTTACCTTTGTCTTTCATTTTGCCTGCAGGCTCTGTGGTTCAGCATGCTTATAGGAAGCCTTTGCAAAACAAGAAAGAGTAGATCCTAGCAATTATTGAGCCAAGAAAAGTCGGTCTTTACTTGGACTCAAAAAAATTCTTCCATTGATTTGAGATAGCTTTTCCACAGCAAGCTTATTTTATTTATTTGTTGTTCCACGTCCCTAAAACTTTCATCAGAAAAGCATAATCATAAGCCATTTCCTCACATTGACCATAGCGGCCACCTTCACCAAAATGTCCTCCAGTCATATTTGCCTTCAGAATGACCGCACGAGAACATTCAAAACATGTACTATCTCGCACTTTCGCCACCCATTTTGCAGCTTCCCAAACTCCAACCCTGACAATGAAAATTAAGGCTACCCATATAAGTTTATGACTATAACGTATATATGTTTGTCTATATACTAAAACAACAAAATTCAATGTATGTAAATATGACAATGAAAAGCAGAAGATATAAATTTGCCTCGAGTCATTAAAAGATGCTGTAACAAGCATTGATGGATAACAGGCATCACAAGTAACGTTATCATAAGGAGAATAACTCAAAATAGACTCGAATTGGGAGTGCATCTGAGGATTCCCAAATTCTTCATAATCTAGTATCGTAAGAGGCAAACTAGGATCCAACAATGTGTTGCATACATCCAGAAATGGAACCTGATACAAAAATTACACAAACATCAGTGCCAAAAATTTAACAATAATAAAAACTAATAATTTACATTCACATTAAGTAATAAAAAAGCACAAAGTATATCATTATAAACTGTATATATACTAGTTCAACTAAAAACATGGTTTATCAAACACAAATCATTTCCAAACTTTGGAAATAATTTGATAGTAAAATCTACATATAACAACAATCTACTCCACTGGATCAAAACATTGACAACTGGATGGTAAAACATTTTGCTTTAAGGGCGAACCTTCAAAATGGCAGCACGAAATAGATCTGGGTACATATTGATAGCTGCCCCCACAACTAGACATCCAGCACTAAATCCAATTGCACCAACTCGATCTCTATGAACATAGCCCTCATTAACCAGGTAGTCTGCACATGCTACAAAGTCATAGACAGAATTCTGTTTGTACAGCCCACTGCCAGACTTATGCCAGAAAGAATCACCGCCACCACCACCCCTGCCCACACATAACTTCGTGTGTCATATAAAACATCTAAAGCATCAGCAGCAATGCAACAGACATCTTACTTCAGCCAAGAAGGTAGCTATCAAGTGGCATCTTAAGTACAATTTCAAGTATACACTTGAGCTCAGTATTGGTAGTAAATATATATATATATATATATATATATGCTTATTCTCAAAAACTACAAACAATAATAAAAAAACAATGGTGAAGACAACTCATCATATCAGATCGACTAGAGCTTGTAATAACTTATATCATATCATGACATTTTTTTTGAACATACATACAAGATAAGTTTACATAATATCAGATGCAAGTAGGCAAAAACTTCTTCAATATGCAAATTCAAAAATATCAACCAGCCCTCTTCTAGCCTTTGAGATTGAGAATTCATAACAAATTCCAAAAGTAGTTATGAGCAACTTTGAAAACTCTAGCAATCTGATTGTTTTGATTTCATGCATTGAGTTTTTTTTTTTTTTTTGAGAAACAATGCATGCATAGAGTTAATGTTGGTTAATGCACACTTAAAAATCAGTGCCACAGTGATCAAAGAAAATAGAAATAAACGTAATGTGGGGAACCAACCTCACATCAGCAAACGCCACCACCCAACCACGATCAAGTAAACTCAGGCGGTTTGAACACCAGTTTTTTTCTAAAACTTCACCGTATGCCCCATAGACATGTAAAACTCCAGGAGACTGACCTTTCTGCCAGGATTTTTGGGCATACAAGATGGTCAAGGGAATCCTGACACCATCATAGGAAACAACTTCCTTCCTTTCACAACAATACGCACTCGAAAAGTCCTTCCATCTCTCTGATTCAAAATCCAGGACATTTTCTTTCTCATTTTGCAAGCAAGATGTATCTGCCTCATATGCTGGTAAGCTTGTTCTATTACCAGAAACACCCCTCACTTCCTCTTGCTGCACAATCGAGTATTTCTGTCTCGACATGTTGTAGTCAACAATCACATCAGGCATCTGTGCATTCAAAAATAAAGGATAAGAATTTTAGATCAAAATCAAGGAGCGTACCTAATTCAAAAGTATCTGACAATAGTAGAATTAACATAACAAATTCAATTGGATTCCTATGAAGTCAACAAAATTCATTTTAAGTTAACTTGAGAATATGTCAGGACTATCGAACTTTGATAGTTTCACCAATCAAAATCCACTGCTTTTGTTTTTCAAAAATTTAAACTGCAATTTAAACGCACTTACAAATAGTAAAGGGGGATTTCTAACCATTCCAAAACAGCTGAAGATTATTTTTAGCTCTCTTTCTGTCAAATTTTTGAAAACATAACTCGAAAGAGTATTTTTACATATAAGAATGTTGATTGAGAATAAAACCTACACTGGAATAAGTTTGGTTTAAGTCTCTTGAACACAGAAGTCCCAATTTAGCAGAGATATTTGTCTGATTGCCAAAACAAATACTTTAAACAGGCTAAGAACAGATAAGAAAGGAAAACTGAAGGAGATGACTATGTCGACTAGTGAGACCAGAATAGTGGTGATAACAAAAAGATCTTCAATTGCTAGTATTCAAATTTAGAAAATAGAAAAATGTGACTAGATAGACAATTAGACAGAAAGAAAATAATGTAGTACAGAGCTAGATGAAAAAGCATAACTAAATCCAGATAAAACACAAGTTTAGAGAAGTTGTGCAGGGGATTGTTAAATATGTCATCTTAACGGCAAGACACCACATGAAAGAGCCACAGAAATTCTTCTAAGTTTCCATATGATAGATTACTAGAAAAAGGGAGAGCAAGAAAAAGCACAAGCGAGAGAGAGAGAGAGAGAGAAACATAATGTATTATGCTGATTAGAAGTCATACCACTGGTGATGAAAGGACCACACGGTATACTGAGCTCATGAAGTCATGGTTTGAACCTGGAACAACAGTACATAGATTTGAAGGCAGAGGAAAATACCATGGATTAAGATCGTCAACCTCCACTTGATGCTGCAAAACAACTCAAGATGAATAGAACATTAATTAAAAATAAATTTGCACACGTAAGGAGCATTTGATATATACATACATATATATATATATATATATATATATATTCTTTTCTGTGAGTAGATCATGTGTATAAATATAATCAACCATAACATAATCTGAACTGGACTTAAAAACATCTCTGAAAGATGAAAGTCAAGCATTTGTAAACCTGATGTTTAATGATCCAGGGTCCCTTATATGACTAAATAAATTATATCTGACCATATTTGCATATAAACACACTTTTTTTTTAAAGTAGAAAGAGCGGTCAAAAGCACATATATACATCCATATGTTTCACTTGTTTTCATTCATTGCATATTCTTTGATGGCCTCCTTTTTATACATCAACATGAACATAAAATCCATCATTTGCATGTGCAGTTCTGCTCCACAAATCTGCTGTTTATAGAATAATAGGCTAAGCCATTTTATCACATGGCTTGTTACAGTACTTTTTCATAAAATTAGGAACATGATATAGATTCCTCAATGTCTATGGATGAGAAAATCTAGAAATCTATTCTTTATATTTTTCTACTTTCAAATTTATCATTTCTTTCTCTCTTATACTGGGAGACCTTCATTGTAACATGATAACCTTCACCATTATAAAGTATAAAAGGCAAACATAGAATATTATTACTCTGTTCTTTTCATATTTTTATTAGTAAAGCGTAACTCTTTTTGATAAGTAAATTAAATAAATAAATAAATAAAACGTTATGCCCTACCAATGAAAATATGAGAAGAACAGGGTAATGAAGCAGAAATAGTAATACCTTATAATTAAAGTTAATAGGCAAATTGACAGAACACAACATAGGAAACCCCTTCTTATTGACAGAAAGCACCAGATGTCCGTTATAAATGTCCATATCTTGTAAGCTCATATCTCCACCTGGAAGGATGACATTCTAAAAGGAAAATGGATGCATGTGAAAGATGACAAAATGGATAGATGATAAATAAACATTCAAATTAAACCCCACACTTTTAGAAGTTTCAAATAAACCTTAAAACTTTCAAAATATTTCAATTCAAACCATAAACTTATTTACAATCGTGTTAATGGAAAATGCTTAAACAAAGGAATGTCATGTAGTTATTTCAAAACATGCATCTATTATATATGAATATTATTTTACTCTAAGCGACGTGGGTTCATTTGGTTTAAGCATTTTCCTTTGATGGCTTCACACGTAATGTGTTTGAATTGAAATGCTTTTAAAAGTGTGTGGTTTAATTATAAACTTTTGGAAGTTTACAGTTTAATTTAAAATCACTTCAAAAACTATGTGGTTTCTTTTTTTCCCTACAAGTAACTAGGAGGTTTAAAATTTAATTTAGCCATTAGAAAATATACATAGGATGGTCACCAAAACTTCACCTGCCAATTAGCTGACTGTATATCTTCAACTGGGCATTTAGCCAGGTAATAGTTTCCACCAGAACACTCCTTGTTCTCACTCAAAGGAGCATTTGTAAGAATATAGAAGAAACCATAGTGATGTTCCAAAAAATACTGTATGCCACAAACACGCTCATGAATTTGGAGCAAGCCCCCTAATGGATTGGCAGCATCAATTACATAAACCTGTCATAAACGCAACAAAAGATAAGTCTCACTGTATGAGAATAGACTCAATATAAATGCTCGAAAGTGGAAAACATTTATATATGTAAGTTCCTTCCTCGGATGAAGTCCTTGAATTTGAATTCACAGTTATGAACTTGCCATCTTTTGTGCTTGTAATGTCCACACAAAAGCTGGAATCACTTTCCGTAAACACTGGGACATCATCTATGTCGGGACATCCTAATTTTGTACAGAGTACCCTGCCAAAAAATATATATATATATAAAACATGGGTGAGAAAGTATATTGACCCCCAGGAAAAAAAAGATTCAGTATAGTCACCTTGCCTGTAAGGTCGTTGATTATCATCTGCTATTGTATAAAATAGAGTATTGCCATCTTGAGCCCATGCCAAGCTAACAACCCCATCAACTTGTATGTTTGAAACAACGCATCCACTTCTAAGGTCCTTAATTTGAAGCATGAATCGTTCACTGCCAGTAATATCAAGTGTGAATGCAAGAAAATTGTGGTCTGGTGAAATTCGACATGTACCCACATGCACATAACCTGCAATGTTGAGAACCAATACAACAATGTTAGCTTAACGAAATAAAAAGGGAAGGAAAAACCAAACACAATGTATACTTGAATCTTCATTTTTTTTTAGGTCAATATTGAAAAAACATATGCGCCATAAAAGCATAGCTAATGGTCCAAGGTATGACTTTCATGATTCAATTCCATGAGGTATATTAACATGGAGTAATGGATGTATTAAAATTTAATGATGCACTTTTCTTCATTCTTTGCTTTAAAATCTAAGAATTTGGAAACAAAAATCAATTACATCTTCTAGCTCAGCATGAATTCTAAATAGATAAAATGAACTAGGCTGTGTAGCATTAACCAATGGAAAGACGTATTAATCTTATTCTCACATAAAGAACAAAGAAAAAAAATCACTTGCCATATTGTTCTGCAATTTTATTCCAGTCTAGCAAAGGTTCCTCCCCTCCAAATCCTCCTCTTGCATAATGAAGGAAAGTATTCAGCCAACCACTCTTCTCAGTATCTAACCTCCTACACAGAACTGGGTATTCCTTCCCCTCTGGAATGTATTGGTAATACAACCTGCTCAAGAGGTTATAAAACAAAATTATAAATTTAAAAGAATTGGCACCCGATTAAAGCAGAACCAATAAATGAACAAGCACAATATCAAAGATGATATGAGTCTAAGAAATTAACATCCTCATCACTCACTGCATTCCCCTTGTGGCACTTACATGGAATCCAAGTCCAAACATATTAGATTATGCTCTCATTTTTTACACATAGAAGCACTAATACAAAATAATCAAATTCACACCATAGCACAGAAAAATCAAATAGCATCCCTACCAATAACAAGAATACTTGTATATAACCATCAATGGGAACCAAACTTTATAATAAAAACCAGTGCAAGCTATTAAAGTGGCTTAAATACATTGTTTGTGGCCAAACTACAAAACTGACAGGTCATTACTATGTTAGAAATATTAGAGACTAAAAGGGCTCAATTTAAATTTGTTTAGGGACTAAAAACTCAAGATTAAAAGAAATCACTTTTAAGTTTGTTAAGGGACTAAAAGCGATTGCGGGAAAAAGTTTAAAGTTTAGGGAGCAAGAATGTATTTTGACCAATTAAAAATCATAAAGGTGAAAACTTTGGTGAAAAGAGGAAATGGGTTGGCGAGAAATGAACAAACCAGGGTCCCCAGCGCTCAGGAGGAGTGGAAATGGAAGTGGGCATTCGGCTTTTCATCTCTGAAAAGAGTGTGCGTTGGAGGTGGTGGGTGTCAGCCATGAAAGCTTCAGCGTATGAGTTCTCTTGGGTGAGGTAGTGAGAGAGATCAGGGTCGTTGGTGTTGGACATCCAATGGTAAGGATCTTGCCACGTCCTTCCATGAGCGGAGACAATGAATGGGACTTTCTTTGGGATTGGAGGGGTTTGTTGGGGTGGCAAGAAGGGTGGATGCTCTCTGTCTCTGCAGAGGGAGGAGAATAGGGAGGAAGATATGTGGGGTATTAAGAAAACAGAGAGCTGTTTGATTGAGCACTTGGGATTTAGGAGAGAGGCAAGAGCCATAGAGCTTGGAGGTTGGAGATTATGGAGTATGGAGTATCGACTGGAGGGACTAGTAACTAAAAGTATGGAGTATCGACTAGGCAAGAGCCAGTGTGCCTCGCTTCTGACTTCACCTAGAGGCTCAAGAACTAAAATCTAAAAGTGTTTTTCATTTTTTTGGGAAGGAAAAAGTATTTTATTGTGTTCAAAAAATAGGAGTGTTCTATTGAAAAAGAAATAAATAATAACATTGAGAGGTTCTAAAAGAAAAGGTAATATTAAAAAATTATTATGAGGAAGTTTTTTTTTTATCAGAATTATGTGGAAGTTTCATCAAGGGAGACGACGAGACCAGTTATAGTACCCTATCTTCCCTATTGGAAATCCCTCACAAAATTTTGCAACCTTGTAAGTTTTTTTTTTTCTTTTTTTTTAATTATTTATTCAATTACTAGGATTAAAAGTTAATTTTTTTAAAAAAAATCTACTTTTAAATAGTATTGCAACCAAGTAAGAACGACAACAAAGCGAGTATGAGGCGGGTTTCTTATTCCCCGCCCCTGCTCCACTTCCTTTTTAGGGTGGGTTTTGTTCCCGCCCCATTCTAGCAAGTCCCATGGGTACCCATCTCATCACACCCAAATTTTATATATATATAATTTATTAAAAGTTTATTTTGAATGCATTAAATCAAAACCCATAAGCAATTAAAAAACAAGTTCTAACATTACAAAACCTTTTCAAAACATAACAAAACAATAATTCAAGTAATAAGAAGTACAAAAACAATTCAAATAGCAATACAACAATTAGAAATATAAACAACATAAATATTAAAACATAAAAGTATAAATTCAATTATACAATATAAAAAAAATATCATAAATTTAAAGTTAGAATGCTAAAAACACATATGTATGTCTTATAAAAAACTTATAAGAATATTTTTTAAATTGCCATCCCTACAACCAAGGTAAGTAAGGCACCGAATTTCAATCCAATTTCATTAGTCCATAGGGGTTTTTTGGGGTGTCTTACTACTAATTTATTTTGATGCAATGTTTTGAAAAATGAATTTTGATTTAGGACCCATAGAATTGTTTAGGTGGCCATCTCATAACTATAGGAGGTGTTTGTGGAGGATTTTCATACCCAAAAAAAAAAAAAAATCAATGTTATACTTTAGGTTTCTCAATTAAATTTAAATATGTTATTGAATTAAATTTTTTTTATTGGATGACAATTGTTATTGAAAAAGATAACACTGTTTGTATTGTATTGGTCAATGTAACTGTGGGTAAGAAAACCCAGTGTCGTATGTTGGGCCAGAGGCCCAATCCGGACAAGGCTCTCTGTCCGAAGAGGATAAAAAGCATCAATGTTTTGCCACCTTGGTGTAAGTACAGCCCATTAGGGACAAATGTTCCGTCCGAAGACAACCTTTTCGGTCCGAAGAGACCATCTCCCACGGGCCTGCCCAGGACTTGACCAAGGAGCTATGCCGAAGATCTTCCCGCGAAAGCTGAGCCCCGAGCATGCCTAACTGCGAAGTTATCATGAAATATCCTGCTATTAAAGCTGCCACCGCCACATTTAATGCACTGCAGCAACTTTCCTGGCCGCATTTATGTGGAGAAGACACCTGAACAGTAAATCTTCACCTATCACCACTCACTGCAGGTTAAAGCAAACGGCTGATGTGACCAGTACTCAAGTAGGTGCCTAGATGAGGGACAAGTGTGCGGTGAGGATAAGTAGAGGGGGTCTATATAAGAATAGCAGGCCTCACAAAGAGGGGGGGGATTTTTTGTACAAGAAAAAGCTATCAAATATAAGGCCTCTTCGGACCAAAGAGATCAATCTATAAAACACCGGTTCACCTTTGTTTTTATTATGTCAGCCTACATGAATCGTTGCTAAAACATAACCCAGCCCTGCTGTTTAACCCACTCTCTACAAATTTATTGTTGGGCAATTGTTGGGTTCACAACGCAGAGTTGGTACCAGGCCCAACAAATTCATACCCTACAATTGGCGCCGTCTGTGGGAATAGCTCGAGCAAAGGTGTGAGCAACACCTCAAAAGATGGCTGAATCAAGACAACGACCAGCAGAATCCAGGTCATCTCAACACACCGACCCTTTTGTCCATTTGGAACGGAGACACGATCGCGAGGGAAACCCACGCACCACCCGTGGCGACCAAAACCAATCACATGGAGAGAGCCACGTGTCCCATGCAGAGGAAAACCAGGCCATGCAGCTAGAGATTCAAAGGCTGAGAAAAGAGCTGCGCCGTGAAAAAAGAAAGCGCGTTTCCTCGCACTCTGATGAAAGCTCTGAGGATGAACGGGACGACGATTACAGGCAGAGGTCTCGAACACCAGTTAGTGAGCCTCCCCTCTATGAGGAAGCGTACAACCGTGAGAGAAACCCTCAGAGCTCCTTTCCAAAGGGTACGGGGAATGATGCTATGAGCAAAGCCCTGGATCAGATCTCCAGGTCTCCTTTTACACGTAATATCGAGCGAGCCAAACTTCCCAGGCGTTTCCACCAGCCCACGTTTACCATCTACAATGGCCGGACCGACCCAGTAGAACACGTAAGCCATTTCAATCAGCGGATGGCAGTACACTCTAGGGACGAGGCCCTAATGTGCAAGGTTTTTCCATCCAGCCTAGGACCAATAGCCATGAGATGGTTCGATGGTCTGAAAGCAAACACCATTAGCTCCTTCCAAGGGCTGACACAGGCTTTTGGGTCCCGCTTCGTCACCTGCCGAAGAGTCCCCCAATCCGTGGCCTCGCTGTTGTCCATCAGCATGAAAGGGGATGAGACTTTGAAGTCCCATTCAGATAGATTCTGGGAAACATACAATGAGGTGGAGGAAGACTGCGAGTTGGTGGCCATAAGCTCTTTCAAGCTGGGCCTCCCCACTGAACATCCTTTGAGAACGTCCTTGACACGCAACCCTGTCACCAGTATACGCCAGTTGATGGACAGGATCGATAAATACAAAAGAGTCGAAGAGGACCAACAGCAGAGTAGGGGAAAGGAGAAGGTTATCCCTCATGAGGGGAGGGATTCCAGGTCGGACCGGCAGAATCACAACAGGCCGAGGAAGGACTGGGCCAGCCAAAGCACAGCGAACTCCCAGACGGTCAATGCAGTTTTTCGCGAACCAGTGCACCAAGTCCTGGATAAGATAAAAAACGAACCATTCTTCAAAAGGCCGAACAAGATGGTGGGAAACCCCGAAAGGCGCAACCACAATCTTTACTGCCAGTATCACCTGGATCATGGGCATACCACTGAGGACTGCAGGAGCCTATGGGATCACTTGGATCAGCTGGTCAGCGAAGGCAGGTTAAAACACCTTCTACACCACTCGTATGGTCAGGGAAGTCAAACTAGCACGGGGCCCCGGAGGGATGATTTTGTGAAACCCCCCTTGGGAACAATCAATGTTATTTTTGCTGCACCAGGAAAGACAGGATCTTGCCCATCCAGGATATTGTCAGTCGCTCGGGCGAACGCGGATAGCGGTAACAGAGGGCCGAAGAAGCCTAGGACAGACATCCCAGTTTTGGGATTTTCGGAAGAAGACAAAATAGGAACCGTGCAGCCGCACGACGACGCACTGGTGGTCACCCTGAGAATAGGCGGATATGACGTGAGGAGGGTGATGGTGGATCAGGGCAGCGCAGCAGAGATAATGTACCCAGACCTATATAAGGGGCTAAATTTGTCCCCCGAAGACCTAACTCCATACAGTTCCCCTTTAGTCAGCTTCGACGGAAAAGTAATCATTCCGAAGGGGCAGATCAGACTGCCTGTGCAGACCGGTACAGAGGTTGTGGAAGTGGATTTCATAGTGGTGGACGCTTACTCACCTTACACCGCTATCGTAGGCAGACCCTGGCTGCATACCCTTGGGGCTGTATCCTCCACTCTCCACCAGAAGATTAAGTATCCCTCGGGGGGAGTAGTTGAAGAAGTCCGAGGGGACCAGGCTATGTCCAGGCATTGTCTAGTGGCAGCCATCCAGCATGAGCAGCATGCCGAGTCCTCGAACTGTGATAGGAAGAGTTTATAGCAATTAAGACCTTCGGCGCTGGACGCCGAGGCCTCGGCCGAAGAGGCAGTGTGCGAAAACTTAACGAGGATTGTTGTTGGTGACGATCCAGAGAAGTTTTTTCAAGTTGGATCCATGCTTCCCCCTCAGGAAAGGGAGGGGTTGATAGAGTTCCTCAGAGCCAACGTTGACGTATTTGCCTGGGACCCCGCGGATGCCCCAGGAGTAAGTCCAGAATTCATCTGCCACCACCTAAACGTTAATCCCACTATCATCCCTAAAAAACAGCCACTCCGACGACCGTCGAGAGAACACGCTGACGCGGTCAGGGATGAAGTGATGAAACTCAAGCAGGCAGGAGCCATTAAAGAGATCTTCTACCCCGAATGGCTGGCTAACACGGTGGTAGTGAAAAAGAAAAGTGGGAAATGGCGGGTGTGTGTGGATTTCACCGACCTTAATAGAGCTTGTCCGAAGGATCCGTTTCCGATGCCGAAGATAGATCAATTAGTTGACGCTACTGTTGGGCATCCTCGGATGAGTTTCTTAGATGCCTTTCAAGGTTACCATCAGATACCCCTGGCCCTCGCCGACCAAGAGAAAACTTCCTTTGTAACTCCTGTAGGAAATTACCACTACAAGGTAATGCCGTTCGGCTTGAAAAATGCAGGGGCTACCTATCAGAGAATGATGACGAGGATGTTTGAGCCACAGCTGGGCAAAAGCATGGAGGTTTACATTGACGACATGGTGGTCAAAAGCAAGATTGTTGCCGAACATGTTGGGGATCTCAGTAACATATTCGAAATCCTGAGGGGACACAGATTGCGTTTGAATGCCTCTAAATGCTCCTTTGGTGTTGGATCAGGCAAATTCCTGGGGTATATGGTCACACACAGGGGAATCGAAGTCAACCCCGATCAGATAAGGGCCATCAACAACTTGCGAGCTCCTCGGAATCCCAAGGAGATTCAGAAGCTAACTGGGATGACCGCTGCCCTTAATCGGTTCATTTCCAGATCAGCAGACAGGTGTAGGCCTTTCTTCTCGCTAATCAATAAGTGGAAGGATTTTGAATGGACGCAGGAATGTGCTACTGCCTTCCAGCAACTTAAAGACTACTTGGCGAAGCCCCCCATCATGTCCAGTCCCCAGCCAGACGAAGTCTTGTTTGCTTACATTGCCGTGGCCCCTAATGTTGTAAGCTTGGTGCTGATCCGAACGGACTGTGGAGTACAAAAGCCAGTTTACTACGTGAGCAAGTCGCTACAAGAGGCTGAAATCCGCTATTTGCCATTGGAGAAAGCCATCCTGGCCGTTGTGCTGGGTACTAAGAAGCTGCCTCATTATTTTCAAGCTCACACTGTTATAGTCCTTACTCAGCTCCCACTCAGAGCCGTACTCCGAAGCGCCGACTGCACTGGTAGAATTGCTAAATGGGGGACGATGCTAGGGGCTTTTGACATCAAGTACATGCCGCGCACATCAGTGAAGGGACAGGTCCTTGCGGACCTGGTCGCCGAGTTCACAGAACCACATTTAGAGGAAGCAGCACCACCTCTAGGCGCTGTAGGAAGGCAAGTCAGTACGATCGCGTCACAAAGCACATTGCCCTGGCGAGTGTACGTAGACGGCGCCTCGAATCAGAGGGGCTCAGGCGTAGGGCTAGTGTTGATATCCCCCGAGGAAATCATCATCGAAAAAGCCTTAAGGCTAGACTTTTCAGCAACAAATAACGAGGCAGAGTATGAGGCTCTACTGATGGGGATGAAGATGGTACGAAGGATGGGAGGAATGTCCGTCGAGATATCCTCAGACTCAAGGTTGGTCGTCGGCCAGGTGTTGGGAGAGTTTGAAGCAAAGGATGAGAGGATGCAGGGATATCTAAACCTGGTCAAGTCCCTACAGTCGGAGTTTGAATGTTTTACCCTACGGCACATCCCTAGGAGTGGCAACGCGCACGCTGATTCCTTAGCTACGCTCGCCACCTCTTCGGCGCAAGGATTACCAAGGGTCATTCTGATTGAGGATGTGCAGAGACCCACGGAGTTAAGAAAAAAGCCACCCCAAGTCCACTGTATCGGAGCCAACCCATGCTGGATGGACCCCATCATCAAGTTTTTGAGGGATGATGTGTCGCCCGAAGAGACGGGGGAAGCGGACAAAATACGGAGAAAAGCTGCAAGGTTCTGGCTGTCCGAAGATCACAAACTGTACAGACGATCTTATTCTGGCCCGTATTTGATGTGCATGCGCCCCGAGGCAGCTGAATCACTGTTGGAAGAGCTGCATGAAGGAATCTGTGGAAGCCATACTGGTGGAAGATCCTTAGCTCACCGAGCCATCACTCAAGGCTATTGGTGGCCCAATATGCAGAGAGAGGCACATGAGTACGTTAAAAAGTGTGACCAGTGCCAACGTTTTGCGCCGAGCATACATCAACCTGGTGGTACCCTTAATCCGCTATCCAGCCCATGGCCTTTTGCTCAGTGGGGGTTGGATATCGTAGGACCTTTCCCTAAGGCAGCAGGAAACAGGAAATTCTTACTGGTCGGAACGGACTATTTCACCAAGTGGGTGGAAGCTGAGCCTCTAGCAAATATCAGGGACGTAGACGTGAAGAAGTTCGTCTGGAAAAACATCGTCACCAGATTTGGAGTTCCCCATACCCTCATCTCGGATAACGGGCTTCAATTCGATAGCAAAGCTTTCAGAAGCTATTGCAATGAGCTGGGAATCACAAATAGATACTCCACTCCCGCCTATCCCCAGGGGAATGGGCAGGCCGAAGCCACCAATAAAGTCATAGTTAGTGGGCTAAAGAAGAGGCTAGACGATGCAAAGGGCAGGTGGGTAGAAGAACTGCCCCACGTGTTGTGGGCATATAGAACCACGCCTCGCAGGTCCACCGGTGAAACCCCTTTTTCAATGGCCTATGGAGCTGAAGCCGTTATACCCCTTGAGACTAAATTCCCAACCTACAGAACTAGCTCTTTTGACCCAATCAACAACGACAGGCAGCTAGAAAAGGGCTTGGATCTGATTGAAGAACGAAGGGAAAACGCCATGGTCAGATTGGGGCACTACCAGCAGAAGTTGAAACAGGGCTATGACATCAATGTGAGGTTGAGACCCCTTGAGCCAGGTGACCTGGTCCTAAGGAAGGTGGTAGGTAATACAAAGAACCCGGCATGGGGAAAGCTGGGGCCGAACTGGGAGGGTCCATATCGCATCACTTCGAGGGCCGGCGTGGGAGCATACTTCCTGGAAGACCTGGATAATCATGTAGTGCCCCGGCCATGGAATGTAAATAACCTCAAAAGGTACTACTATTAAAAGAATTCTTTTTTCAGTTATGAGTACTTTGTTGCTATACTAATCTCTTTCAAGTGTTTAAACTTAAATTCAATCATGCCTGTAGTCCTCGGACCAGATGATTTGGGTTAGTTAACACTCCCTTACGATCTCTTTCAAGTGTTTAAACTTAAATTCAATCATGCCTGTAGTCCTCGGACCAGATGATTTGGGTTAGTTAACACTCCCTTACGATCTCTTTCAAGTGTTTAAACTTAAATTCAATCATGCCTGTAGTCCTCGGACCAGATGATTTGGGTTAGTTAACACTCCCTTACGATCTCTTTCAAGTGTTTAAACTTAAATTCAATCATGCCTGTAGTCCTCGGACCAGATGATTTGGGTTAGTTAACACTCCCTTACGATCTCTTTCAAGTGCTTAAACTTAAATTCAATCATGCCTGTAGTCCTCGGACCAGATGATTTGGGTTAGTTAACACTCCCTTACGATCTCTTTCAAGTGCTTAAACTTAAATTCAATCATGCCTGTAGGCCTCGGACCAGATGATTTGGGTTAGTTAACGCTCTCTTACGTTCTTTACGGATGTTGTGGGCGCACTCAGGTTATCAGTCTAATTTAGTGTTTGAGGAAATGTGTGGACTTAAGCCACATTATGTCAGTAGTTATTACCATAATTATTTGTCTTAGCAATGCATGGAAGGTTACCATACTTATGTTTCATTCTTAATCACTGAACTGTCTTTATTAGCCGCAATAGTGCAATATGATAAATACTCCACAGGCAACAAGTAAAGAAAATAAACCGCTTGTTTCATTAAAAGCTAATTTCCATACACGAAGGGCAAAAAAAAAAAAATAAAATAAAATATAAAAATAAAAATAAAAATACATATATAAGCAACTACGCTATATGGAGATCCTAGGCTTTATCTTGGGGCTCTGGGTTGGTCTTTGGCAAATCGCCCGCATCTCCGGTCTGAAGAGGGGCTAGACTCGTCTCGGCTGGCGCTGGGGGATTCTGATCGGCCAAGGGTGCTTCCGAGGCTTCAGGAGCATCGCATATATCCGGATCGTAATAGATGCTCCCTGGCTGCCTTAAAGCTGACTCTGCAGGGACTCCGGCCGCATCAAGGCACTTGCTCCAGGTGATGTCGCAGTAGTCCCTGCAGACCTTCGCAAACTCTTCGGTCAGCCTTACCTGGGTCTCCTGCACCCCCAGCATGTAGGCGGCTTTCTTCTCAGCCTCAACTGCCTCCCTGGCCAATTGCGCGTCCTCCTTGGCCAGTTTGGCAGCGTCCCTGGCTTGTTCCAGCTCAAGCCGAAGCTCTTTTACCATCACCCTCTCCGTCTCCAGGTTGGTTTCGGCCGCGAGCAGCTTCTTGCGCTGATCTTCGGCTTGCTTCTCTGCATTTTTAAGGCCCGCCTCGACATTTTTTCTCGCCTTCACCTCCTCCTTCAGCTGATCGGAGATGCGGGCGCTCTCATCCTTTGCCTTGCCCAGTGCCTTCTCAATTTCCTCCTTCGACCGGATCTCAGCTTGCACGTCAACCTCCTTCCTCTGAACCCACTCTTCAGCCACGTAGATTTGTTGAGCAAGCTGCATGACGACCAAAAGACGGTTACATAAAAATATACGTGCACGAGGGCTCCAAGATAGTTGCGAAAGAGCATCAGTTGTCTTACCATGCCTAAATCCCGTTTGAGGGACAAGAAGAGTTCTTTTTCGCTGAAACGCCGATAAGACTCCATATCCCTCGGAAGGAGGAGGGGCCTCTCGAGCGCTTCAGCAACGTACCCGGCCTTCCCCCCAGAATAATTTCTGATGGAGGCGTCAAGAGGGATGGCCGCACCATCCAAAGTAAGCTTTGGGGACCACACCTGGACCCCCCGCCGCACGTCAGCAGCCACATTCTCCTCTTTGCTCTCGGTAGAAGAAGCCCGTTTATTTCTTGTATCGTGGGTCTTCTTCTGCTGCTTGCGGCCCTTAGGAGGGACCACTTCCCCCTCCTCCACATCAGTCACATCCATCGCCACCCTTTTCTTCTTCAGATCGGGCAGTACTTTGAGTCCCAGATCTTTCGGGGCTTGAGGAGGAGGTGGTGGTGGTGGAAGGTTCGCCTGGGGCTGGGATGTGCCAGTACCCTCGGCTGGAGTGTTTGATTTTCTGTTCTTCATTAACTGGCCCAAGCTCAGCATGTCTTCGTCTGAAGAGTCGTCCGGTGCGGCTAGGTTCAGGAATGGAGCGGCCGAATGCCTGTCGAATGCCTCTTCGACCGACAGAATTTTTACTTCTCCAGAGGACTCTTCCTCGAACTTAAACTGATCGATTTGCTGGTCGAGCGAGGGAGTAGAAGAAACTCTTTCCTCCTCTGCGGCCGGTTGAAGTGGAACTTGTTGAAAGGGCTGAGCAAGCACCGGTATGGCTTGCGGGTTAGGATGCGGCACTGGGGCGAGGTCGAAGGGCGCCAAAAAAGGCTTCCTTGCCACGTCAATGCGATTTATCCGATGATCCCCGAGTGTGATTGCGTTCCCTCTCGGCTGAAGTTCGGTCTTCGGGGTGTAACCGAGGATAAGAGGAACAGACCTAAGCTGTCCGTCTTCGCTCACAAAAATCTCCGACCGAAGAAGGTAATTCAACGCGGCAGTATTCGTCAGACTCAGCCGAGGAGCCACGTGCCTTTTGTCTGAAAACATAACGAAAGAGTTGTCAGTGGGTTGCAATATGACGAAGAGGGAGGCCGAACAACTAAAAGAAAATAAAGAAGTAAAGCTCGAGGGGGAATGTCCCACCTGGCGTTCCTGGCGTGGTCGGGCAATGAACCCCATCATGCCAGGCACCCGAGACGATCAGATAATCGTCCTTCATCCCTTTGTTAGACTTGGGGAGGCCGGACAGGAGTCTGACGACGTCGGATCGGGACTTTAAATAGTACCCCGCCCCTTTTTTGGTATGGCACTCGTACATATGTACCACGTCGTGCCAGGTTAACCCCAAGCCTAAGTGACGGTTTAGGTCATCAACTGCACCTAAGATTTTAAAGGTATTGGGTGCACATTGGTCAGGACTAAGCCTATGGGCGGTAAGGTAACTTCTGGTGACTGGACTCATGGGAATGGTCATTCCCCCCTCCAAGAAGGCGATAATGGGGATAATGACCTCGCCCTCTTCCCGGTCCAGTAGCAACCCCTCTGTGGAGCAATACCTCAAACCCACTTCCTGGGGGATGCGATATGTCGCCCTAAACTCTTCTATCTGGGAGGGGCTGTTCACTAGATACTCAAATCTACCCATGGTTGACAAAGTCAGAGGGAGGGAGACACAAAACGGCGACTGGGATAAGCTACCACGGGCCGAAGAAGCAATCTCTATGGAATACGAAAATCTCAGGGAGAGAACTTACGAAGAGTGAAATCGGCGGATGAGCTTTGGTCTCGCAGGGAGATCGTAGCGGATTCTGGAACTGGTTGAAGCAGATTACAGGAAGGGCTTTGAGAGTCAGAGCGCTTGAGTTCGCCGGGAGTTCTGAAGTTTGCAAAATGAGAAGACAATCCCACCTGGGACCTTATATAGTGGTAGATGAAATGGTGCAACTTAGCCCGCCCAAAAATTTCGAGGAGAATCTCGTCCGTTGATTCGAAATGGACCGCTAGATCTCAAGGACAAGACGCCGCCTGGAGTAATTAATGACGCCTCGGAAACGGCGCGGCAGCAGCGGTTATAAAGAAGGCGCCCAAAACTCGCGTGCACACGCGCGGAGTCAAAGTTCTGTGCCCACTTTTGTCAAAAGGTCAAAACCCCACTTTTTTCTCTTCGGATGCGAGGTAAAAAGTGAAATTTTGAGGGGCTATTGTGGGTAAGAAAACCCAGTGTCGTATGTTGGGCCAGAGGCCCAATCCGGACAAGGCTCTCTGTCCGAAGAGGATAAAAAGCATCAATGTTTTGCCACCTTGGTGTAAGTACAGCCCATTAGGGACAAATGTTCCGTCCGAAGACAACCTTTTCGGTCCGAAGAGACCATCTCCCACGGGCCTGCCCAGGACTTGACCAAGGAGCTATGCCGAAGATCTTCCCGCGAAAGCTGAGCCCCGAGCATGCCTAACTGCGAAGTTATCATGAAATATCCTGCTATTAAAGCTGCCACTGCCACATTTAATGCACTGCAGCAACTTTCCTGGCCGCATTTATGTGGAGAAGACACCTGAACAGTGAATCTTCACCTATCACCACTCACTGCAGGTTAAAGCAAACGGCTGATGTGACCAGTACTCAAGTAGGTGCCTAGATGAGGGACAAGTGTGCGGTGAGGATAAGTAGAGGGGGTCTATATAAGAATAGCAGGCCTCACAAAGAGGGGGGGGGATTTTTTGTACAAGAAAAAGCTATCAAATATAAGGCCTCTTCGGACCAAAGAGATCAATCTATAAAACACCGGTTCACCTTTGTTTTTATTATGTCAGCCTACATGAATCGTTGCTAAAACATAACCCAGCCCTGCTGTTTAACCCACTCTCTACAAATTTATTGTTGGGCAATTGTTGGGTTCACAACGCAGAGTTGGTACCAGGCCCAACAAATTCATACCCTACAGTAACCATATGTTTAGATTTGATTAGAAAACTAAAGAATCATACCTAAGTTCTGTCATTTTGTTAATAGGAGTTTGATTTGTTACATTTGTCATTAAGGTAACATGAGCCAATCTTGAACATCATTGCACATCATCTGCATTATAGTAACTTATCCATAATTAATGGACAACCAAAAGCATTTCTTATGGTTCATCTAATTGTTGCATTGCCACAATCTCAATAACTTAGCTTATCAATCATCCAAATCACAACAATCCCTTGCAACAAATCACTCAATATGTGATTTAACATTTATGTTGATTGAGTATTCTTTTATTATTATTATTATTATTATTGTTACAAAAAGTGGTGGAGGAGAGATTCAAACCTTAATTATCCTCATAAAGGAGACCAAATCACTAAGATACAAGGCTCTTGACCAATAATTGTGTATTCGATCTAACAGATTAAAAATACAAAATTGTGAGCTACAATTTGGAGAGGTACGGTAGAATTTGAAAATTTTGGCTAACTTGCGGTTTGTGTGATGTACGATGTTTTTGCACTCGGATAAAATTACAAATGCCTAACCTAATGTAAATGCTTGCATCTAGATCAAGTTCCAGGTGACTTGTCAATCCACTCAGTGAATTTCGAGATTTTGTCTTGATCTTTCATTGGTGCTTTTCAAGTTTTTTAGTCCTATTTTACAAATGATCAAGGGTTAAAAGTATGTATTAATAACAGCTAAAGCGTACCTACCGCACAAATGGCCTAAGTCACCTCTAGTGAGATATGATTGTGGATATTCAATCACTTATGTCACCTTCTTCGTGTGAGACTACGGACTCTCTCTCTCCCACAGACACAGCGCAAAACAGAAAGCTTCTGTCTACCCAGATGAAGGAGACAGTGAAAGATAGAGAGGGGCTTTACTCTCCTGTCCGTTCATTCACGTATATAGAAACTCATTTTAGCTTTCAAGCAGCACAAACAAACACCACTTCAGGCTTGTATAAGTGGGCTTCGACTCCCCTACAATATCATATACTAACCTCTACCGCACGAGTATACTCCTAAACCTTCATTTTTTGTTATGCATATTCTCGCAAATCTTTATGCAATCCATATTTCAAGCTAGAATAAATCAGTATGTACTTGTAGGTTTTCTAGCATTAAAAGAACCATGTAATATACGAATAAACATAATAAATTCATCTATACAAGGCATGTAAAGGTCCAGCTTCCCCAAATTTGTTCACTAACAACCTAAAACAGGCATCATAGCTTGCCACTATTAATAGCACTAAAACAAATAAAAGAACACAGATGATATCTAATTCAGTTTTGCCAACCAAAGTAACTGCACCTCCTAAGAAAATCAAAATATTAAGTTTGAGATGTAGCATCTACTGATCCTGTTTTCCCTTCAGTGGTCATTACTATTAGTTACAGATGCAAGTCTTTGCCTTCACTTCATATTTCCCTCGAATTGGCAGTCTTCTAACCTCTTGCAGCTGCTGCTTTCTTCATTTGTGCTTCATCTTCAACATCCTGTAATTGCCAATAAGATTTCAAAGAATTTTCAAGGTAACAATCATTTGATGCAGGCTTCTAGTTCCATGGTTATTAGTTAAAAGTCATTTTTCTATAAGATTGTTGGTCAAATTAAGATGGATGCTTTTTCCTCAATATGCAAAAGAAGTGAAATCAAGGTGAAGCATAAGTCAATGATTTTAAAAATGTGATGAAAGAAAAGTGAATCAAGAAATAAGTAAAGCTTACTGAATTGCCAATCTTGTCAAAATCATCATCAAAGCTTTCCTCACCATCATCTGAAAGACCATGTAAGATAATCAACCAACTGAACAGAAAAGTCATAAGACTCATAACTCAATATTCACCACATTTTTACTTCATCAGAGATGTTTTACTTAACATGCACCAAATTATTCAAAAGTTAAATGACAATACATTGCAAATCTTGTACTCAAATTGTCCATAACTTCACTGAGAAAATATTGACTATTGATGAAAAGAGACAGCCATACATTAACACCTTAGTACTTTTTTCCCCACATTAATTTGATAAATTACATAGAGGTAAGACATTGGTGTGATGGCAAGTTCCCTCCATCCAAGCAATGTGTCACAGGTTTGAGTCCAGGAATTAGGCTCTCCTAGACCCCACAAAAGCAGGAGCCCTGTGCACTAGTACCCCCTATTTTCTATTGATCAATTACACATACACCCAATGGGTCTTTAAGCATGACCCCACCCTCCACCCAATTCTTATAGGTGAAAGAAGTGCCATTTGAATCAGACCTCATTGGGAAGCCAAACACCTTAGAATTGTAAGCAATATGTAATATGTAAGTGCCTAGAGTCCATAAAAATAGAATAATTGAATAAGCTTATTATTTTTTATTAAATTTTAAATGTATCCATCTATTTTATTAAGCATTTGAAAATTTAAGGGTATTTGCCCTGTTATTATGCTGCCACATTGTTTCTCTATATGACATATGCAAAACAATGGACTGAAAGACATTCATATTCCACAATTCTAATTCTGTATTGGACAATGAACACCACTTTCAAAAGATCACTTCCATAAAAAAATAAGGGCAATTGATCAAATGGGAGACCATAAATATTTTGATATTTGTAAACTCTCTGGGAATGCATGCTAAACCTGCTAGTGTGCACATCTAGATTCCATGCAAAATTATGCTGTAGTTTATACTAAGACTAGAATGTAATTAATGCAACACTAAAACTTGTCACAAAAAGATGAAGGGAAATTCTAAATTGCAATTGAGGCTGTTGAACATGACCACATGTCAACAAGGAAGTATACCTCCACCCCCATCACTGTCTTCAAGATCTCCCAAAAGAAATTTGTCCAAGTCCTGCTCAGCTGAAGCGTTGGAAGTTTGACCCTTCAAGCTCTTCTCCACCCCTTCTGCTTTCTCATTTTCTTCAGAAGCTTGTTTCACTTTCTCATCTTTTATGTCCTCTGCTGCTTTGAGCTTAAGCTCCTCCATGTATTGCTTCTCGAACCTAAGAGTAAGTTTATAACCATTGTAAGAAAAGATGTTAGTTCTAAATAGTCCAAGTTAAATTAAAATACAAAGAGAGAACAATCCATGCCTCCTTTGATTCCAATAATGCATCAAAAATAAATTTAATATCTTGTGGGAATCCATCAATAAAGCAAAAATGCTTCTCTCACATAAACTGCTACTTACGGAGCCACATGGCTGTTCACAAGTGTGAAATATATTTTCCAGAATCTTCTTTCTTTCATAACACGTGGGCATAACTCATATCTTAATCTTGAAATTTCCTGTGAAAAAAAAAATTATTATTGAATGTTCTGCTTCTGTACTAAATAGCATCACAAACTTAAAGTGCAATGAAAAAAAAAAGAACAGAAGTAATGAAGTATCAACAAATCAACAATTTTAACTTCAACTTTGACCAACATTTTTGTGAACTCAAGTTTTTTCCCTAACCACTGACATAATATTAAACTTCCAGTCACAAAATCAGAATTTTCTCAGCTTATTAGCCTGATCAAAACAAGCAACAGTTCAAAAAAAGACAAGTTTGCGGATTTCTCTCCTTCCAAATATAGGCATAAAGTTTTAACACAGAACAACAACAACATTCATGATACCAACACCACTAACCATGAAATCACATAATCCCATAACATTAAAAGATATATATATTTTAGATTTTGGTCCCTCAATTTGAAAGTGATCACTTTTAAACTAAAAACCAACCTGTTATCACTATGTTAAACACATTAAGACTAAAAGCAATCATTTAAAGTTTGCTAGAAACTAAAAGCAATCAATTTTAAGTTGTTAAGGACTAAAAAACTGACTACTTTAAGCTTCAGGAGCTGAAATCGGTCATGAGACAAAAAAGTAAAACTAAGGTATATGAATTATTGAATTTTATGCAAAATTGAGATTGCGCATGGAAAAAGAAAAGCATAGAAGAGAAATAAAATGAACCAACTTTAACAGTAGTGAGAACAATTGTAGCGTGCTTCTCCTGCCACTCCGTCAGATCTTTACGCACATTCGACACCGTGGTCGTCACGTCAGACGCCTCTGCTTCCTCTGCAAATTTTCAAAAGCGTTCCTTTTTTCCATCAAATCACAAAATTCAGAAAAACGGCAATTGAGGAGTTGAATTAGTGTATTTACCTTGGATTGGGAAGTTCTGGAATGTAGTAGAAGTGAGGCCCTTGACGAAGTCTCTCAGATCGTCAGTGACACCGAAAGCGCGGAGCTCCGATTCGGAGTAGGAAGCGGAGGAGGCGGACGAGGAGGCGGAAGAATTGGCGAGCGAAGAGAGCTGAGCGGGGATAATGTCGGAGAGGGAGAGAGACTTGATCTGCTGAATCTGAATCTGATCAAGCGCGGCGGATTTGATCTGATCGGCCTTCTTGGAAGCCTCGGCAGCAAGCTCCATGGATTTCTTGGTGGTTTCGGTGACCAAATCGGAAATGTTGACGGAACTCGTGAGAGTCTGAGATCTCCTCGCCGCTTCTTCTGCCAAGCCTTTCGCTCTCTTCCAAATGTCCTCCATTGTTGTTGATTTTTCTGAATCTCAAAATCTCAAATCTCAAATTCTTTGTGTTGTGTTGTGTTACTTTGTTTTGTTAGAGATAAAGATTAGGCAGTGAAGATTGATCAGTAGAAAGACGTTGATGATAATAAGGGGTCTTTGTTGTTTGTTTGTTTCGTTTCGCTTTCTGTTTCTGTTTCTGTTTCGGTGTTTCTGTTTCACTTCATCACGTAAAAACGCGCCGTTTTAGCTCTGGAGTCTCGTCTCACCCCCCAGTCAACTCTAACGGTACTAGCGGGCTCTAGCTTTGGGCCTTGTGGGGTTTGGAGAGTTTTGTTCTTTCTAAACCCAATCCAAAATCCTAATTCTCTAACTCAACTCAACCCAACTCAATTCAATCTGATAGGATTGAGTTGAGTGAATGAATGAGTGACTTGAGTCATTAAAATGGCAGTTGATACTCTTTTCAATTATTTATTATTCAAAATTGAATACCAATAAAACCTTTGTTTTCACTTTGCTATCATTGTAGTTAAACCTCTTTTCATTCATCCTTAATGATGAAAATGAAGAGAGTATTCTTATGGTTGGAATTAAATGATTAGGAATATGATTAAGAATTTAAATAATTAAAAGTCATTTATTTCATGTAGGATACATTTGGCAAAAGATGACACTTGTAATGGTAGTTATTTACTACAAATAACCACTCATATCTTGATTTTTTCGCTGAAAATAACTTCCACCTATTGCCTACAAGTGGAAGATTGGATTTTACAAGAACTCACTTCAACATTAGCTAACAATGTAGTCCTGTATTAAGAGAGATCAATCCATGCTCATAGCAGTGGCAAAGCTAGGAATTTGTATTTGGGGCCCGAATAAAAAAGAAAATGATTAATATTTTTTCTCAGTATATGTTATAGGGTTCAATTAATGATGCCTTAATGCATTAGTTAAGGTTAATGTTAAGTACTTTATAAGTTATAACTTATAACTCAATAAAGTTTACTTTGTCCATAAACCTTGATTTTACAATTGATGTGGGGGCAGTTTGGAGAATAGGTGATGGTCATTCAGTCCAGATTAGAGAAGGTAATTGGATTCCTATTCTTCCTGCTGCCAGAACTATCTCCCCACCTGTTGTGCTCCTTCCTTCAACTAATGTGAGTGCCCTCCTTAATGCAGATTCCCACTCATGGAATGTAGACTTAATAAGGTATGAATTTCTACCTCATAAAGCCAATCTGATTGTGGGAATTCCTCTAAGTGATCGGGTTATCCCAGATAAGTTTGTGTGGCTCCCTTCCACGAATGGCAATTATACAACTTGTAGTGCCTACAGACTAATATCAAGGGTGGCTAGGAATCTGCAACCTAGCTGTTCATCTTAAGACAAGAACCATTTTTTGTGGACTAGTATTTGGAAGCTTCACGTTCCTCATCGAGTTAAACATTTTCTTTGGCAAGCATCTCATAATGCATGACCTACTTTGTGTAATCTGTGGCGGCGTAATGTGATCTCTTTTTCTACTTGCCCTAGCTGCCAATGCGGACATGAGGACACAATTCATGCTCTATGGTATTGTTGCCCTCTTTTGGTGGTATGGAAGGATGATGCAATGTTGATGAAGTTGCTCTAGTATGAATTCCTTGGCTTTGATGATTTGTTGGGAATGATGTTCACCATGAGGGATCAGCTTAATACAGATGTGCTAGCCTTGATTTTTTGGTTAATTTGGAGAAATAGGAGCTCTGTCAGGCACAATAGTCAAAGGGTAGAGTTGCATCGGAACAGGGATAAAGCAAAGGACTTGTTCTTGGATTTCCTAGCTACCCAAGTGTTGGAAAAAACATGGTTTGTATCTCATACAAAACATATGCAGTGGAAAATTAACGAATCTACTTCATTCGAAATTGATAACATATAGTATGCAAATTTCAGAATTCAAGAACAAGAGAGTGTACCCTGGTGCGGTGAAATTCAAAACCAAATATTAGAAGTACTTGGGAACACTTTTAATCTTCACCTCGATTCCACTTATGCCCAAGAAGTGTGGTCTCTCAATCAATTTATATGTGTGTGTTCAAGGGAGAATAGTAGAGTGTCCAACACTCACATATACACCATTTTATTCTCTTACAAAATTATGTATGTTTCTCTTCTTATAACTGATTATTTAATTGGGCTAGCCTTTTGAGCCATTCCAATTGGGCTTTAGTATGTGGCTTGGAGTGGGATCAAAAGGAAACAAATAAGACTCTAGCTCCAATGGGCCTTGGGCTTTTCTGTCAACTCTTGACAAGTTCAAAGTTACCATTAATTATATTTAATACCACTATATAAATATAATTGCACTCTAGGCCTTATTAATAAATTATATCCCAAGACTTTATTATACACACAACTCCTTCATAAAATATTCGTAGTAATACAAAATCATATAGGTTGACTGCCACTTTGAAGATTACTAAATCTTAATCCTTGAGTACCTGGTTTAATCCTTTAAGTTATTCATCATATATTTATGAAATTGAAATCCAATTTCATAAATATATACTTTAGTAACTCTTTACTAAAGTAGTTAGGCCTAACATTCTGAATAACCAATTTCATCATTTTTTTGTGAGATAATTGTTAAAATTATGTGTATGTTTTAGATTTTCTTATAAAATTACTACATTTTTTGAAAAGATAATACTATTTAGGGATATACTAGCCTCTAAGCATGAGCTCACGCGCGTGCTCAGAGGCTCTTCTAATTTTTAGAATAAAGATTAATAATTTGCATCAATTATAATTTGGGATTACTAAATTTTCCAATCACAAAAAAACCTAATTTTAACGAATCTACTTTAGTAAGGAGTAATTTTATAAGAAAAAAACCTAATTTTCCAATCACAAAAAATGTAGTAATTTTATAAGAAAATCTAAAACATACACATAATTTTAATAAGGCAAAAACCACATTTTCATCACTACATTTTCACGCGATTCCACTTTGGTCCCTAACTTTTTTTTCCACCGCTTTTAGTCCCTATCCTGAAAAAACGCGTCTCGTTTTTGTCCCTGTCGTTACATTAGAGACGGAAATTGCACAGGTGGCAAACAGAAGTTGACATGGCCATTAAAATAATAATAAAAAATGTTATTTGGCATTAAAAAATGCCATGTCAGCATTTAAATTAAAAAAAATTAATTTATTAATTTTAACTAAATAAAAAAATTAAAAACAGAATTAAAAACTAAAAATCACATGAATTGAGATCTAAGTATGTCTTAAACAAGAACAACAAGAACACAAACCCAGATTTAAGAACACAAAATTAAAATCCAAAAATCACGAATAACTCTAAGAACACAAAATCAATATTCCAAGCTCAAAACAATCTTTCCCGAACTATTAACAAGGATCTAAGCATATAAAAACAACACAAGAACCCCCAAACAACACATCCACCCATGACCGGCCTCACCTCCACCCATTGGCTTTACTTTTTTGCTGCGTGGGGTTTCTGATTTTATAGTTTTAGTGCTACGTGAGCTTATGGCTTACCAATATCGATTTTAAGGCTGGGTTTGTGGATTTTTGTTGGGTGGCTGGGACATAGTGGTGGCTGGGATTGTGGGTTACGATGGGTGGTTGGCCGACTGTTTTTTCTTTTTTCCCTCTCCAACACATGGATTTGTGTGGTCGGTGGAGTGGAGGTGGGTGGTTTTGTTCTGATCTGTTGGTGGTGTGGGGGGTCAGTGGAGTAATGGCTGGGATTGTGGGTTGCGATGGGTGGTTGGCCGGCTGTTTTTTCTTTTTTCCCTCTCCAACAGGTGGATTCGTGTGGTCGATGGAGTGGAGGTGGGTGGTTTTGTTCCAATCTGTTGGTGGTGTGGGGGGTTAGTGGAGTGGTGGTGGGTTGGGTTTTGCCAATTTGTTGGTGGTTGCTTCGATTTGCTGGGATGTGAGATTTGGAGGCTCAAATTTCATTTTATTGGGTTTGAATTTAATTTTTTGGGTTTTAAATTTGCTGGGTTTGTGTTCTTGTTCAAATATATAATGTGTTCATGTTTAATTTATCAATTTTATCTGGGTTTGTCAAGAATGTTGGCATGAATTCTAATTCTAGGTTTCGGCTCTAAGGTTTTAATTTTCTGGGTTTTAAATTTTGTTTTCATGTTTAATTTCTTGTTCATGTTTAATTTGATGTGGACTTATAGTTTAATTTTGTGTTCTTATTTTCTGGGTTTTTGATTTTTGGATTTTAATTTTGTGTTCTTAGATCTGGGTTTGTGTTCTTGTTGTTCTTGTTCAAGACACACTTAGATCTCAATTCATGTGATTTTTAGTTTTTAATTCTGTTTTTAATTTTTTTATTTAGTTAAAATTAATAATATTTTTTTTTAATTTAGACGCTGACGTGGCATTTTTTAATGCCAAATAACATTTTTTATTATTATTTTAATGGCTACGTCAGTTTCCGTTTACCACCTGTGCAATTTCCGTTTCTGATGTAACGGCATGGACAAAAATGAGACGTGTTTTCCAGGATAGGGACTAAAAGCGGTGGAAAAAAAAGTTAGGGACTAAAGTGAGAATCGCATGAAATTGTAGAGACGAAAATGTGGTTTTCACCTTTTAACAATTATCTCACAAAAAAATGATGAAATTGGTTATTTAGAATGTTAGGCCTAACTACTTTAGTAAGAAGTTACTAAAGTATATATTTATGAAATTTATTTATCCCAAATTATAATTGATGCAAATTATTAATCTTTATCCTAAAAAATAGAAGAGCTTCTGAGCACAAGCGTGAGCGCGTGCTTAGAGGCTAGTTTGGTAAAGGTTATAATTTGGAATTACTACATTTTTCAATCACAAAATATCTGAGGGTGTGATAAAAAAATAATTTCTTGATTAGGCACTTATTATTTTCTATTTTGTTAAAAAAAAAATCATTTATTATAATTCAGGGTTTGTTATATTTTCAAATAACAAAAATTTCTAAGAGTGTGGTGAGATGTAACACAAAATATAAACACATTTGAAAACATATAAATCTCATCCCATCCCTAGATATTTTTGTGATTGGAAAAAATGCACCAATCCTGAATTATGATAAATAGAAAGTTTTGTCCTTTAGGGGGAAAAAAAGGTCTCTAAGCATGTCCGGGGCTAGTTTCTTCTAATGTGAAAATTGTCAATTGTTTTTGTGGGGGCCGAATTCCCCACCACATACCCAAGGCTTTGTCCTTGCGAGGAGCCAAGCTCGCAAGGTTTTGTATGACTAGGACGTGAGAGCTAAGGCAGTTTTTTGGACTTGCTCCCTAGTCCCACATCGGCTAGATCACCCTCCCACACATGGCTTATAAGCTCTTGGAGCACACATGTGTGTACCGCTACTACACATGTGTAGTAGTGGTACACACATGTGTGCTCCAAGAGCTTATAAGCCATGTGTGGGAGGGTGATCTAGCCGATGTGGGACTAGGGAGCAAGTCCAAAAAACTGCCTTAGCTCTCACGTCCTAGTCATACAAAACCTTGCGAGCTTGGCTCCTCGCAAGGACAAAGCCTTGGGTATGTGGTGGGGAATTCGGCCCCCACATTAAAAGTGTAGTAGCGGTACACACATGTGTGCTCCAAGAGCTTATAAGCCATGTGTGGGAGGGTGATCTAGCCGATGTGGGACTAGGGAGCAAGTCCAAAAAACTGCCTTAGCTCTCACGTCCTAGTCATACAAAACCTTGCGAGCTTGGCTCCTCGCAAGGACAAAGCCTTGGGTATGTGGTGGGGAATTCGGCCCCCACATTAAAAGGGCCCTTTTAATGTGGGGGCCGAATTCCCCACCACATACCCAAGGCTTTGTCCTTGCGAGGAGCCAAGCTCGCAAGGTTTTGTATGACTAGGACGTGAGAGCTAAGGCAGTTTTTTGGACTTGCTCCCTAGTCCCACATCGGCTAGATCACCCTCCCACACATGGCTTATAAGCTCTTGGAGCACACATGTGTGTACCGCTACTACACATGTGTAGTAGCGGTACACACATGTGTGCTCCAAGAGCTTATAAGCCATGTGTGGGAGGGTGATCTAGCCGATGTGGGACTAGGGAGCAAGTCCAAAAAACTGCCTTAGCTCTCACGTCCTAGTCATACAAAACCTTGCGAGCTTGGCTCCTCGCAAGGACAAAGCCTTGGGTATGTGGTGGGGAATTCGGCCCCCACAGTTTTGATTTTTCTATATCATTAGAAAATTAGTTTTAAAAATATTACTCAATTTAAATGCTTCTTGAACTAATGCTTTTATCAACTAACATAAATGCACTGCAATGTAAATGTTAGTCTTTTCACGCATGCTCAAAGGTTTTTCTATTTTTTTTAAATGTCAATACTTTCTTTTCCTAATTTTTTTTCTTTTGCCATTAACATATAAATTGTAATGATAATGATAAGATACAAATAGAACAAATTCTGTGAATAGATTCATCTCTAACTACCTTTACTTGATTTATAAAGCAAAACTTAATTCACCACAAATTAGTGCATCATTAATCTAAACATCTTACATGAATATATAATGTAAATATCTTGAATCCAATACTATAATATTTGTAATTTTTTTATTACTTTAAAGCCTACAAAGCATTTACTATTCAAGCAAAAAAACTTTGTATGAGTGTCATGATTAATATGATACAAAATTAAGACTCAACTTCAACTAAAATATTCTTAAAAAATCATTATAAAAAAAGTTTTAAAAAGCAATAATTCAACGATCTTGTTCTTGAGTTTGGTCCAACGCAAATTCTTACATTCTATTTGAAAAACAAAATTTAGCAGTTATTTCATTATTATATAATTTGGACAGAACAGAGAAATAGAGTAATAATATTTTTACATTGTGTAACTCATCTAAAAAATAAAAAAGCCTGAATACAATTTATTTTCCTTATAATTAGAATATAGAATCTATAGATAACAAATCCAGAGAAAGGGGTTTCCGTATAGCCTAACCCATTATGTATGTTGCGGGTTTTTTAGACAGTGGCTTCAAATTTGGGAAGAAATAGACCATTCTATTCCTTATTTGGATAGAATTGATCACTTGATTCAACATCCACTTCAAGTATGTTGTATTTGGAAGCTTCAATCCCTTGTTTATGGGCCTAATCAAGGAACTCAGAATTAAGTTTCTTTCTTGTTGAAAATAGTATAACAAAGTAGCACAAAGGAAAATGTGGGTGTGTAAAAGATTTGTTAAATTTCTTTTAAAATTTGAAATTTACCAAAAAAAAAAAAAAAAAAAGAGAGAAGGAAATAGGAAAAAAAAAAACTCAAAGAATATGGTATAAATATAGACATGAATATCAATCCACCTGAATTGTTGATCCTTACTTAACCGAGTGCAATAAGGTGTAAACAAAAAACTAAAAATTTAGAGAGAGAGAGAGAGAGATGCCTAGCATATAAATGAGATACACCAACAATTGTATTAAATTTTGCCGATAAATTCCCACCTACACACTACCAAATTGAAACATATAAATAAATCACAACCTATGAAAATCACAACACATAAAATCTAAAATGTCAATAATAGAATACATAAGGAAAGATACCAATCTTTTATTTTATTTTATTTTTGGTTTGATACCAGACCTCTAGGGCTCTTAAAGTATCAAATACTGTTAAATTTTTTTTTTTTTGGGGAGTTATTTTTATTTTATTTTATTTTTTTTTTGAGAAGAGAGGGGATGAATTTTTAGTAGAGTGTTTTTTTTATTGTTCAAAAGATAATTGTTTTGATAATTGTATGGATTGAGATAAGAATTGTGGTAACATTTACTTTTATTTTTTTTTTATAAAAATAATTGAAGTATTTGAATTTTTTTTTTTTATACAAGATAGAATTTCTACTCTAGTCTAATCTAAGTGTATATGTGTGTGAAACTCTCTCCTGCAGATTTGAACCCTGGCCCTTGCCTCCCACACCCCACAAACATTTATACTTGTAGAGTGACCACCACACCAAGGGTGCGCGGTAGTTATTTGAATGTTAATAGATAACAAATACATATAAGAATCAATCATTTGAATATAATTGGGTGGTAAGAATAACAGTTTTTTTTTTCTTTTATGCGTACGTGAAGGGTTTTCTTTTTTCTTTTGTATTGATTTGATTTTGGAGTAACTGATACATTTTGAATGAGAAGTTTATTTTATTTTATTTTATTTTTTTTAGGATATTGGGAAACAAAGTAGCGTGTAATGTGTAGTAAGAATGTTTCAAGTTGTTCCTTCTCAAAAAAGCATGTAATACGTACCCTCAAAAATTAAAAAAAAAAAGTAGCGTAAATTCCTATTAAAAACAAAAAAAGAGTTTTTTTTTTTATTTTTTTAGCACGCGTCAAGTTCTTATTACGCCTTTTTCATTAACTTTGGCTAGAAATCTTCTTTTAACTGTCTTGAGGTATCTATTATCTTTCACATGCTTCTCACTGTTCTCACTTAAGGAAAACCGCTCGAAGTAACTGCTATACTTTAGTATCCAATAGATTAATGTCATCTCTATCTTCTTTGCTCTTTGGGCTTCAGTCTAATGTTAATTTACTAATGAGTAATGACATGACAGTCTTGTTGGCATTTCTTTTCCACACGGCTAGCTCTTTCTTATCATGCCATATGTTCAATTTATAAATTAATTATTTGTCCAAACAGGTAAGGAACATAGGAAATTTGTTGAGAAGTGTTAGTTGGGTGAAAAGTGGAAGAAGATGAAGGAGAAGAAGAGTTGGAAGCCATAGAATGATAGGCTCTTATACCAAATTCAACTGCCCTAGATTTGATAAATTTGTCACTCACATAATCTGCTGAGTGTTGTATGTATATATTTATAGTGTATAGGAGATACAGGTAGGTTAATAGGGAGAAGCTTCTCTTAAAGTTTTGAACACCTCATGGGTGGAAAATTTATAAGTGGAATCTACATTCTAACATCATATATGCAAAGAATTAGTTTCTTTCCTCTCAAATATTTGAACCTACTGCCTCATTCATGTTTAAGAAAAAGAGATACCACTCGATTTTTTTTAGGTTAATCAATCTAAATTCACATTGTGAGTCATCGATATATATTTATGTCAAACATAGAAAATTATAACTTGAAATTTTCTTCGAGAACTCTTATAGCTTTGATTCGTAATCTTTATTGGGGTTGCACTAGCAAATTTAGTGAATCTTAAAGTTTTGAATGGATTTAAGTTTATGAAATAAACTAGTCACCTAGCATGGTCACATATATAGTTGTAGCATGAGTCATATAGCTGGGTGAAAGATTTCGGTCCCAATATTCTTCAAGTAATTCTTATAGTATTAGTGTTAGTGAATAGTGAGTGAGGTGGACTCATAAATTAGGTTAGAGCAATCCCCCTAGTCAATGTAAAATACAAAAAGTGGTGAGTTTTACACATTTTTGTTAATAAACTACCTACATCAGTGGATCTATAATACTGTTCATATGCAAAAATGCTAAAGTAACCGTGTATATTTACACAGTTACTGTAACTTTACATTTTAATATTTTATTAGTTTTTTCTCTCACCATCAGACCTCCATACTCTCTCTCTCTCTTCACTCTTCTACTGCATCTCTTCTTTTCCATCTCCCTCTCTCTCTCTCTCTCTCTCTCTCTCTCTCTCTCTACAACAGATCAGTTCGTCCACTCACTTACACAACCTAACACCACCCAACAACCACCACCACCACAACATTACAATACATAGTAATTCGACCTCAAAATCAACGGAAAATCAAACACACCCACACACAGACACACCAATATAGAGAAAGAGTATTGTCGTGAACTTGTGGTTGTGGGTCGGTGCTTGGGGGTCGATTGGAACATGTCTCGGTGCTTGTGAAGGAGGTCGGAGTTTGTGGGTCAACTGGAATGAGTTTCTGTGCTTGACACTGCTTGTGGAGATGGATGCTTGTATTGGCTTGGGATTTGAACAGAGGGAGAGGTGGTCTAACCGTGAGGGAGAGGTGATTTGAGCAAAGAGGAAGAAGAAATAGTGGCAGTGATGGAGAGAGAAGAAACAGATTGTGGGTTTGGATGGGAGAGAGAGGTGAGAGGTGAGACCGTGAGAGAGATTAGATCTGAGAGTTAGTGTGTTTTTACTTTTAGATGTGAGAGGAGAGAGAGAGGTATTAAATGAAAATACTACTAAAAAGAGAATAATATCGATTATATAAATAAGATAAAGGTGTATCATAGATAAATTGATGTAGATATTTTTGATAAGTGGTTGTGTAAAATAGAAAAAAGTGGATTCTTAGGGTCCGTTTGGATACCGTTTATTTTGCTGAAAACTGAAAACACTGTAGCAAAATAATTTTTAAATGTGTGAATAGTGTCGTGAGACCCATATTAATGAAAAAGTTATTAAAAAAAGAGGTTTGTGGGTCCCGTGAACAGTGCACGGGACCCACTGTGTGCACAAAAATGTCAAAAATCACGGCTCAACAGTGCGTGAACAGTACTCAACAGTGCGTGAACAGTGCACTTGTCCCCTAAAGCTGAAACACGTGCAAAAAAGAAAAAAAAAAAGAAAAAAAAAAAAGAGCAAAACGTAAATGCAGGATCATCCGAATCCAAACGCTCACCTAGTGTAAAATAGACAAAAACTTTTAAAAAGACTGATGCTAATGCTCTTAGAAATGGGTAATCCTAAGTCTCAGGCCCCATATTCACACAATAAAATATGCAAATTAAACTAGAGAACATGCAAACACGATTGTCTGGTAATAAGAATCGGTGAGCAGGAGTCCATGATTAAATAATTGGAATGCTCAAATCTATTAGGTCAAACATTCGAGCTACTATCATACCATAGAAAGGTGTTCCCTCTCGATGGTAGCAACAAAGTCCAAAAGTACATCACATGTGCCAAAACGTATGGCGCGACAACGTAACATAGGGTTTAATACCGAGGTTGAAACTTGAACTTTCCGCTTCCCATCAATCAAATACAATACAAATTAAACTTGTTTACTATAATCAAGCACGTACTGTTGGTTTCCAACTAATACAAACATGGTTTGTAACTCGTGAGACTGTGGGGTTCGTGTTTGTGACCCCAATATTTTACTAGTATTTAGAAAAAAAGTTGATCGATAAGACAAATGTAATAGAATTAACTTGTACGCACCGGTAGGGGTAGGGTTAAAACAAAATCTTAGAATTTTGCTCCGTAATGTCGGCCACAATACACAATAGAAGAAGACACATTCCTCAATTCCCTAATTACAATAACATTACTTTTGCCAAAACTGTATCCAAAAAGTGACTTAAGTAGCTTGTTGATCTGTACTTGTACTCTGGGAATGAAATCCGATACCCTTGCCTCAGCTTGATCCCATGTTTCATGGAGTAACCGGCATGGACTTGTTATGTATGGGAGGTCTTCTTCTAACACTGGAATAATCCATTGTATAAAACTCTGACTCATCTGCACCTCTCTCCACCCATTCTCTCCATGTCCCTTTGTTTCCATGCACCACATTATTAACTTGCTCCTTATTATCATGCTTTGCCTGCTTACCTGGACATGTCCCATCAAATAATTGGTAATTAAAACATGTCACTGAACCATGTTTAGCACATAATTAATTAGATATTGTTACGTGAGAATTGGCACTTTTTTACATTGTGCATAAGATTATGGAAGTAATGTGTATCAACCAGTGTGACAGTTTAGTCACATATGCGTCAGATTTTCACTATAAACTTTTATACTACCTTCTTAACATTTTGTTATTGGTGTATTAATTTCTTTTTTCCTAACCCGTAAAAAGGTGTGTTAATTTTTTGGAAGAAGTTAGTTATTCGAAAAGTACCATCACATATCTTTGATGTGATGATCATTTCATAAGTATAAGTGTTTGTGAGGTGTGGGGGACAAGGGTTAGGGTTCAAGTCTCCAAGAGGGAGATTCATACATATATACACTTAAATTAAACTAGAGTAAAATTTCTATCTTGTATTAAAAAAAAAAAAGTTATTCAAAAAGTATTGTTTAGAAGCTGAAACCGAAATTAAGTACTAGCTTAAGTTAATTTTATTTTCTTTCATCAAATAGCCTAATTAATAAGACACCAGAAACGTAATACTACTGCTAATCCTCCAAATTAATACTGAAGAACTAATTTGCAAGCTAGCTACAAAAACTGTTGGGTGCAAGCTGGCACCAAAGTCCAGCCCACGTGAAGACTCCTATATCAAGTTGAAATAAGAGATCATGGTCAGTTTGTACTTTGTGTGTTTCATCAAAAAAAAAGTTTGTACTTTGTGTGTTTCTAGAGTCCAGCCGCATCTAATCACTACTCTTTAATGAGTTTGTGATAGGCTTGAATAGCAAGGAGTCCTCATTCCTTGCAAAGTACTGTACATGGTGTACCAAGATTCCTATTCCTAATTGATGAGTGTGAGGGCATGCCTTTTATATATATAAAAGGCATGCGTGTGGTGTACTAAAAAAAAAAAAAGGGTAGAACACAAACAAAAAGAAAAAGGAGGGTGCCGCACAGTGAAAAGAAAAAGAAATAGGGTGCCGAATAGTGAAAAAAGAAAAGAGAAAGGAGTTTAGCAAAAAAAATTTTGTGCGTGAGAGTAAAGAAAAATAAGAGAGATTTTTTTTTTTTCTTTAGCCGTAAGACATACATAAAAATTATTGTAATTGATTTGATAATAGTGAAATTATTTGAAATTTGTCTTGTGGTTTTTTCCTTCAAAGAGAAAAGGTTTTCCACGTAAATATTTGTGCTTTGTATGTGATTGTTATTTTGAATTGCTAATATTTGTAATAATATTATTTGGAACTCAACAAAAACTGCATCTGTTCTGCTTCTAAAATAACTGGCTAATAATATATGTCTTGGGGAAAGAAGCATTTGGTCAATAGAGAAAAAAACTAAGGGAGAAAATAAAAAGGGTTACTCAAGAGAGAGAAAATATTCAACAATTTCATTCGTGAATTCCAGAGCCCTGAACAAGGTGCACCATATCAGAATAAGGCCCTATTATATACTCATAATAGAAAGGCCAAGAAATGCTATTTGCAAATCTAGGGGGTGTTTGGTAAAGAAGTTTGAGTAATGTTGTTTGTAATTTTTTGAAATATGTATGGGTGAAAAAGTGTGTTGAAATGTGTGTAATGTTATTTAAAATGTGAAAATGTGAGTTTGAGCTTGCCTACCAAACAGGCCCATATTGCAAGAATATTCATGTCAAGGCTACGAAAAAATCCTACTGTAAATTTTTTGTGCACCTGAGAAAAGGCTACTACTTTGATGCTATTAAATAGAAGCCTAGAGTCACTGTTTCTTACATTACATATCAATATATATATATATATATATCCCATATTGCCATAGCTTTGTTTTCCAACACTTTCCCTCTATGATGACAAACCAATGTAACTTTTATATTTTAGAGAATTTAATTTGTGATATAAATTAAGTGATCACCTGCAACATATTCCTTATTGTATGATGTGGAATCTTGACCTACATATTCTTTAACCTGTTTCTCAGCAAAATAAGAGAGGAATTGAGTTAAGAAACATAGAGATGTCTAAGAATCAAATAACAAGATTCTCAAAAAAATAAATAAATAAATAACAAGATTTTTCGATTCTCTCAAATGGGTTCTTACCGTTACTTCCTCAAAGAGTCTGAGCTTTCTTGGCAGTGCAGGGAGAGAATAATGCTGGAGTTCATTGGCTGCCAGCAGTAATGCAAAGTAATGAGATCATAAACCTTAAAAGAGAGGAAGAGTATTAGTAGAGAGAGAGAGAGAGAGAGAATGTACCCTTTTCATATGATGGTTGCACCTGAATTTGTAAAGAAGCAGATGGTGATAGCAAAGCCAAGAGGATAAAACACAGCGTAGTCATAACTATCAGCTCCATTACTTATTGGCTAGCTAGGAGGCCTGCATGAAAAACTTATATGGGATTTATTCTATATCAACCAGGGGAGGAAATGGGTTTGATTTATATCCACCAACTCATCAAGGGAGGACAGCCTCGAGGGAGACAAAGAGGGGGGGCATACACAAAACACAAAACACAAAATAGAGAGTTCCAAAACAAGAAGTACATGGAAATCTCATCCCTTTTAGAAGGCTTCACGCCTTTGGGGTTGGTTTTATCACCTAATCTTGTAGGGCCCTCAGTTTCTATCTTGCTAATTTCTGTGAAAGGACGAACAACAGCTCAATTTTTCTTTGCCCAAATGGTGAAAGAAAATATTTGATAATTCCATGGTGATGTGCTTCAAAATTATCTTCCCTCAACTTTTTCTTATCTAAAAGGGACTAGGCCACCTCATGTGTCCTTGAATCATTTTAATAGTCACTTATGTCCTTTGTGCTTTAGGGGGGTATGTAAGTAAGAAATTAAGAATTGTATATCACCTTTGCACTTCCAACAAATGCCAATTAGAAACCCAACTTTCAGGGGTAATGACATAACACCATGTTTTGTGTTTACCAGGTAATAAGTTGAAGTTGAATACTCCAAGAAAGTTCATTAGGTATATCGTAAGTTATAGGCCATTTTTTATTTTTTGGAAATACATATATTTTGACACCTGTTCAGGTTTAGTTTGGCTCCAAAATGAATTACTTAAGTGAATAGAAATGCCAATAAATTGAAGTAATTATTTAATATTCTAGGAGTGTAGACATGATATTTCATCCTCTTGGATAATGGTAGGATCATTAATTAAATTTATAATGAAATTCACAATTCATATAAGAATAAAGAGTACCATATTTCAGCTTTAGGAGTACCTAATAACTTTCAATAAATTGAAGTTGTTTCTTTAGTAATTCAGGTAATCATTTTCCTTGTTTTACTCAATTTCCAATAATATATAACTAGAGCTAACATTTGGATATCTAAGGTCTGTTTGGATACAGTTTATTTTGCTGAAAACTAAAAACACTGTAGCAAAATAATTTTTAAATGTGTGAATAGTGCCGTGGGACCCATTTTTAATATTTTTTTTCTGAATAAAGTGGTTGTGGGTCCCATGAACAGTGCGTAAACAGTGATGAACAGTGTCCAAACAGTGCATGAACAGTGCACTGTCTCCTAAAAGCTATTGCGCGTGCATCCAAAAAAAAAAAAGCTGAAATGCGCTTTGCCTGGAGACGTGGACACAAAACGCAGTACCCAAACCCAACCCAAGTTTGTTAAAATATGTTAGGATATTGCAAATAATATGTAGTTCATTGTTTACTATGGGTTATCGTAATATTGCAAATAATATGTAGTTCATGGTTTACTATTGATCTTTAATTTTTTAGAAAATTTTCAAGCATTGAGAATATAAGAATAAGATGTAATCCAATTGTGGATTTGTCAAAATTCACCTCTAATAAAAAGATATTGAGTATACACTACAAGAAATCAGTACTATTGCGGTGGGTGCAAAAACTGCCGCTTTACGTGGGGTCTATTGCGGCGTCCTACAACAGCAGGACATAAAACCACCGCAATATATGTTTTAGCGGCGTTTACTTATATATAGCGACGTTTCAAAATCCTGCCGCAATAAATATATCATTTTACACAAATACTATAGCGGCGGTATAGAAAACCGCCGCAATATGTTAGTTGTAGCGGTGTTGAGATGACCACCGCAATAGGTTCCTAATTTGCGGCGGTTGAGACCGCCGCAATAGGCCTTTAATTCCTCGCATCCTCAATTTTTCCCTTTATTTTTTTAGCTTTTCATTTTAGCGCCTTCTCATTTCACTCCCAAAAACGAAGCACTCTTTGTATTCACTCTCTCTCTCTCTCTCTCTCTCTCTCGTAGACCCAGTCCTCAACACAAATCCCACCACCGTCGCCGCCTCCACAACAACCCCACCTCCAAACAGTCGACTCAGTGGCCCAATCCACCTTGTCGCCGCTACCTAGCAACCCCAATCCACTTCGTCGCCGCCACCTAGCAACCCAATCTAGTAAGTTCTCTCGAACCCATTTTTACTTTCATTTTTTTTTAAATGGATTTTTTACTTTTGTTTTATTTTTTATCTGATGACGAGAAACAAAGTTCAATGTGTACGCGTTGGTATTTTTGTATTATGTATCCAAAAACCCTTTGTTTGATTATTGATTATGTTCGGAAGTAGTTTGGGTTTGATTAAAAATTGAATCTTTGTTAAGAATTCTTGTAAAATTTGTTTGTTTGCTTAGAATTTTATCTGGGTTTTGGATGAAGTTTGGTTTTTGTTGGGTTTAATTTAAATCTAAATCTTTGTTAAGTTTCTGATTTTTTGTTAAAGAAAAATTTGCTATCCTCTGAGGTGAACTAGTTGGTGCTGATGGGTTATTTGCTGCATTGTGAATTTTGATGTTGTTACTTCTTTTTGGTTATTGCTTCTCAGTTTAATTTAATAATTTATTTCTTATTGCCCTTATAGCTACTACTGTTTAATTTAGATTTTGCCTATGATTTCTATCAAAGTCTCATTTGGGTCATCTTGACATTGTTATGTCTAGGAGGGAAAAACTAGGTTGGGTTTTCTGGTACATACATTGTGTATTAGCACATTGGATTGTGTGTGTGTCTTGCTTAAGTCAGAGTTGGTTTGGCTTTTCAATTTTATGGAGAACCAAAGTGATATACTCATATTTTGGTCAATTTGGTTCAAAAGTCTGGTTTGCAACTTTATTAAAGTTCAAAAAATGGAGAAACTATTGTTAGGGTAAGTTCCACTTTTTTGAACAAAAGAAAGCCTTTACAGGACATAAACTTATTAGTTTGCTAGCAACAGATATGACACTTTTTTTGGATTTGCCAACAAAAGAATTCTTGTAAAATGATGATGCTTTTTTGGATCTGCCAACAGAGATATATATATATATATATATATATATGACTATATAAAGATTGTATAAGACACTTCATAGTTGTATTTGGCATTTTGATCAATAAATGGATTCAATTGACTTTGACAGTTGAAATGGCAAGGCGAAAAGCAAATTTGTGCACACGTTCCAAGAGCGCAACCTTCGAAGGAGTTTCTACACAACATCCGGATCAAGAAACGAACGAAGAAATGCACAAAGCTTCTACGCAAGGTATGGGCTTACATGAACATTTTGCTATTAGTTCGGTAACTTAAAGATTCCTTTAGGAATATGCGTTGAATATACTTGTTCAAATTGAAATTCTACTTCTAACTTCTTTTAGAAATAAGCATAAAAGTTATGAGAGTTGGGTTTACATGATGAATTGGGTTTACATGGTGATCATGCAAACCTATGAAAATTCCTTACTCCTCATAATACATCTGCATTATTAGTATTATTTTTAAATGTGGAGTGTTGCAAGAGTAGAATGAATCATATTTTTTTCCCAAAATTTTATTTTTAAGAGTTAATATTTGCTTTTGCATGACTATGAACATTGAAGGTATTTTTTTCCCCAAATTTTATTTTCAAGAGTTAATATTTTTTCATATATATTTACTTTAATGATATTGTCTCTTTTAAATTTCAGATGTGCAGCCACCTGTACGTGTTACTCGCGGGCCAAGCAAGTACTTGGATGTTTGGGATTTTCCCAACGACCAAGTAATTGAGTTGCCACTAAATAGTATGCATCAGCCAGTTGCTGAAGGGGCGAGGGCTTTCACTGGTTTCTTGGGGACAATTGCGCGGAAACCCCACATGTGCCCGATTAGATATCTGAGTTGGAAGGACATGCTAGAAGAACTTAAAGAAGAGTGTTGGCGTCTTGTGGAGGTATTAAAGAACTTATACTACTTGTAATTATGACATTTTGTACTAGGTTATACATAAGCATTTGAGCATGAAAAAAATTGTAATTTGCTAAATCAACTATTTAATTGTAGTGAAAATACGCTGTCCCTACTAATCCTACTACATATGCGGCTTTAAAGACGTTTACCTTACAAAATATTGGGAAGGCTTGGAGGGATCACAAGTGTAGGCTGAAAACATCTCACTACATACCGCATCCAAGAAACAAAGCATGGGTGAAGAACAACCGACCCAAGGGATGCATACCAGAAGATTGTAATATTCTTGTTAACCATTGGTATATTGATGATGCAGTGGTATGTTTGTTTGTTTTTTTCTCTCTCTTTTCATTTTTTAATATTATGGTTATGTTTTTTTTTTTTTCAAGCACAAGATAATTTTCAAATTTATTACATTGTTATTTTTAAAATTACATTCTCTATTTGGATATTGATGAGTTTCCAAAATGAAAACTAGGGTGATAAAACTTGTTGTAAACTAGGGTGATAAAACTTGCAAGTTGCAAAAAACTTTGGTGGAATATAATGTAAAATAAGGGGTCCTAGTGAAGACAACCATTTTTTGATTATATAGCCTGCCACAATTGCATCTCTATCTCCTGTAATAAGAAAGAGTGTTCAGGATATGTCTTTGAGCAATGAATCATCACACTGAAGATTATGCCAAAACCAAATTCTAGTGTCATCTCCTGCCTCTAACAAATAACTTTAGAAATATTGGCCCATCCACTTTAATATTTTTCCACAATCTAACAACATTATAACACCACCCTCCCAAGTAGTCCCATCTTTCTACTTATCACCTTCTCTATATATTATCCCTGCCCCACCATAAAACACCAGGTTTCTCATTTTAATAAGATATCATACTACCTTTCAAAAAAAAAAAAAAGTAAAAAGAAAAGAACTAATTGCTTGAATAGTAATTGCAATCGCTTGTACTAATAGCAGCCATTTTGTACTAATAGCATTTTTTCTTATCAGCAATTTTAATGGTATATCTGTTATATGTAAGGTAAAGAGGATATTTCAATAATATAATTAAAAATGAACAAAAAAAAAATAGAAATTAAAGAAAAAAAATCTTCACAAACTTGTCTTTATGTGATAAGTAGCTCACAAGCTACAAGTAGTTTTTGTTATAGTAATTTCACTTGACCTCCAAAGATGGGAATCTTCAAAGTGAAACCTTAGTTCTAAATGGAGTTCCATTAGTGCTTACAGATCATGGAGAAATCCCAAAATTGGCCCATGTCCTCAATAATGTGCATTCTCCATTATATATTGCACCTTACTCCATTTCTTTCATAGTACTTCCCAACTTTAATGCTCCTGCTTGTGCATAATTTTCTTTTCACTCTTGACTCGGAGCTTTTGGTTTTGATGTCTTTAGTGTAAGTAATAGCCTCTTCAATAAGAAATTTCTGAAGTAATAAGATACTATTCATAATCTAACTGATTTATAATCTTTTTATTTTTTAATCAAAGTCCTGAGTTTTTGTAATGATTTCTAATGAACATATCTCTCATTTAAATTTCTGCTTGCTAGTTTGTGTCATTTCCTGAATCTTAAACTTTTCTTCTTGTGATTATTTTTCCCTTTTGGCTCAAATTCTCATTTAAAATGACATTCTTATCACAGATAGCCTAGGAATTGTTTAAACCCACATCAGTGTTTTGGATTGGATTAAGCAAAACCACAAGTTTATGCTTAATCCCAGCAAGTACTATTTTCCATTCTATTTACTCCTTCAATGAGTTTCATCACTATGGAAAATTTTACAAGCATTCTTTCTTGAAATCTATCTTATATCTTCAAAAAAAATAGTATTCTAGTAAGCTTGCCCATTTTTGACCAAGTCTTGATTGTTTGATCTCAACCATAAAATGTTAATGAATCAACTGAATGATAATATGATATTATTCTAGTAAAAGAGATTTATTCCTAAAATGCTGTGAATACCAATCCTTTGCTATCATTTTTATTTAATACCTGGATTCGTTATGCCCATATAACTACAAGTAGTTCTTGTGTTGGTAGGCTAACCTGTTTTATGTTAACATTACTGTTAGTTAAGTTTGTTATAGCTGGTACCAGCTTTTGGGTTTATGTATATAAACTTAATTATCAATAATAATCATTATGCAATATTCTTCAACATCAGTTAGTTTCTCCTTTGTTTTTCAATAACAACAAAATGATATAACCATAAGTCCATCCCAACTCTTATTAGTTTCTCCTATGTATTTTTCTCCCATGAATTCTACTCATATGCAAAAAAGGAATGGATTCCTAAATATAAATTAGCCATCATTTTGTACATAGAGTTAGAGAAGAATAGGGACCGTCGTTCTAAACAGGAGGACTTACATACTACTAGTTCATGTAGCTTTGCCGTGCACACTGCGAAGAAGGTAATAAGTATTATGACTAATTTTTAAATTATTTCACTTATCTTAAGTTTATTGGAACCATCACTTCATAAATATGTTGTTCATATTGTAGGCAAAAGCGGATGGACGTCCTGTAAAGCGTGCAGCATTATATTCAATACTGCATACTCGTAAAGATGGATCTGCAAAAATGGTGAGTAATCCATTTGTGATTTCATTTTCATTTTCAATCATTGCATTTGCTTTAATAGAGTGGTTTCACAATAACCATACTGTTTAGCATGCTTGTTGCAGTTCTAATTCTATGGAGTAAATGCCTATAAATGACCATAGTTAATGATATGTATTGTTTCTTCAATATGTAAATAAACTACTAAAGTTGGTTATTGTGAAATAATGAACCCAATTAGCTTTTATATCAAGACTGTAATTCAATACTTCTAAGTTGCAATAATGACACATATAATCAGCTCTAAGAATTTTATAATTTATCATAATATCAGTAAACTTTGTCTATGTTTTCGTTTAGTGTTGAATATTTGTTCATAGGTGGTCCCAAACCTAAAAAATTTTAGTCACCTTATTGTGAATGGATCCACTAGAATTTCAATTATGGGGGTAACAAAGAGTATGAATTTTTGTAGTTTTCTTATTGGGACTAAGGCTTGGTTGTCATTTTTGAGTTATTATAACACAAGTTGGTTTAAAATTTCAAATATATTATAATGTGGTTCTGTTCTGTAATTCAATATCACGAATTTGATGGACTGAAAATTCATGGGTTCTTGAAAAAAAAGGGCCTTTCTTTGATTGCTAGTTGGATAATCATATAGCCTTTGGATTGGTTGACTTTGTTGCTGAGCCGATTTAAGTTAATCACCTATGAAAATTATGGTTATCCAGTTGCTTTTTTGGCGTAATTTTGACATGGATATGATTTAGAGTGATAAAAAGACATCAGGTTTTGGAAATGGGGCTATGCAATCTGAGTTTGTTTGGTTGGCAGTGTTTTGTCATGGTATTGCATTTGATTGGGTTATTAGATGATAAGCTGAATTGGGGTTCACATTTTTAATGTGCAACCTTCCCAAAAAAAAAAAAAAAAAAACAAAAAGGGATGCTTATCATGCTTTACAATATTAACATGATATTTTTTCTGATGACTTGTAGTGAGGAAAGTAAATTATAAGAATTTAGTGTAGTTTGCCCATGTATACCCCTCGGTGCATTGCATAGTATGATATTAGCATGTTAAGGTGTCAAGCCACAAAAAAAAAAAATAATAATAAAAAAAAAAGTTCTAATCTTGTTTACCTTTATCTTGTTTGCCCATGTATACCCCTCGGTGCATTGCATAGTAAGTTCTACTTTAGTGATTAATTTGGTTGTTGTAATGATGTGTTTGGTTCCTCTCTCATCTTTTCTCATATACATGGTCATTATTACCATCACCAAGCACTATAGAAGCAAAACCAAAACAGCAAGTATTAATTTAGTTCCTCTCTCATCTTTTCTCATAACATATATATATATATATATATATATATATATATATAAATTTTTTTTTAAAAAAACTATAGAATTACAAGGCTACCTGAAGTTTCATTAAATGATAACCATGCAGCCATCTTGACCCTCTAATTGCCTTCCAAGATAAATAGTTTCTATTGTCTCAAGACACAGAAAGAAATTAGAAGAAAGTTGGCTTATGTAAACTGGCTTAAGAAGAAAGTTGGCTTAAGAAAGTTTGGCAGTTATTAGTTAGTTTGTTAATAGTATCTTGTATTGCTATAGAGAGGACCGATTTTGGCTGCATTTTATTGTATTCATTATATTGTGTATGCTTCTCAATATAATTTTTGTTGTCTTGAATTAAATGATGTTTCTAATTTCTAATTATTTTGTTTTTTTCAAACCCAACAATTAGGATAAAATGAAGGAATTGTTGGCTAAATCTTCGAATCAATTGCAATCATCTGACACAAGTGGTAGTATTGCATGGGCACCGGATGATGTGTTTGCCAAAGTGATGGGTAAGGAGCGCAAATGTCATATTCGTGGGGTAGGATTTAGTCTAAGCCCAAGTGGCTGAAGTAGCAAGAGTGCTCTCACGGACCTTCAAATACGATCAAGTCAAGCAAGGGACGACGAAGTTGCAGAATTAAAGGCTTCCTTGGCTGATATGCAGGAGAAATTGTCCTTTTTTGAAGAAATGAAGGAAAGACTTAGCCAATTTGAAGAGATGGAGTAAAGAATGGCTCACATGCTTCAACAAATGCAACAAATAGCTTCACAATGCAGTCAGGTGAGTATGTTTGTTTATAAATGTTTCTGCCATTGGAGTCGAATGTATATCACATTTTGTTCTTCTTATCTTATTGTGCATCATGTAATCAGCCATTGCCATTGAGTTAACTTGCAGTATTTTCACATTTTGATTCTATGATCTCTTGAGTATTGTTTGTTTCACTCCTTCTTAAGCAACATGCCTCAGAGTTTGCTTGTAGATTTTAGTATTACAATTTTCCAAATAAATTTAGAATTCCAAGCCACTCTCTTGAGATATGGTCATATAGAGCTTAGAATAAGTTGCTGAGAATACCCCATGTCTTTGTTTTTCAATAGATGCCATGTTGATATTACTTGCATTGTTTTGGTTGATCTTTCATACCTGTACATGCTAACATGACAACCAAAGCAATTTTGGATGTTGCAAAGCAATTTTGTTCTCTATTTGCTTGCCTTATAGTATAAGAATGTGATTTGTGACCAAGTTTTCAATTTTATATATATTTGGCATTTCTATGCTTGGAAGTTTCTGGATTGTTCTATATCAAATGACAATAATAATCTGCTTGGAAGCAGATTAGTGGTTAGAGATTTTTTTTTTTTTTTTGGCCCTTGAATCCTCCAAGCATATCAGAATTACCCATGTTAGGTATTTAGTTTTTCTTTTTGGCTTGCTGTAATCTTTATTTAAAATGGTCTCACTATAAAATCCTTATGCCATATTTGATACTTTTGTAGTACTGTTTGTGCAGGCGTAATTCTTTGTCTTGGTTTTTATTTTATTTTTTATGTAATCATTTTGATTGCATGCTGGATCAAAGGTGCATTCAAGATATAATAATAGGCATTGGTTTCAATGTTGTGTCCTAATTATTGCTTTTTTTTTTGTATGTAGGACGTTCCTCCGATCCTACAATCTCTAGCTCTCCCACAATCCCCGACTCTCCAAAAATCATCAGCTGCATCCCATCAACCAAGCAGCTTATAAATTTTATGTTGGTGTTTGAGGATATTTTGTGTACAAAGAACCACATTTGAACAAACACATTTTTTGCAATTGTTGAAAAATATTTTGAAACACTTTGAAACTTTGATTATGGTATTAGTTTAATTTAAGTTTTGAAAGACTTTCTGTGTACAAAGGACCACATCTTTCTTTTGTTAATTTTATGATGATGGTTATAGACAATGTTATGCATTTGATAATATATTTCTATGTTAATATAATGTTAATTTGGAGCCATTTGTGGTGTTATCTAGTTACATTTGTGGTATTGTTTTAGTGGAGCTAAAATTATTAGAGGTTATTTGTAATAGAAATGTGGTTTTAGAATCTAGGAGGGAAAATAAAAATTAACCTACAGCGGCGGGCAAAAACCGCTGCTGAAGGACTAAAATTATGAAATAATTGAAGACCTATAATAGCGTTTATAGCCTGCCGCTAAAGCCTCAAACATATAGCGGCGGGCGTAACTGGCCCTAAAAGGTGCATACAGTCTATTGTTTAACAAACCCTATAGCGGCAAGCCTATCCCACTGCTAAAATGTCACTTGACCCAAATGGTAACCTCATATAGTGGCGATTTTCTGCCCGCCGCAATAGGCCAAAAGTGCCACTAAATGGCCAATCTATTGCAGCGCTTTTTGTGACCGCCGCAATAGATCTATAGCAGCATCGCAACAGTGGCAGGTAGAACCGCCACAATAGCCCTCGCCGCAATAGGTCAATTGGACCTTTAGCGATGGTTTTTTGGGCTTTTGCCGCGGTTTTGGCCCACTGCAATAGTACATTTTTTTGTAGTGATAGTTGTAATCTTAGGCTACAACAAATTTTGTAACTAAACTTTATCCTATTTTTAATATAGCAAAGATATGGTCACTCATGGCTTTCCACTGTGAATCATGTAAGCCATCAAGCTATATCATGTTAAATTCTCTTGCTTTCGCTCTTTCTCTATAACATTTTCGTAGTCAAGTTCTCCATTCCTTTGATATAGTCACTCATAGAGATGGCAATTTTGTCCCGCCCTGCTTGACCCACCTCGCGTAGGTTTTCCCACTTTGCAAAGGTGGTGGGGTGGGGATAGGGCAAGATTTTAGCCCTGTACCATTGGGCGGATATGAGTTTAGACTTTTTAGACTCACCCCGCCTTGTCTTTGCCCTGTACCCACTCCGCATTAATAAAAGTTATTGTGGGGCCAGTTGCCCAAAAAGATAACAAAGAGTTCATAGGAAGTGGGCTTGTGGCCCAACGGCCTAGTCTGAGGACACTCACATGTCCGAGGATAAGATTTATTGCTCAAACCACGTCTGAGGATGAGCTTTATTCCTTAAACCAGCGTCCGATGTGGATGTAACTCTTTTAATAGTCAAGAAACTTTGCAGAATTACATGCAAACTAACTAATAAATATTGAACAAAGAAGGAACTAGGAAAGGTAACAAATATCTCCTAAAAGCTGCTACTTCCACATTAAATGCTTCCCAGCTAACTCTCTGACCGCATTAATGTGGAGGTAATACGTGAACAGTAACCAAGCAGCCTTATGGCCACTGAACGGAGGATCTAGGAAGTTCTGGATGGGACAGAAAGAAGTTCTCAGAATGGAACCTACACGTGTACGGTGAAAGCAGGATGAAGAAGATAGTATATAACGTGAAATCGGAGTACACTGAGAAAAAGGAGAAAAGAATCCAGAAAGATATACACTAGAAACCTAGCCGAGAAGAAGGGAGCAAGAGTTTTTTCTTTTATTTACTTTGAAGTTCCTTTTTGCTGCACAAGAACGATGTCTTTTTCCACTCACTGGAATTAGTTCTTACACCCACTCTCTAAAATTTTTATTGTTTGGGCTTGTTGAGCTCGAATCCCATTCCTCTTTTGGATCCAATACAATTTGAGTCCTTACAGTTATAATTGTAAATTTTTCATACCCTAAAACTCTACTATTTAAATAAACATATCAATATTAGCTTATTTTATTCTGCCCATCGTGATTCTCAATCTGCCTCTATTTTGTTATTTGTTATACTATGAGATTTTGTTTTTGTTGTGATATTATCTTGTTAAACCCTTGGATAATATTAAGTTTTTGCTAAAAAAATTAGTTTGATTTGATAAGGTAAAAATTTAGTTGTAATTTCAAGTATATTTTTATTAATGAAATAGGTTTATTAGAAAAAATTGTAACAGTTGTGGAGCAAATTAACAAAAAGTAGAGTTTTACGAGGTGAGGTAAGGCTTCGTGGGCCCCCAAAGGGCGGGTATGGTGCAAGAAAATTTTCCGCATTATGCGGGGCAAGGTGAGAATGGGGTAAGATAAAACCATGCAGGGCAGGGTCGAAGACCCCATCCTTCGGCCCCGTCCCGCCCCGCCCCATTGCCATCCCTAGTCACTCGTGATACTTTGATTTGCCGACACATTCATTTTCCAATAATCAATGTTAGCCATCATCATCAACCATGGTAGTCCATCATTGTCAACATTTGTCGCACATCACTCTTTACATTCAAGATCTGAATTTTCAAACTGAAGTTTCTAGCTTTAAGCCTTTAATGATATAATACTTAGCCTTATTACTGTAAATAGCGTATATTGAATTCATTGTAACAAATATTTTTAATATAATATACATGTAGTCTCTTAGGACTTACTGTTAAGGACTTAGACCATTAAGCTAAACCACATTAAATTCCCTTACTTTACTCTCTCTTTTTAATATCTCATTTCCCTTTTTTTATATTTTATCAAGTTAATTAGTTTCTTTTATTATTGTCATCTACATATCTTTCATTTTATTTTACCAACCAAAGGTAGGCAACAGCTTAACTTCTGCTCGAATTAATTACATGAATTTCGAATCACAAATTTAAAATGTTTTCTTGCATTTGCTCCTAGACTTCTCCTGGAATTCCTCCGGGAAAAACGACTGTATGTATGTGTATAACAGGTCCTTTTCATGAACAAAGACGAGTAGATGAATTCAGTTACTAAACATTTAAAATAGTAGTCAATTATTAGCCTAACAAATGTCTTCAACTAATCAAGCTGCACTGGCTTTTGAAAAACACTTAAGAATTACCCGCCTTCTACATATATCTGCTTATATTCATTCCTGTCCCTTTTTCACATGGCAAAGAAGTGAAGATTATTACAAAGTGTTGGATTGTTGAACCTACTTCCCTCTTTTAAGCAAATTTTGGTACGTTTGGCTGAGCTTCTTCTTTTTTAAAGAAAATAAATTGTCTCAAAGTACAACTTTATCTTAAAAAAAAAAAAAAAAAACCTAAGCAAATAATCGAAATTACCATTTTCCTTAGACAAGTTTCAGCCCACTTTTATTTTATGAGCCCAACTCCCCCTTCTTTGTTGCACTAAACTCTTCGCTTCCAACGGCCCTGTAAAGTTCCAGAATTTCCTCAATCTTTTGTGGCATTTGGTGATGATAGAACAATGCGAGGGGAGAAAAATTGCTATGGTTGTCACGGTTGCTTTCAATAGTGTTCTCACTTCTCACTGTCTTGATGAATATGGGGCTGCAAATTAGTCCTACCAGTTCCTATTCAGGACTTTGAGGCTAAATGGATTCCTCCCTAGGCTCCATTTTTCAAGATTAACGCTGATGGGCTGTTTTCACTGCACAGAAGGAAGCAGGCTTGGGAGTTCTTAGCCATTGAGTCTTAGGCTAAGGCTTTGGTTTTCATTTTGCCAGAGATGTGGGAATCCAAGAGTTTGTCATTGAAGGTGATTCTTTAATTATTTATCAGGCATTAGGCGAGCAAACTCCTTCCCTTTCCTCTTTGGCCCCAATAATCTATGGCATGATGTCTTCCATCCATGGGTTATGTTGAGTTGAGTTTTTGTAGGCAAGGTAATAGATCTGCAAACTTAGTAGTAAAACATGCTTTAGGCATTGATGATTTCTCCGCTTGGATTGAAGAACATCATTGTTTCTTAGAACAAGTTCTTTATTAGGATGTAATTTCAATTTTTCATTCTAAATAAAGTTCATAGTCTTCCAATAAAAATTATTAAAAAAAAAAATCAAAGCATGGTGCAATGACATCATTAGGAAAATAATTTTAGTAGCCTATGAGAACTGATTCCCCCCCTTAACGAATGCCTAGAGCTTTTTGAGTATATGATTATAAGAAAGAATCCAGTGTCAAATATTGACAAGAGATTCCAAATCCTGAACCTCATGAAACTCGTAAAACCTTAAGAACTACTAGTATTAAGTGAACCACATGGTTTTGAAAACTATATTCTTTAAGTCGTGGGTTAACTTGGTGCATGAATTGTCCTTTTTGTGGCTACTACCATCAAGAAATACTTCAAACATGGTTTGTAATTCTATAACAAAAGGGCCTGAGAACTTAAAAGTCTAACCTAGTTTGTAGCTGTGGTCCTTCTTAACTAATTTTTCTATGTACTTCACTCTTTTTTTGAAGTGGACAAATTGACCTCCAAACCAATTTAAATTAATCTCCTCTAACCCATTACGTGACGATTTATAAAATTATTTATAAAATTATTTATGTGTATATTATTTAAACAAGTTACATGATTCATTAAAAAATTTATATGACTAAAACTACACACGAATAGTCTCTTCAATCCCCACATAGTTAGTTATAGGAAAATAGCTCCAAATTGGTTTGGAGCTAACTTTTTCCTTTTTAAGTATATTTATTTACTTTCAAAAAATCAAACAAATAATAATTCAAACCTTTTGTCTTTGCTAAAAAAAAAAAAAAAAACCATTGTCTTGAAGAATAAATCTTAAACCATAGTACTAGAGAGCAAGGGAGAATATCTACTATGAAATATGATACTGATACATTCAACTTACAAAAGGACACAAAATCAATCTACTCAAGTTTCCCACTCTTGGTTCGAACTTTTGACAACACTAGGTGCAACCCACCCTTGGCTTCCCTTAATTCTAACAGAGGGAGGTGAGAGTAGAGAAGGTTAGGGGAAGGTAGCCAGAATTTGCTAAAATTAAGAATATTCTAGTTACCTTTCCTTCTCTTTTTCCCTTTACTCTCTTCTCTTCTCCCTCCATCCAAACATATGGACATATAGATAGAGATGAGGGGTCGATTTGGGAGACACCATCTCTGTGGACAATATATGTACAATTGCTCTTGCATTAACTTTCGAGTAGTTACTTTCCATAGCCTAGAGCTAGTTGAAGTTTAAATAATACTCCAACTGCATATTAGGATTTGCATTATTTCAAATTGTATTCATCTTTGCTTTAGTCTCAAATTGTATTTAGATAAGCATTTGTTCTTATTTTTTACGATTAGATTTTAATGGTTATCTCATTCTTGGCCATTTACATAGGTTGAAGGCATTAATAAGATTTAAGCAGAAAATTAACCCTTAAGTGTCTTTCTTATCATATAGAGCTTCATTTACTACGTAAGAGTGGATAATTGAATCCCAGCACAAATACCATCACACAGGATAGGGATGCCAATCGGGATCTAGAGCTGCTGTTAATTAAGAGCTAGTTCAAAAGAATGACAGGAAAAGAAAAAAAATTAAAAGTTGCTTGATTCCAAACGCTTTAAGATTTAGGGAACCTTGCTTCATATTGAATTGTTAACAATGGATAGGAACTTTACTGCAGGGATGTCTAACAACAGTTACAGTGTACCCTATTCACCTTAAATTGGTCAGAAATATGCGGATGAAAACTTTTCGTGGAGGACTAGGTCTATGGCTAAATGATAAAGTTATATTGCACTCTATCAATTAACTATTTTGAAACCTTAAAGTTACACTAACTACGTCAGAGAAAAATTAGATTCAGACAATGAAAAAATATAGGACATTGCTTACATCTCAGCTGTCATGCATGGGGCCAAACTCAAAGCATGACACTAAGAACCTACTGCACAATACACACCACGCCAGAAAAGAGGATGTATATATTTATAAAATTAGAAAAGGGTAAATTTTGAATGATGTATAAAATTAGATTCTAGACCTATGGATAGAGAAGAAGCATTTAGAATCTACAGCAAAGAAGGCCCTGCCTCCAACCTCTATGCTTTCGGAAGCACCTCCGGTCAGCTTTTTCCATTCTAACCGGACTACTATTCCATTCGGACTGTAATCTGTAGGCACGATAAGCAAATACAAGGTGTTATGGATTTGGATATATAGAGAATAAATAACCAGAGGTAAGGAGTATAAAGTTAATTACATGGGAAAGGCAAAGGAACGAGTGCTGGTTGTGCTGCTATCTGATCGAAGAGAGACGCTGCCAGAATAAGTGACTGGCCCAGAGAAGTTTATAAGACTTGATAAAGTACCTACTGCAGAGAAACTTTCCTCTCCCTGACTGGCCGCGGAAAAACTTACCTCTCCCTGACCATGTTGAAGTTGCCTTGAAACTGTCTGAGTATCAGAAATTCCATTTTCAAGCTCTGACATCTTTTTTGTTTCAAGACCACTGTCACCATTTTCAAGACTCAACTTTCTTCCACTAACTGCAGGTGCTAAAGAGTCAAAATCAAAAGTGATGCTCCCACTTTCAACCTTACTATTGTAATATAACTCATTGGAGAGACTGCTACCGTTTGTTTCTTCCGCTGCAGAAACCTTAGTAGGACTTGATGACATTGCATCCCCATTGTCATTGTTTGATTCTGCTGCTGAAGAGACCAAATCAGGGCTAGCCAACATTTGATCCCCACTGCTATTGTTTAATTCTTCCACTGCAGAAACCAAAGTTGTACTTGCCAACACTGAATCCCCCCTGCTATTGTTTGATTCTTCACTAGCAGAAACCAAAGTTGAGTTTGCCAATATTGAATCCTCGCTACAATTGTTTGATTCTTCTGCGGCAAAAATCAAAACATGGTTTTCCAAGATTGCTTCTTCACCAGAAACCTGCATTTAAACCATTACAATCAGCATTGGACTTTGAAATGCCAACCTCTCTCAAGCATAAACAATATTTCACCCAACAACAAACTGTAAGTTCCAACTTCTAGTGCCTGTTTATCCCACGATATGACCACTAATATGAACAATTTATGTTGTCATTATTGGAGACTGAATGATTGCCACCTTCACATCATTAAAAGATTTTATTATTATTCTAAGAGAAAAGGTTCATAGTATGGATTGAAATATTATGCAACAATGAGACCTATTTTAAGCCCCAAATCTCATGCAAGTAGTTGTGCCAGAATCCCTGTCAATGAAATAATTTTCCATTGAAAGGAAGCTTTTTCCACTACCATGATAAGATGATAAAAACTTCCAAGATAGTGGATCTTAACAAAGGTGTAAATCAGCTATTATTACCAGTTGTTTTGGCATATTACACAAAAACTTTGGCTAAGAGATGAATACCTGGAAGGGCTGTTGTTGAACTTCTTCATTGTTCGAAGACTTGTAGTGGGAAGTATATGTGCCCATATCTACAATTGGAAGCTGCCCTCCAGGAAAAAAAATCTCTTTGGAGACATCATTCGTAATAGTATCAGTGGAGTCTTCCCCTGTTGTCATCAAATCCTTGGGATCACATTGATTAGCTGAATCCTTATTAGAATCATTTTCTGCTGAAAACTTCAAAGCATCTGGAATGGACATATCAATATCTTCTTTTTCTTTCACCAGTTCTTTATTTTTATCCTTCTCAGCAGGCAGAAAGATGCAAAGAGTTTTCTCATCTGTACCACTCTCAAACAGGATCTTCTCCTGGGAAGGCACTCCTTCATCAATGCAGATGTCTTTCACAACATGGTAAGTACTCTCTTTGTAGCAAACTGTCAACTCTGGCAGTTCACATTCCATAATGCTTTTGTCCATAACAACATCCGAGTCCTTGTCAAATGGTCCTGTTTCTCTGGAAGAATGAATAGGTGATGCAACGAAATCTCTGACCTTGTCTTGGTTTTCAATTTTTAAATCATCCATGCTCAGGGAGCAATCAAAGTTTGTTGCAGTCCAACCATCTCTGTCATCTAAGTCATATGGTAATCCCCCAGTACCCCTCTCAGTGCCCTTTAAGTCACATGAGAGCCTCTTTTGATTTTCCTTCATTATCAGGTTTCCTGACTTCATAGCAGTGTGTATAGCATTGTCATTGTATTCGAAAGGCTTAGAATCAGGCTTATGACCAAGAGTCGAATGGCAAAACACTGGTTCACTATCTGCAAGTACATTAATATGTGGAATGCCAGTGAATACTGAAACCAGGAACATAAATATAGTCATACACACATCATTCAGGTCCTGTATCATATTGAGGAACTTGAGTGCATAGAAAATAAATCCAGTGACAATTTAGAGCTTGAAAATTTAATTGATAGAACATTTAAAGACGCAATTAACTTAGGATAGAACAGTTAGCCCACAAGTTCTCAGCCAAACCATAAGTTATAATCACTCATCCTCTGACATATGAGGTATTAGTAATAGAAAAGGATGACCAAAAGTGACTATACACAACATATTTAACTTTACCGCCATGTCAAGCAATATTCACCGCTAAATTCAATAAACGGTGCATGGAATACAAGTGCCTCTGAGAAGTCAAATTCTCAAGTGAATACTCTATTCATCAAAGGAGATAAATTTAAGAATATAATTTATCAAGGTTCCTTGAATTCACAAAGAGGACTCCAGAATCCACCAGAAAAAAGAATAAGAAATAACTTCTATGAAGGTATTACTAGTCTACTACTAATTTATAGTAAAGAAGTCTTAGGGTGGCTAGGATGCCCTTAGAAAACCCAAATTCGTGTTAGGCACAAAATTAGGCTAAAAATAGGAAAATTCACCAAAAATGTTATTCTTAAGCAGATCCTAATTCATACTTTACCATATAAATACCCAATCTTGATTAAAATACTCCCAAAAACTCTAAAATAAGTAAATAAAGCCCTATTCTAGAAAATCGAAAGTTGTTATGTTGTTGTTGTTTTTATTATTATTATTATTATTATTATTATTATTATTATATTCTATCCAACATCATAATGTCACATATTAAACTTGTTCAAGCCACCCATGAGGCGGAGACAAACTTATATAAGAGCTGCAAGCTGTAAGGATGAGAGGGGAAAAAAAGGAAATCCCAGATGCATGAGTTACACAAAAGAACAGAATCAAAGAAGAGGAAGATTATGTTCTTACCAAGTTTCATGGTTTACAAGAACTGGGAGAGGAGAGAAATTTCCAGAGTAACTGTGCTTGATATTAGAAGCTTACAACGATTCTGGTAGGTGCAAGAAACTGAAGTGATCCTGCTCATCAAACGCAAGACAATGTAGGAAAGTAATATTAAATAACCTTGTTTTAAAAAATAAATAAATACATAAAAAATAAACAATAAAGAAATCAATTGAACAATAAGATGTTCAAGTTCAAAAGGAGAAACAATTAGACCTCAATTGCTCTCTGCAATGAAAAAAAAGCATTACCTAATACTATTTTCATACACTCTAAATAAACAAATTTAATGGTCTCACAAACTGAAAAAAAATAGTGCAAATCCAAATGATACAACTGGACAGAACCAAGAATATAAAACAAGGGTCAGAAACAGAACAGCAATGAAAACATCATGCTCCTAGAACTTGTTACGATCACACTATTGAAGTGCAAAGTTCCATGATGTTGGACATAACCACCCACCCACCCAAAACTATACCTAATCTTTAACAAAAAATAGAAAGCGTAGGTTCCTATCATTGCTTTTATGATAATTAAAGTATATGTCTATTAATAGCCAATTCTCAGCTGAGCAGCCATGATAATAACTAAGCACAAAAAAGACAGATGCAACTTGCTAAGTTTTCAACAAAAATAACATTGAAACATTATTAAATTAAATTAAGAGCAAAGCAACGCTAATTGATGATTCTGGATTGGCTAAAAAATGGGTAAAGTACAGTTCCTTAAGTGAGTACACTAGGCACGCAATTAATATTGGTTTAATGTTATTTTTGTGTTTTATTGATGAATAAGGAACCTACTGTACTGCATCCAATGAACTGTAACAAAAATATTCTCCACAAAAACAAACACGTTTCCAATAAATTGCAACAAGAAAAGTGTTAACAGTAATAGAACAATTAAATGATTCCATGGCACAGGGAAAAAAAAAACTATTGGCTAACTTTGTTCCTTTTCAAAAAATTTACCAAAAATAAAATAAATAAATAACTTTCGGCTAATTGTGTGGAATCTAGAGCCCGTTTTCAATATACTAAAAGACAAGGAAAAGTTAAAAACTTTTAGAAAGCTTCTGTAAACTTTCAACAGCAAAATCATAACCCAATTCTTATTTTTTAATAATAAAGGATTATCTATGAAAAGGAGTATGACACTAGGCTCTACGAAATTCCCACCGTCTTTTTGTCTGATAGCTCTGACTAGATCTAATTCATTGCAATTAAAAAAAAAGCACCACCAAGAATAGAAATCCAAAAGGCCAACTGAGAAAAATCCCAGATGGGTTTCACTGTAAAAAACCAAAATTATAGAATTTCAGAGATCTGAATCGGATCCCAACAAACTCAGAGACCCAAAAGAGTAAAAAAGACAAAGATCAAACAAATAGAAGAACGAAGCTGTTTTACAAAGTAAATGTAATACCTTTATGACCAGCGCTAGCTATGCCTATATGGGACATGTAAGCAAGCCCTTTCTGTTTCTCACTTTCAGAACATACAATATCCACGAACTCTCACTGCACCCAAAAATCCAACAGTTCAAAAAATCTGAAAAACAACAACAACAGAGTTCTCTTTTGTTGGTAGAGAGAGAGAGAGAGAGAAAGAGACAAGTTTTGTTGGTAGAGAAAAATAAAAAAGAATAAGAGATAGAAATAAAAGAGAATCAATATCAAAGGCAAAGCCGGCGAGTATTTGAAGAAGAAAGAGCAAAAGAAAGCAAAAAAGAGAAGAGTGGTGGTGATGGTGGAGGTGGTGGTGGGGGTGTTATTGTTAAGTAGCAAAAAGAAAAGAATAAATATACCTGGTAGTATTATTTTTTTTTCTTTTATATATTAGAAAAGGTCTAAAAACTAAAAAGGTCAACTGGGGTGGGGATAGGTCTGTCTCTCACTCTCTGCAATTAATACTATTTCATATATAGATAGATGTAGAGAGAGAGAGAGAGAGAGAGAGAAACAAAATAAAAGGCTCCCTAATTAAAACCTCAGTTTTTGCATTTAATTTCCCACCAATATCAAATCGTATCAGTATCTCTCACTTTCCAAAATTTGAACTCACCTCACCTCTGTGCATTTACCCCTTGTCTTTTCTTCTTCTTCTTTTTTCCTATAAATCAATTTCCCGGAAAGTCCTTTTCCTCCACGCCAAACACCATAAGCCGAGAAACCCTTTTCGTTTTGAAGCCTTGTCCCTCTCCTTATCTAACAAAAGTCCAAACTTGATGTTGGAGAACCTGAGTTACATACAGCTTTGTCTCTCTCTCTCTCTCTGTCTGCCTGTGAAAAAAGTCAAAACCCGAATGAATAAGTGATGTGGGAACAGACTAGAGTTTTGTCTGTTTGTTTGTTTGATTGATAGTTTAACTATGGATGTTTGGCTGGCCGGAGGAAAAGGAAGGACGGAGGAAATACACACACAATCACAGAGACACAGACAGAAAATTATTGGTCTGTTGAAACTTACTCTGTTGTAGTATGAATTATGTTTCATATATCTGCAACGGCTCTCTCTCTCCAGCTCTGTCAGCTTCGAAAAAAAAAAATATATATATATATATATCCCAGAGCTTTGGATCCTTGCTCATTCATCAATGTGTTGGGATTTAGGACTAGTTTGATACGCGCGTTTAAATAAAAGTTCTTAATCTTTTTAAAAATACATGTATAAAATTATGAAAAATGCTAACGAGTGTTCTTAGATTATTGGTTAATAATTCATTTAAAAAAAATTTATGAAAAATGAAAAAAAAAAATTAATATTTTGTTTAATCAATTTTGAGCTAGCCTGCCCTGTTTTCATTCCCCTGGCCCTCTCTCTCTCTCTCTCTCTCTCTCTCTCTCTCTCTCTGTCTACTAGTTTTTTTTTTTTAATTATATATTTGAAAATTCTTAGTTTACATGTAAAATATAAATAAAATGTGTTCAATATTGTATAATGCGAAACTTATAATAGGCTGTGAATTGTGATATTCAACTTTCAACCACCGTTTCTATTCGTAGGCCTTAGTTCTAAGCACGAATTGACCATCATTCAATGCCCACCTCACCTATGTTATAGTTCATCCCCGATCAATAAGTAATGACCAAACTTTTTTTTTTTTTTTTTTTTTTGAAGTCCTTATGTACCGTTAGGAATGAGAGTAACCGTGACTAAATCTTATCTCTATTTTGAAAAGAAAAGTTCCCAAAAGTTTTGCATGCACTTCACATGTAATGAGGCTTTTTTGGATTTAATGTCATAATTTTTTATTCATCTTAATTTGAGACATTTCTCTCTTCAATCCAATTAAACCACACACATACTTATTTTTATTTTGGACATAGAAAATACATTCATTAAAATGAAAAAAAAAAAGGCAATACAAACCGATGTGAAGAAAAAACAATTCAAACACCAACATAAATAAATAAATAAATCATTAAAAAGGAAAAAGAGAGTACATTAAAAATCAACTTTTTTTAAATAATTCAAAAATAAAGAAGAGATTTGAAAAAAAAAAAAAATAAAAGAAAAAGAGAGAAACGTTTAAGTCTTGATAAAGGGGGTAAAAAGTGAAAACGTTGGGTTTAGTAGTCCTATTTTATAGCCAAAAAAAAAAAAAAAAACCTTGTCTTTATTTTTTATATATGGTTTTTATTTTGAGAATATAATTTGTAGGTGGATCAAGCAATTTGAAAATCAATAGGAGAGTGGTCCTATTTTTTAGGCAATATTTTAGTGGAAGTTAGAGTTGTATTTTTACTAGATTGTCCTTTAGTTTTATCTCTACTTAAACATAAGAGCATATGGGTATCTTTGAACAAAAAAAAATAAGGATTTCAAACAAGGGAAGCCCCTTAAATAGTAGTATAGATGACCAATATAAACCCTAATTAAATTCAAGCATGAAACACATTTTAGTTATTGGGAGTGCCCAAGTGTTTTATCCATTACAATCACCTGAATGATCCTATTTTTCGTCCATGGCGCAATAAGAAGCTAAAAGATCTACAACATTAATTCATGTTCCAAACATAAGCATTTCCCTCACAATCATATTGTGTTAATCCACCCTTCCTTGGTATTTTGGTCCCAAATATCAATGGCAACATCCTCTAACTCCCATGTATGTAATTAAACCCTGTGGTAGCAAATTGGAGAGGGGTGGCAATTTGTGTTCACAGGTTAGGTTCATGTCATATTGAACCATGAGTATTCGGCTATATGGGTTTACCCAAAGTCGACCTCTTTAGTAAATGTGTCAAAACTCCTCAACAATAACACAACTTGTTTATTAAACATGTCAACCAAACACGACACATTTAATCCATTTAATTAACAAGTCATGCAAAAATCAATACAAATGACCGGTTTAATAACCTGTTTGATTAATATGTCATACTTAACCTGAATAATTTATTATCAATTTTTATATATCTAATATTGAAATACAATTACAATCATAAATATAGTAATAAACATATAATTACAACCATAAATTAAGCAATAATAACAAAATAATAATAATAAAAGGCTAATAGTTTTATAAACTAAATGGGTCAAACGGATTCGCATGTTGAACACGGCTCGTTTATTAAATGGTTTAGCTGTGTCGACAAAAATATGATTCAAACTCGTTTAGCCTCAACACATGACTTGTTTATAAACGGGTTAATCGTGTTGAGTTCACGGGTCACGTTAGATTTTGTCACCTCAATGGAGTCTAGTTAGATAAGATCATAAGATTACAAGAGTTGCATGTGTTAGTGTTAATTAGTTACAAGTAAATAGACTAGTTTGAGCTAATTAAAAATTAAGCACGTGCATCACACTAATTACTCAAACATGTAAAATTAGTAAGCCAATAATATTGAGCCACGTGGGCCAATTAAAATAAGGAAAATGATGTGTAAATAATTGCTTGTAACTGATATTTGTGAATCAAGAATACACTTTTGTGCTTGTACTGGTGATTCGTGAATTAGTCCAACTTGGAGGAAGAGACTCTCAAGATGATCTCAATTGGAGGTGACTTTGTTGAATAAATTACAAAATCTTTCAACCGTTCCATCATCCTTTGTATGCAAACCCTAATCTATATGCATCACCATCCGTATTCGCACTTCAATCCCTAAACCTTAGTTGCAATTACATCCAAGTACCATCATCAAACATCCACATCCCTCTAAATCCATGCCAAACCCGAAACTTCCAAAGGTAGACCGGAAGAGAAAATGCACCACTGCGCGAACCAGAAGCTGGCAACACACAATGGGAGGTTGAGATGAAGGCAATGAAGGAAAGGATGGATCTTATGATGAATGCCATGAAAGGACAAATAGCAACGCTTGACGATCGGGTACATCGTATTAACTCTCCCTTCACAGCACAAGTCACATTTTGCCCTTTACCGCCTAAGTTTTGGATGCCGTCCTTGGAGACTTATGATGGGAAGAAAGACCTACTTGACCATCTTGAATCTTTCAAGACCCACTTGACCAACTTGAATCTTTCAAGACTTTCATGCACCTTCAAGGCGTCCCTGATAAGATAATGTGTTGAGCCTTTCCTGCCACCATGAAAGGGCCAGCGCGAGTTTGGTTTAGCAAGATCAAGCCAAACTCTATGTTAATCTTCAAGGAGTTGAGCAATAGCTTTGTCACCCACTTTATTGAGAGGCAAAGGCATAAACGCTTAACATATGCTTTAATGCAAACCAGGTAACGGGAAGACGAGAGCCTGAGATCATATGTGACCCGATTCAACAAGGAAGCCCTACTTATAGACGAAGCAGACGAGATGGTCCTTGTAACAGCTTTCTCTTGTGAGCTTAAAGAAGGAGAATTCCTCTTCTTTATGCTGAAGAATGAGCCGAAGACCATGGATGGTATGCTTTTTAAAGCTACCAAGTACATGAATGCAGAAGACGCACTGATTACTTATAAGGACGAAAATTGTAAGAGGAAGAGAAAGCGCAGAAGACACCCAACCTGACACTAGAGAAAAGACCTCTCAGTACGATGGGAAGAGAGACGACAAGAAGGTGAGGCCTCCATCCGGGCGAATCATTAACTTCACCCCAATAAATACTCCACTAGATCAAGTATTAATGCAAATCAGTGACAACCCTACACTCAATTTTCTAGAAAAACTGAAAGGGGACCTAGACAAGCGATCCAGGGATTGCCGCTTCCATCATGACCATGGACACAATACTTCCGAATGCTACGAATTGAAAAGTCAAATCAAAGCTCTTATCAGAAAAGGGAAGTTGCAGCGATTTATCAAAGGTGGACCTGGGATACAACCTCTACAAGGACCAGAGCAATTAGGCAGAGCGAAAGAGCGATCTAGAGCACCCTTTGGGGAGATAAGAATAATTATAGGAGGCACTGCAAGATTGATGGTAAAGCGAAAGAGCGACTTAGAGCACCCTTTAAAGACCAAAGATTGATGGTAGAACCAAAAGAGGAACTAGAAAGTCTCTTTGGACGACAACCACCCAACAAGAGACATTTAATGGGTAGAAGCTACCTCGTCCTTGAAACGCCAAACACTTTACTACCAGTAGTTCACTCCTTCACTCCTTGCAACCATGTTTACATTTACTCTGTTTGCATTTCCTTTGCATACATTACTTATAAGTGTCATGTTTTGACGCAACTTATAGTTAGATGTTAGTTTCTTATTTGAGACTTCACTTACTTTACTATAAGCTTACCATTTGAATAAAAACATTTTCTCCCCTTGTGATACATTGGGTGGAAGGAACCGAACGACCAAAGTCGCCTACTGGTGGACAAATGACCAAAGTCGCCTATTGGTAGGCGGTCCAAACAAAGTCACCTATGGGTGGACGAACGACCAAAGTCGCCTACGGGTGGACAAATGACCAAAGTCGCCTATTGGTAGGCGGTCCAAACAAAGTCACCTATGGGTGGACGGTCTAAACAAAAGTTGCCTACATGTGGACAGACACCCAAAGTAGCCTACTAGTGGATGGTCTAAACACAAAGTCGTCTACGGGTGGACGGTCTAAACACAAAGTCGTCTACGGGTGGACGGTCCAAACACCATTGTTATTCTCTTGCAGATCTCAGACTCATTCATGTCGGATTCTGGTTGGATGAACCTATCGACTGACGAAAATGGCTTCATCACCTTTCATATTCCAACCTTGAACTTAATCATTGGAGGGTGTTTGGCAAAAACCACACTGATGTGTTCATATTTCTCTATCTCATATCTTATTGTAGGTTTGTCTTTAAACGAAGCTAACAGCTTCGTCCATATGTATTGACAAGCCAGAGAAGAACGATACTAACAAGTTCGTCTCTGGATGAAGCCAACGCCTTTGTCCATCTGTATCAACAAAGAGTTCATACTTATAATTTTTCACATCATCAAATTCTTATAACTATCATCTCAGACTTTGACATAATTATCAATTTGTTCTTTATAATTTTGATCAGAATAATCAACCCTTCAACATCAAGTATGTGACAAATTAGTGCATGTGCTTTCTACCATGTGATTTCATTCTAGAACATATTTTATTATAAGAAAAATGTTGCAAAACTGTGGAGCCCCAAATATTAACCACTCTGGCCCACCCTATACCTGGCCCAAGGCCCAGGCCGAGGATAATGGGAAATAGCCCAAGTCATCCAAGGGCCTCGCCGAGGATGCCCACATCCTCGACAAACCAACGTTGATGAAGGGAAAATATCTCCCACCCATTAAATGTACTCCACCAACATTCTGGCCTCTTTGATGGTGAAGTGACCAGCGAACCCAGGTGCCTTGGTCACTCCAACTAATAGAAAGTCTGCAAAGGCGGCTGAGAAATAACATAAAGCCTGCAAAAGCAGGTGATGGGACAACCCCTTATACGCAAAGTTCAGATAGCCAACAAATGGACGGTTAAGATTAACAAGAACAATACTATATAATCAAGAGGATTCTCAACATAAGGGGGATATGAATCAGTCCTAAGAAAAAGGATAGAAGAGATATCAACTCTAAGAAAAATAGATCATCGGATAAAGCCGAGGATGAATATGCTTTACAAACACTTAACCAAAATCATCAGAATCCTCACAAACATTTATCCGAAGTCATTACAAAGATCCTTATCAACACCCAACCAGGGTCATGGTCCTTATCCTCATAGAAAACACTTAGTAAAATTATTTTGTTATTGTGCCTGTTGATTTCACATCATCCGTAGTTTACTTCGATGATGCCAAGCCCTTTTACCCATACTCTACAAATTTTTATTGTTAAGGGTCTACTACAAATTGAGTCCCTACAAAAACATTTTGCAGCGTTTTGTAGCCGTTGCAATAGAACCAATTTCCTTTGGTGATATAAAGTCAAACAATAAACAAATATCAAGAAAAGTATAGCAAATCAAAATGAATTAATACATGCAAACTAATGAATTATTGATAAATATGGTTGAGTTTGAATTGCACTGAAAAATGAAAGTTGGAGCATTTAACTTTTTTTGTGGGTCCCATGCACTGTTCATGGGACTCGCAAGTATGAAAAAACGCAAATGTTAAGTTAAAATTGTATTCTACGATACTATTCACACATTTAAAAACTATTTTGCTACCATTTTTTTAGTTTTCAGTTTTTAATTTTTAGCAATAAGCGGTATCTAGACAGACCATATGTTTTCAATATTAAACAATATACATTATAACTCATAATTAATTATTTAAAAAAAAAATAAAATGACACATAATTTAATGCTTATTATTACCTGCTTTTGCAGCATTGGATAATAGGACCTTTACTTGAGAAATTACTAAAATATTTGTGACCATGTGAAAATACTGCAAACTTGTTATCATGCACCGTGAGAACAGTGAGGGTCAGCATTGCAATCCTTCTTTTGTTTGAATTGGACAGTGAAGAAGGTTGATGTGTCATTTTTGTAATATCTAAAAAGCCCAAAAAGCCAAACAGATCGTCTTATATATTATATATTTCTTTCTATCAATCAAAGGATATATATATTAGTGGAAATCAATCAATCAATCAAGGATTTTGAATGAAACAAACAACAGAGTACAATTTGGATTTTGAATTTCGGACTGGAGTTGCCAATAGCCAAGTCCCAAAGTCCCATCCCTGTGCAATTTCACCGTTGAGTATCATATTCACAGACTGGCATCACTCTGTATATAATAAAAAAATGGTGTAAAATTTACTTTAACCACCCTGGCTCACTCTATACCCGGTCTAAAGCCCATGCCGAGAATAATGTAAAGGCCGAGGATGATAAGAAAGAGCTCAAGTCATCCAAAGGCCTTGCCAAGGATGATCACCTCCTCGGCAGACCAACTTTGATAAAAGGAAAATATCCTTTGTCCAATAAATGAACGTTACCAACATTTTGGCCGCCTTAATGGTGAGGTGACCTGTAAACCCTAATGCTTCAGTCACTTCAACTATTATAAAGTCTGCAAAGGCGGCTGGGAAATAACATAAAACCTGCAAATACAAATGATGGGACAAACCTCTGTACATAGAAGTTTAGATAATTGACAAATGGATGGTGAAGATTAACAAAAGCAATAATATATAACCAAGAGGATTTCCAACTCAGAAAGGGGAGAGGGATTCGGATATGAATTAGTCCTAAGAAAAAGGATAGAAGATATATCAACTCTAAGAAAAATAGATTCTCGGATGAAGCCGAGGATGAGTACGCTTTATAAACACTTAACCAAAATCATCAGAATCCTCACAAGCATTTATCCAAAATCATTACAAAGATCCTTATCAACACCTAATCAGGGTCATGGTCCTCATCCTCATAGAAAACACTCAGTAAAATGATTCTGTTATTACGCCCGTTGATTTCATATCACCTTTTGTTTGTATTGCTAATGCCTAGCCCTTTTTACCCACACTCTACAAATTTTTATTGTTAAGAGCCCGTTACAAATTGAGTCCCTACACTTACAATTTCAGTAATAATTCTTAATAAATTAGTTTTAAAGTCTCAATTGCTATATGTAAAATAATCATAGATGCTCTTTATATATACATATGGTTGGAGAAAAAGACTCGAATCTTGAACATTTTTATTATAAATACTAAATACTAATATGTGTTAATTGACTAACAAAATGCTTGGCCAAAAATCTCGTTGTTCAATTGATTAGACATTATAAATTTGAATTCAACTTCTCCTTTCTCAAAAGTTTTGTAAAATTTTGGTTCAAATCAACTCTCATAAAATTATCATGTGCAATTGACTAAACTTATTTTCTTGAAGGCACAAATAATTAAGCCAATTAAGCTAACTACAATTACCAACAAGTATTGAATTTTAGTTAGTTCAACTGGTAAAGTCTTAGATGGTTGAATAAGATATTTGGGGTACAATACTTGCCTACACCAAAAATCAATTAGTGTCTTGGTCTGATGATAAAGTACACAGTCATCAGAAACAGATACCATATGTTGAAATTTTATTCAAAACAAAAGTGACCAACAAGTGACCAGTTCGATAAAGATAAAAAGCTTTTTGCTTATTGGCTTTTGTCTCAACTTTTTTGTAAATAATTTAACTTTTGGTTTCATTGAAAATAAAATAGTTTTTATCTTTTTGTCATACATCTAAAAAAAAAGTTAGATAATACGGTTACCATAAACTATGTCTTTTGATACACTATGCAAATAACCTATAAAAAATTGAAGGTTACCCAAACAAAAACACATGTAGAGAGCATGCAATACAGGCTACATAATAAAACCATATCTGGAGTATGCCACCTGATAGATGATGCAAAAACAAGACTCCAAGCTTTTAGACGCGGGGAAGTAACTAGTTTATGTCAATAAAGAAAGCAATAGTAGCAATCTTTAGTATTTTGGAATAGATTCCTGTTAACTCAAATGATAAAATTTATTGTCATTTAACAAAAGATTTAAAGGTTCAAATTCTGCATACACTAAAAAACAATTGATGGCTTCAGTTGATAAGAAGCAATAAGCATAAAGTGTTTTGAAATTTTATCTTGTCTATTTTAAAAAGAAAAAGAAAAAGAAAAAACTTTAGTATTATGGCAGCACTTTGCATCGCTATTTTGTCCACGCAATTGCAAATAAACAGTAAACACAACACAACCCGTGGCTCTTGGTCATCACTTTTCTTTTTGGACCTGCTTCTTACCTAATTTCACACACACTTCCAATGTCCTTTCCTTTTCTGCAAGGAGTTGATACTTGATAGCAACAAGGTCTTGCTATATTGTTACTTGTTAGAGGAGTGCTTTCATGCCCAATTGGCCATTGGATTGTGTTGTGCAAATGCTTTTGGTTTAGTCAAGAATAATCAAGATCACCAATATTATATTAAGTCAATACTGCTGGTATCGTGTAATTAAATTGTGCATTAATCAACTGTGCCTTCCTTTTTTTTTCCTAACAATCATCAGCTGTTCCTCTTTTTTGTTATTTGAAGGAAATTTCCAAATAATTTGGTCCTAACTTGTGTAAAAAGAAATTATCTTGATCCCTCTACTTGGACTTTGACTTTATCCAATTTCAACAACGGATTTTTTTGAGTTAACTTAAGCAAGGGATTAATTTTAAAAAAAAAAATTTATGATTTACTTCAACAAATAGCAGAAACAAGCAAGCATTTTCATTCTCAAAAAAGAAAAAAGAAAAAAAAAAAGAAAAAAAGCATTTCAAGCACAATAAAAATAATACAAGGATTCGTTAACGAAGTGAAAAAATCTGATTCGTCCCACCTACACGATTTTAATATTAACTTGCACATTTGCACATGATTTTACCATCGGTCTGCTCATTAATTATGTATATATTTATGAAGAAGATATCATGTTGTGATCCAAGAAACATTATTTAATCTTAATTCTATATTAAACTTACAAAAACTTGTTTGATCAGAACTAAGTCGTTACAATTAATATTTTCTCAAATGAAATGATAAAATTTTCTTGCACAATGAACATGATGTAGATTTGTCATGCAAGCTTGGTTTTCGATTATCACACTGTGTGCCTGTGTGGATTGAAAGTTGAAACTGATCATGATCCGACGAGGCTCTGCTATGAGCTCGATCCAGATCAGATTCTGTCTCTTTTAATGGGATACATGTGCTACAGGATAGTAGTAGGTAGGAAAGATAAGCAAGTATAGCTAGGCTTTGATCCATGTTTCAACTTTCAACTTTCAATGAGGTGGATAACCTAAAAAAAAAAAAAAAAAAACTTTCAATGAGGTGGACTTGAACTAACTTGCGTGTGTAAGATTAAGATTGCACGGATGTTGTCTACAAAATTACAAATGGTGTGGGATAGTTACAACGATTTGTACAAGACGCACGATAGACGTACGATATCACGTCACTTAAAATTGTGTTTTAAAAATACATTTTACGGAAAGTGTATGCTGTGCAATAAACAGTATCTAGTAAGGATTAATCATTACAAATATATGGCAAAACAAACCCCCCATCAGCACAAACCACTTTAATTTTTCACTTATCCATAACCACAGTTTTAAACAATCCCCATGTCAACGCCAATACTCACATCACATGCCACCATTAAAGCAAAGGTATTAATTAGGTATAATAGTTTACTAAAGTTGGTGTTTTCAATACCATCCAAATGGAGTTCTCAGCATTCAGGGGGAAAAAATAAAGAGTTCTATGCTTTATGTGGTTTTACAATCACTTTTTAGGTATCAAATAAAGTATGAAGACAAATAAGAGAAAGTTAAGCTACTCCTCAGTGTTTTTTTTTTAGACAAAGGATCGTGACTTTTCACATAATACTATATAATAGCTAATAAGAAGAAAGTCATGAACCATATATACTATATCACATGCACTTCATAAAAAAAAAAAAAAAAAAAAAAAAAAAAACAACTAACAGATGTGCAATATTAATATTTGCTTATTTTACCACAACTATCGTATAGAGTATAGATAGACCTTTAATTGCTAATAACATATTGTTATTTCTTACGCCTGTGGGTGGCATTGCTCACTATATAATTAAAAAATTTCCTTGACATTGCTCGACATGGCAAAGCTCATGAATTAATATATATATATATATATATATTGATACCAACTTTGTTTTTTTTTTTTTTTTTTTTTTTTTTTTAATACGTTAATATAATAGAATTATTAAATATGTAAATGGCTAGCAAGAGTGTTTGACCTATGACTTTTCTATGAGATTGATAACAAAGACAAAAAGGGGGGCTCTCTCGCACGGGGATCTCAACTCACACTCATACGTAAGCAAACACGTACAGTTTCCTCTTCTTTTTTAATTAAGTCTCTTTCTTGGGAGTGTAGTTAATTTAACGTGTACAAATTGGATAGATTTAATTACTCCCCTTCTTAATTCTTATCAGCTCCCGTCATCATCATTCCATGTTCTCATTTCTCATTAAGGACAACAGTATTGATAAACATATATACTGCTCATAGCTACTAAATGTAATCCTCACCCACCAATCTCTCATTAAATACTAATAATTTTAAAAAATGTCATGCTAACGAGTGCCCTTAGGGCACTCATTAATCATTAATTTTAAGAAAGTTTTGATACCACTTTTATGGGAAATGAAAAAAGCTGTCAAAATATTAATGTAGGGACCGAGTTTGAGCACTTCTAGCTTTGGATGAGTGGACTCAAACCTAACTAGCACAATACAATGAATTTGTAGAGAATGGACCAAAGAACTAAGTTTTAGTGCATGAACAACAGTCAATATGGCTTTCATGGAAATCAAACAGAGATGAATTGAGGTCAAGAAAGTCTATCCTCGACACAGTCTGAGGAGCTTTTCTCTAATAATTAGTGAATGAAAGTAGTTACAGGAATCCTTCCACCCCCCTCTCTATGGGGGGTTTCTCTTATTATATAGTCTTCTTTCATTGATCTCCGCCTTCCACTTATTGATCATCCAGGCCTATACCTGAGTGCCTGTCTCATCAGCCGCCTTTCCAAACTTCTTGTGAGTTGCAGCAACCAAGACAGCATTGTTCAGAGGTCATTTCCTCATTAATGCGACCAGGGTGTCAGTCGCGGGCATTTAATATGGAGGTGACAATTTTTCCTTGGGATGATCTGGAAGGCTGCCCCTGATGACTTACCGCCCTTTCCTCCTGTGATCTCGGTTGTCCGAGGACAGGGGCCTCCTTGGAAATGTCTCTTGGTAACTTGGGCCGTCTACTTTCATCCTCGACCACTTCTACCTCCTCGGCGTGGGCCTTAGGCCCAATATAAAGTGGGTTTGGATTGCCGAATTCTTAGGCCCCACAATTAATTACTTTTTTTTCATTTCCTATAAAAATTTTCTTTAAATAGATTATTAACCAGTGCCTTAAGGGCACTCGTTAGCATTTTCCTTTTAAAAAATACTGTTCATGATAATTAGATAGTATAATTATGCCAATAAATGAAAAGAGAAAAATACTTTTCAAAATCAAATTAATTACCATAACGTATACCATCTCCTACACTAAATGTAAATGGAATTCCATGATGTTACTCAGAGATTTAATAATGACTACTCCTGTTCACATTGGTATGTTATAAATGTGGAGAAAGCAACAATGGAGGAGGAAAATACCAAAAGGATTTCGGAGTGGGGCCTAATAATAAAAGAGAACACCTACTTATAATATGTCTTCTTCATGTTTTCATGTGTTAATATTGATGGGCACGAATAACACTATCTACTTCGGATTATAAATTAAATATGAAGACGAAATTCGTATTTTCATTTAATGAGATAACTCCATAGGAGTATAGGACATTCACAGCTCAAACTGCCACCTTTAATTTACTCCACAGGTTATTTTAGTTGTATAGTTCTTGTGACCTCGGGGTGACCTAAATGAATATCAATGAAATGCAGAGATTTCGGTCCTTTTAATATTCTCTCACCTTTATTGTAAACCTTCTCTTTGTGTGTTTTGGAAGCCTCACAAAGTTCACTCTAATGAACCTATGGGTTTTAATTAGTTCAACTGGTAAAGTATTAGCTCAACTGGTAAAGTTTATTGTCTTCAAGTAAGAGATCTGGTGATTCATGTGGATGTAGTAAGTGCCGGGGTGGCTCAACCATTAAGCCATTTAGGTAATGGCCTAAGGCCCCATAAAATAGAATATATTACTATATCTCTTTGTCTTATAATATTGCACAAAAATAATAATAAAAAAGTAAAGCTTCTCACTTAGAAAAAGAAAAAAGACGACATGTTCTATTAATTGGCTGATAGAATGTTTTGCCTATACGTCTTTGGATGTAAAAAAATTTAATCAAGGCCCAAAAATGTAATAAATAAAAATAATTTTTAAATATTTTATTTATACGTTTTACTATGTTTGCGGTAATTTAAGAATATAAATTTTTTTAATCTTCCTAAAATTTTACATTTCATTTCTCTCTATCAAAAATAAAATTAAAATTAATAGTTTTTGAGACAAATTCATTACTAAAATCTATTGTTCAATAACTAAAATCTAACATTGCCAAGAGAAACATTGATTATCTAAAGTATGATAGTTATTATGATACTGATTGTTACGACATTTTTAAAATTAAAAGTTTTAAAATACGTTTTATAAATATATGAAAATAGTCCAATTAATCTATTGAATTATATAAAAATGTTGGATTATTTAATTCATATATCTCTTATAAAATATTAAGTAACAATATATTTTACATTTGTGTCTAACCCCAAAATATATTGAATCATAAACTAGGCCATATTTTGTGGATCATGAATTTGAGTGAGATTTGAAAAGATTATGTTTTAAGCTAAATTGAGGTATTCAATAGAAATGATACTGTTTAAAATTTACAAGTTTTTTTTTTTTTTTTTTTTAAATGTTGTTTTTTATTTAAAATATTATATGCATATGAAAAATCTTCATAGAAATGTGACTATATTTGCATTAAAGGCATTTAACATGCCAATAACAAAGTTAATATTTCATGATTTTGGCACAATCATAGTGGTATTAATACAAGGAAATCAATTCAATCAAGGCTAAAGTTGTTAAAAAACAAACAAATATAAAATTGATGGCTTTACAAAGAAGTGCTCAACAAATACCACCATTGGAATATTGGAAAAAACTAATAACTTTTCATAAATGGCAAGAGTGTTTGACATCAAGAACATATGTTAACTGTTGAGCAATGTGCTAGAGGATAGTCATGGAGAGCTGCTTTGGAGCTTATCGAGCAAGGCTGAGGCAAGGGCGGGGAATGCAGTTTGAGGAACATGTTTTCAAGTTGCCTTTGCGACAAAGGCGTCAAATATTGAAAGAAATGGTCACTCATTTGAAAAATCAACTTGATGGTGAGCAAAATCAAATTGAGAGAAATCAAATTAGTGAAACTTTTGCAAATCAAATCGCAATGTAACTGTGCACTTTTGGTATGTTGTTTTTAATTGAGTGTATGGAGTATATGTCTTATCTTTCTTCTATAAAATGTAATTTTCTTTTTCAATTCAGTTTCACAGCTTCCTTGTCAATCATTGTGAACTTGTTATTGGATCATGGACTAGTGATTTGGTATTATAGTTAGACTAGTGATTGTGAACTTGTCATTGGACCATGGACCTGAAGCTCTAATTTGATATTAGATGGGGCATACCAAGAAGAATCTTTTTTCTTTAGAGTATTGCTTATAAGTTGTCTGACATTATCTAAAAGCTGTAAAAAACAATTACTTTTTATTTTCGGTAAAAGATTTTTATAAAATATGTCCTAAAAGATTTTTATAAAATATTTCCTAAATTAATGTACATATTCCATAATTCATCCGTTAACTTTTCTCGAGGATTATAACAATGCCCAGGATTGAAATAAATGGAGCTTATCCAATCTAAAACTGATGGGTAAAATTAGAGAGAGAACAACCGAAAATGATTGCACCACTGACTCCACGGTACGTTTGCTAGCTACATGATATGAATGCTATTGAATAGTTTTTATCAAAATTTGATTCCTTTGCTGAAATAACTCCTACAAATTAATGAAATCTCCTTTCATTGATGGAAGGCAACAAGTTTCTTTTTCAAAGGACTATAGCCTATAGGAGTGTTTTTTTTTTTTGGATTAAGCCTATAGGAGTATTGCATGTAGGACAAAATATGCGGCTAATATTTAATGCTATTCAATTATGTTTGTTAATTTGTGATATTTTTATTTAAGTTTATGAATTTTAGTGTTTAAGATTTTATTTCCTTCGTTTTGGTGTTTTTAATATTGTCTTAATCAAAATTGAGTCCTTGGATATTAGATAGGATTTGTTTAAGAATATTTTTATTTGAAAAATAAGTTTTTTTTAGAAAGTTCATTTTCTTTTACTTGTTGATTTCAGAGTTCTTACTTGTGAATTCAATCAACTTATAGCCTTAAGGTTTTATATCTAGTTAGAAGAATATCTACTGGTATTACACTTTTCGCTCTATGTCAATATTAAAAGCTTTTTCAAGAAATAAAATAAAATAAAAGTGGGGATTTTCTGTTGGGGGAGTAGAATTTTGTGGCTTAGTCATTTTTCACTGTTTTTGTAGGAAGTAGGGCTAAGAAAATGTAACCTAGTATGTGTTTGGATAGGACTTAATTGTGCGTTGCGTTTTCTATTTCACATTTCCTTTTTTTTTTTTTAGCGTGCATGAACAGTAACTGCACTGTTCATGCACATGGATTCACGGAGCAGGGGACAAATTTTATTGTTCATGCACTGTTTATAGAACCCCCAACTACTTTATTCAGAAAAAAAAAATTTAAAAATGGGTCCCACAGTACTAGTTACACATTTAAAAATTATTTTGCTACAGTGTTTTCAGTTTTTAGTTTTCAGTTTTAGCAAAAATAAGTTGTATCTAAACGGATCCCTCAGTGCTACTTCTTCACTCAAAAAGATAGAAATATTGACCCAAAAAAAAAAAAAGAAAAAAGGGAAAAGGAGAAAGAAAAGAATGATATTGTTTTGTTTTTAAATTTTAATCTTTCCCTTGATTGGGGTGATTTTTTTTAGTAGATCATTGAAGAAAAAAGAGCAAGGTTAGGATATAAAAAATTTCACAACTTTTTTACGACATGATAAAGTGGTAAATTAATATTAGAGTAATAACACTTCTACATATACACTGACACCACTTTAATTAAGATAATTCAAAGAAAAATGCATCAACAATTATGAAAAATATTTATATAAAATTTTATGCCTCTACTCATTGGAAGACAAAAACTATTGTTAAGTGACCAAACCTATTTTTGATAAATCCAACCATATCAATGTAGGTGAACATTGCAAATTACATGTAGGACCAAAACAAGAAAAGTATTTTGGGCAATAGGAAAAACATTGGGACTTTAGGAGTTAGAAGTCATATTGTATGATGTTCAACTCTGAACTCAAGACTCCCACACAAAGGCGACAAAAGCAGCCAAGAATATATATTTACAAATTACAAAACAAACCAGGTACAGGACAATCTCTGCCTGCCTGCTCTAGTGCCTCCCCTGATGAATTTTGCTCACAATGAGACAAAACCTGCTCCAGCTGTGCCCAAATTTATTTTGTTGGGTCTTAATCTTATAAATTAACTCAAATTCTTAAACGTTATATATATATATATATATATAGCATAGACTGGACAAACTGGACACTGTACCGGCCCCTTTTGTGAAGGGGACCTGGTCGGCCAATGTGGGATACTGGTCAAGCATAACTTTAAATTCCTTTTTCCTTAAGCTCCTTGGTTTTGGATTTGGATTTTTCTGCGAGAAGAAGATAGTCATAGTACCACCTCCATGCGCAAAGACAAATCCCAGAAATTGCTTTCAAGATCAGACATATGTAGCACTTACATTACTACATATTATTTTAAACAAAAAAGACACTGTGTTATTTTCATATACATATATACTTAAAAGTTCAATGTCAACGAATAGGATTAATTTCAGCCGTGGCTTTGGTTTTGACTTCTTAACATACTTGGAGTTTCTGCAATAAATGAGCTCGTGGTGAACAATTTTAGAAGCTGCCAATTAGCATCGGAATGCATGCTTCTCCCAAAAGTTATTATTCATCCGACACAAAATAAAGAAGGGTCCAGTTAATAGGCATCTTTGTGTATCCGTTAAGGTTGAATTTTATAATGCAGTTGATTGACTTTTTATAGGGATTTGTTTGAACCACTTCTAGTTTAAGATGTATATTTTTATTAGCTTTTGTTACCTTCTAATATAATTTAAACCCTTTTGAAGTCCTCTTAATAAGTGCACATGAATATCTGTTAATAAAAACCACAACGGACACATAGTGCCATCTTTTAAAATGACGTGGCAAATTTTTTATGGCATAACAATTATTTTATCAACAAATATACAAAGTATGACTAGTTTGTTCTCCAATCATAATTTTTACATTACTTGAAATTTGCATGATGCAAAACATATGGATACGTCTTTCTGTATATATATTTTAAATTATTTTAAATTAATTCATTTTATATGTGTATGGACAAAACTTAAGTGTAATTAATTCTTTAAGTATTGTACTTTAAGCTTCTCAATTAAAATCAATTATATGGTTGCCTTGGTCAATGAAACACAAAGTTGAATTTAATCATCCTTGAGAAAAGATAACACCTTTTGCGTTTTATTGGTCAATGGTATTTAATTTAATTAAGAAATCTAAGAATAAAACATAATAAATTGTTTCTAAGTTTTGTCCTATTTATAATAGAGAAATATCTATTACACACACTCACTTACACAAATTTTTTAACTAAAATTGTGACTTAGGATGTGTTTGTTTCGGGTGAAAATGAAAGTTGGAAAACATTTTACACCGTCATGTGTGTTTGGGAGCATATGTAAAACTCAGTCAAAGGGAAAATCAAATCCTTTGACCATAAAATGAGAGCCCTTCAATTGTAGAATTATTTACACATTCAATTTACCTTCAAACCAAGTTTTACGAATTGAAAACCAGGAGAGAGAGAGAGAGAGAGAGAGAGAGAGAGAGCTTGAAGGGAAAGTGAACTTGAAGAGAGAGAGATTGAACCTCGAACAATGTCATTGCCGCCGCCAGCTCATAGTCGTCGCCTGAAGCTTGTCGTCATCGCCAAACACATATCGAAGCCGTGTCATCTCATTCTTGTTGCCATTGAAGCTCGTCGTCAATGCCAAACACAGATCGGAGCCTTGTCATCTCGTTCTCGTCGTCGTTGAAGCTTGTTGTCAACGCCAAACACAGATCAGAGCCTTGTCATCTTGTTCTCATCGCCACCGCCCTGTAGATCAACCCCATGATTGATCTTGTCGTCACCTCCAAAGATCGTCATCACCACCTCTAGATCAACCCCCCCTTGACCCGATTTCAACCAAGTTTCTCGATCTACCTCTCTATTTCCCTCAATCTCTCACTCTTTCTTCCTCCCTCTCTCAATTTGACCGAGTTTGAGAGTTAATGGTTTTATTTTGATTTTTGCTTCGTTAAAAAGTTTATATATTGCAATTTTCTATTATAAAATTTGTTTAGAAGATGAGAAAATGACTGAGAAAATGTGAGAAACTAGAAGAAAATTTGCATTTTCAGAATGTGAAAATATTTTCTAATACAATTTTCAAAATGCAACCAAATATTAGAAAATATTTTCCTTTCCCAAAAATATTTTATACTCGGAAAATAATTTACATGTTCCCAAACACAGCCTTATATGAAAAATGCTAAGTGTGTGTATTAAGTGTAAGTAAATATGTAAAATAGAGGTTACTCTTTGTAATATATTGCTCTAAAGTCTAAAGCGGTATAGGAATATAAAATAAAAGAAAAGAAAGAAAGAAAGAAAGAAAGAAAAAACAAATTTCTCTTCTCTTACATTTGTGGACTTCACGTAATAATCTATCTGGAAAAGAAACAAAAACAAAAACAAAAGGAGAAAAAAGAGGGAGGACTGTATACTCCATGTCTAATTGTCTATGTTCTAGAGGTCTCTCAGCCAACTGGACTAGAACACGTTTGCGGTTCAAATTTACTATTGGTCTAAAAATTAGAAAAAAGAAGAAGAAGAAGCAAAAGATAGCAATAGCAATAGCAACAGGTACTTGATTGATGTCTCTGCATGTCAACAAATATCGTGATTATTCTTCCTTAATATAATCTGTGTTGGGGGTTATGTAAAGGAATCATGTAGTATTACCCACGTAACGTTAATGACAATTAAGGACAACATAATGTCATCTATTACTATTGCTATTGGAAACATAATCACCACAACTGTAACAATAACAACAAACATAGAATTTAAGGTCACCTTGTTGATGGATACAACCATAGCTAAGGTACAATCACTATGCCTTAGGCAGGTGCTGCTGACTTTCATCTCTCTCTCAACCGTACATTTGGTTTCAGTGGAGCGATACCAAAAATACAACCATTTTCTCAACATATACTAGGATAACATGTTTTTTTTTTTTTTTTACTTAGAGTCTGTTTGGAAATAATTTATAGGTTGTGTTAATGGGTATTGCAAAGTGCGTTTTATGTCATTTTTTCAGTTTTATAAGTATTTTTATATCTTTTTTTTTTTTTTTTTTTTATCTCATTTTTTTATTACATAGGACTCACATTAGGGAAATTTGAACAGTACTCTGTGATGTTTGTTAATATTTCTTATAATTTATTTAGTTTTTTGTTGAAGTTTTTTTTTGTTGAAAGTGTGTTAAAGCATACTTGTACCTTAAATTTTTTTTTAAAAAAGTAAAATAAATATGAAAAAAAGTGATATTTTAAAAAACTGTACATAAAAACTAAAAACTAAAAGCTGAATATGATGCCAAACAAGCTCTTAGTCTACCAATGATAAAACACTTATGAAAGAATTGCAAAAAAATTTTGATCCATTAATTTGAGTCGGGTCAAGAAGGAAGTTATTCAGAAGTCATGGGTGAGAATTGGAAGGAAAGGCCAGAGGCAGAGTCTGCGAAGGAAAGCATTGATATTATACGCTACATCCTAGGCTAAGGGAAGTCTATTTAATAGTTATATCTTGTGAAGGCTTCGTCTTTGTCTCTTTGGATGACTTTTTATTAAAGTCTCCAATCCAGCTGCCTGTTGCTGTTTTGAAGAAAAGCTTCTACTTTGTGTCTCTGTCACTCAACTAGTCAGAACATCCAACCCACAGCTTCCAAAGAAATTGCAACTGTAGGTGCATTTGCTCTCAACCCTCATCAGTGGTGGAAATTTGGTTTATTAAAAGTAAAGAGTTCTAAAAAAAACCTACTTTTACATCACCTTAAATAAAAACATGCGTTAAATAAATTATAACACCAATAGAATTATAAATATCTACATTCTTTTTATGGTTTTTTTCTTCTTAGCAAAGTGAAGCTACCATTAAAAGTTTCAAATGTCCATAAAAGAGCGATGAAAATGAGCTAACTCCCACTCAAATCATAATTCAAGATATCATTTTTCATATAGGCCATTAAGTTTTTTAGGAATTATCACAAAGCTAATGAAAATAGATACTCCCTCTTTCTGTAAGCTCTTCACGATTTATCTCCATGGTCTATCATATCATATGAGGCCGACAATTCAGCACACACAGAAGAAGCCATGCCACATTTTCTAACGAGCCCAATTATTTAACAGTTCATATTTATTGTCTCTACTCTCTAGTGAGCCCATTAGTACAGCAGGGCTTGAATTTCCTCAAGTAACCCATAAGCTGGATTTCATGCAAAGCACATAATTTCCAGCCGGTCTTTGTTTAATTTTTCTATTTAGTAAACACACACATTTATAGGCTTTTTTTTTTTTTTTTTTTTTTTTTTTATAAATTTTTTAATTTGGGATTTATTTTTAATTGTGATTACAACTGATTGGAAAATAGTAAGTGCAAATCATACAGAGTACCAACATTTGATTTTCAACCTGTGCTTTCTCACAACAAACATCAACTACAACCTTGCCAATGGTTTCGTAGTCCGAATGACACCATCCCGTCTCTCAGTTCCCATATCACAGGTTTGACCCGCCTACCCCTCCCTCCCAAAAACCAAAAAAAAAAAAACCCTACAACCTTCAATCATACAACATTGAAAGGGTACTTTATTAAGCAACAAAGCACTATTTGCAATTTTAACAGGCACTAATATTGTCATCAAGCTGCATGCATTGCAATTTAGTTCAGCAGCAACATAATAGGTCATAAGGGCACTGAATATATAGGTATCACATTAGAGTTAAAAAATAAAAAAATAAAAAAAAAAATCTTGCAGAATAAATGGAAACGGTTCACACCACTGTAAGTTTGTAATCCACCCTGACAATATCCAAGATCAAATCAATATGCAAAATGGCATAGCAAAATCAATTAACTACCAAGCAATGCCAATTTACACGTTGATCTAATTTTCCTTTGGCTAAAGTAATGCCAGCAAATTTTACTAAATGCTTCTAGCTGTGGTTTCTGTAGACTAGATTATGTAAAACTATATATAAGAGTATAATAATTCACCAAGTAATTGACAAAACCCTTTTCTGAAAATTAAGCTGTTCACAGAGCCGCTCTTGAATAATCAGTAGAAGTCATTTGGTTTGCCAATTTTAATGTTCTGCTCACCTAGGAACCCTGTTATAGCATTCTTCTGCCAGCTCTTGAAACTCCTGCAATAAAAAAGTAACATGAAGCAATCTAATGGGTGATGGGAATAATTTCTACAAGAGACAGGGGAACCTAACAGATCATGTTTTATGTAATTATATATGTACTACAGTATATCTCATTAAAAAAAAAAATTATAAGCATATAACATTTAGAGGATGAGAAATACACAAATATAAGCTTTATAAGTGACCACTAATAATCATCAACTTTAAATGTCCGTCTAATAAACTTTCATGTAGAGGAGCTGAGGGAGAAATACTCTGAAGTTCTGGGATTGGAATCCTCACAACAATCAACAGTCCATAATATATACACTACAAGGTGTGTGTTCTCTTATTTTCTTCTTCTATGTAAATTTTTTGAGAGGTCCTGCATAAGTAGTGATACATCACCAGAAAAGTGGTGAAAACGATGCAAGCAATAGTAATTTAGCTGACAATGATTTCAATATGCAAATAAGACATAAAAATTCATTAATTGTGATTTACATGTGTTCTAATAATGAGTTGATAATGTTAACTTTTAGTATGCGGCAACTACATTAAAGTTTCAAGCTTCTGATTATAGTTTTAGATCTCAGAAACCACCAAATGCAATTTTAGCACTACCAATACATCCAAGCTCTATATGGATAAACAAACATATAATGTTTTCCATACACAAACAAAAATTCTCAGTAATCTTTTTTTTTTTTTTTGGATAGGCAAGCAGAAAACTTTTATAAAGCAGAAAACTTTTATAAATGATAGAAAAAAGAGAACTACAAGAAGTTCATGATGAAGAACAAGAAGAAAAAAAGGAACAAACGGTACAAGAAAATTCTCAGTAATCTTACTTGTGATCAAGATGAGCTACAATTTCTCCACCAGGGAAAGCCAATTTTGTGGCCTCCAATGAAGCTTTAATTGATTCTTTCCAAGTCCCACCAATTTCTTTTGAATTTGTTTCTACTTTTGACAGGTTTGGGTCTTCCATTGGCAAGGAATATCCAGATAGTAGGTGGCCCACCCACACACCATCTTTCCTATAATTAAAAACAGTGAGACGGCTTATTGCTAGAGTAGACAAAACCTATTTCTCTATGCCAATTGTCAACACATTCATCCAAAAGGCATAATAACAGTTAGACTAAATGAGTTCTCAAATAACTAAGCCAAAAAAAAAAAAAGAAAAAAGAAAAAAAAGGGAAGAGTTCTCAGTAATAAAAATCATATTATGGTGCAAAATGATCAAACAAATTGATGCAAATATTACTGTACCATCAAAACAAGAGCCAACGAAGATAAAAGTTGCTGGATGACTATAACTTACAGAACTATGTCCATATGCCGAGGTGCATAATGTCCACCACCTATCCCGAGAAGAACTTTGTTCTTATCATTCTCCCTAGGACACCACAAAATTAAAAAAATTTTGATGTTATTGAAGTATCCTCAATGAAAGAAGAATTTTGTCAACTGAGAGCATAACATCACCATAAATCCTGTCATATTATCAATCTCTAAATAAGGAATGGGCAATTATAAGAAAATATGAACATGACAACAAGACAAAGTGAAGTTAGAGAAGCGTAATTTCCATTAAAGAGAACAAAGGCTCACCGCAAACATTAACCAAGCGAGCCATCACACTAATAAGAATGCATACAAAGTCACAAATGGAAAATCGTAAAACAGTACAGAAATAAAGGAAGGAATATGGGTATTAAACATGAAACTAGTCCACCATATAAAAGAGTGTAAACATTAAGCCCTTGTATCAAAAATTCCTTAAGAAATAGTGTAATGACAACTGCTACACTTATCACCATACCTGCCCCAGTTTCCCACAGCAGCCCCTCCTCCAAGTCCAAGTCCTTCCCAAATTAACTGCAAGCACCAATTCATCAAAATTTTAGTAAAAAGAAAAAACCGAAACAGTATTATATCACTTCTTATAGCCTATTACCGTAATGCAGAATGAACAGATTTAACATAAAATTGAGAAATACGTGGTTAGGAATAAGTAAGGCAGAAGTATAAGGAAATACATCTAATCATAAAATTTTAGTGCCTCATATTTGCAAAATTGGGTGGTTAAATTAACACATGAACTTTGATAATGACTAACAGTGATTAGAAATGCAAATCTCAGATAATAAAATAAGAGCCAAAACAAAGCAGGGAAATTATTGTTTATCAGTAGCTGATGCTTCACTCAACTAGAGCAATAACTTGAGCTGCATCCTGCCTTTTCCAGTACTCCTCTGTACTACCTATATCAACCACAAGAAATGAATAAAACATAAAATATGAGTTTCAAACATGAACTCAAAAAAACAAAACAAATTATATGTATTATGGGATTGGCAAAATCATAAAAATGTGCAGTACCATCAGACAACTAGCACTGATTAAAGATACAAATTTTATCTTCTAGGCCAATGAAACTATACCATCCCACTTCAAACATCCATACCAGATTTTTCTTAGATCATCAATATTCACTTTCAGAAAGGTCATTTGACAATAAAGTTTTAACAGAAGAAAGGCCAAGTACTAGGAAGGTAGTTTCCTTAAAACCAGTGAAAGGAACAAGAGACACCAAGAAATACACACCCAGGAGTCACCAAGTCTAATCATCTAGTCATTCATGAGAGATGAAAATTGAAGAGGATGCTAAACTAGATCTATTGTAGGTTGGTTGAGATAAAAGATGTGTGCTTTGGAAGGACAAGTGCATGCTGCCGATGGATATCTATCAAGTACATGGATATTATAAATAGTGGGATATAAGGTCAGTGATACATTATGAACCAAAAGATTGTCTGATGAAGAAAAGGAAAAAAAGAAAAAGAGAAGAGAGATGACGTTTTGAAAGACACATGGCAGAAAAGACAAAGCACAAAAAATAATAATAATAATAAGGAAAAGAAAAGAAAAGGGATAACGAATGTAATTGTGAAGAACTACTCAAACATTGATTAAGGGCAAGAATAGGGAAAGTTGGACTAAGAATAGCGTTGATCAAGTACAATGGAGACCAATGGACTATGCATGTAGGAGTTTTCAAATTCTCCTAAGAAGAAGAAGAAGAAGTTTGCCTTTCAAGCTTATTAAGTTTTCTTCGCTTATAACCATAACCAGGCTTTGCATTTAGAGCAAAACCCAGGAAAACAATTTTAACTGATCTATTACTTTGCAAAAAAATCGTGAACATGAAAATAACTTAAGAAAAGACACAATAGGAACAACAGTGAATTGAAATATACTGAGTTGTACAATAAAGCAAACATTTCTACTAGAAATAGAAAAAAACCGAGAGAGAGAGAGAGGAGACAAACCAATCTCAATGAACATAGTAGGCTTATTAGTGAGTGGTCCATGGTGAGTACCCTCCAAAGTAATCTACAGTTCAGTAACACACAAGTTTATTTTAGAAAGAGATCACTCAGAGTCACAGTGACAGACATAGAGAGAGCAGAATATTATAGCATAAATGGGAAAGAAGAGAAAGAGAAACCTCAAACTCAGGAACCAAATTATGAGAAAAAGCAATGTTCTTTAAGAGCCTGAGCCAAGGACCTATCCTGGGATTGGGTGGCGCCGCCCATCCAGGCTTCCCACCTTGTGGAGGAACATCACCTTCCTTCAAGTGAGGTACCCCTGCATCAGTTTCAGCATGATGTGATGTGATCCATTTAAAGAGAGAGTTAAAAATGCCCAGATCGTACTTTATGCACTTGAGATTTGTTTTTGTTCTTGATGTATACTTCCTGTTTACTCAGGTGACACCCTTCTTCTTCTTTTTAATATATCTTTATTACTTATCAAAAAATAAAAAAGAAAGCCCAGATGGGGGGATTAGTAGAGTACCAATGGGGTGAACGGTGAGGGCAGGGCGATTTGAAACGGCGGTGTGTTTGCTGAGGAAGATGATCTCATGGACAGACTCGCCGGTGAGCTGTTCCCAACGGAGGTCCAAGTTGTCCTCGTTCACTATGAAATTGTCATGTTGCAATAGCCTCACTCCTTCATTGGTGAAGCTCTTGATGTTCTCCTCCTCCTATCATATGCATATGTATATATTATAATGAATATGATTTGATTATATGACAAAACAAAGAAAGTAATAGAAATAGGAAGCTTAGCTAAGGTGTACCTGGAAGGAGGGGCCAGGGTGCCAGCCAGGCATGGCTAGAAGCGCTTTCGCTGGGTTTATGGATGCTGGGTCCGTAGTCGTCGCCACCACCAGTGTCACCATCTCTTTCTCTTTCTCTTTCTATCAAATTTGTGTAATTACAATTTACAAGATGCGCACAGTACAGAACACTAATCATCAATTTTTGGGCAAACGTATATATTTGAGGGGAAAAAAAAAAACTAACAGCCGCACGCAGTTTTGGTGTCTGCGTTCCCTTGTCTCATCTCCTTCTCCTATTTATGTGTGCGTTTCTTAAAAAAAAAAAAAGAATGATACAGAACAGTAATCATCAATTTTTTGGGCAAATGTATATATTTAAGGGAAAAAAAGAAAAAAAAGAATGATAAGATGATGATGATGCTGCCCAGGATCGAACTGGAGACCTTCAGTGTGTAAGACTGACGTGATAACCACTACACCACAGCATCAAGTTTGTTTCTTCACTCTACAAACAATATCTCTCATGCATATCAAACCTTAGTAATAAAGTGGTATTATTAATTTATTCCTTCCAAAACCAAAGCAAAAGGCAAAAGCAAAAGCAGAAAGATGTGTTTTTATGTGTTGTTTTTTGCTTTAGAAGAAGAAACAAAGAATTGATGTACTGCTCCTCCTACTCGGCTGTAATCCACAGGCTTCGTTTCATGGCATCCAAACCCCACCACCCCCTCCCCCTACCAAACTGTATAATTACCCTCTCTCATTCCCTAGTAGTTGTGAGTAGTATTTCTTTCAATTAACTATCTTTATTTCTCAACAACAGCAGCAGCAGCAGCAACAACAGTTGCAGCGAAGAGGGCAAGGACAATGACCACTGACTCTTCCTCTTCCTCTTCCTCTTCCTCTTCCTCACCCATCAAAGACGCTTTCACCAAATACACCCAATACCTCAACACCCTCGTACGTCTCTCTCTCTCTCTCTCTTCTTTACTACTGCTTTATTAATTTTTGTAAAACCCCTCATTGTCTAATGGACTGACATGCCCATTTCCAATGGGGGGTTTTCAACTTCAATTTTTGTTAATATTATAATGGATACTCACCTGCCCAACAATGGTTTCTCAGCTACACCTATATATAACTTCTAATATTTATTAACATTGCCTAATTTAGTCTAAGATTAAGACTGTTATAAGATGGGGGGAATAAAAGTTCAGACTTTTCATGTCATAGCATTGGGTTTGTTGGTAAAGTCTAGTGGCACTCATCACTGTACTTTCTTATCCCCCATTATAAGAAGACGGGGCATTGTCTTTGATTGAGGAAGGGAGAGGAATAATGAATAAGGTTAGGTCCACAGTTCCATACTTTCATATATTGTTCTTGAAGGGAGTAATGCACTTTGAAGTTTTGAAAGAAAATTAAGAAACTTGATTAATAGAGGAAGCACTATCTACAATTTACTAGTATTACTCGTTGGTATTGACTTTTGGGTGATTGAGTTGGTTGCAGAAACTTTTCACAGATTGTGGTTTTAGTGATTTGTCACTTACCTTCTACAAAAGTAGTAGATTTACGGAGGGGCTTGTACCTGGAATGGAATGCCTTGGCCAAGCAAAAATTATACTGAGTTGAATTCTGCTGGTTCATGGTCTGTAGACTGTAGAGTTAGTATTGGATACTGTTATGATTTGAGTTAAGGGCGGGTGTCAAAACTCAAAGGAATTTAACCTTTCCCTTCCGTCTTCTCTTATCTTACCAAAGCAGTAGGAATAAACATTGTTCCAGAGGCTACATGTATTAGAATTATGCCAAAGTGATGATTTTGCTAAGTTCATCACGCAGAATAGCAGCTGAACTCTGCCACTTACACCTCTAATCTGGGGAAATTGGGGTTTAGGTTTGATATAGAAAGGGCTAGAGACAATTACAGTTTGCTAGTGGAAATTATCCGGAATAAAATTAAGAGTTTAATTGACTTATAATTTGTTCACAGATCTGATTTAATATAATCTTTAGATTGATGAGAGAGAGAAAGATTAAAGGGGCAAGTCAGAGTAATGGAGAGATGGTAAGGAAATCATATGATACCCTGAGCTGTCAATTCTCAATAATCTATCTACCACAGACGGCCAGTTACCTTGGAGGTTTATTGGACCAAATAGTCTTACTGAATTGGGTAGGGGCCAAAAGACTAGTTTTGGGGGTACGATTGTGCATAATTCTTCTCTGACCAGCCCATTACTACAGCATCAGTTGAGCTGAACTATTCATTTTTTATAAGTATAGAATTTATCCAGCCAACTCTAATTTCTTATTGTTATACCACTCAAATAAAAAATGTGGCTGGAATTATGATGATGCAAGGATCCAACAGTTAATGGTCATTTTGTGGTCATTGTTTTGAATGTATGATGCAACCTTGATGCTAACCTGAAACTTACACATTTAGTTGTCAATATATATATATATATATATATATATGTATATTGTATGCCTAAAAATCAGAAAATTAAACATAATAAGGAGGCTTATGTGGCTGATATCATGAAGTTCTCCAACGGAGTTTTGTATTGGGATTTGAGTTTCATTAGAGCTATTCAAGATTGAGAATTGGAGTCTTTATCCATTTTCAAGGAAATAATATATGGAGTTATGTTGAGGGGAGTTGGGGAGGATAAGATTTGCTGGATGCCTGCTAAGAAAAGGGGTTTTGAGGTTAGTTCATATTACCAGGTTTTGATTGGAAGTGGTGATCAATCCTTCCCTTGGAAGTCTATCTAGAAGTCTAAGGTTCCGTCTAAAGTTGCTTTATTTGTTTGGATTGCAGCTTTGGGGAGGATTTTGACAATTGATAATTTAGGGCTGTTGAAAATTTGGATTTTAGATTGGTGTTTTATGTGAAAAAGCAACGGAGAATTAGTAAATCACCTCCTTATCCATTGTTCTATTGCTATGGAATTGTGGGCTATGGTTTTCTCCTTGTTTGGTATTCATTGGGTTATGCCAAAGACGGTGGTTGACCTTTTAGCTTGTTGGCAAGGGAATTTTGGGCAACATTGGAATGGTGTTATATGGATGTGGTGCATTTGGCGGAAAAGAAGAACCGGAGTTTTGAGGATTTTGAAAGGACAATTCTTGATCTTAAAATGTTCTGCTTCAAAACCTTATTGGATTGGTTGGTTGTAATGGGTAGTTATTCTATTTTTTTTTCTTTGATGGATGCTTGTAATTTGTGTGTTTGATTGTTTCTTGTCCCTAGTGTATACTTCTTGTATACTTGGGTGACTTTTTTTTTGATATTCTAATAAAATTTTCTCATTACTTATCAAATATATATATATATATATATAGATATAGGGTTCAGCTTTGATCATCACAAAAGCAACTGTTAAAGATTTCAAAATTGAGGTTTGATGGCATCTTCCCCATGTTTGGTGACAAAAGACAAATTAGATTTTTCCATGTGTTGTTTTGGTGGCTTTAAGATTAGGAGAATTTGGACATCTTGGGTTTAAAACTTGGAAGAAGAGTTAAGGTTCAGAAGAGAAAATATTTGATTCATGGTTGAAAAGAGAAGGAAAAGAAACATGATAGAACATTTTTAAAGATCCATAAACTATATAAGACTTATTAATAAAAGAAAACCCATGGCCCATAACTATGGTCTATTCCCAACAATTGTAGAATTACTAAAATACCCTTGACTCTAGAATAACCAAATAAAATATTATTAAAAAAAAAAAACTACCATGGAAAGGCTTCCAAAAAGGATATTCTTTCTCTAACCGTGCTATGGTTGCATCATCATTTGGGATTGTCTAGAAGATTCACTTATTTCAGCTATTAGCTAAAGATGTTGGGGCTTTCCATTTGTAATACTTATTGGTCATGCATCATCTACTTTACTTTTCTGTCAATATTACTTGAAATCTTTATTTGTTGATCCAATTTATGCAGTCTTATCCTTGATGGTCCACCACACATTGTGTGCCAAATATGTGGGTTGTCAATTTTTGTGTAAACAGCATGAGGAAGTGAACAATGTGGGAGTTGTAGGGTAAACATCGTATGGTAGATCATTGTTGTCAAGCACTTATCCTAACTTTTAGCTGCTTGATTAGGCACTGTGCTTAATAACTGTTTGAGTGGATGTGGATATTGCATGAAGTTGTATATGTGCATCGGGTGTACTAGGCTTGTGCCTCTTCTAGCAATTTTTAGCGAAATTAAAAAATAAAAAATTGTGAGAAGCTGGATCACTCTACAAGATGTGGATACATAAACACTTCTTCTAGATTATTGGATAATAAAAATTACTGCCATTTGATGCTTGCTACAATTTATTGGCACTGCTCATTATATTAACTATTAATTAAATCATATTGTTTTTGTAGAATGAGAAACGTGAAAGAGTTGTGAAAGCAAGTCGTGATATCACCATCAACAGCAAAAAGGTCATATTTCAGGTGCATAGGTATGAGTTCATTTTTCTTTCTTTCTTTTTTCTGTGGTTTTTTTTTTTTTTTTTTGGTTGGGGGGAGGGGGTTCAAATTCCAAGTGAGACATCTTGCCTCTTTAGTGTTGCATGCTTTAATTTGTTTCCGATATGCCTTCCTTCTTTCTGATTACTTGCATATATGTCTTTTCCTAGTAACAACAAATGGTTGTATCGCTTAGCCCAGGAGAAAGAAGGGATCTGTTGTTTCACTTCTTACTATCTTTCTGGGTTTGGTTTGTTCTTATAGTTTGTTCCTTTTAGCATCCACAGTAGTGGAGCTAAAAATTTAGCTATTTGGCACTACAAAAGTTACTTTATTTATTTTACCTACTCATATGCTGCAGCAGTGGATCTATTTTAGCTTTCAACACAATAAAATAATATAAACATTATAATAAAATAATATATTTACTATAATAAAATAATACATCTCACTACAAAAAAAACACCACAAACCGATCCACAACCACTACCAACCAAGAGCAACCGCCCACAAGTACAACCACCCAACAACAACAACTAGCAAGCTAAGAACAACCACCCACAACTATTGCCAAAAATCAAAATTAGCCAAAAACCACCACACAAATCACCAATAACATAGCCACGCCACCACTGACCCACGAAACTCAACCACCATGAAACCCGGCCAAACCCCCATCACGAAACCTAGAGAAACCCACGAAATCTAGGCTTGTCGATGTTGGGTGGCGGTGAGTTGGAGGACTAGGCTTGACTTATCAAAAAAGAGATGGAGGACTAGGCTTGTCGGCGTTGGGTGAGCGGTGAGATGGAGGACTGGGCGAGATGGGTCGGCAGCGTGGGACAGCGATGTGGGTGATGAAGATGAAGATCGGTGATGAAGATGAAGATCCAGAACAGATCGACGAGCAAGCACTCCGATCCACGGAAAGCCACTTCGATCCATGAGGCCGGAGCACAACCACGGCCCAGTGGCAGAGTGGAGGTGAGGGAAGAAGAGCACCAACCGTTTCGGCACTAAGACCACCCATGAACCATTTCGGCACTGAACCCAACCACGAACCCAAATGTTGCTGAGCTTAGTCTCACCGTTTTGGCACCGAGATCCTCACTGAAATCATCAATACTGTCCATCTATGATCTCTCCATGGAGGAAAAAAAAAAAAAAAAGGAGAAGAGCTAAAGTGTTTTTGGGATACAGTACAGATGAGAGTAAATATTATTTAATTGAAAAGATAAATAAAATATTATTATTTTGGTATAACTTTGTGCTACAATGCACATCTATCTTTAGATGTGCACTATAGCTCAAAAGCTAAAAAGTTTAGATTTGCCTCCACTGCTGCAGCTCCAATTTTTAAGTTTGTGGTGCTAAAAATAGCTTTTTAGCTTTTTAGCACCACTGTTGCAAGTGCTCTTACAACTTTTAGTAGTTATATTCCTGATCTAAGTGATGTGGCAATTTATCCTTACATTAGGTCTTCACTTATCTTGTTGGCATTCACTAACATGTTCGTGTTATAATTTCATATTAAACAGAATCAGTAAACACAACAGAGAAGAAGTTTTGGAGAAGGCAGAAAAGGACTTGAAAGCTGTGACAGATCAGTATATTTCTCGACTTGTGAAAGAACTGCATGGGACTGATTTCTGGAAGCTAAGACGAGCATACTCACCTGGGGTAGCCTCTTTGTGTCCTAACCTATGAAGGCCTGAAATATATAACTAAGTTGAATCATTTATGCGTGGCTGGTTGCAGGTACAAGAGTACATTGAAGCTGCAACATTCTGTAGCTTTTGCAAAAGTGGGAATCTTTTGACTCTTGATGAGATAAATGCAACTTTGTTATCTCTTAGTGATCCATCTCTTGAGCCTTTGCAAATTAATGTCCTCGACTATCTCTTGGGGGTAATGGCCTCAGTTTTATGCTATTTTAACTATTTGTTTTTCTGGAAATGAGAAACTGATGATGGTTCTATGTCTGAGTGGGACATCAATGGTGCAATGAGACATATGTAAAGATCCACGATGATGTATTCTTTGAAGATGTAGTTAATTCCTTGTGATAATTAAAGTTGTCAAATTGATCTATTTGACTTCTAAATAATTAGAAATAAAATTGAAAAAAAGAGAGCTAACAGTTAAAAGATTGCCCACTTTTTCTTTTTTCCTTTTTTGAGAATGAAATGCTCATTGTTCTTGTACAGCTTGCAGACTTGACTGGAGAGCTGATGCGGTTGGCAATTGGCCGAATATCAGAAGGTGAACTTGAATTTGCTGAGAAGATATGCAGGTTTGTACGTGATATCTACAGGGAGCTGACTCTTCTTGTGCCAAACATGGATGATAGTTATGATATGAAGACAAAGATGGATACAATGCTCCAAAGTGTGATGAAAATAGAGAACGGTAAATTTTTAACAAATTTCTTGCCTAAAGTTGTAAGCATGACCGATTATATTTCATATATATGTTCATATTCATCCTCTAGAGAATTAATAATGGATGTGACTTAGTAAATAAAAACAAATAGTTAAAGTTTTAAGACACGAATCTTCATAATGATGATATGGATTTAGAACAGGGTTCTTGACGGATTGGAAGTTATGAAAAAAAGTTATCAATTGGGAGTATACTTATGAATTCTGTTTTTAGACATGATCACCATATATATATATGCATCATTGCTCCTGGGCAGTGTGCTTCTGTGTGTGGATGCATCAGCAATTGTTAGGCTGATTAAAAAAGGAGGAGAGGGGTGGAGGGGGGTGGCAATCACATTGCCCAAGGCTACTGCTTCTGTGGGGTTTGGGTGAGGTGCACTGCCTATGAATAAGCTTTGAACAAAAAGGGAGCTTTGATTGTGTTTGTAGCTCCCAATGGTTGGGACAGGTTTCTTAAGTTTATGCCCATGTATGCCATCTACACATTGCTTTCCTTAAAGTTTCTTACAGTGAAGAATGGGTGATGGTTATGTAGCATGTATGATAAATTACCATGATTTTGTCCCCAAAAAAAAAAAAAAAAAATCAGAATTTATGGGATTGGACATGTGACTTTAGAACATTGGCAAGAAATCAACAATGTTGATTGTGTGGCTTTGTTTTGACTTTTGAGCCCGTCTCTACTTTTTACTATTATTTGTAAACTTGAATTTTTTTTAAATGGAAATGTTCTAAACGGTGAACGACTCAACTGTAGGATCTTTTTTGCTTATTAAAAAACTTATAATATCAGCTTTAATCTTGCTTGCAAATGGTTAATTGTATAAGATTTTGTCTGAATCATACAAAATTCCACTTTACTGGTTTTCGTGTTTAACTTGTGTTGTTTTTGTAGCATGCTTTAGTGTTCATGTGAGAGGATCAGAGTACATTCCACTACTTGGATCCAGTGATCCAAGTTCCTTCTTATTGGGGGTGCCTGATATTGAACTATGAAGTAATTTCAGCTTCTCCTTGTCTCTTTCTCTGTATTATTTTTTGGGTGCATGATATTTTCACTTAATTTTTCCTTTCTATTGTAGTTTTCCCTGTCTAAAGAGGAAAAGATTTTCTTCAACCAGAAATTGATCAAGGAACCTGACTACATGTCCATATGCCCGCTGATTTCATCAATTCTCCCTTTTTTAGTTACAATACAAGAGGAGGAAAAGGCTTTGCTTTATTGCTTGAACTAATGAGTTCCTTGGCTTTGCTCAGTAGAGATAATTGTCTTACTTTTCTCTCATGAATAAATGGCAGATTTGGAGAAATTTAATTTGCCATTACCCTTTCATATGCAGTACTAATGTGCCTTGTGTTGTTACACCATTTGTTCGGAAGGAATGGGAGAGGAGGAAAAGGGAGGGGATTGGATTGACAAATTGTTAGGTAGAAAAAGAGTAGGGAGAGGGGGTGGTCTAATGGGAATCCAATGAACCTTTAGTTCTAATGGTACTTTTTAGTTTTTACTCCTGTAATAAGGGGATTAAGGATAATTTTGTGGATTCATGACTTACAAGAGTCATGTTAACTTAAACTTAGTATGGTTGTGTAAAATTCTAATTTTATTTTCATTATTTAAACTATTACTTAAGGTCTAAAGGTAAAATAACAAGGCTGTGTTTGGAAACTTGAATTTGCATGTATTTGGATTTGGATTTAGATTTTAAATCAATAGAATTTTTTTTTCTTGATAATAAGAAATCAATACATTTGAAATGCCTTTATTTCAAATTCAATGATTTTAAATATTATTTCAAAACCACGGATTTTAAAGGTTTAAAATCTTTGGTGGATTTTGTCAAATCCAAATATTTGATCTTTTAAAATTATCTAAACAATATAAAATGGTTTTAATCACTCAAATCCAATCCATATATCCAAATACATGCAACAAATTCATTTTTTCGATCATTTATCTTTTCTTCTATTTTAATCAACGTGAAAGAAAGGTGGACTTCTTCCTTCACTCACCTTTCTTCTTTTCCTCTCCATCCCTCCTATCAAACATAATTTCAAATTGTTATTATAGTAACTTTGGTATCTATATGAAATAACAAATAATTTTACCAAATGTTATATATTTTTTAGGTCGCACCCCCCTCCCCTTTAATCAATTATATATTGGCTTATATGGTTTAGGGCCTATTTGATAACGTTGTTCTAGTAACGTTGTTTGTATTTTTTAAAAATATGTGTGGGTGAAAAAGTGTGTGGAAATATGTATAATGTTGTTTAAAAACTGAAAAATGTTGCTCAAAATTGCATACCAAACAACTCCTAAACCACCGACTGTGTTTGTAGGTAAGAAAAGGGGCCTTGTGATATAGAATGGAACAGCTGGGATATTAAGAAAATAGGAAATAAAATTGAATAATGCTATTCAAAATTTCAAATAGCCGTTTATCTTTTTTGTGGTGCTGGCATTTGCATCTTATTTGGCAGAAGGTGGATCTGTGTCTCACTCACCTCATTAACCATGTCCCTGCTGAAACCTGCAACTGTACACGGACGGAGGCTTATTGACCAGGGGGGCAATGGCCCCCCTAAATTTCTTTAAAAAAAAATATATATATATATATGCATTAATTTTAGCAATTTTGTTCTATAGAATTACATTTTACATTCTTAATAATATCATTGATTCTTTTTAGAGTAACGTTACAATTACGAACTTATTTACAACATTTTTATAAACTGTTGAGGTACAAATTCTTATTGGTTCGCATCTGAACCGATCACTTACATCACTTTTTTACTTATCAATAATTACTCACTATAGCAGTAATATACCTCTAGCACTTTTCTCATTTTAAAGGCCATTAAAAAAAATTTTAGATCTAAAACCTAAAACATAAAACAACATACACTAGCCCAAAAACATTTGTGCAACAACAAAAATCACCAATAGCAAAGCTAAAAAAAATCAAGTCCAATTAACCAATTTTACTCAAATAAACAACTAGCCCTTTATAAAGTTTTAAACAGAATAATTGTCTTTAACTGGCAGATGCACACATCAAAAAAAAAAAAAAAAAGCCTCAGCACCTAAGAAGCCGCCGAACTAGAGATCAGAGTCGCCACCCTTAATTCAATTTCCTGACTCCATATGGTATGGTGACCGTACCATACACAAGGCTATTAGACTAAATCCTTAACCAAGAATAATTCATCTGTTTTCTTTGCATGCGACACCTAACCATATTACATAGGTTAGGTGCCATATCCTACATGTATTAGGCTTCTCAATTTTCATGAACAGGGAAAATGGGTAATGCATCACTCTTTTGTTGTGCTATTTCAGATTGTTAGAGCATTCACACCCCAAAATGCCATCATATTCTACTTTACCATCCCAAAAAATTACTTTATCAATTATACAATACCATTTTACAATACTCCAGCATCCCAACTTTTTTTTTTACAATACAACACATTAAAATAATATTTCTACACAATAAAATAATATTTCCTAAAATCACCATCATCTACGGTACAACACATTAGTTACAGTGCATTTAATAAAAAGTAGGAGGGAGAGAATTAAATAATAATATGAGAGTTTACCATTTAGCTACAATGCAATTCTACATGTAAAATTACACTGTAGCAGTATTGCAAATTTTTTTGCAGTACTTGGCTTTTACAATTTCTGATGGAGTGGAGATTTTGGGCTTAAATGCTTACATTTGGCATTTGGCATTTGGAGTGTGAATGCTCTTAGTGTAGTAGGTGTGTAGTTGGTAAGTTTTGGAGTGTGCTACTCGAAGATTGTTCGTTGTAACCTAAGAAGTACGGATATGGACATGACATGAAACGGGACACTACAATGCAGTTTTTGAAAAATAAGAACACATCACGATAAAGATACAACAATTGAATTAAATAATATGTACATATATAGGATATGACATGACATGAAATGAGACACTACAATGTAATCAGGGACGGACCCAAGTAGGGGCTCAGGCTCCCTTGGGTCCAAAATTTTTTTTAGTTATTTTATATTTCATTTTTGTAGTTAAGCCCCCTTCTCCCCAATCAGTCTAGCTAATCTAACCCAAATAGCAACTATCCAACTCAAAAACTTAACAAAAACAATAAAAATATTTACAATGGTAATTTTTTAGCAAAAACACTATTTTACCACCAAATAACAAAAAAAAAAAAAAAAAAAAAATTGGTATTATTGGAGAAATTAAAGTTAAATTTTTTGTAACTACAATAAACTGGTATAAATATCAGTTGACTATAGCAAGTTGTTAAAAATTAAATAAAATATTCTATTAAGATTATGTATCTTCCTTAAAAAAAAAATAAAAATAAAAATAAAATAAAAAAACTCAAATTCTCTCATTTCCTTATTATTTTAGTGAGTTTTTTAATTTATTTTAAATGAAGTGATACAAAAAAATAGAACATTTGATATTGAGTGTATTATAAAATGAAGTGATAAAATAGATAAAGTAATTTGTTGAGGTACTAAAAGCTAAAATTTTTAGCACCACCGTTATAAATGCTTTAACTTCAAAAAAAAAAAAAAAATTCTAACCAGCCTAGCATTAAAAAAAACTTTATTTTGTTTTTGTTTTTGTCTTTGTTGGTAGATGATTGTATCTTAATGTATTTAGAAACAAAGATTTAATACTATATGGATATCTATTTAGAGTTTATTTATTTATTTATTTATTATTATTATTATTATTTTACTCCAATCCTCGCTAACTTAAAATCCTGGGCCCGTTTCCGAATGTAATTTTTGAAAAATAAGGTTACATCACAATGGAGATACAACAATTGAATTAATTAATATGTACATAGGTATATTTTGCGTTTATTTTAAGTTTTCAAAATAAATAACAGTTATCAAAATCTTTATAACCATATCTAAAACTTAAAAAAAAAAAAAAAAATTAACATTTTAAATAAAAAAAATTAAAAATTTTTTCCTCCTAATATACTGAGACTCTGAGAGCACACATGCAGAAATATCTCACATATTTGTGTTTATGCAGAGGATTTGGGAGTGTCTGCATTTCCAAAGTTGTAATGATAATACCTTGAATTGAACAAGGGCATGCCCTTGTTCAATTCAAGGTATTATCATTTTTTAGCTATAAAAGAAAAAAGGAAAAAGAGGTTAGGTGCCGTGTTCATTAGACTTGTTCCATGCTGAAGAAAATAAAAGAGAAATTTAAAGCATATGGGACCATTTTGCTCTGAAGATCAATATCTACTTCAATAGTTTTAGGTTTTGTTTAAGAATAAATGATAAAAAGCTTTGGATCGAGGAGAATATTTATGTCATATAAATATTTTTTTTCATTCATATCTACTCGTTTTGGACACAAGCAATGTTTGTCTGCAACAATGTATGACGTTAATATATATAGTTGGACATGTGCATATTGAAGCGGTCATAAATCAGAGATATAAAATCTTTTTGTGAATCACAGAGTACAAATACAGTTGTCACTTTGTTTACCACATTATAAACCAAACAACAATTGTCTATTGCCCCACAGCACAAACAAAGACCCTTCTTCAATAATGGCATTAAGACTGGGCCTACTGCCACACCCAATATATTCCATTGTTCATTAGGTTTTACTACTATACTTTAGCGATGGAGTTTTTATGAATATATAGGGAAAACTATTTTCTATTTGGCATGGAATTGGAAATAATGTATCTACAATACTACAACTACACGGTTTGTAAAATGGGGTTATTGAATTAACACTATATATGACATAGATACGAGTTAGATATTTCAGGATATTATATTGGACATTAATTATTTGGTTGATGACTAGTATGTTGTTTTTTTGATAAGGACTAATATGTTGTTAGCCTTGGTGATGAGATGAGACAGTGTGCAATTAATATTCGGAACCCCCCCATGACAACCTAAAATTAATTGCTCACGATCGAACAGCTTGCTCTCATGTTCATGTGCCCTGCTTCTTCTTCTTCTTGGAGATTAATCTGTACTCTCTCTCTCTATATACACATGTCAATGGATTTACGTACATTGAATCTTGTTGGCCTCCAAATAAGATACTTGTTCTTTTACTCTATTTATAATAATAATAATAATAACAATAAAAGGTGTTTTTGGTTTATCCATGTCAATATGATTTTGGGTACGTCATATATATAATACCTGTGAATGTGATTGAATCATATAAATATAATAATCACCCGTACTAATTGAGCATCTCAGAAGCTCAAGTATTGATCGAGTGGATTATGATTCATATATATAGATCAATGATTATAGAGAAAAAATTATTGAATACTTCGGGAGTACTATAAATAATTACTTGTCATAGAGTACATTATCATAGGAGTCCAAATCTTCTATCCCACTTTTCCTGTTCCACTCTATACTCCACCAATAAAAACTTGACACATATTCACATAATTAATTAAATAATACCATTAATTAATAATGGTAATATTAATAAGTTAATATGGTAGTATTTAATTAATTAGATGACATGTGGCAAGTTTTTATTGGACATTAATTAGGTCCCGTACATACAACATTACCAAACGGACCCTAAATTTTCTTTCGAACAACATTGGACATTAATTATTGCATGGAAATAGAAAGGACATTTAACTGTACGTGAAAGGCCCACTCCCTGATATGTGTACAAATCTTCTATCTCACTTTTCATGTTTCACTCTATATTCCATCAATAAAAACTTGCTACATGTTCACATAATTAATTAAATACTACCATTAATTAATAATGGTAGTATTTAATTAATTAGATGACATATAGTAAGTTTTTATTGGACATTAATTAAGTCTCGTATATACAACATTACCAAATGGACCCCAAAATTTTCCTTCGAACAACATTGGACATTAATTATTGCATGGAAATAGAAAGGACATTTACTGTACGTGAAAGGTCCACTCCCTGGTATGTGCACAAATGATGGTATTGGAAATATAATCAACACCCTAGCTAGCTTTGTATAGTACGTTGTATATACGGGACCTGAGTGCATGCATGCGCTCGCTCATACGTATTCAATATATAATAATGTAGGTCTTGCATTGCAAGTAGGATTTGATACATTATTGAAGCCCCGCTATCTCACTTTTTCTGTTCCATTCTATATTCTATAAATAAAAACTTACCACATGTTCACCTAATTAATTAAATACTATCATTATTGACTTATAAATACTACTATTATTAATTAATAGTAGTATTTAATTAATTAGGTGAATATGTGACAAATTTTTATTGGTGGAGTATAGAGTGAAGCAGGAAAAGTGAGACAGAAGATTTGGACTCTTTTAATAATGTTGTTTGTATTTTTTGAAAATACGTGTAAGTAAACAAATGTGTGAAAATTAGTGTAATGTTGTTGCAAAAATCCATGTATGTCATTTTCACAAAACTTCGTCCACTAGCATTTCACAAATTTTGATGATTTTCATCTTTTTGGTTATGTATATTATATTGCAATGAATAAATTAATATGTACTTGGTTTTCAAAACGAATAATAATGATCAAAGTTGACTAATCAAGATCGATATCTGAATAGGAGGAATAATTCATGATAAGAACAGGAATATTGGTCTCTTAATTAAAAAGCCTTGCAGTAATGATCACTTCTATCTTCTTCTCTCTTTTTGGTTTGATGATGGTGCTCAACCACTACAATTTGGGTCTGTCCTAGGGATGGTAATAACAACCCGACCCACGGGTACTTGGTCCGATCCGATCCTAATGGGTCAAGTTTTACCTAACCCGCTAAAGAATAGGGTCGGGTATGGGTTAAAAAAAAAAACTCGAAGCGGGTTCGAGTTTTATCAAAACCCGGCCCAAACTTGGACCCAACCCAGTTAGCCTAAATGTAAAATTACCAAAAAACCTACCTATATATATATATATCTCACAACCCAACCCTAAAACTCATTTCTCTCTCAACTTAGCTACCTCTCTCACCTCACCCTCACTGACTCTCACTCTCACTCTCATCTCATCCACCCCTCACGGTCTCACCCAGTCATCCTCACCCTCACTCTCATTCACTCACCGACCCACCCTCACCCTCGTAAAGCACGAATCTCGTGGTGGTTGCCGTTTTTCACGGAGGAGCACGGGATTGTTAGATCGGAGGATGGGATTGTTAGATCGGAAAGAGATGTGGTCGTGTTGTTAGATTGGAGCATGGGGTTGTTAGATTGGAGAGAGATGTGATAATCGGAGGAGTTCTTGGTCGTGTTGAGGTCAAGCGAAGCCCAGGGGTGGGATTGAAGACTGAAACCACCGCCGATGGAGCTTTAGTGGTCTGAGTTCATCATTTTTTTTTTGGTTCATATTTTTTTTTCGGGTTCATTTCCTCTCTCAATAGTTTTTGTTTTTGGGTATTTATTTGAGGATTCAATATGTATAGAATGTAATGCATGTGTATATTTTTTGTTGGTTTAGTTGACTATAGTGCTTGAGATAACTTCAAAGAATGTGAATCAGAGTTGATGTTTGTGTTAATGTAACCATAAATGGAGTTTTGTTTCTTCTATTTTTTGTGTTTATTTATTATTTATTTTCTATCTAAGAATCTCATTTCAGCAAGACTGATAACACAATGTTGATTGATTTGTGTTGCTGTTTGTGTTTGGGCTTTTTTTTTTTTTTTTTTTTTTTTTTTTTTTTTTAAAATAAAATTGGGTCGGATTGGTCTACAGATTAGACCCAGAAGTGGCTGGATGGGGCCTGCGGAGACCCGACAGGGCAGGTTTGCGGCTAAAAACAAAACTCATTTATTAAACAGGCTGGGTCCCGGTAACTGGGGAAGGCCCGCGGGTCGGGTCCGAGCATCAAAAAACCCGGTCTGAACCCGACCTGTTGCCATTCCTAGACTCTATCCTTATTGTTTTTGAGAATCAAGGAGCTAGCTAGGGGTTTCTCGACCAGAGTATAAAGCGATAAATAATGTCAAAATCCATATGACTTGACCTGATTTTTGTACTAAGGCCCCATTTGTAGGACTGTTTTTAAATGTGTGCTTCCAAGGTTTAATCCCTAACTATTGAATTATAAAAAAGAAAAAGAAAAAATAGGTTTATATATATATTTTTATAGATAGTCCATGAGAAAAATTTTAAATACAGTTGTATAAATATTATATCTTAGTTTCCTCAATTAAATTTAATCATGTGGTTTATTAGCAAATGCAACACAACCATATCACTTATTGCAATGTACTCTCTTGTGTATAGATTTTTTTTTATTTTTTATTTTATGAATACTTTCTTGTGTATAGTTACAATTCTAAGATCACATAGTTGAATTTAATTGAATTACATAAGTACAATATCAAAAATAATAAACACTTAAATATTGCCCATGGTCAATAAAATTCATTCATTCGTCACACAAGTTCAACCTACGTAAAAATTCATTTAGCCAAAGAAAAATTGTCAACCTTTTATAGAAGATACGCATTCTCAGTTGAATGGGATTCCAAATATATTATTGAGATATGATTTTGGGTTGTTTAGCTATACCTCTAGATTTGCCCTTCCTTACTAAGTTTTTTCACCTTTTTTTTTTTTTTTTTTTAAGTTTGTGATTTCTAATAATTATCTAATTCATATGATATATGTATTATGTTTCTCATAACATGTGGGTCTCACCCAATTATATAATTCACATGTTATGAGTGAAATTATGTATATATCAGTAAATGCACAAAATATCTTCTTTGTGAACCTTTAACTATAACATTGTTGAAGCTAAAAAGCTATGATTACAAAATTGCTGCTCAAATATTTGAAATCCCAAAAAGTAAATAGCTGAAGCCTTTTCTTTTTGTTTTAATTTGCTAAAGCAATAAAAAATGTTAGCATATGAAACTTGTAGGGATAAAGGGTCCAAAAGCATATGTGGGGCCTTATCCGAGGACACCTTACGGTTCGAGGACAGATAAACAATAATGAATATGTAAGACTCAAGACTCCATGAGCGAGCTACGAGTGAGAATGCTAGGGAAGGTAAGCCGAAGAGGAGTATTTCCTCAGCTAAGCGAAGCAGAAGTCAGAAAGAGTGTCCTGTCATCCAGGGTGACATTTTGGAAAATTCTATTGATAAAGATATACATTATGAATGTACAGGACAACTGAGAGGTGGGAAATATATAAGGGAAAGCTGCTACCACCTCATTGAATGCTTTGCAATTAACCCTTTGGCTGCATTAATGAGGAAATGATACTTGAACAGTAATTTTCAGCTTTGCAACTACTTTCCAGAGACTTCAGGAAAGGTCTGCTTGACGGAGGAGCTGGTGAAGGTCTGCAGGGATTACTGCAAGGAAGTGTGGACGAAGGCACTTAACCTGGTAGGAGTCCCTGTTGCTTCGGAGTGGAGGAAGGCTGAGAATATCTTCTACCCTCTAGACATCCGCGAAGCTCCAGCAACACTTCCTCCTTTTGTTGCCCCTGCTCCAATCTCATCTGAGCAGCCCTCTATCTCCAAGGTCTCCCTTCCTCCTCCTGAGGTCTCCAAAGAACCTGGCAAGGCTGGTGACCAAGGCCAGGGAATGGAGGTGGCTAAAGGTAAGGGGGTCAAGCCCTTACCTAAGGCCAAGGGCCCAAAGGTTGCTCTTAAGCCCAAGGATGCTGCTCTTAAGGTCAAAGATGTTGCTCCCAAGGAAAAGGAGGCTAATCCCACATCCAAGGGAGTTGATCCTAAGGCCACTGACCCCCTTCCTACCGAGGCTTAGCTTAGGATTTTACTTTTCTTCTTTTTTTTTTTTTTTTTTTTTTTTTTTTTTTTTTTTTTGTACTTTTCCTTTTGTTGTGGCAGTTTGCCATTGTTCATAATGTATCTTTCTTTTGTTCAATAAAAATACATTAACTTTTGCTTTATGAACCTTTATTTTTCTTGCAATATTTATCTCTAGTTGGCTGTAGTCATTGTTTTGCCCTTTGCTAAGACTTTAAATTGATAATGCTTCTAAAGGTGAACACTCATACTTCAACAAAAGCTAACAGTGATGAATTGTTGTGAACTCAAATAAATTAAACCTAGGTAAACAGTGAGAAAGATGACCATGTGTTGGTACTGAAAACTGTGTAATCAATAGGAAGGTCTAAGTCCTTAGAGACAAACAAAACTATATATGATTGGTACACCCTTCCTTAGGCTCAATGCTTATAAGGCAAGGGTGGGAGGCATCTCTCCCCAATGTGGGATTGAACAAATCCATGAGGGTGGCATCGGCTCTTGGCCCATTCCCAAAGCGGACAATACCTGATTGGGGAAATATTTGTTCCTCCCACAACACTGTTCAGGTCACTCCCTCGTCAATGCAGCTGATAAAGTTGTTGCCTACCATTTAATGCGGAGGCAACAGGCTACTCCCAATTGGAAACTTCCCCTACTTCCACTGATTCTCTCTTTTCAAATCATTCTTCCCACCTGGATCACCTTAGAGCCCTTCGTCTCTTCCCTTTCTCTCCTCGGGCGAATTTCCTCTTCAGGCACATGATACCCCTATACTCATCAGTCTTCCCCTTGTTGTTGTTGTTAAGAGAATAGAATTATTTTATACCATTTTTTAAATACTCCAAAAGACACTCACACGTAAATCATAACTAGCTTGTAACCCCATGCATATACATGAATACACTTAAAAATATACAATAAAATGTATAATATAGTTCCTATATATAATTTAAATACTATCAATAGTCATTTTTATATATTTTTTTAACTCTTTAAAATTTTTTGTAAGGATATTATTAGGTGAAAAATGTAAATTGTCCATTTTAAAAAAAAATTATTGTGAAGCACTTTTTTTTTTCGATTTATTTATTCTAGACTCATTGGTAACTCACTTGGATGAATATGTATGATGTAGTCTTACATTTGATTCTAAAATTAAGAAATAAAAATCTTTAAAAATAAATAATTTAGGATACATGGCGCAAAATTGAAACTCTAATTTGGAATTCTAATTTGAGTTTCTCTTAGATTCACCTATTATTATTACTAGTTTGTAATCCCATGTATATGCATGGATACACTTAAAAGTATACAATAAGATACATAATATAATTCTTATATATATATATATAATTTAAATACTATTGATAGTCATTTTTATATTTTGTACTCTTTAAAAAAATTTGTAAGGATATTATTATTTATAAAATGTAAATTGTCCATTTTTTTTAAAATTATTGTGAAACACTTTTTTTTTTTACGATTTATTTATTCTAGACTCATTGGTTTTTGTACTTAATAACTCACTTGGATGAAGATTTATGATGTGGTCCCATTTTTTATTCTAAAATTAAGAAATAAAAATATTTAAGAATAAATAATTTAGGACACATGGCGCAAAATTGGAACTCTAATTTAAAATTCTAATTTGAGTTTCTCTCAGCTTCATCTATTATTATTATTATTATATATATATATATATATAGATTATTATTATTATTATTATTATTATTATTATTATAGACAACTTTAAAAAACATAAAATTTTAATTAAGGTTAAATATTTCAAATATATAAGTTTAATTTTAGGTCACATTAATTTAATTTATTACTTAAAATATAATACAAATCTTTTGTCTTTTTTATTTTCTTTTTTGTTTTTTTGTGGGGGTGGGGGTTGTATTTTCCAAGAATATCCTCATTAGCTAGATAGCCATAAAGACTAAATTATAACTAAAATAAGTAGTTAAAATGTGGTAACTTAAAAAATGACAAGTTTTCCGGTTTTTGCACTTTATTTTCTTAAAATAACGTTATGTCTAAGGTTTAGAGTTTTAACATTTTATGATTTTTATACTTTTATATAAAAAGATTATCTCTGAAGTCTAGACATGTCAAGGTCTAGATTTTTATGACTTAAAAAATGTTAAAATGTTGTTGTTGTTGTTGTTATTCTTATTGTAAATTTATAAATGATTAATTTATCAAAATTTTGGGGAGCAACCTTTCCAACTAGATTTTCCTTTGGGGGAGTGAGGGGGTTGGTGTCGGTGGTTTGCTTTACTGCTTATTTATATATATATATATATATATAAACACATAGTAGAGTATACAATATATATCCACCACAAAACTCCCACCCTTAATTCTCATATTAGTTCTCTGATCACTACCATGCGTACACAACAACCATCTATTCCTCCTCCTCTTCCCAAATACTTGAAAGAAGATGAAGTGACCCAAGAATGCAGAAACTTCATATCCTCCTTACCCACAGAGAAAGGCTGGGTTGCAAATGACCTCCATCAGTACCAAGGTTGTTGGATCATAACTAGGTACATGCAAGGTGTTCTATCATTGCAAAGACACTTCCAAGCTCATGACACTGATATCATCCTTGTTACCACTCCCAAAGCGGGCACCACTTGGTTGAAAGCCCTCTTGTTTTCCTTGGTGAACCGTGTGCACTATCCCAACCCTCAAAAACACCACCCTCTCCTCACGAATAATCCTCATGTTCTTGTACCCTTCTTGGATATCAACCTCTACACTGAAAACCAAGTCCCAGACCTCACTTCCTTTGCCTCTCCAAGGCTCTTTTCAACTCATTTGCCTTATGTGTCATTACCAATGTCTACAAAGGACTCGGCTTGCAAGATTGTGTATTTGAGTAGGAACCCTAAGGACACTTTTGTGTCACTTTGGCACTTCACAAACAGCTTGAGATCACCAGCAAGTAAAGGCCCCAATTCACTTCAAGAGGCTTTTGATAAGTTTTGCAGGGGAGTGAGTTTGTATGGGCCTTATTGGGACCATGTTTTGGGCTATTGGAAGGAAAGCTTAGAAAACCCTCAAAGGGTACTTTTTTTGAAGTTTGAGGAAATGAAAGAGCAGCCCACTGCCCATTTGAGGAAACTAGCTGAGTTCTTGGGCTGTCCTTTATCCTCAGAAGAAGAGGCAAAAGGTGTAGGGGATGATATCCTAAGGTTGTGTAGTTTTGACAATTTGAGCAACTTGGAGGTGAACAAAAGTGGAAAATTGTCATCTGGGGAGGAGAATAGCAAATTTTTTCGGCGAGGCAAGGTTGGAGACTGGATGAACCATTTGACAGATGAGATGATTGAAAAATTAGACCGTATCACCCAAGAGAAGTTTCATGGTACTGAATTGAAATTCTAGATCTTCAAGTTTCATATCATCATATATCGTTTATTATCAACTTGTGTGTTGACGGTTAGTTGCATTTCTTTTTTCGCTAAGTAGCTGGTTGCACTTCGATATTTCTTTTCATGTCTGAGTGAATAAAAATAAAAATGTTTGTTCTATTCTCTAATTTGTCAATTTTTCATTTGCTGATAGTAATAAAATTGTGTTTGAGTACCTTTAAGGGAGTACAATCACTAATAATGATAAAAAATTTTGACAGTTAGTGAGCAAAATCATTAATAAGGTGAAAATCACTAATAATGATGATAAATTTTGACCTAATATACATCTCTAATAACTACAAAGCTTTTATTATTATTATTATTATTATTATTATTATTATTATTATAGCTATAATACAAAAGAAGAAACTAGATATAGTTGATGGAGACAAAGAAAAAGAAATGATAGAAATAATGGAAAGACAACAAGGCAATAGTACTCTAACCAACTCAAAAAAAAAAGCTCTACGTAAAGAGTTAGATATAAAAAAAGACATAGGAAAAGAAAGAAACATGAAATGACATAGTTTTTGCTTCCATATTACTGTTGTGCTCTCTCCTGGGTATGTATGGTTCTTATCATGTTTCTTTCTTTTCCTATGTCTTTTTCTATATCTATATCTCTTTACGTAGAGTTTCTTTTGAGTTGGTAAGAATACTATTGCCTTATTTTCTTTTCATTCTTTCTATCATTTCTTTTTCTTTGTCTCCATCAACTATATCTAGTTTCTTCTTTTGTATTATAGCGCTAGGATTCTTTTGTATTGTTTCTATTATGTCATCTTTCCTATTATTATTTTCTTGTCTTTCCATAGAACTTCTTACTTTCACTTCGTGACTAGTCTTTTCTTTCATCAAAGTCTTTCTTGTTGTCTTTATATGCTATAACTATAGGTTTTTTTAGTTGTTTTTAATTCTCTATCATCTTTTCTACTGCTGTTTATATGCCAGTTTTCTATTATACTTATTTCTTTTATTATGCCAATTATCTGTCATGGTTTTTGTTAAAGGTGATCTATGATGAGGTTCAAAACTATAATTGGATTAGATTGTAAGATTGGGTTGTAGATTGTAATATTCTGCTTTAATTTTTTTTTAATTATTTTGTATGTTGATTAATCACTAAAATTATGAATTTATCCATAAAATAACAAATTTTTACATTAATATATATACTTGATTTTCAACACATTTTGCTCCAAAACTTTTAGTGAGCAAAATCATTAATAAGGTGAAAATCACTAATAATGATGATAAATTTTGACCTAATATACATCTCTAAGAACTACAAAGTAATTTTTTTTTTTTTTAATCTTAACACACTTATAAACAACTACCAAATTGTCAATATATGGGAAAAGAACAATTTCATAAAGCTAAAAGTTTTAATACCATACATAATAATAAATTTTTATAAAAATTAATTATTATTTAATTCATTTATAAATTAAATATTTTTGTTAATTTATTATATATTAGTATTACTAACAATTATATTTATGATTAGTATGTCATGAAACGTTGGCTCTGTAGTAGTATAATTTTTTTTTTTCTTTTTATTCTGGCTAAACTTAGTAGTTAGTAGTATCTATTATCAAGGACTCTAAAATGAATAAAATTAATTCTCTATTAATTAGGCAAAGTGACAAACCAGTTAGGTTCTAAAAATTTAGAACAATTGGCAAACTGTGAATACAGACTTGTCTAGATATAGATCATAAAGTCTATAAGTTATATTAAACAATGCCCAATGTGCTGCAAGTCAGAATACAAGAACAAGAAAGCTGCTAATTTTGGAAATTTGAAACATGCCAAACTCAACTGATTGAGAAGAAGGTTCGACCAATAAAAAGACAAATCTGCAGAATTTAATATCAGCCCATCAACCCATTGGCCCATCGAGTAAGTAGGGTTTCAGATCTAATTCACATAGTATTTAAAAAAAAAAAAAAAAAAAAACCCTAGAACATGTTTGGAAGAGACTTTGGAGCTTCTCTTTTGAGATCAAAAAGGTTTTGTACCTTCTCCTTTCAAAATCACTACCAGAAATCAATCTACATACAATTGGAACCGGTAAATCTGAAGTTGTTGCATTCTAGTCATCAAATGTGTTGGATCTAAACCTTTAAGAGTAGTCTTAGAGTCATAGACTGGAGGTCTATGTTGGAGATCTAAAGAACGAACAGCAGATCCACATTAAAGAAGTCTGAGAGGTTTGGAGTTAGGTTTGATAATCTTAGTTAAGTTTACTACGAATTCATATTCTTGATTGTAAACTTTTATTTGATTTAGTGGATTGTTCTCTTCGGATAGTTCTCCCTAGGTTTTTATCTTGAAACTGGAATGTTTCATTAGTTTTTTTAGGTCATCATATCTTGTGTTATTTAGATTTTTCGCTACATGATATGTTTGATGAATGTTTAACCTAGATCTACATAATTTACCTAAGTAACAACTTGACTATTAAATTAGGTTAAACAAACTTTGTTTCAAGAGTCTACTAACAAAACCCATTAAATTACGCACTCTATCCCCACTTCCTCATCTTGTTATTTTCGCTGATGAGTGGGTTTCTTCTTACTTCTTTCAAGTTTTAAATAAAAAGTTTTTTTCTCCTTCAGCTTCTCTCTCAAACTTTTAGATCTGCATCTGCTCCTCTTTTTTGTTAAAATCTTTCACTTTATGCAGCTAATTCAAGATGAAAGAAAAGCTGAAGACGTCGAATTCTTTACTCCTCTCTTCTCTGTACAAACATGTGACCGCTGATGTGTAATTAGACATCATAGAATGCCATTCTTTGATCTTATCTATCTCTCACTCTCTTGCATAAACATAGTTTTCATTATTTTGGGTTTGATTTTTGCTTTACAAACTCTATGAAATCGGTCAAAATCACAACAGATTGCAGTGTAGACACTGATTTGCAATTGGGTGGAGGGACAGTGATGATTATCTGAGAAAATTGCAAATGGATGTGTTCAAAATTGAGGCTTTGGTTAATTATGGTGAGAGTTAGAGATTTGGGGGTGGGGTTTACAATGAAAACTCAAATTGCAAATGGGTTTGTAGCCATGAGAGACAGAAAAACCCAACAAAGAGAGAGAGAGAGATCTGTGTGTGAGGGAGAGAGAGGTGGCTGTGATATTATAAAACAATCGGGTTCCAAAGGTTGTGACATTATAAAACTATCCGGTTCTTCTCCTTTTTTAAAATTAAACTTAAATAAATAAATAAATAAATACAATAGTGATGTAAAAATTTGTGGAGACTGCAAAGCTTATATGTCACAATCTAAGGAAGTCAACTATTAGTAAAATATTTTTGATTTTATAATATATATAGATAAGTCACATGACTCATTAATTATGTTATGTGATAACAAGTATATGTATATAGATCTATCAATCGCAATATAGTGGATTTGAGAAATTTGTTTCTAAATTAGTTGGGAAATAAACTCTTTCCTTATTCAAATTTCCTTCTTCCTTTTTATTATTATTATTATTTATTTTTTTTATTTTTGGTTGGTTGAGCTGAATGAATGAGATCATAAAATCAGAAAAAAAAACCCAAAATGACTAGCTAGAAGGACTAGCCCATCTGTTTCAACAGGAAACACCCACATAGGAATGGAGTGAGCCTCCAAGCCTAAGGAGAAGCTAGCAGCCCATGCTAAATCGTTATGGGCCAACATATCAGTTCCTCCAGGAATAAAACCTACATCCCATATATAAAACAAAAAATTACAAGAGTATCTTTACCAGGGATCAAAATTTTCTAATTAAAAAAAAAAAATTCTAGATTTTTTTATAATTACTGGGAGTTCTTAAATCCTATACATCCGTTTTGGAAAGAGTCGATAGATTTTACCATATCATTATTATAAATAAAATTAAATAAAAAGACGTTAATTATCATTTTTTTTGTGTGTCTCTTTTGATATATGGCATGGTAAAATAAATAGATAGGATTTTAGATATAACATAGTGGATTTGCCTAAAAAAATCTTAGCAAATATTCTAATCCCTTGATGAACCATGCAGTACTGGTATAGCTTATAGGTTCCGGACAATTATTAGCTAGCTGCAAAATAATATAACCATGATACATGTGTAGATCAGGCTCATTTCTCACTGTTTTTTTTTCAAAATATACTTTCAAATTCCATCTTCACATCTCTAGGCCCGTCTACTTTTTGCTAATATATCTGTAGTCCCGTCTCAGCTGACTGCATACATCCACTTTCAAGTTCCTTCTTGTTGGGGGTGCCTGATATTGAACTATGAAGTAATTTCAGCTTCTCCTTGTCTCTTTCTGTGTATTAATTATTTTTGGGTACGTGATATTTTCACTTATTTTTCCTTTCTATTGTAGTTTTCCCTGTCTACAGAGGCAAAGATTTTCTTCCAACCAGAACTTGATCGTGGAACTTGACTATATGTCCATATGCCTGCTAATTTTGTCAATAAATTTGAAATGTCTTAGTTTCAAATCCATTAATTTTAGATATTATTTTTAAACCATGAATTTTAAAGGTTTAAAATCTTTAGTGGATTTTGTCAAATTCAAATCCTTAATCTTTTAAAACTATCTAAACAAAGTAAGGATTTTAATCACCCAAATCCAATCCCCATACCCAAATATTGCTATCCAAACATGTAACAAATTCATTTTCTCAATCATTATCTTTTATTTTATTTTAATCAACATGAAAGAAATGTGGGCTTCTTCCTTCACTCCTTCGTAAGGTACTTACCTTTCTTCCTTTCACTGTCCATCCCTCCTACCAAACATAATTTTCAGTTGTTATTATTGTAACATTGGTGTCTATATGAAACAACAAATAATTTTATCAATGTTTTTTTTTTTTCTTTTTTTGGTTCCATCCCCCTCCCCTTTAATCCATTGTTGGCTTATATGATTGGCTCAGAATATCTTCAACTGAGGCAATTAAACCACCGACTGTATTTATAAGGAAGAGGGACCTTGTGATATAAAATAGAACAACTGGGAAATTAAGAAAATAGGAAATAAAACTGAATAATGCTATTCAAAATTACAAATAGCTGTTGATCGTTTTCGTGGTGCTGGCATTTGCATCTTATTTGGTAGAAGGTGGAGCTGTCTCACTCTCACCTCATTAACCATGTGCCAGAAATCTGCAACGATATACAGTACACAAAGGCTTTTAGAGTAAATCCTTAACACACAATAATTCATCTGTTTTTCTTTGCATGCGACTCCTAAGTCCTAACCATATTACATAGGTTAGGTGTCATGTCCTACGTACACACACACACACACACACACATATATATATATATAAAAGGCTTCTCAATTTTCATGGACAGGGAAAATGGGCAATGCAGCAGTACTCTTTTAATTTTTTTGTACTATTTCAGATTCTTAGTGTCGGTGTAGCTGGTAAGTTTTGGAGTGTGCTGCTGCTCAAAGATTGTTTGTTGTAAGTTGTAACCTATATGGATATGGACATGACACGAAATGGGACTCTACAAAAGGACTATTTTTTGAAGATAAGGACACATCATGATAAAGATAGAACGATTGAATAAATTAATATATACCTAGATATATTTTATGTTTATTTTAATTTTTCAAAATAAATAACAATTATCAATATCTTTAAAACCATATCTAAAACTTAAAGAAGAAAACATTTTAAATAAAAAAAAGTGCAGAAGCATCTCACATATTTGTGTTCAACACAGACACTGGCAGAGGATTTGGGAGTGTTTGTATTTCCAAGGTTGTATTGTGTCTACGTTCAATTCAAGTAATTATCATTTTTTTTAGCAATAAATTAAAAAAAGAAAAAGAAAAAAAGAGATTAGGTGTCGTATTGATTAGACATATTTTCCATGCTTAAGAAAATGAAAGAGAAATTTAAAGAATGTGGGACCATTTTGTTGTAAAGATGAATATCTACTTGAAGACCTTTTAGGTATTGTTTAAGAATAAATGATATAAAGCGTTTGAGGAGAATACTTATGTCATATATTTTTTTTTCATTCATATCTTCTAGTTTTGGACACACTCACACAAGAAATGTTTGCTTGCAACAATATGTGATTACAATTTGAACTTATTAGTGCACGCCTATAGTCGTAATTCGTAAACTATCATTATTGTAATAGTACATTCATGAGTATTTCAAGTTTCAATTAGTGACAACTACTCATAAAAAAAATAAAAAAAAAATAAAAAAATTCAATTAGTGACAACTACTTATCAAAAAAAAAAAAGTTTCAATTAGTGACAAGTGACAACTGATGTCATGACAACGATATTAAAAAGGTTGTTGTTTTGATTGTCATGACTTTGCCATCCAACTTAATAATTCGTATATAACTTTTAGAATAGAAAGTTGAATTAACATTAGCTACCAGTCTCTCTCTATAGTTTATTTTGAGCTTGTAAATTGTAATATCATGAACGTGATGATAGGGTAATTGATTCTGCTTTAATTAGATGCTTGCTCTCTTTCTTTTTGGTGACAGTAACATATTGAATGCAATTTAAATGTGAAACACTTAGGCCTCAATTAATTGGTGGAATCGCAATGAATTATATATATATATATATATATATATATATATATATATATATATATATATATATAAAGAAAAAAGTGCGAAAAGCAAAACAAAACAAAAAAAAAGTTCGAAAGGGGTCCGGTAACTGAAGGTACGTGCATGCATGCATGTGATATGAGTGGTACATTTCACGCTGCTTTGAAGAATTATGAGTGATATGGTACTAGAAAAATATCATTATGGGACCCCTTCTTAATCTTTTGGAATTGACGTTTTTAACCTATATTATCAGTCTATTATTAGCAGCACTATAGTCTGATTAACGAGCTTTAATTTGTCTTTTGAAGTGACTATATAGTGGATGGGTTGCTACTTTAATTGTTTGCACAAAATTTTTAATCATAACCTAAATGCTTAATAGAATCTCTCTTGTGAATCACAGTCCAAATACAATTGTCACTTTGTTTATCAAATTTTTAAACCAAGCAACTTGTCTATGACTATGCCCCCGCAAGCCCCTTCAATGAAATAGCTAGGGAAAACTATTTCGAAATAGAATATTCGCATATATATATATATATATATATATGGAATTGGAAATAATAAATAATTTATAGGGACAAATGTATCTACAACTATTTGACCCTATAATACTATGACCTAATTAAATTAATACGACTTGATATTTCGGGATGGGACATTATTTGGTTGATGACTATGTTGTTAGCCTTGGTGATCAGATAGGGTTCAATATTCGGACCCCATGACAACGTAAAATTCATGCCTGCTTTGCTCACGAATAGCACGCTCTCATGTTCATGTGCCCTTCTTGGAGATTAAAACTTGGTTATTCGATGCTCTTTTCAAGTTGCATCATAATTATTATTATTATTATTATTAATTCATTAATTATTATTATTTTCTAAAGCCTCTTTAATTATTATGTCAATGAATTTACGTTGAGATCTGGGGTAGGCCTCCAAATAAAATAGCTGTTCTTTTACTCTAATTTCTCTACCCTAGATTATATAATAATAAAAGGTGCTTTGGTTTATGCATGTCAATATGATTTTGGGTATGTCATATACACCTGTGAATGTGATTATTGAATCATATAAATATAATAATCACCACTAAATTAAAGCATCTCTGAAGCTCAAGTATTGAGTGGATTATGGGTCATATAGATCAATGATAGTACCAAAAGGACATTATCTTGGCTTCAATAATGTATCCTTCTTGCTCGACAGCTTCAATAATGTACGAGCGCAGGTCCCATACAACTATAGAAGTGTGTTTCTTTTTTCATGAACAACTATAGAAGTGTGTTGGATATGTCCAATACCATCATTTATATCTCGTGCCCATATATCAGGGAGTGGACCTCGATCTCACAGTTAAGAAGTGAGTCCCATGTACCTGTGGAATCCTTAGTATTTCCATACACTAATGTCCAATGCTCAAAGGAAAATCCAATTGCTGTAATCCATGCATGTCATTTCACAAAAGTTTGTCCGCTAACATTTCACAAATTTTGATTTTCATATTTTTAATTAACAGGAATATTGTGGTCTCTTAATTAAAAAGCCTTGCATTAATGTCACTTCTATCTTCTTCTCTCTCTTTTTTTTTTTTTTTTGGTTTGATGATGGTGCTCAACTACAACAATCTGGGTCTATCCTTGCTGTTTTTGTGAATCAAAGAGCTAGGGGTCTCTCAATCAGAGTACAAAAATCCATATGATATGACTTGACCTGATTTTTGTACTAACGCCTGCCCCAGTAGTATTTGACTGTTTTTAAATATTTGCTTCCAGCTCTGCTTTTAATTAAGTTCAACCTTCTCGCTCTCCCTAGTAGGAGTTTTTTTCCTCTTGTTTGAGTACGAGCTGTTCCATCCCTAATCTTCCATTTTAGGGTTTGTATAGTTTTCTTTTGCTCTCTCTAGGTAAGAGCCAATAATCTCTAGTCATGGACCTAAGTATTCTCTCTAGCTTACAGAACTTGCAACTTACAAAAGAAGAAGAAGAAGCTATTCTTATCACAGGCACAAACTGCTCCGGCCTCTTGGAAGAATGTTCCCTAAGCCTATTTGGGCGGCTTCTCTCTGATCGGCAACAGAACCAATGTGCTCTGAAGAACACCCTCAGATCAGCATGGAAGATCGGTTCAGACATGAGAATTATGGAAGTTGGAAATAATATACTCCAATTTCAGTTTAGCTCAAAATATCAAATGGAGTGGGTTGAGAGGTGTGGGCCTTGGAGCTTTGATAACAATCTCCTCTTGCTCTGTAGATGGAAAAAAGGGCTGACTTCCACAAATATTTCTTTCACCCATTCCCCCTTTTGGGTCCAAATTTGGGGTCTTCCTTTTGAGTATATGTCACAGGATGTTAGGGAAGAAATTGGTAGCGAGTTAGGTAAATTCATTGAAGTCGATAGGCGTTCGTGGCAATCTAAACAGGCAAAATTTATGAGAGTTCGTGAAAGCTTGAAAATGTGTTAAAAAACACAAGAGCTGTTTAGACCCCCTAATTAAAATTACGGCTTGATAGATTTTACACTAACTTAATACTAAGTGCAGAATAATGTAAATGCGAGCGGATAAACAAGAAGCTACTCTAATCCATAAACTAAGTAACACAGTAGTATAATGGAATGTAAAAGAGTAGGGAAGAAAGATGTAAACACAACATAACACGCCGATGTGTTATCGAAGAGGAAACCGAAGAACTCGGCGGAAAACCTCTCCGCCACCCTCCAAGCGGAAATCGATCCACTAGACAATCAGTTAGGATACATGGGTTAGCAAGAGACCCTCAAAGCCTAATCTACCTGATGTACCTAAACCCTCCAAGCTCCTACTCCAACAAGGCTTCTTGGAACCCTGTCTTGTCTAGCACTCCGATCCCGCAACAAGCTCCATGTTGCATCTGCCATCCTTGGCTTCTTCCAATGCTTCCTAGCAACACCAAAATGTCACTCAATACTCTCAAAGGGTGTGGTAAGTGTTTGGGCTATCAACCTCTCAATGGTATGGAAAATGGAGAGGGAAGAGTTGAGGAAATACCACAAGCAAGTGTATAGAGAAATGTGAGTATGACAATCTCTAATTCTCAATGTGTTTGGCTAGGGTTTTCTCTCTGAAGCATTCCTCAACATTTGTGGGTAAAAGAGGTATATATAGTGTAAGCACAGAAAGTGTGACTCAGGCTAGACAAGCTGGCAGAACAGAATGCCTTGCGGGTGTCTCTCGGGAAGGCCTTACTTACAAGATACTCGCGAGACACAGCTGTCTCCACCTGGCCTGACTCTTCGCATTCTAGCATGTGCAGGGCACATGTGTCACTTCGCGGGAAGCTAAGTCGTGACATATCCGCGAGAAATCTTCAGTCCTCAAATGCTTGAGTCTTCACACTCTCTCTCTATCACACAACCCTTATAATGAAATCCCACAATAATACAGGGTACAAAAGATTGAAAACAATTACAATCAAATTTGGCACGGAATAAAAGCCAACAAAAACATAGTTGTAAATAATAACTTTACAATCTCCCCCTTTGGCTATTCCGTGACAAAACCCTAAAACAGACTCTAGACTTAAATGTGAGTTAGGGAACAAAGGCAAAACTCACTCACACCTAATCTAGAAGCTGTAAAGCACTTGCACGTATATACCTGTAACCTGAAACACTTGCACATAAACAAACTTTCATTAAGCTTATGACAAGTTGAACACAAGGTACGTACATGAACAAGTAAAAAGCAATCAAGTATAAATGGGATAAATGAATAAACCATGGCTTGACCAAACAAGCAATCACTATACAAAAGTGATCACTATGCTTATTCACACAGGGAATGAACATCCGGACATGCAAGATGATAAGCTCATTTGAAGAGTATCATTTGCAAATCCAACACTCAACCAATACAAAATACACGAAGTATTTGCATCTAAGAACAATCCTACTAGGGCACAAGAGTGATGTACTGAAGTAAAATGCATGACATTTAACATCAAGTACATAAGCAGAAAGGCTGCATAAGCAAGGTATTACCTAAGCATGGTACATACCATAAAAGCCTACAAAGATGCATGCAAACAAACCCTTAACAGCTTACATAAGCATTATGGGTACAAGTGTAATGCCACAAAGCAGGTATGCCACGAAGCATAGAGACAAACACAAAACAACTAAAATTAATACTGAAATTAAAAACAGAGTATCAAAGCTTTAAACCAAAAGCAATAAAAACAGTTATAAAAACTACTAAAAGTAACTAGACTTAAACTGTCTGTGAACCAATAACCAATATTTCTAAGTCTAAAGTTATGCTCCCCCTAACGCTGTGCAAGCTCTTCTTTAGCTCCCCCTCAAAATTTTCTCTCCCTTTTTGACCAGAATGGCCAAAGAGGCTAGAACTGATCGGACTCTGAATCTGATCCTTGCATTTCTTGTAGCTGTGAAGACAATGCAGTGATTTGTCCTTGAATGTACGCAAACTGGTTTGCGGTGTGTTGCACATAGGAATCAAGCATTGTAGCCATCTGATCCATTTTAGCTAGTAGTTGATCAAGTTTGCTTAAACCTTGTTTTAGAGTAGAAGACGATGGCTGTGCTGAAGTCTCTAGAGCAAAAATGAATCTATCAATCTCTTCCTCTGTATCTTCACCCTCATCTTGCTGAACACGAAGTTGTGGGATGGTATGCACACCTGTCCTGGAACCTCTGATGTGGGCTGTGCTCCTATTCAAGGTATGAGCACCAATGAGATAGTCCCTCTGAACTACCGTAAGACCACCTGGGAATTTCAGCTTCGTCTTAGCAATGAATCTCATAATCAATAAAGGAAAAGGCATTATGGTCCTTGAATTCTGTTTTGTAATGCTCTTTTTCAGAATGTGGAAGATGTGACTGCATATATCAATCTCCTTGTGAGTGAAAAGGTCGTAGAGAAACCTCGTTCTCGGAGCTGATAGTGTGGTGAGGTTCGTGACTGGATACAAGCTATGGATCATCACATAACTCAAAGTTCTCATCTCTGGTGTGAAACGGATTGTGTCCATTGATGATTTCTTTGATGAACCACCAAGAGTCTTTATCATATCCTCAGTAGAACCCAATCTTTCGTCATATTGAACTGACATTGGCTGAGAGGGAGGACGAATCTCTAGGAAGTCTTGAATGCTATCCCTTGTGATCACGAATTCCTTATGCCTCACCCAGCAAATTATGTTGTCATCTTCCACAGCAGCATTGGAGAAAAATCCTCGGATAATTTCTGAGTATACAGTCCCAATTGGATTCAACAACTTGGTCCAAGTTCTCTCTTTGAACGCATCAAGAATGAATGTGTGCTCAAGAGCCTCTAACTGAACCACCCTTTCCATAATAATGGTTGCTCTCTTGTAGCAATCATTGTACTTCATATCTGCCTCTGCTGACTTGAAATACTTAGAATCAGTGCGAGCACGTTTTGAAGATGATTTCTTCTTAGCTGCGTGCTTTGTGGGAGACATCTACACAGTTTCACAAAGCAGAAAGGGAACATGTTCACAAACACCAAAAACAGAACACAAAACTTGATTAGATTCAAGTTAGTTCAAAACAAAAAAAAAACAAAAAAAAAAAAAAAAAAAAAAAAACTTAAAACAGAGCATAACAGACTCTAAACAATATGCTTGAACACATAAATCAGGAAAATATAAACACAATGCATGAAAACAATAAACAGTGCATGTGTGTGCGCCTGTGTGCATGTACTGATGCATGTGTGTGCGACACGAGATGCATAAAGGGTGCCTAAGTGTGCCTAGGTGTGAGCCATGTGTGTGCAACATGGGCAAAGTGTATAAAACACATGAACAATGACCAAAACAAGATAGCCAAAATCAAAAACGTATAAACCCATGAATTGAAGTCATTTTAGTCCAATTTAAGCACAAAAATGTCATTCAGAAATTTTGTCAAACACCTAGCATGCAAAACAGTAAATCTAACATGAATAATGCATGACCATGGCAAAATCTACCCTCAATACATGTTAAAATGCCACATGGGGCCAACACAGATGCACAACAAACAAATGGGACTCAGCCTAATCAAAATATTTGAAAGATATGCACAAAATAGAAGAAACCCAACCCAATTTCGAAAAATCCCCAATTTTCAAAACCCTAACGAAAATTCTGCAAAATCTAAGCAAAAACTAGAAGAAAATGCTTTAGAAGACATACCTTGAAGAAGGGAATGCAGAAAATATGCTTGGATTGATGAGGTTTTGAATGAAATAGAGATTTGGGTTGAAAAGGGTTCGAATAAGGTTATGCAAGGGAAGTGTTTGTGATTTGAAAAACTGTCACATCTACTATATAAAACTGAAAATACGCGTTTTTCGCGGGTTAGAGAGTAGCGAGACAGTCGCGAGAATGGCCACTGAAGCACATAAGCTTTCGCTAGAAGCTTTAAGTCGCGAGACAGTAGCGAGATAGTCGTGATACCCTCTGTCTGAATTTTGAAAAATTCCAGTTTTTGCCAAACAGCATTTCGCGAGAAGCTGTTAGTTGTGAAACAGTCGCGAGAGTTTCTGTGTGACACAAAGAAAAAAAATTAATTCCCTTAAGCACTTTTCGCGGGAAGCTCTAAGTCGCGAGCTTCTCGCGAAACAACCCCTGAACCAGATTTTGATGAAAAACACACAAAATGCATTTTGACCAAAAATAAAACACACGAAAGTATAAAATCACTTTCAAAAACATATAAAACACTCAAAAATATTTTTGGGTTTGATCAACAAGTTCTTGAGCATACACATCACATTTGAACATATACAATCACTCAAATGAGATAGGCATTGATTGAATCAAAGTCTTGTGTGTTGTGTGTGAGTATCAAATATGAAATAGTCCTTAGACCAGAGCGAAGCTTCAATGATCAATTTAATCGAATCATACATAACTGATACGAAATCAAGTGAACTATTTCCATTATAGAAATGAGTATATATGACCTCTCATAGATTGAATACATAACTTAGAAGCTTTTCATTTGGCTTCTGTATAAAGCATAACAATTGATCCATTTATGGACAAAACATCTCTTTTTGAGACCGGTACTTGAAATTTTTGATATTTCAATATTGATGATTAGCCTTTGGCTTTTTTGAGCACCATACAATATACATTTAAAAGAGTCGCTTTCCCTTTTTTCTAGTCGAATACTAGTGTGTGCGATAGGCTTTTGCAGCTTAATATCTGTTTTCATTTGGAGATTTACATTTGGTGAGCTCTTTTTGCAAAAACATAAAAATAAAGTGGGAAGAGATATAGACACAAGTCTATGCAAGTATCAAAACCAATAAGACTATTGACCAATCATTCATGATAAGCTTGAAGATCTATTTACAACAGTTACACATAGTTTTCAAGATTTCTTCCACATAGAAAAGAGTGCATACATAACAAGCCAAAATCGTAAATGCACTACGCTATTAGTATAAAGGTACTAGGCCAAACTCATGTGAGATATGCACAAAACAAGAGATCAAACTTTTTGAGATTTTTCAATTTTTATGGGTTTTTGAAATTTTGAACACACCCAAAACAGAACAAGAAAAGTAAGATCAACCAAAGAACAGGTACAAACCAAAACAAGTAGAAGAAACATGCTAAAACTAATAACGATGCATGATATGATGCATAAGAAAATGTCCCTAAACATCGAAAGTATTAGTGTATGGACATGTTCTAATGCTTATGCATGAGTACCCCCTTTCACCCACACGGCACGTGCGTTTTGGGTGATATCCCTATGGGATTGGGTACGGGAGTTAGGACTGTCAAACCTCCTAGAGAAGCTTTCCAAGCACGTGGTGAATGCACCTATCATTTTCATCACGTCCATCACACTTGGATCTCCATTTCGACCTCTTGATGGCTTAGCAGTCCAATTTCTCTTGTCATTTCTTGGTCTGCTTGACCTTCGATTTGTTGCATTCTTTAAGGCACTTAGCTTATGACAATTAGGTCGAGTATGTCCTTGAAGACCACAATAATGACAGAAGTGGTTTGTTCTAGGACCTCTTTGTGGTCGTGGACGAGATCTCCCTCTTGCTTCAGTCCTCACTGCAGGTTGGTTTCTGGGCTTATTCACCACCTTTTGATCTGTTACCATCTTCTTCCTTTCAACCTTTGCCTTCTCCACAGTGGGAGCGATTATAACCGGCTCTTTGGCCTTCACAAACTTTACTTCTTTGGAGATATTCACAGCAACTGCACTGCTTTCTCCAGTGTATCCTAGTCCGGATTTATCTGAATATTGCTTTTAAGAGGAAATTACATCATCCAGCTTCTTGGTGGAGACCCTTTCTACCTTGGCATTTGCTTGAACCACCTCAAGCTCCAAGAATCTAATCTTTAAGTAAACTTCTGACAGCTCACTATTCAGCTTTTCTATTTCGCATTTAGCTTCCTTATGTCTGACCAAGAGACTTCGGTAATCTTCCTCTGCTTTCTTCATTTTCCTCACAGCCGCCTTGGCTATTCTTGCATACTCTCCCGACTTCTCAAGGAGTAAGGAGTAATTCTCTTGAAGACCAGCTGTATCCTCCTCATCATCAGCATCTGATTCTTTCACAATCCCCATGGATTCTTCATCACTATGCTCCCCAAGTTCTTGTGCAAGTTGATGCAAGTCCTTGGAAGATTCAACATGTTCAATGGTCATAAAGGTGGAGTAATTTCCTTCTCCGTCACAGCTCTCTTCTGAGTCAGAGTTGGATGAATCTGTATCACTGAGTGTTGTGGCATAAGCCTTGCCTTTTCCTCTCAGAAAATTTGGACACTCCTTCTTCAGATGTCCATGGCCATTGCACTCATAGCACACAATGCCTTGGGGTACTTGAGACTCCTTCTCTTCTTTCTTCTTATACTCTTTTCTGTCTCCTTTTGAGGATGAGAACTTTCCTTTACTGAACTGTCTTCCATTGTTCTTCATTCTCAGGAATTTTCTGAAGTTTTTCGCAAGAAATGCAACCTCCTTCTCCACAACATCTTCTTCAGAAGAATCACCCATTCTTTCGGCGATGGTTTTAAGAGCGAGAGATTTACTCGTCTTATGAGAAGGAAGTCTCAGCTCATACGTTTGGAGAGACCCTATCAACTCGTGGATTTTGATCTTATCCAAGTCTTTGCTCTCTTCTATAGCTGTAACCTTTGCTCTAAAACTTTCAAGCAAGGACCTCAATATTTTTTTCACCACCTTAGTGTCTTCAATCTTCTCACCAAGATTGAGTTTAGCAATTACAATTTCATTAAGCTTCCCATAGAATGAATCAAATGGTTCATCATCACCCATCTTGAGCTCTTCAAATTTGGTGGTAAGCATCTAAAGTTTTGTGTCCTTAACTTTCTTTGTACCCTCATAGGTAGTCTCCAAAATCTCCCAAGCTTTCTTGGCTACTGTCATATGAGAGATCCTGTGGAATTCATCAGGGGACACACTACAAAAGATAGTATTTAAAACTTTACTATTAGCATTGGCTGCCGCGAGAGCTGCCTTATCCTAAGTGGATTTGACTGCTTCCAGCTTAGTCCAGCCTATTTCAACCGCATCCCAAACAGTATCATCTATAGAGCATAGAAATGTTCTCATCCTAACTTTCCAGAAAGCATAATTGTTACCATCAAAAAATGGTGGAACATTTAGGGATTGAGACCTATCCATCTCAAAAATTATCAAGGATCACACTCAGGTATTTAAACCACAGCGAGTGCACCTGCTCTGATACCAATTGAAAGCTCGAAAATGTGTTAAAAAACACAAGAGCTGTTTAGAACCCCTAATTAAAATTACAGCTCGATAGATTTTACACTAACTTAATACTAAGTGTGGAATAGTGTAAATGCGAGCGGATAAACAAGAAGCTACTCTAATCCATAAACTAAGCAACACAGCAGTATAATGGAATGTAAAAGAGTAGGGAAGAAAGATGTAAATATAAGATAACACGCCGATGTGTTATCGAAGAGGAAACCGAAGAATTCAGCGAAAAACCTCTTCGCCGCCCTCTAAGCGGAAATCGATCCACTAGACGATCAGTTGGGATACATGGGTTAGTAAAAGACCCTCAAAGCCTAATCTACTCGATGTACCTAAGCCCTCCAAGCTCCTATTCCAACAAGGCTTCTCGGAACCCTGTCTTGTCTAGCACTCCGAATCCTGCAACAAGCTCTATGTTGCATCTGCCATCCTTGGCTTCTTCCAATGCTTCCCAGCAGCACCAAAACGTTACTCAACACTCTCAAAGGGTGTGGTAAGTGTTTGGGCTATCAACCTCTCAATGGTATAGAAAATGGAGAGGAAAGAGTTGAGGAAATATCACAAGCAAGTGTATAGAGAAATGTGGGTATGGCAATCTCTAATTCTCAACGTGTTTGGTTAGGATTTTCTCTCTGAAGCACTCCTCAACATTTGCGAGTAAAATGGGTATATATAGTGTAGGCACAAAAAGTGTGACTCAGGCTAGACAGGCTGGCAGAACAGAATGCATCGCGGGTGTCTCGCGAGAAGGCCTTACCCGCAAGATACTCGCGAGACACAGCTGTCTCCACCTGGCCTGACTCTTCGCATTCTAGCATGTGCATGGCACATGTGTCACTTCGCGGGAAGCTAAGTCGAGACATACCCGCGAGAAATCTTCAGTCTTCACATGCTTGAGTCTTCACACTCTCTCTCTATCACACAACTCTTACAATGAAATCCCACAATAATACATGGTATAAAAGATTGAAAACAATTACAATTAAATTTGGCACGGAATAAAAGCCAACAAAAACATAGTTGTAAATAATAACTTTACAGTTCATGTGGAGTTAGAGATTGATAAGCCATTAAGAAGAGGAGCTTATATTGCAAGCTTTGAAGGTAAACGACAATGGCTTACGTTCAAATACGAAAGGCTACCTACCGTTTGCTTCATCTGTGGGAAGCTTGGGCATGATAAAAAACATTGCCCAACATCTGGAGTCTAGCAAACTGCTTGCCTTCAATATGGTGACTGGTTAAGGGCAAGGTGGACGGCAAAAGTGGCAGCCAATGAAAGGAGCTCGAGCAAGGACACGATCTGAGTGTGCTTCGATGAGGTAGAAATGCAGCAAATGACCCGGCTGGCGACTGGTTCTGAATCGGCATGGCTTGGGGCTTTTGGTCTTGTGGGCGGGAAAGGAAGCTTGGAGAAAGGTGATGCCTGGGGAAGTGATAACACCACACATGCAGATGGACAACCTGCTGATGACGTACAAGCCTTCAGTAGACTTACAAAACAGTTGATGAGTGTAGAGGCAGGACAAGACTTGAGTGTTTTGGGTTCTTGTGAGAAATCACGTGATCTTCTAAGGCAAGTTTCTTCAATTGAGTATATAGGCTCTTTCTCCCATGGGCCAAAAAGCCCTGCTTTACAAAGCCCAAAAGGCTCTATTTCTCAAGGGAGCCCAAGTACAAAAGCCCCTTTAGATAAAAATGAGAAAGACAACTCAGAGGTGAAGGATCTGGCCAACGCTGTCCAAGTTGGTGTAATTTTTCAGGCCAAAGCCCATGGAAAAGGAAAGCAGATTTTGGGTAAAGGTAATCTGAAAAAAGTTGCTCGTGCAAAGGGAAAAGTTAGTGATGATCAAACTCTCACCCAGATATTGAAGATTGGAGAAAAGCGCTTGAGAATGAATGAAGCTCCAGAGGAAGAGAACAACCGGGCTCCTAAGCACCTCTGTGAACCGGTCATCTAATTTATCCTGTCTGCACTTCTCGGTGCTTGTAGGTTTCTTGGGATTTTCTTGCTTTTGTTAGTTTTTTCTTCTTGAAATGGGAGTCCAATAGGTTAGTTTATAAGTTTTAGCTGGCTGGAGTGTTTTTGTTTTTAGGTTGGGAGGGCCCTCCTTGGTTTGTTGTTCCTGCGCTGGCAGGTCAGTAGCTAGGGGTCTCTTTTCCGCTTTGTCTTAAAAAAATATTAAAAATAGAGTTATGCATTCTCATTGATGAGAATGTAGTAAGGTTTATATTTTAGTTAAGAGTCTTATAACTCAATTAATATTTCTTTGATTTTTAACGGAGATGTACATGATTCAATCATTGACTATTGATTTATAAAAAATTTAAAAAAAAATTAAAACAAAAAGAGGTTTATAATTTTATAGATACTCCATAAGAAAATTTTAAATACAGTTGTATAAGTGTTATACCTTAGTTTCCTTAATTAAATTTAATCATGAAGATTATTAGATGCTGCACAACCATGTCACGTATTGCAATGTACGTATTTTCTTGTGTATAGTTACAATTCTGAGACTACATAGTTAAATTTAATTGAAAAACAGAAGTATAATATCAAAAATAATAATACTTAAATGTTATCCATGGTCAATAAAATTCATTCATTCGTCACAAATTTTCAACCTCCATAAAAATTCATTTAGCCAAAGAATAATTGTCAACCTCTTATAGAAGATACGCATGCTCAGTTGAATGGAATTCCAAATATATTATTGAGATATGATTTTGGGTTGTTTAGCTATGCCTGTAGATTTGCCTTTCCTTAGTTTTTTATTTATTTATTTTATATGTATCATGTTTTTTTTTTTTTCATAACACGTGAGTCTCACGCAATTATATAGTTCACATGTTATGAGTGAAATTATGTACATGTTAGATGCACAGAACTTGTAACTATAACACTGCTGGAGCTAAAAATTAAGCTAAGATGATAAAATTGCTGTTCAAATATTTGAAAGTTGAAACCCCAAGAAGTAAATACCTAAAGCCTTTTCTTTTTGTTTTAATTTGCTAAAGCAATCAAGAATATGTTAGTAGATGAAACTCGTTAAGTAAATACATTAATATCTGATATATAATCATTTGTTTTGTAAATTTGTATTCTGGAAAGTATCACAAACTTTTGTTTACATATTGATAATGTGGTAATGGTATATATTGTGTTAACCCAATTATGATAACTACCTTTTTTGTTGTAATATTTCATGTTTGTGATTCAAATTAATTTAATCTCTCTTTCTCTAATTATTTACTTATAAAAAAAATGTTGATAATATGAAAAATTTTAATTCACCCATTTTAAAATATAGATGGGTAGGATTTGACTAAATTATTTTTAAGAATTTTAGAGATTCTTAATCAATATCTTTAAAAGCACCTAATAATATATGCTTAACTCAAAAGGCATTCTTGGCTTCTTTTTGGTTGGTCTTCTATCTAAATAAATTATTTGATGTGTCAATCCCAATCGATGCACAAGATACCATGCATCTTGAGAGAATCATCCTTAACACATGCAAAAGATGCTATCTAGGGAGGGACTATATGGGAGTGTTTTATTTATTTATTATTGTGGGTAAGAAAGCCCAACGCTATATGTTGGGCTTGGGGCCCAATTTGAATATAACTTCCTGCCCGAAGAGGTTAAAGAGATCAACGCTTTGCCATCCTGGTGAAAATGTAACCAAGAAAGGACGAGTGTTGCATCCGAAGACAACCTGGCTGGTCCGAAGAGGTTCCATGCGTCGGATCTCCAGAGAACTTGATCAAGTAGAAGATTCCTCAGTAAGGAGTTAGCCCTGGGCATGCCTAAGTGCAGGGATATCATGAAATATCTTACAAATAAAGCTGTTACCACCGCATTTAATGCACTGCAGCAACTTTCCTGACCGCATTTATGTGGAGAAGACACCTGAATAGTGCAACCTTAATTACTACCACTCACTGCTGGTTAAAGTAAACTTCTGATGTGACTAATACTCAAGTGGACGCTTAGATGAAGAACAAGTGTGCGGTGAAGATGAGATAAAAAGTGTATATATAAAGGAAATAGGTCTCACAGAGAGGGGGGAGAAAATTGTATTTACTAAGTTGATAAATAAAAAAACCTCTTCGGACCGAAGAAACTTTTATTAAATATTAGCCTGAGTGTCTTTTACCCTTGTTTGCTTGCATGAACCGTTGCTAAATCCATATCCAGTCTAGCTGTTTAACCCATTCTCTACAAATTTATTGTTGGGGATTTGTTGGGCACACAATATGGGAAGTTATTGCTTAGTCCATCAAATTTCAACCCTACAATTATTATTATAGATAATTGACTATGGCAGTATTAATTTGATCAGTTTTTCATTTTGTTATAGGCTTTATAGCACCTAATTTTGCATCTTTGTCTACAGCATAAGAGAATCTCCAAAAATAACTTAAATTTTCATCCAAAATTCATCTAAAAGTCTTCTTTCTAAGTAAGCTCCAACAACCTCTTTATTTTCTCTCTTTATTTTATTTAAATAATCTTTTTCTTTAAAAAAAAAAAAAAAAACCATTTATCCTCTCTCCAAAATATTTTTTTTATCCACCAAACTTCCTTCTCCAACCTATCTTATCAACTCAAACCCTAGAGAGAGAGCAAAGATTGCAGAGATCTAGACAAAACTAAGGAAATTGAAATTCAAAGTTTCAAACCCAACCCCCACAAACTGTTTGCTTTTTTTTTTCTTTTTCTTTAACTCTTTGTTGTACTAATAGTACAAATCCTTTATTAATAAATTATAATAGGAAAAGGCAAAATTTAACCTTTCAGACATGCACGATATTACAGTTATACTTGTATACTAGATAGCTATTAGTCTATACATACGCATGATATAAAATAATCAAAGGTTTGATAGTCATGAAACACGATGGCAATTTTATAATCCCTCATGATGAATATTAATACAGTGCAAAATGGATGGCCATTTGTTTGCATTACATGCAAGTTGAAGTTGTCTATACCCCAACTGTCCCCTCCAAATTAATTATGTGTGCATTTTTTGTTCACTTTTTATCTTACTAGGCCATACCTTATAAAATAGGATATCCAATTTGATTGGCCAAATAAAGGAATAAATGTCTCCAGAATTTGCTTAAATGCTATTGATTGATTTTTGCTTACCTTTTTCTCAAAACAAAGAAAAATGAAAAATGAAAAATTGTATTGATTTCATACTATATATGGTACAACTCATGAATATGCTAGGCCAAGATTTTGGGGACAAAATTGCCCTTTGCCCATTTTGGGCAAATTATATAGCTTTATGCCCTCCTTTCCAAACTAATTAGGAAAATGTCCATCTTTTAAAACTCGATTTGTGATAAATTGAGTTAGGCCCTATAGTAGCGTTTTTAAGGAGCCTATAGTGACGTTTTAAAGATTTATAGTGACATTTTTTAACTCGACTTCAATGCAATTGAGTTATAGGCAATAAAATCAACCTATAGTGGCATTTTTTTACCTATAACTCAATTTCATTGAAGTCGAGTTAAAAAACGTCACTATAGGTCCTTAAAACTTCACTATAGGCTCCTTAAAACGCCACTATAGGGCTCAGGATTTTATTTTTTTTTTAACTCGATTTATCACAAATCGAATTTTAAAAGATAGGCATTTCCCTAATTAGTTTGGAAAGAGGGGCATAAGACTATATAATTTGCCCGAAAAGGACAAAGGGCAATTTTGTCCGGAATTTCGGTCCTTTGTTATAACTTATAGACCATCTGCTTAACTAGTATCTCCATTACAATGAACTTATTTTTATTTCAAAAAAGAACATAAAACATTTTAAAATATCTTCTTCTTTTTATACAATAAACAAAATAAAATGAGCTCATCAGAATACGTCAAGCTCGGGTTAAACTTAAATTTCCAATAGCTAGCTCAATCTTGTCCTAGAATTTGATTAGCTTGGTAAATAAATGACTTGTCAAGTCACTATCTTGCTTTGTTAACCTTCCTCTCCCACATTAAAAGTGGTGGGTATTGGTTCTCGTCAATCTTCTGCCCATAAATTAAAATTTCCTAGAGATGCACACTATCAAGTCACTCATCCATTCTGATTCCATGAAAGGTACGGATGAGCAATAATACTACTACTATTGGCGCATTCATGTCCTTGAGAGTGCCGCTTAAAAACAAACACTAGAGACATTACAAAATCCAAATTTTGTTGTTTCTCCTTTATTTATTTTACTCTTTTATCTCTAGAGTTTGGCACATTCTTCTTTCTTTCTTTTTCTTTAGGCTATATTTGGTTGGAGTAAAAATAGGGAGGTTGGAAAATAGAGGAGAGAAAATAGGAGAGATTTTAGATGGAATGGTGTTTGGTTTGAGTGATTTAAGAGGAGAGAAAATGGTGGGGCCCACCTATTTTCTCCCATGGCCCACTATTTTTTAGCTCTCCCAAATTAGAGAGAAAATGAGAAGGGGAAGTGATTTAATGAAAATGACATTTCTATCCCCTTCTACTCTCCTAAAGTAAATTCAACGTTAACACATTTTTTTTTCCTTTACTGCATTATTTTTTTTCCCCTTTTTATGGGTTCTTTTTCTGGCGTTGAACCTTGTTTCTTTTTTCTTTTTGTTTATTATTATTATTATTATTATTATTATTTTTTTGGCTCTGTCTTTCGTTTCGTTGAACCTTTTTCTTTTTGGGTTCTTTGATACTCACATTTACATAGAACCAGTTTTTTCTTTTTATTTTTCCTTTATAAAATATTTATATAAAATAAGTTATGTAATAAGGGCATAAGAGTAAATTTATACAAATTCTATTTTCTATCCTTCCACTTTTCCACCCTCCAACCGAAAACAAATGAGAGAAATTAAAATCTCTTCTATCTCTCCACTTTTCCATCCTCTCTCCATTTTCTATCCTCTCACTTTTCCATCCTCTTAATCAACCAAACGGACCCTCAGGCATTGCGGGTGGGATGGAATGAGATTTGGGCTATAATAATATTGACACAAAACACACACACACACACACATATATATATATATATATATAATTTACATTTTATATAAATACACACGCATTTACATATACTTATACGTGCATGTGTGTGCATGTCTTTCCTTCAAATGTGTGAAATTTAATGACTGAACTCTTGATTCATTTTCTTAACATGATAAGTTTCTATTGCATATCATCATTTCATGTAAGATTATATAAATTTTAATAAAAAATATTTGTACTTTCTAAATTATTAAAATATATCATCATAAATTATTATTATTACTATTATTATCATCATCCTCTTCTATACTACTCTTATGAAAAAAGAACTATTTTATATCCATTGTTTAAATACTCAAAATACACTCACGCTTAAAACATAATAACTTTAAAAAAAAAAATTTTAATTTTAGGGTTAAATATTTCAAATATCTAAGTTTAATTGAGTTACATTTAACTTAAAACTTAAAATACAATACAAATCTTTTGTCTTTTTTTGCTTTTCTTTTTTCTTTTTTTTGGGGGGGGGGGGGGGGGGGGGGGTGGTTTTCGAAGAATGTCCTCATTAACTAGATAGCCATCAAGAATAAATTATAACTAAAATAAGTAGTTAAAATGTGGTAACTTAAAAAATGACAAGTTTTCCAGTTTTTGCACTTTATTTTCTTAAAATAACTTACGTCCAAGATTTAGAGTTTTGATATTTTATGATTTTTATACTTTTGTATAAAATATTATCTCCGGACATGTCAAGGGTTAGATTTGTTTGACTTAAAAAATGTTTTATATTTTTTAATTAAAAAATGGTAAAATGCTGTTGTTATTCATATTATAAATTTATAAATGATTAATTTATCAAAATTTTGGGGAACAGCCTTTCCAGCTAGATTTGCCTTGGGGGGAGAGAGTGGGTTGGTGTTGGTGGTTTGCTTTATATCAAGGTGAGACTCCCACCCTTAATTCTCATATTAGTTCTCTGATCACTACCATGCCTACACAACAACCATCTATTCCTCCTCCTCTTCCCAAATACTTGAAAGAAGATGAAGTGACCCTAGAATGCAGAAACTTCATATCCTCCTTACCTACAGAGAAAGGCTGGGTTACAAATAACCTCCATCAGTACCAAGGTTGTTGGATCACAACTAGGTACATGCAAGGTGTTCTATCATTCCAAAAACACTTCCAAGCTCATGACACTGATGTCATCCTTGTTACCACTCCCAAAGCCGGCACCACTTGGTTGAAAGCCCTCTTGTTTTCCTTGGTGAACCGTGTGCACTATCCCAACCCTCATAAACACCACCCTCTCATCACGAATAATCCTCATGTTCTTGTACCCTTCTTGGATATCAACCTCTACACTGAAAACCAAGTCCCAGACCTCACTTCCTTTGCCTCTCCAAGGCTCTTTTCAACTCATTTGCCTTATGTGTCATTACCAATGTCTACAAAGGACTCGGCTTGCAAGATTGTGTATTTGAGTAGGAACCCTAAGGACACTTTTGTGTCACTTTGGCACTTCACAAACAGCTTGAGATCACCAGCAAGTAAAGGCCCCAATTCACTTCAAGAGGCTTTTGATAAGTTTTGCAGGGGAGTGAGTTTGTATGGGCCTTATTGGGACCATGTTTTGGGCTATTGGAAGGAAAGCTTAGAAAACCCTGAAAGGGTACTTTTTTTGAAGTTTGAGGAAATGAAAGAGCAGCCCACTGCCCATTTGAGGAAACTAGCTGAGTTCTTGGGCTGTCCTTTATCCTCAGAAGAAGAGGCAAAAGGTGTAGAGGATGATATCCTAAGGTTGTGTAGTTTTGACAATTTGAGCAACTTGGAGGTGAATAAAAGTGGAAAATTGTCATCTGGGGAGGAGAATAGCAAATTTTTTCGGCGAGGTGAGGTTGGTGACTGGGTGAACCATTTAACAGACGAGATGATTGAAAAATTAGACCATATCACCCAAGAGAAGTTTCAAGGCACCGGATTGAAATTCTAGATCTTCAAGTTGTATATCATCATTATCATTTCTACTTTATTAGTTTATTATTGTCAACTTGTATGTTGACAGTTGGTTGCATTTTTTTTTTTTTTCCTTTTGTTCCCTAAGTAGCTTCTTGCACTTCCATATTTCTTTTGGTGGCTAAGCTAATAAAAATTAAAATGTTTGTTCTATTCTCTAATTTGTCGATCTTTTATTTGTTGATAGTAATAAATTAAATAGTGTTTGAGTATCTTTAAGGGAGTCAAATTGCATAAAATTCTCACTTCTTAAAGATATTACAAAGAAAATTGCATAAAATTCTCGCTTCTTAAAGATATTACAAAGTGTTTGGTAAACCTCAAAAGGATTAGCTTAATGGTTTCTAAAGTCTAACGATGAAGTGTGTGTTTGGCTTCAAATTAAAAAGTCAGCTTATTTTACTGTTCAGCTTATTTTTGCTATTATTCATGGGTTTCACTATATTATTTTAGCTAACTTTTACGTTTATTTACAGTACTTTGCAGCAAAAAGTTTTCAGTTTCAGCAAAATAAGCGGATCCCAAACAAACCTGAAACCTCCAATTAGCATCTTAAGGCCACCTTTAAGGGATTCTTCTTAATAATAGCCTAGTATGCATTGGACAAGAGACTAAATAGTACATATGCTAAAGATAATAGTCAGGTGCTCAAAAAGTTTTGAATATTCTTGTTTTTCTAAATAAATAAATAAAGTGATTTGTAAGCAACCATACCCCTAAGTTATTTTTATTTGAGAAGTTGATTCTGATGTCAAACCCGCCACATGGCTTTGGGAATTAGGAGACATGGTACTATATTATTTATTGGACTCAAATTTTTGACAAACCAATCTAACGGAATCTTCGCTTAACCATTATGTACTAGCTCATAAAACTATTTACATGTATTATTTAATTAAATCACATAACTTATTAAATAGGTAATGTAACTAAAAGTATATGTGTATAGTTTTATCGATTGCCACATAGATTGGAGATTTTTTTTTTTTTTTCTAAACTTGTTTTGAAGTAAACTTTTTTCATAAAGTAATGCTACAGACATAAACTATTTTACAACATTCTTACAAACGGTTGATATGAAAAATTCTTACTAGTTCGTATCTAAACATACTATTAACGTCACTTTTTTATTTACCAATAATTACTCATCGAATCAATAGTTTGTAAAAAAAATGTAAAATAATTAGTAAATTTAGCATTTTTCTTTTCGTTATTCAAATTTCCTTCTTCCTTTTATTTATTTATTTATTTATTTATTATTATTATTATTATGGTTGGGCTGAATGAATGAGATTATAAAAGCACTAAAACCAAAATGACTTGGAGGACCAGCCCATCTCTCTCAACAGGAAACACCCACATAGGGATGGAGGAGATGGAGCGAGCCTCCAAGCCTAAGGAGAAGCTAGCAGCCCATGCTAAATAGTAATGGGCCAACATATCGGCTCCTCTACGAATAAAACCTATATCCCATGTATGAAACAAAATGACAAGAGCAGCTTTATCATGGATCAAAATTTTCCAGATTTTTTTATAATTACTCTATTGGGGTTCGTAAATCCTATACATTCATTTTGAAAACGGTAAATTGATTTTACCATATCATTATTATATTTAAAAAAAAAAAAAACGTTAATTATCTTCCTTTTTTTGTGTTTATTTTAAATTATTAATGGCTTGGTAAAATAAATAGATTGATATGATTTTAGATATTAAATGGTAGATTTACCTTAAAAACCTTAGAGAATATTCTAATCCCTTGTTGAATTAACCATGCAGCGCCGGTATAACTTATAGGTTCCGATCGAACAAATTACTAGGCAGCTGCAAATTAATTAAGCTAACCATGGTACATGAGTAGATCAGGCTCACTTTTCTTACACTACTTCTTTTTCAAAATATACTTTCAAATTCCATAATTCACATCTTTAATTAGGCCCGTCTCAGCTGAATGCATACATCATTTGAGAATCAAGAATGTCGGAAAGAAACATATTGAAAAAGAGAGAAAGATGACGATCAATGGATTTAATATCATTAGGGAAAACAAACAAATAAAGTGAATTTTATTCTAATGACTGGATTCATGAGTTCTACTGAGGCTGTAATTCTAAAATTTGCTAGTAATTAATCTTTGTCCACTCTTAAAGAAATTTTGGGGTTTCGAACTTTTATCAGAGTTGATCATGGAGTGGTGAAAGGTTATAGGTATCTGTTTGGTGCATTGTCTAGAGAAAAAATGAAGAAAAATTTTTTTTGTCAAAATGGGTTTTGGGAGCTTAAGGTTGAGTTTGGATTGCACTGAAAAGGAAAAAAAATTTGTGTCTGGCGTTTTTTATGAGTCCCGTGCACTATTTACGGGACCCGCAAGTACAAAAAAAGCAAATCTAATTTTAAAACTGGGTCCCACGACACTATTCACTCATTTAAAATTTATTTCGTTACAATATTTTCAATTTTTAGCAATAAGTGGTATTCAAACAGAGGCTAAGCCATTATTTAAGCCCATTTATCAAAATTGTAATAGAGCTACAAGGGGGTTGTTAAAAGAGCTTTTAATTAGTACCTTAAGCTTTTTTATTCACCAATTTTTTAAAAGGTCCTTAAGCTTTTTTTTTTTTTGGTAAACCAGAAATTAACATTAAACTAAGAAGGATTACAAAGTCTAGGATAGACAACACCCCAAGAGTTAGCTATAAGCTGGTACAAAATAAAGGAAGCGGGGTGGGAGTGAATAGTAAAATCTGTGTTTGTAAAATCTCCTTCCTCGGCCAAAATATCTGCACAGTGGTTTCCTTCACAGCAAATATGATTAACTTGAGCGTCCTCAAAATGCTGGAAGAGGGACCTGCAATCAATAATAATAGCACTGCAAGGATGAGTGGAGTCAATATTTTTTGGGTCATGCTAACAAGTGTCCTTAGAGCACTCATTAATAATCAATTTAAAGAAAGTTTTAATACCACTTTTATAGGAAATGAAAAAAGCTGTCAAAATATTAATTACTTTTTTTTTTATTTTTCATAAAAACTTTCTTTAAATGGATTATTAACCAGTGCTCTAAAAACACTCGATAGCATTTCTCATATTTTTAAAAGGTCCTTAAGCTTTTTAAAACACACACACGTCAGCCCGACTGAGCCAAACAAGTAAAACGGCTTTACTTCGTCTCTTTCCTTTTAAAAAAAAAAAAAATACACCCTTTACTTCATCCAAGAATCTAAAATTCTAGGTTCACGTACATAGGATTAGGGGGCATTAATTTCCTTCACTTGTGGGGAACGTGATGACTAGCTACTTAATCATTCTTTTTCCCTTTACCCTTTAGCTTAGGTTAAGTAAATTGAGCTTAACAACTATAATTATTCACAGCAACCATCATCCCAACTCCACTATTTCCAATCATCTCAACCTTTTGTATTGTGCAATTAATTAATAAAGCTTCTCCAAACTTTCCCATTATCTTAGGATATTCAGATTCAAATTGTACATACGTTACCAGCTTGTCAGGCAAATGCGAACGCATTAAATGCTATATATGTCGGCCGTTGTAGTTTTTACTTTTTAGTTTTTAGAGATCTGCTCCAATTTGGTAACGGGCTTACAAATAATGAAATTTAGGGTTGGAATTTTGTATATAAAAATAAAAAATAAAAATAAAAAATTGATATATTGAAAGAGTTTCAATCTATGACGTCTACTCCTAATGATAGCTCTTTTTAACCTATAACGTTCACTTCTAATAATAACTCTTTATTATTAGATTAAGACACCAATAGGTTTTTGGTAAAGACGAGAATTAAAATCCAGATTTTTTATTTAATTATCAGGGATTTTATCAGTTGAGCTGATTAAAACTCATAAAAATTTGGTATATTTGCCCCATAATAAAAGACGATCATTATAAATTACCATTAATTTTGACAACTTTTAGCCAGCTCCTTTGAATTATTTACGAAATCTAGAAGCTGTATTTGATGATATACCAAAGGTTCTTGTTCACCCACAAGAACTAACTCAGGATATTGATGAATAAGGTGTATTTAATATATTAAAATATCATTTTCGTATAATTCATAAATATAAAAGTAATAAAAAAAATTTGATCTATTTAAACGTTTTCCCAAAGTATCTCTAATATATTTATAAAATTTTAATCTATTATTTTATTATTAATTTCATTAACATACAAATTTAAATCTCATCCCGAATTTTAACATATATAATTAAACTTTTAATCTATTTTTTTAATATAACAATCAATACATTAATGAAATCAAATTTCAAAGAGTGTGCACTAATTACAGTTCAAATTAAAAGTATTAATTCCTTAATAGGCACTGTAAGGACCAAAAAGAGAGTGATACAAACCGTGAGTAATGAAATAGCCTCCCTTTTACTTTGATCCAAGCCAATAGAATTTGTAAGAGATGGGATAGAACAACAAGCGTCGAATCCCTTTCCAGAGTCCCAGGCCTCTTCTTTATATAGTCTGTTGCCATTTCATCTGCTCCGTCCATCTCTAGCTGGCCTTCGTTCTTCTTTCGACACCTGTCACATTTTCTCTCTCCCTGAAGCAGGTAGCAGCGGTAACTGGCGCAGCTGTGATTGGCATCGTTTCAGGCCACTTCCTCATTTAATGCGGCTGACAGAGCTGGTGTGCGCCATTTATTATTGATGTGACTGGGGGCTGCTGCCCTGACGGCTGCCTGTCTGCCACTGACCTACGCTTCCTTCGGCCGAGGGGTTTCTCCTTTGGCGCTTGGCGTGGTGCCCCGTTGGATCTGGCTCTTTCCTCGAGAATTATTATTCCTTGGGCCCCTGTCAGTTCCGTGCTCGGCCCGATGCAAGGCCTTTCCTATTCTTCCTAGGGCCTCGGCCCATTAGCTTGGCCCCTTGCCTCCTTACTCATTCCTCGGGTACCCACAGGCACATAAAAAAAGTATTTCTTAGGAATTGATTATGCTTTTACACACTACTAACATGCGTTAATTTATATTTGAGAAACCTGAACTGTAATTAAGTTTTGTATAAAAAAACGAAGAAGAAGAAGAAGAAGAAGAAAAAAAAGGCAAAAAAGTTAGTTAATCTTGGAGAATTATGCGACTATATATGATAGTTGTTTCGTGTAGCAGCATGCACTAATGCGTAGGGTAGGAACACAAAAATAATAGAACTTAGCACTCACTCACTCAATAGAAAACTCATGCAACGCAACGTGTAAATCATGTCCAACTTTCAATATAGTTTGGTGCTCTCAGGTCCACGTCAATCCCCCCACCCCACTCATCTATAATTTTATGGACCGAATATTAGATTTTATTTAAAGGCAGAGCTATGATCCAGTCTGGGCCCAATCTAATTTTGCTTGAGATAAATGTGTGTGTGTATATATATATATATATATAGAAATCTTTAAGATTAATCAATAACAATTAATTGGCACACAACACTTTATGAAAATTAAGCATGAAAGAAACTTGCAAAAGTACATGCTGTTGTTGTTGTTGAGGCCACACATATAGAAATACTAATTAAATTTGCCCTCAGAGAACGACAACACTACTAAAAAGATTAAATCATATCATACCCAACTCTCAACTAACAAATCTTTACTACCTAACTTCAACTGGATTTGTCCCTCAAATTAATAAACTTCAAGAGGTTTTTTCTTTGTGTGTTAAATACAGGATTTCATTACGTAGCACCATTTAATTTCTTTGGTTTCCCGTAAGTACCAAGCGAACTTTTAAGAGAAAAACAGAGTTAATTTTACAACATGGGTTTGTTTTCTTAGTTGGTAAGTCTATTATTAGTCAGGTAACACCAAATTTTCGGAACAGTACTATATGGGTTCTTACTTCTTAGGCCTGACGTGCCCTACACGTCGTGTCTAGCTAAGAGATCACAACTAAACTATAGGTACCATGTGTTGGGCTTATAGATGAAACAAGCTCTTTCTTTTTCTTTTAAACAAAGAATGCTTGAATTGAAATTAGGAATTTGATAAAGAGTAATGTTTATTACACACTTTAATGCACACATGTTACACACAACCAAGAAAAACAACTGAAATTGTGCCTTTAACTGATTAAAATTTAAAATTGTGACTTCAAGTTATGATTTTAGTTATGTGTAAAAATGTATATGCATTAAGGTGTACGTGTAAAAAAAAGTAGGGAATTAATATGAAAATAATGTTGTTAGAATAGAAATAAGTGAATCCAAATTTAGCGAGAGTTCCAAAAAGTGTAGGAATGAATAGGTATAGAATGAAGCTACTCAACCTAAAAATAAAAACAATGCCCAACGAATTACGTCTAATCATTTTGAGATTTGTGTTAAACAGCAAATGCAGCATGCATGGTAATGTATTTGGTGGAAGGTATTAAAGTTCCAATGAAATTTCTTTTTCTTTTTTTTGAGAATCAAGTTCCAATGAAATCTTTGTTCCAACTGAAATGGGGATTTGAGAGATCAAATCAATCAAAGTATATATGAAATCTTTGTTCCAATAAGTCTCTCATATGTTGTGTAGGATAAAATAATAATAATAATAATAATAATAATAATAATGTACGTAGTAATGAGAGGAATCTATCAGCTTTCAGATTCAGACAGCAAAACCGACACAGACTCTCTCACTCTCACTCTTAAAATCGCCGTCGAGTTAATTATTTTAAAGTTTTTACTGATGCATGTCTTTATAACAGATATATTAGTAAATTATTTTTCAAAAAATTTTATCAAAAAATGAAAAAGATTTCAAACCTTTTAATAGTTTTTTTAATTCTTGAAAAAAAAATATTTAAAAAATAAATTATTCATGTATGAACATCTCTATCTAAAATTTTAAAAAAGTTTTATTTTATGACGTCAAAAATTATTTTATCTATTTTATAATTTTATTTTACAATTCACTCCATATTTAAGTTTATATTTTTATACACAATATATTAAAATAATATAAACTATAATATCGAATAATATAAAAAAAATCATATTTCTCTCCTTTCTCTTTCATTTTTTTCTGTTCGAGCAACATTTTTAAAGCTTTAAATGTAAAATAACAACAAGAGGTTGCTCCAAGGACGTATGTTTACCGACGGTTTCAAAAATGTGAAAATGGCGCCCCACCCAAGTCCAACCCACAAACAAATGGAGATAGCTGTCAAGTTCCCTACACCACGACTACCTGTGCAGTACCGTACCAAAGTGTACAACATTATGTACAGCTGGAGCCATCCATCATCCACTGAGTCTGTATACCTTTTTCTGTCTTCTTCATCATTCTGATTCTTTTGAACTTTTTGGTTCTACCTTTGGATATTATGCAATATGCATGCGTGGAAGGATAGGAGAGGCGAGGAATTATTTTTCGGTTTATGTTATTTCGTTTATTACAAATTATAGTATATGTGGATAACAAGGGTATCAAAATTATACACCTTTTTTTTTTTTTTTAATGAGATCGATGATATGCCAATTTTTATTTTTATATATTTGGTAGGAATTAATAGGATTGTTGGTAAAGTGAGAAGATTGAAAAATAATCTTTATTAATTTATGAATATAGACCCTCATCAAATTTAAAGCAAATATTTTTTAAAAACTTATTTTTTTCATAATAAAAATATTATAAGAATATGGATGGTATTGTTTAAAGCTATAGTTTTTTTTTTTACCCAAAAAAAAAAAAAGCAAAAGTTTCAAAAAGGATAAATTCATTATGGGACAAATTTTCTAAAAATATTTAATAAACCAATTTTCTTAAGATATCCATTAATTTTTACGTTCTAAATTCAAAACACTTAGGCCAATCATCCTCACCATTCTAGCCATTCAAGGTCCTTCAAACAAAGCAATGATTCGAAAACCAAGTGAATTTGTGCATGGAACTCAAGAACAATTGCAAAATTTCATAAACGAGCACAACTACCATAGTTGAGCTGCGTACTCCTTGAATGGAAAATGTGGAAATAGAAAGACTTAAACATTCTACAACAGCTAAAAGCTAAGAATTTTGTCCAAAATTAAGGCAATACCATCTATCTCACCCATGATATCAACACCCATTTGAATGAAGGTAATGCCTATAATTTTTTTTTTCTTTTTTTGGTTGAGATAAGAGATAGAAAAGGTAATAATGCCTCTAATTAAAGAGCAATATACATCACCAACAAGTCTAAAAATTCATGACATCTTACTAGAGTGAGTTATGGGCAACCTATAGGCTAAAAAGGGAATTTTTATCTTGCAAGATTACTAACTTAAGTCTTAGAGGCTTTTATGTTTGATTATAGGTCTATCACAAAAACTAATTTTCTTTCCTTTAATCCTACCATATGTAAGATAAGAACCATTTCTTGTTCACTTAAAGCCATAGATGATAGACCAATACATAAGAACTTGGGCTAACTCCTCCTCCCATTCTTTAAACAGCATCTCTTTAATTTCCAACCAAATTAATCAAAAAGTTATAGCTTTCTTCTTTAATTCTCCCCTTAATTTTCCATCATCCTCAAAGTCCTCCTATCTCCACCAAACACTCTGGGTACTACTTCTTTGAGGGGGACCAATATCTGAAAGTTGAGGGTGAGAGCGTGTTGGGACTATAGTTAAGAGAAAAAAAAAAAAGGTAGTGAAAGGAGGAAGGTGACCCAGTACTTTTGATTTAAAATACGTACACGTACGTGGGGGCAAGCATGGTTCGAAACGTGGAGAGACACACACAAATCAGTCACGCTCGCTCGATCGCCTCCACTCTACCGAGTACTGACTGACTCTACTGATGCTATGCCACAAATATTGATAAATGACGGGACGCTGCTGCATGGGGACCACTTTCTCTTCAACCTTCACTTTCATCGTCATCTTCTCATTCTCATTCTCATTCTCATTCTCGGCCCCACAGATTCTTCATCATGCCTTTTAATTATTTGGAAATTTTTTTAGAAAAAATATCTTTATTGCAAGATTGATACAAAACTTTCACTATTCATTTTTAATTGACCCTTTTCCCCCTTTTAGAATCATTTGGTTTTCAAGGGTAGATTTTTAACTTTAAAATAAGAGAGCAAAGTGAGGACCATGAACTTACAAAACATAAATTACAGTCCTTAAGAATTGATGCTATTTAGAGAATGAATAAAAATTCGCATAGTTGAAATTTTTTTTTTTTTTTCAAGGGCGCATGAATCATATAGAGTACAAGAAATTTAACTTTTAAATATTTGAAATGGATCTCCAAAGAGTTTTGATTGATCCATAATATTGAACTCAGCTTTGTATAACCTCCACCACTAGGAGGGGGAAACGATTTTAATTAGGTGGTTCCCTCGTCGCTAAAATTAAATCTTTCCCATGATTTAATGTCTTCCTCTGTCAGTACTTGAAATTTAGAAATGATGATAATGGTCCATGTAGGTGGGTGATTTGAGAGAGATGAAACTGCAATAAGGACGTTTGGTTAGACCAAACATAGACAACTTTGGCCAAAGCCCAACTATCTGTTAAGGAAGAAAAAACCTAAACCTTTAACACAACCAAGGTCAACAAGTTAGATTAATTGAGCATACTCCAAGGATTGAGTTAGCATTATTAGAAATACTGAATAAATGTATTATATTTCTCAAGTAATTAAATATACATGAGTGCCTTTATATAGGAGACAGTGTACAGTACCAGTATGTATACTATACAAGTAAACAAAGTGGGCCTAAGGCTCACAGCCTATTACATGTCAATATCTCCCCTCAAACTCAAGGTGGGTGTGAGACCAACTTGAGGTTATCAACCAAAGCACGAAGCCATCCTTTAAGATGTGACTTGGTGAAGATATCTACAAGTTAGAGGAGACCGAGAACAGCTTGAGAGCACCATGGACAAGATGATAACGAATAAAATGACAATCGGTCTCGATGTGTTTAGTCCGTTCAAAGAAGACATCATTGTGAGCAATAAGTTCAACTGGAGTGTCAACAGTCTTGCTATCAGTGAGTCCAGCTCGAGACAAAAGTTCAGAAGCATACTTAACTTGAGTAATATAGAGTCCATCTGTGGAATGAGTGATTTCAAGACCCAAGAAGTAGCTGAGATATCCAAGATCTTTTATCTCAAACTGTTGACTGAAAAAATCCTTGAGTTCTTGAATGCTACTAAGGTCATCACTAGTTTTGAACATATCATCCACATATAGGAGAAGCAAAATAGTGTCTTTGTTAGTGCAATGAAGAAATAAGGCAGAATCATAAAGACTGACAGTGTAACCCAAGCGAAAGATGGCGGAGCTAAACTTGGCAAACCAAGCTCGTGAAGGTTGTTTAAGACCATAAAGTGTACGTCGAAGGTGACAAACCTTGTTTGATTCAACAAAGAGACCAGGAGGAGGTTGCATATAAACTTATTTACTTAAATCCTCATTAAGGAAGGCATTTTTGACATCTATCTGAAAAAAGTCTCATTTGCTAGCAGCAGCAACAGCTAAGATGGTACGAACAGATGTGATTCGCATGGTTTTAAAAATCGGTACGGTGAAAGAACCAGTCGAGGAGCTAATTACCGGTTTTCTGGTTTAATCGATGGTCGAATCAGTGACGTCATAAATAATTTAATTATTATTTATTTAAATTATATAAATAATTCATAATTTTTTAATTATATATAAAAATATATATATTAACAAGTGTGTGTAAAAGTAAAACAAGTGTAAAATATTTTACAAAAGTCACTCAGTCATCTCTCCCTACTCTCTTGACACTGTGCTTTCTCAATATCAAAGTTTCCCTTCCACAAACCAAACCTCCAGCCTTTGATCCACTTCCAGATGCCACTCATCATCGACCATCGACCCACTCATCGAGGCCACTCATCACCGATTGCATCTCCACCACCATCAACACCACCCACTAATTCACCTCCATGAGTTTTTTTTTTTTTTTTTTCTTTCCGTTATCCTCCATCGTCGTCGGCCTCACTGTTTCTTGGCCACCTCCACCGTCATTGATTCATTCTTTTAATCTCAATTATGGATTTTTTTTTTTCCCTTTATTGCTACATGGCTTTATCAATTTGGGTTTTTGGATGGTTTATGGGTCATGGGTGGCTGGGTTTGTGGGTTGTGGTGGATGGTTGGGATGTTTTGTGGGTCTTGGTGGTGGCTAAGTTATGGGTTTTGGGTGGGTAGTTGAAATGGTTTGTGGGTAGAGCAGACTAGGAGTGAGCTCAAAAGGCGAAGGAGTGCTGTTGTGTGTGAGGTGCGTGCCGCTATGCGTGAGGCAGAGAGAACAGAGTGACGTAGAGAATAGAGACTAGAGAGAGCTTGAGTTGAGTTGAGCGGCCTTGAGAGCTTGATGTGAGTGAGAGAGTGAGGCAGATGAGAAGAAGAGGCATGAATCGTGAGGTGAGAGTGAGATGGCTGATGAGAAGAGTGAGTCAGTGAGGACTTTAGGTTAGTTTTGAGGAGCAGAAAAAATGATGTAGTGTTGAGGAACAAAAAACTTAAAAACAACGTAGTTTAGTTTGAGGAGCAAAATCGGTTCGATCGTGCTAGTTTTCGATTCTTAGGTTGAACCAGCCAGTTTTACTATTTACCGATTTTTAGGCCATTTTCGGTTTTATACCATAATCGGATTGGATTGAAGGCCGGTTCTTGGTTGAAAGGGTCGGACCGACCAGTCCGGTCCGGTTTTTAAAACTATGGAGATTCGAGCAATCGGAGCAAATGTCTCTTCATAATCAATCCCATAGTCCTATGCAAAACATTTTGCAACAAAACAAGTCTTATAGCGCTCAATGGACCCATCAGAGTGAGTCCTGATCTTATAGATCCATTTACAACCAACTATAAACTGTCAAGGAGGGAGAGTAACCAAATCCTAAGTATGGTTTTTAGGTAATGCATTAAGTTCCTCTTTCATTGCAATCTGCCATAAATGGTCAGTGGAGGCCTCATGACAGGTGTGAGGCTCATGTAGTGTAGCAATGGCAATTTAATAATGATAGTCAAGTAAATATGTAGGAATGGATCTTACCTGATAGAGTTGAGTGATGAGGTGGAATTTCTTGTGGAAGATCTTTAGGCGGAGTATGAGCAAGGGACCTAGGCTCAAAATTGGGTAGCTCGTCATTGACTTGTTCATCTTTCACCTGTTCAGTTGAGGGTGATCCAAAAGAAGCATAAAAAATATCTGGTGGTTGGATAGAGAAGTCCAAATGAGGATCGAGAGCATCTATAAAAGGAAGATTTGACTCATCTGGAAAGATTTCTAAAACAAAGGAGGTAGATAGGGAAGAACGAAAGTGAGAGAGCTCAACAAAAGAGCAATGTTCCCAAAAGAAAACATTTTGGGAAACACGAAGACGATGAGAGACAGAATCATAACACCGATACCCCTTTTGAGTTTTGCCATAGCCAAGGAAACAACAAAGTCTAGATAAAAGGCTCAAGTTTGTTGTGCTCATAAAGCTGAAGAAGAACGAAACAGGCAGAACCAAAAGAGCTCAGGTGATGATAATCAGGGGGTGATCCAAAAAGGCACTCATATAGAGTCTGTGGGGGATGTGGTATTTATAGAGCAATGCAAGAATTATACATCCAAATATTTGATAAGAATTTAGAATTATAGTAGGGATTTAGGGTTTACAAAATTTACAATTATAGTCCTTATTAGTGCAAGATAGGGTAAGGCTAAAAATTCTAAATTTATTCCCGCACTTCGTCTCGGAGTGTGGGAAAAAAATCTTGCTCTATTCTCGTCCCACCACCTTCGTAAGACTAGAAAATCTCACGTGAGAAGGGATGAATTACAATGGAGTAGGGTAAAATTGATATCCCTTCTTAAGAAGAAGGTGGGTTTAACTGCGGACCCAAAGACGTTTTGGAATGGACTTGTGTCCTAACATGGGCCTACCAAGCATAATACCCTCCAATCTTTAACTCAAATGTGATATATTTCCATTATTGTGAGAGAAACAATAAACTGTCCTCCAGCATATCAAATTAGACTTAATTAAAAATAATAATTACATAAAAAATATGATTTGACAGGGTACATGTTGTCTCAATTAAAATAAGAAAATTTTCAGAATCAGGCCAAATCAAATCAATTGATTTTTTTGCTAACCTAATCAAATCAATTGATTTTTACCATAGGACATCAAACTTTAATCTAAAGAGCACACCGAATTTGATGTTTGATAGAACTAATCGTGCAGTTTCTGGTTGTTCCCTATTCTTTATTAAAAAGTACAGTCAAAGTAAATATATGTGAAGAAGTTCCAGCTAGAGTGATGCAAATTTATAGATCTCAAGGTTTATTGGAAATGAATATTGATGCTCATTTTGTGTTGATCTTGTTAAGGATTGCACATGCATGCTTCTTTATGGAACTCTTATTTAAAATTATTGCGTCACAGCTTTGATTATTACTTTCTTTGCCGACAGGAAACCAAGCAAGTGAGGTGACAATCCACCAGACCTAGCCGACGAGGCTATTAAGAGAGGAGACGTTTATGTTAAAGCTTAATAAACTCACTACTGTCTTCATTTCATTTTACTATTTTTTAGATTTGGACTTTTAGACAAACTGAAGTTATATGAGTATACGTAGTTGAAGTAAGGAACAAAACGGAAGTTTTGAGTTTAACCTTAAGAGAGAGAGAGATTTAAAAGCAAAAATGGAAGGAATACGAGTCCTACTATATAATGAACATGCATTAATTTTCTTTTATTTTCTTCTTTTTCTCAAAGAAGTTGTTGTAACAACCAATAAAAAATTCTGTCTTTCTTATTGTACAAACATGTTTACATTCTCATACACGAAGAAAAAGTGGAGAGGATATATATATATATATACAAAGAAAGTAAAAGTGTCTACTTTAGGATAAAGACTTTTTTAGTGTTCTATGATAATATAGAGTTTTTAATATGTTAAATATTTATTTTGTTTTTAAAAAAAACTATTTCTTCTAAATGAAAAAAATTAACTTGAGGTCCTCAATAAATCGTCACATTAAGCACACATTTAAAAAAAAATAAAAAAAAAATTTAAAATATTGAGTTATGTTGGATCGAGTTATTTGAGTTTAAAGTTTTGTCAACTTGAATTCAACCCCATTTATTTCAAGCTTAAAAAAAATTACAATCCACCAATAAGCGATTTTTTTTTTATTTATTAAGATGGCCAGTTATGTTGGATGGGGTGAGTTCATCAAGGTCGTGGGTTGAATGCATAATGCACACCTCTATGAATCGAATTGTATTGTCTCTCTTTTAGTTTGGAATCTCCTCAAAATCAATGACTAACACACTAATATTGAGTTATAATTATACACCAATTCAAAATTCAAATATTTTGAAAAATTAATATATAGGGTATTATCTGAAACATTTGTATTAATATATTTGTATTAATTAAACAATAGATAGATAGGATTATAATGAATCCATAGAATATTCTAAATATTCTTGAGACCTCAATCCTCACCAAACACGATTTGTCTTGTCCCATACCTGATCAATGAGCTACTAGCTAGCATAGGAACTCATTATTTTTGCAAAACTTTTCATCTATCAGCTAAGTGACAGATTTGACAAAAAGCTTAGCTCTTAAAATATTATTTGTCTCAAATATATATATATATATATAATAATATATTTGTCTAACAACAGAAAAGAAACAAGAATTTTGTCCACCTAGCTCTCCTGGCAAGGACCCCGTTCCTTAAAATGGGGGTCCATTAATTAACCTTACCTACTTTAATTTCATTATTGAAGCAAACCCCATATATAAAAAGAGGAAAAATAGATAATAAAAAAAGCACTCCAACCTCTTCATTTGGGTTTGCCGACGTGTAGGTTGGCAACGTTTCACAATATTCGTGCCTCCCAAAGTCATTAATTCAAAATAATTTTTTTTTTTTTAAAAAGCAGAAAATTTTAAAACCCTGAAAGTTTGTTATTGCGATAAACTAAATACTGATGATTTAAATGTAGGTAGGAATGTGGGTTTAAATATTAAAAAAAAAGATTGGTTAAAATTTGAGCTAGCTTTTATTTGAATCCAATAAGCTATTAGACTTATTTTTATCACAAAATTATAGGGCTACTTGATTGAACCCAATAAAATAACATGTTTATGAGTTTTTCTTTTTCCCCCATTCTCTTACAAAATGTGGACTATATACTTGACATTTCACTTTTGTATTTGTAATTTTTTTTTCTATACTATGAATGAGGTATTAAATGAAAATATAATTATTTATAAGAAGCTAGAATGCAAAAAAAAAAAATATATATATATATATATATATAAAGAAAAAATTATTAAAATAAAAGAACAAAAAGAGATAATAAATGTTGATGATGAAGAAAAAATGTCAATGAAGAAATAGTTTTACAAAATGATAAACATGGTGACAATATTGATTTAGATGGAGTTAATTAGGTAAGATAATGAAAAGAAAGTATTATTTTGGCTCCTATGTTATATATTATCACTTTTGAGTTTAATCAATTTAAATGTGTATATTATAAACATGTGTTAGTTTGAGATATTTAGTTAGATTTGTTAAATATTATTACATAAGTGATGATTAAATTAGTTATAATTTGAATATATTTTGAATTTATAATAAATATATTCTTTATATATGTATATCTATATTTTTTTATTATTAAGTGATTGTGTATCTTACAATACACAATACAATATGATACATGATAAAAATAAATTTAAAAAAAAATTAATTCACAATACGATTCTTGTTTTAACAACTATGAGCATGACTATTGTTGAGGTTCAAAATTGGTCACAAACTAAGGCCCAAAGAATGTTGGGCTCATTTCACAAAAAAAATAATAAATAAATAAACTAAGAAAAATGAGAAAAGAAAGGAAGGTTGGGCTTACACAATGAGGGAAAGAGAGAAGAAAGAAGAAAAAAAGGGCAAGAGGCCAAAGGATTGGGATCCAGAGACCCACGAAAGAACAAGAAGAAAAGGCCCAAACCAGGCATAACTAGCAAACGAAAGAAAGCCCAGTAAAGAAGGGGTGGGCCGAGGATCCCAGAAGTCTCCAGAATCCAGGGATCCCTGGACGAACGAAGTAAGATTGAAGCAAATTCAAAGAGTGATAAAAGACAAAAATCATGCAGGTCTCATGCTCCAAACATGCAGTAGAACCAGGAGGTATGAAGCAACATGCAAGAGCCATGATTCCGACCATTGGGAGAAAATGACAAGAAACAGTACAACTAAAAAAGCTGGAACATTGAGAAGAAAAAGCCAAATAGCTGAAGGCCGGCCAACGGAGAAGGCTGGAAATAGAAAACTAGCTAAAGGACTTTCATTTGGTTGGACCAAAAGCAAGAAACTATGAGAGAAAAAGGAAACGACATAGTCCTGAGTAAAACTGGCACGGCACGAACTCTAAAGGGCAAAAGGGGAAATCACCGGTACCCTAGAGCCCAATCTACACTATAAAAGGAGGAGGGGCATTGGGAAGAGGGGTTCATGTTGGACTAGATCACTGAGACATTTTTCTAAAGTCTTATAAAATTAAAGAAAGAACTCTGTAAAACGAAGAGAAAACAGAGGAATCACTCCCAGTATCCTAGAGACAGCCACTATGGCACATGCTCGGATTCAACAAGTTCAAATTTTGCAAGTCTTTGAAGCTTAAATAGCTATCAAAAGTTTGTAATTTTTGAACTTAGTTGAATCTTGTATCACGTCTTAGCGAGCATTGTAATAATAACTAAAGAAACTCAATAAAATGCACCTCACTAAAACTATTTCGAGGATCCTTAATATTTTCTTACATTATATTTCACTTGTTGTGCATTCTTTTGCTATTAAAATGTCATTCAATACGGATATTTTTGCTTGTTAGTTGTTTGTATTGTAGGAAGCTTGTTTTGTGCACCACTCGGTTCTTAAACAGACCTTTAGCTGCGGTGAACCGAGCCCAGTCCACCAGAAAACATTTATTTGGCCCAGGATCTTTGGGCCATTGTGCTGGAAAAAAAGGCACTCTCACAACTATTTAAACATTGTGCCTATTTCTAAATTATATATATATATATATATATGTGTGTGTGTGTGTGTATTTTTTAAATCACTAATTAAAACACGCTTTTATGGAATCAATTACTTTAATTTCCCCCACTTAAATATTGTTTTCACTAATCAAGTGATTTGTAACTTAGTTACAATGCTTCATATCCCCCTATTACTATTGTTGTAATTATCGAAATACTAAAAAAAAAAAATCATTTTCAGTTATTTTTATTTATCTTATAATTTTTATTCCTTTTATTATCAATATATATATATATATATTTAAAGTTTGTTTTCTTTTTGCTAGTGTTGTCATGTCTCTCTATTGTATTATTCTCTCGCTCCCTTTCTTGGAGTTTTTCTCCTTAAAGTGAAGAAAAATGCCACCTCTCATAGCAAAGTGAAGTTATTTCTTGTGTGCCAATCCAAATTTTACTCTCACCAAATAAATGGTTTCATTTGTGGATTTTAAAATATATGAAAAAAAGGCTGTTCTATTGTCATATTTTTACAAAGCCTATGATTTGATGTGGTCGAAAAAAAAAATGAATTTTTTTTTTTTGGAATTTTCCCAAAAGAAAATTATGAGGAATACACATAAGTAAACTTGCTCACGGGTCTGCAGCTAGCACGTCACGTGCTCCTGTGCAAGTCTCAAAAAGTTTAAAATAAATAAATAAAGAGCGTTTTTAATATAAAGTGGACGGTGCCCTTATGCAGGTCATTTGACCATTGACTGAGTTAATTAACTATGATTAGTAGTTACTTTAGCTCTTAATAATCAATTATTGTTAATGTTTATTTAGAGGACACCTAGGTGACAGTTAGAATGGTGGTTAATAGTTAGAACTTAACACACTTAAACAGTGATTTTATTCTTTGTTTTTCTTTGGTCAAAGTTTCATTCATTAAAAGTATGAATTATAGCACATGGATAACTATGCCCTAATGATAGGGTGTAGAGCTAATTGATTTAACGTACAATTATTCACAAGGACTTTGATTTGATTCAAATATGGGCATGGTTGTATAATTTCCTTAGGATTAGTAGCTAATGATTGTGATCATCCAAACGGTTCACATATAATAATATAAGATATTTTTTTTGATAAACTAATAATATAAGATATTGTAGTGGAAGGATCAGAATATAGAATATATATGAATAGGGTAATCCATAGTCTATGATATATGATAGGGGTAACTAATTAAATTAAGTAGGGTAGGGACAATGGGATAAGCTTTGCAACCATAAAAGAGAGGAAAAATAATATCTTCGAAGTTCACGTTAGTTATATAATATTTGTGATTTTATTGATGTTCCTGGGGGATCTTTTTTTCGCTTTTATTTTTAAATTTTTTTTTTTTTTTGGTTATTGTAGAATGGAGACTAACCCATTTTCAAATATTTAGCAATAACTTTCTTTTATTTTTTGGGTTAAGCTTAAGTTTAGTGTGCTAAACCCGTTTCGATTGTGACACATGTTCACTTTTGATCACATATTATAATTTTGATGAACTTAAATTAAGTACACTAGAGTATTTAGACCTAAGCCAAATTCATTTTTGCTTGAATTAATGAGGTATATTCTGCTTTTAGCCCCCAAAACTGTTGGCTCCATTAGATGCCAACTTGATAGCCCAAGTTTTAGCTGTTGATAATAGTACTAGATATTCCTAATGGCTAATGGATCCCTATAAAGTTAGGCAATGCCACTAGAATCGCCTCGTTCCTTTTTGCAAATCTTCTTTTGATTAACTATATATAGGACAAAAAATGGGATTCCTTTTTTCTTTTCCTTTTTTAATGGGAACTATTCTTTTTGGTTGATATAAACTTTACATGTTTTTTGCGTGTACATTGTATAAAGCTAGGCGTCTCAAATCGATAGTAAACTATAACTATGATCGAGGTAGATCATGTCAACAGTTGTATTCTTGAGTTTTTAGGATAACAAAATCTGTACCCAAAAAAAAAAAAAATCTTAAAAAGTTAAAACATGTATGATGAAGTGCAAATCATATACGTCTCTTATTCAGAAATGTGATTTTGTTTTTGCTGAATAGGGCACCTTTTAGTGATAATAATAATTATAAGCTCACTATTGATTGTATTTAGGTGGAAGATGATCATTACTGTTCAATATTACAAAAGAACCATGAGTTAGGTAATTAACGTCAACCATCCAAGTGGGATTTCCCACGAATACTCTTTAAAATGTTTTACTTCAAGCTGATCAGCTTTGATCAAAGTCTTTGGCTAATCTCGTTTGAATTTTTATTAATTGTTAAAACTAATTTTACAGTGAATGATTTATTACATGGCTCACCAAATTATATCATTTTACCTCTTATTTATTGATAGAATTCGTACATCCAGTTATTAGTGAAAAAACTATGATAAGAGCGAGGGTGTTTCATCAAAATTGATATAGGTCACATCTTTTTCTTTTCTTAATGTAAAATGGTGACCATTTGTTGCAATTAGAACATTGCATGGGTTAAGCATATTTTATAGTTAACTGAATAAAAATTACAAATTCAATGGCTATTTTTATCAGAACAAGAAGTTTTTCATTTTTTATTTTTACTTCATATTTATGCAAATACTCTATCTACCACTGTACAAAAATAATCAAACATATATACGTGTATAAACCATTATTATTTATAAAAATAAAGATTAATCCCGTCAACTTTGATAAGGTGCTGCCCTATCATAGTTTCTCTCTTTAGCTAAATGCTCCATTTACTGGCCAAAAGACGACAAACAAACAAAAAAACAAAGGCACCATTTCAGTGGCAAAGTGCCAAGTTGGTGCAGAAAATCTTGCAGGGTGTTAAAACACTATATGAATGGATTTCTATATATATAGGAGACAAACACAACAAAAGTATATAGAGTATAAATAAATAAATATATATAATTCGAAAATAATAAGAAAAGTTTGAATAGGACTAGTAGAATTTTAGGGCACCTTTTTGGTTTGCATTATTGGAAGGTCAAGTCATTTCCAAGATTGGTGGCCTTTTTTAACCTAGGTAATGCAAGGCATATACATAGAGTCCTGAAATAAAAAAGAGAGGCTGATGATGATTTGGACACCACTTGGATGGGTTTCACTTTCCTTTCAAGGGTGGTCTCCCATAAATATGGGAATTGGGAAATGAGATTTAATGTCGATGACACAGCAGAGACAAATTCGTAGGCTACAGCTTTGCTTGGCCCTCACTTAATTTGGTTACTCCTTATGGATGTGCTGCCAAAACACCACACAGTAGCTCACTCGATCTATTTGGATCAGCCTCTGCATGCCCTGCTCTGCTCTGTGACTTTGCTTACAAGAGCAAACTTGGAGTGGCCATTGCATAGATGTAGCACCATGACCCCAATGTAACCACTTACTGCCCACTCCTTTAGGTGGAAGACACAAACTTCACACCCAATATTGCTATATATTCTCATTTGTCAGTGGAAATATATCCAAAGGCATAAATATTTATGCTTAGAAGATTAAATAAGTTTATCGATTTTCCGGTTTTGGTTTTATTTCTTAAACTTGTAGAGAGTGTCATGTTTTTTAGAATTTTAAATGACGCATATTTCGCCTTTAAATTTGCAAAGATTAATCTAAACCATGAAAATAAATCTATTTCAAATAAAGAAAATTAGGTGCGAGAGATCGAATATATAATTTGTATTGACTAATAAGTCCTAGCACATTTTTTTTTTTTTTTGGGATAATGGATAGCTGGAGGCCTATGTTTTGATGCCTGACAAACAAAACAAAAAAGGGTGATTGAGTAAGTGAATTGGCATTTTCATAGTTTGATCCAAAATTGCAAAAGGACAAAATGGTTCATATATATATATGAATATAGATTGTTACATGACCCGGCAAAGGGTATTGTTCCCCATTAATAGTAGGATAACGGAAGAGGTGGAAACAGAATTAAAGAAAATTCAATTATGCAAATAAATGCTATATAATATATATATAAGAAAAAAAAAAGTGGAAGAAGCAAATGGGAGCACGTGAGAGGGAGGGACACTATCCCAGCATTGAACCGCAAGACATGCGTGTGTGGGCGCACCAAATATTGACCTACAGAGAGAGAGAAAGCATGCAACTATGCTTCTCATACCATGTGGGCACTATTATCCACCATTTATTTATATTATTATTAACCTATACACTTACTTACACATATTATATCTAATTTTGGCGGCTCTTTTTTTATTACTACTGATTAACTGATTACTCATTACTTGGGGTTTGAGCTCATAAGCATGGACATATTATTATACTTCTATTCAATTAAAAACAAGTAATGTTTATTAGGAGTTAGCTGGGATCATCCACACAATTATTGGCTTAATTCGTTGTGATTGGTGTAACATTATCTCCATTCATGTTTACAATTAACGCTACTTTTATTATACATCAATCATAATAAGTTATCTCAAATTATTGTAAAAAAACATGTTGTAACTTTATAGATTTGTTGATTAGAAATTATGTTTATATAGTTATTTATGTGTCATTAAGCTCTTGAGCTTGGAGATTCATCATTCAATCCAAATGTCTACTGAAATTTTTTGACAATTAAATATCTACTGAATTTGTTCGTTGATAAATTTCTTTGTTTCAAACGAGTTAGAATTTTCGTCCCATGATTTTAGAGAGCACTTTTTTTTTCTTTTTATATTTATGCCATGAGGATTTGATGGAGGATTGGAAGTAGCCCTAGAGCTAAAGTTGGCTAGAGAATCCCGATTAGGTCAACGATATCTTTTTATTCTCTTTGGGAAAAGTCTGCTACATAATTTTATAATTTAAAAAAAATTAAGTATTTTCCATAATTTGATACTAATAATGTTTAACCCCATTTAGAATAAAATTTCAAAATGAATATTCCACAAATACATGGAAAATCCGAAAATTATTGAAACAATATATTATATTGAATCAACTATATACCCAAGCTCAGTGAAATTAGCTTAATGAATCGAGGATATAGATTTGATTTACAAATTTTCTTAAAATACCGTTTAAATATATATATATATATATATATTCTTCAAAGTTAAAATACATGAAGAAGGAAGATAATAAGAATAATAGTGGGGTCACATCAATGAGTTTAATGTGCTGCACATAAAATTTGAAATATACTACCATTTTGCACTAAATTGTTTGTATCTTGACTATTGTGTTCATGGCCTTTGGGTCAAATATTTTTCTGCGATCCTATTAGTGATCAGTGAGATCACGAATTCAAATTGCATCGAATCTTACAGAATTTCCATATTATAAAACAATTAGTGATAGTTTCTCATCTATATTTACATACACTTGACTTATATCATTCACTCCCTCAGATATTTGTTTTAACTAAGATTTTATTTTTGTGTATGTATGATTGTTCCTGCTGACCAGGAAGAGAAGAAAAAGTATAGCCGTAATAATTTTATATTACACATTTTTCCAAGCATGCATGTATTAAATTTGAGATGGTTTTAGCCAATTTCAAATACCGTGACATCTCGAAAAGAGTACTAAGAGGCAGGCGACTCTTAGTATTATCATTATTATTATTTTTTTAAAAAGAGCCAGTGGACTCTAGCCATAGGGTATACCCAATGGGACATCATCAAGATAAGATTCAGATTCTAAAATAAATAAATAAAAAATATCTGCCAAGATAATTACACCACCCTATTTACCAATTATTTTTACGTTTTATAAACTATCCTCATTAAGGTATATTAAATTTAATGAGCTCTTTAATACAACAGTTTATTCGTGATTAGAGCATTCGTATTAAGAGTTTTAAATGCTAAAAGATGCTTTTTTTAGCATTTTTGACCCAAAAGTTTGCTCTATCAAGAGTTTCAAATGCCACAAATTTTGGCATTGATGAACAGTGCGGTTTCATATTTGAAACCGCACTGTTCACCAAATGTTAAAATGTATATTATTTTTTTATTCAATTGGAGCCTATTTTTTTTATTCAATTGAGAAAGAGAGAGACAAAGGAGAGAGAAGGAAAAATAAAAAAATGATAAAGAAAGAATATTTAAATAGAATGTTAACAAAAATAGAAGTTTTGATGGAGGAGATGTTGTAAAGTGGGGTGTTATATTTTATAAAATTAGAATTTGGGAGGGTAAATGCTAAATTTTTTACAAACCTTGATAAGAATGCTCTTACTACACTTGGTTTAACATGTTCACATTTTTTTTTTTGGTATGATTTTTTTTGGTATACATGCTTAAAGAAAGGGGAAAAAAACACCTCCATTTGTGATTTACTTTTTTTTTATTGATTATTTGATAGTTAAGGTGGAGGATTTGAACCATAGAAGTTGTCTCTGTTAGAAACACCAAGTATTAATGATTGAGCTATATAATAAATCTCTTGGTGCTTGTGATATACTACTATAAGTGTGGTAGAATGAGATTGAGAACCTGAAAAATTTTTAGGGCATGTTTGCTTTTTATGCAAAATCCAAGTAAAAATAGCTAGTTATATATGAGTTATATCTCAAAATGTAACTAGTCTAGTCAAAATTGATGTTCTTATAGTTGTTTACAAAACCCATATACCCAATGTATGCCCAATAGGACACTCAACACACACTCATCTAATTGAATATAAATCCAGGGCATCACATTTGGGTTGAAAAGAGTTCCAAGATGGTTAAAACTCTTTTAGCTAAAATTGACAAACATTTGACAAGCTAATATGGAGTTTTTAAGAAAATGCTCCATAGTTCATTATTTTATAGATTATTCGATAATTAGTAGTGTGGTCATTTAAACTTTGAATTTTTTCGTTGGATATATTAGAATGTTTCAACTAGTTGACCTACAAGACTCTTGTTCATAGTTCATTATTATTGCTTTATAATTTTTTTTTATTTAAAAAAAATACTTTAAAACACTAGTCTCTTTAATTTGTCAAAAACTCAAAGCGCTAAATAACTTTTCAATTAAAACTTTATATACCTTTTTTTTCTTTTTTGTCAGAATTAAAGTTTTAACTATAGAGGTTTTGCAATATAAAGCTTTAACTGACATTCTAATTTTTCATTTTTTGTTGATAATTTGATAATGGGGGGAAATGAAACTTAAACCAAGAGGTGTCAAATCAATTGAGCTAATTGGCTCTTAATTGGCATATCCTAATTTTCATTTTAAGAATTTCTTAAAAAAATTTTTTAAGTGGGTTACAAGACACCCCATTTTTTTATACCCCAAATTTTGGCTTCAAGTGCTTTTCATTTCCACACAAAAACCATTTTATGATATTGCTAAAGGAAAAAGTTTATCCTTAAACCCGTTATTTGGCCATGAGTAGACCATCAACTTATAATTTTAATTACATGACTTTTTTAACTAAGACATATAGATAATTTTGTAAATCACCACGTATTAAGTTAAAAAAGACAGCTCCAAACTAGTTTAGATTAGAAAATTCTTAATTCTAAAGTACTTCCAAAGTATGGATAAATAGTACTCCATTCTATCACCATAAATTTAATGAGTAGATCCCACTATGAATATGAGAGAAAGAAGCCCTGTTTTTCGTGCTCCGAAAGTAACTAAGTACTACTAGTTTAGAGCTTATATTTGTCATTTCCTTAACACACAGCCCACCTTATATTGCAAAAACTAGACTATTATCATAAGTCTACAACTTTTCTTCCAACAACAATCCCAAACAGCCGCTTAACCCGCAATTTAATTTTAACCGTTATTGACATTTTGGCGTTTTGTCTTTTAGAGGAGAAAAGTAATTAACATTTGGTAATTAATTCTGACTGATGGTAAATATGGGGGAGTCCAATGGGTGACAAAACAACCGTTACAGAAAGACAGCACTAATTAGACCACGGGTCCAATAGTTTAATTCCACAAACCTTGGAGCCATTATTATTATTACTCTTTTTTACCTTTCCCCTTTTAGTTTTACCCTTTCCCTCTTGATTATAGACAAACACGTGGGTTAGTTTTTCGTTTTTAGTTTTTTATTACTAGTTTTTACACCCACAAAATAATAATAATAAAGAAAATTCAAGCCAACCAGCGCACTCTATCACACACCCATACACTTTTTCTAAAATACACCTTGTGTGTGTTTCCTTGCTCTGTTTTTTTGGGAACTTTGTTTTTAAGCACTCAGAAAATACTACTACAACTCTGCTTTTAGAGAAAAACAGAGAGAGAGAGAGAGATATTTTAGAGAGAGAGAGAGTGACGTGGTACTTTTTTTGGTGTTGCAGGGTTTTGGAGCATCGTGTCGGGGAGAGAGGTCTGATTCTTTGAGAATATATATTGATATTTTTAGAAAAAAATATTTATATATAAAAAATAAAAAAATACTTTGTTTCCTTAGTGAGAGAGGTGTTACAGGATCTCTGGGTTGGTTTATAAATACATATATACTGTGGCTTTTGTTTATGCACAAATACAATACCTCACAAAGAGAGAGTTTTGTGTGTTTATCAGAACCAAGAAAACTTTGCTGTGGCAGATCACAAGTCCTCAACAACTATAATGGGTACGTTCTGTTTTTTTTTTTTTTTTATTAGCTACCTTTTTGGTTTCTCGTGCTCTGTTCTTGGATTTCTGTCTCTCCTTCTGGGTATTCCTTTCATTCTATGTAGTATCAGTATGTAGTAATTAGTCTTTGTTTGCTTTTGGGGTTTTGTACCTACTGGGAAATATGCATAGGTTTATGGTTTCTGGGTATTCCTTTCATTCTCTGCTTTAGTTTTGGCTCCTCGGATTTTGTTTTTTTTTTGGGGGATTGGAAACTTTGAATTTTGTTAGTTATGTGTTCTCTGCAATCTTAATTAAGATTCTGGCTGGTGGAATCTGTGTTTGATTCTCTCTCTCTTTTAGCTTTTGGGTTTCAATGGCGTGGTGGGTTAATGGTTTTTTATTTTTTTATTTTTTCATCTTTGTTTTTTTACAAAAATTTCAACCATTAAAGCCTACCAGGCACCAGCACATACGCGCACACACACGCCCCCACCAACTTTTTAGGTGGAACTGGACTGGCTTAATTGCCTTTCTCGGTATCTGGGCAATTCTAGAATTTATCTAGCTCTTCATTATTGCTTTGTTCTCTCTCTCTCTCTCTCTCTCTAATGAACTCCTTGAAAGGATTTGGTTTATGGGGTTTTTGTTTTAAAAAGAAAAAAGGACAAATTTTTATGTATCCAAGTATCTATTTTTGATTGGTTGCGGTGGTTCTCTAAAAAATGTCCTTTCTTATCTGATTGGTTAAAATTCTTATTCTCACAGCTTATATTTCGGAGGTCAACATGAGCTTTTCAAATTACATGGATGATGAGTATGAGAAACTCTTCAGGAGACTGAACCCACCTAGGTATGTAAATTTGCTACTCTTCTTGTGTGTCACTGAAACCAGCCGTTAAATCTGACCCATTCCATGTAAATTTACACGTTTGTGCTTTTGTCCAATTTTTTGCAGGGTTGTAATTGATAATGAGTCCTGCAAGAATGCAACAGTGATAAGGGTATAGCTTTCAATTTTGTTTCTCTTTGTTGTACTTTATTGGCTTTTTAATTTGTTATTTTTTGAATCTTTTGGTACTTATTCCATTTTATGATGCAGGTTGACAGTGCAAACAAACATGGAATACTTCTCGAAGTTGTACAAGTCCTTACTGACCTTAACCTCATCATAACTAAAGCTTACATATCCTCTGATGGTGGATGGTTCATGGATGGTAAGATTCTTTCTTTTTAGAATCTTTAAAATTGCTTCTATGACTAGGAATACATGTCCTTTTTTTTTTCCCCTTTCTTTTTTTGCTTTTTTTGTACCTGGAAATCAAAACTGATTTTGTGAACTTTCTATTTTATCAGTTTTCAATGTCACTGATCAAGAGGGAAATAAGGTCACAGACGAAGGGATTTTAGATTATATTCTAAAGGTGAGTTGTTGTACTAATATTGAGTTGAGTTTTTCTATGGTTTTAAATATTGTACATATAGCCAGCTGATTACTTGTGCTCATCTTCAGTCTTTAGGGCCAGAATCATGCTTTACATCTTCTATGAGATCTGTTGGGGTTAAGCCCTCCATGGATCACACTGCGATTGAGCTAACTGGATGTGACCGACCAGGACTACTTTCTGAAGTGTCTGCTGTGCTCACACATCTTAAATGCAATGTAGTGAATGCAGAGGTCTGGACTCACAACACCCGAGCTGCATCTGTGATGCATGTGACTGATGAGGAGACCGGGGGTGCAATTACTGACCCCGAGAGGCTATCTAGGATTAAGAAACTTCTTTGTAATGTACTTAAGGGCAGCAGCAAATCCAGCGAAGCTAAGACTGTGGTGTCTCATGGGATCACACACACTGCGAGACGGCTTCACCAGATGATGTTTGATGATAGGGATTATGAACGAGCTGAGGATGATGCCTTGGATGAGAACAAAAGGCCTAATGTGAATGTTGTCAATTGGCATGACAAAGACTACTCTGTGGTTACTATCCAGAGTAAAGATAGGCCAAAGCTTCTCTTTGATACTGTTTGCACATTGACAGACATGCAATATGTGGTGTTTCATGCTAGTATTAATGCTGAGGGTCCAGAAGCTTATCAGGTATGCCATCTATTGCTGGTGGTGCAGATTGGGGTTAGCTTTTAATTGGCTGGCTTTGTTTTGTTTGTACTAGCATTTTTGCTAACTTTCTATGGATGAATTTGCAGGAATATTATATCAGACACATAGATGGGTCCCCTGTAAAATCAGATGCGGAGAGAGAAAGAGTGATACAATGTCTTGAAGCAGCTATCGAGAGAAGAGTATCTGAGGTGAGTGCTTTATAATATGGTGGGAATTTGTAACTTTCATCTTGAGTTATGTTGAGAAATGTTCCAGTGGCTCACCAATAATTTATGCAAATGTACATACTGATAGTTATAACTTCAGAATAATTATGCTGTGAACATATTGCTAGTTTTTAACCTTGGGCTGGGGCCAGGATTTTTACTTAATTTTGTAGCTTCTACATGCAATTCAGTCTGTTTAAATTTAGAGGTCATGGTAATGGTTATGATGTCAGTCTATTAATTTTTCAAAAATGTTGGGTCTGTATTACAATCATATAGAACAAGGTCCCCATATCTACTTAAATTACCATGTGCGACTTGTAAATGAGTGATTGTTTAAATTTTTAAGGGGAGTAACTGAAAGGAACTTGTAGTCTTATAATTATGATTCAAATTTTGTTATTTATTAAAAGCATGATATGTAGACCTTTCTTAAGAACTGTTGCTGCCTGTTTGTTTGTATGATTATGCTTTATTGTATATAGTGCTTGTCTATCATTGCCTTTATTGTACAAAGCATAGTTTTCTAGTACAGTTCCTGTGAAAAACAGCTGAAAACAAATTCAATCTGGACATCTTTGGTTGTTGTAATGTTCCTTTGAGAGACTTCTTTCATTTTGTAGGTTCTTAATTTTTTTTCTTCCTCATTCAGGGTCTAAAGCTAGAACTCTGCACTACTGACAGAGTTGGGCTGCTATCTGATGTCACTCGTATCTTCCGAGAAAATAGCCTCACTGTTATCAGAGCAGAAGTTACAACCAAAGCAGGCAAAGCTCTTAATACATTCTATGTTCGTGATGCATCAGGGTACCCTGTCGATTCTAAGACCATAGATTCTATCCGGCAAGCGATTGGACAGACTATACTGAAAGTAAAGGGCAGCCCTGAAGAGTTAAAAAATGGTCCTCAAGAGTCTCCAACCAGGTTCCTCTTTGGTGGTCTATTCAAGTCTCGATCCTTTGTTAACTTCGGCTTGGTTAGGTCCTATTCTTGAGAAACAACTGATCATACCTCACCTCACTTGTAATTTGAAACCCCTCAACTTCAATACTCCAATACAAATGCCAACCATTTTAGAGGACCTGTGACTCAAAATTTAGGAACATATATATCTCAAAGGAGGAAAGGAAAGCCAAATCCTTGTAAATACCACTTGTCCTGCCTTGACCTTTATTTGTTACTGAAACTCCAACCTCTTGTTGGATTCTTGAAATCAAAGAAGGAGAGTTTAAAATCTAATTTGTGTAATGACCGTGGAACGAGCAGTTAACCTAATGTACATAATTGTTTGCTGCCCTCATCTAATCTTGTGCTATTACTTTAGTTGCTATTCTATACCCTATTGTCTTTTGATATTTTATTTTATAGATAGGTTAAAAGAACTTTTGACTCTAATTTTGGATTATTGTCCACAAAATTGAAGCTTCCTTTTATGAAAGCGTTATGATACTATTGGAAAGCTCGTTGAAAGATCTTCTCGATGAAAAAGATGCCACTAAGAAATTTAATTTTTGTGGACTAAGCTTCCAAACCTTGACCATCCTATTGCCCTATGTCTCCCATTGGATGGGCTATTTGAGTGGCGGCTTAGCTTTCCTTAGTCTTGGGGTTTAATATTCAATTTTCAACCTAAAATTTGGACATGGGATCTCTAATATCACTCTCTGACAAAGACAAGCACCTTCGAGTTGGGTCTGGTTTGGGGACAAATCATTTGGTTTGTTGTTGAAGGGTGGGGCCAATATTGAATTATTAATGTTCAACACTTTGAAAGTCCACTTTTTTTTCTTATAGAATCAGGTTGGAATTCTTTTGGCTCTAATCCTCCTCATTGGCACCGAAATGATTTGGTAATATGTATGTTTCTTCTATCAACGATAAAAGTGTCTTCTGCTTTCCAAAACCCATCTTGATAGAGTGGTTCACCAATAATCTTTTCCAAATTGAAATAGTCCCAAATCCTTCAAGTCCAATCCAAAGCCAATGTGAACATTCTTTTTGACCGACTGGTGAGAGGAAGGTGATGTAGTTTGAAAGCTCAAAAGGCATAAAAAAAGGCCCAACAAAAAAATACGGATAGAAGAAAAAGGCAAGAGAAAATTTGTCCTCTTTTTTGAATTTGTGCCCAAACCACACCTTACCATTCTTTATTCTCATCACCACCTACATGATTCGTTGATTGGTGTGTTATGTGGGCGTGCCTCCACATGGCTTCTTTTAACTAGATCCAGGAGCTGCCACCTCAATACGAAATAAAGATAGATGGATAACCAAGTAGCTAAGATATTGGAACTTTGTAGATAATCAATACGTGGCTGTCTTTATCAATCCAAAGATGTTTAAGATACAAATGTTTTGAATTCAGTAGAGAAAATACTTTTCTGAAGTAACCACAAATGATTATTCAGCAAAAAGAAAAAATCACTTGCTTTTGTGTAGATAAAGATGAACATTATAAATCGTACTTTTTTTTTGTCGACTCTTGTTGGTTACATGAGCCACCAAGAAAAATTGTTAATAAAGGAAAAACAATCCTATCTTCGGGCCAAAGAGTAAAAGAAGGAAAATATAAAACATTAATGAGGGAAAATAATCTGCATCCCCAATGATTCTATTTGTTTAGAAGTAAATCATAGTTTATAAAATTATGGTTTTTAATTAACATGATGGTGATTAGATATAAGAAGGATCATTGGGTAAATCTAATCAAAATTAGCACTAAGTTTCTTTTAAAAAGAGTTAAAACAGTGTATGATATTTGTTGTCAAAATTGTATAGTACAAAGAATTGACCTTATTTGCAATTTCATTTTTTTGCCACGATTTCAAGTTGCACTTGAAACATCTAATTTAAACGCAGCACATGCACTGTTCTCTCAGATAGTGTTACATGCAGACATTAATGTTCTGTGCTGTGTGGGTCGGTCCTGTAAGAATCTATCAGTAGCTTTTAGCAGCTGTAAGTGGCTCCTTACTGATGGCACTTGGTTTCACTGCAAAATCACAGTTGTCTTCTAATAAATTTCAGAACTACCCGAATTATACACTGCCAAAAAGTCCAAAGAGACTAACTGCTCTCACAATTTTTTTTTTCAGAACGGTTGAGTTGACAAGTTATTGAGAACAAATAAAGTGATGTGAATGGTATGCCCAAGTAAGAATTAATAACAATATATCGACTCAGTTGTTGTGAAAAATATTGTGGTGACGGTAGTATTACTCATAGTATTACTCATTACATTAACCAGTAAGTATCCCTGAGAAAATCAGCCAATGGGCTTAAACATATTTATATTAAATTTGCAAACAAGCGTCTTGCAAGGCAAAAGAAAGAGAAAAAATAGACAGACGTGCACAGAACTGATACATCACTAGTGTTTTGTGTTCTGCATGGACTAGTCAGCAAGTCAGCAGTCAATGCTCCGAACGTGTCTAGCATTGGGTTTGTGATTTATAAATAATATATATATGTAGTAACATAAAGTTTACAGGGATCATCTTGGTTGGCATGATAATCATAGCCAAATCATGACCATAATTTTAAGATATAATGTTAATGTAATAAACTTTAATAGCACATGGTACTATATCATAAAACAATGGCCATGATTCTGTCAAATCTTGAAATAAAGAAATCAAGTCATGTTACCCACTTTCCAAAAGTTATTTTGGGGATGGGAAGCAGTGAATCACTAATTAAAGTGTCATCATGTGCTTCTTGCTGTCATTCAAATTGGGGATTTTAATGTGTGCCTTGATTCTTCTTTCACATGGAAATGGATAGGCAATTGCAAATTTCTTAGGGACACAGCAAACTGAGCTACCCTCCCTCACATGAATGGTTTCAAAATAGTTTGGCCTATATATTTTATTCAAGCTCTTTTGTTAATATAAGATGATTCGCTATATCCACATATATATGAAATGCCATTCTCGTGCTGGCCAATTATGGGCCCATAAGAGTGCAATTATCAGTTAATGTCCATAAGTAAATTTCAGGGTAGAATACTAAATGAATGCAGCTAGTAAAATCCATTTAAACTAAGCTTCATTAATTTACATCCTTGAGATCTATCTCTCACTCCCTGTAGCCTACTATTAAGAGAATACATAAGGAGGTTCAGGAACGTTAAAAAAAGGCAACACAAAACACAATGGAGGACTCCAGTGCTGAGTTTCCTGGCTTCCAAACTTGTGTTCATAAGGATGACTTTGTATTTGGAAGATCTTTAAGCCGCCGTTTACAAAGGCAAGCTCCCTGCCCTCTCCAGCTAAAGCCAAGAGTCCCTACAGCATGCAATGGTGCATCAAATCCATATGTGAGTGGTTCTAATCCCTCTTCATCGTCGTCTTCTTCATTGAATTCATTCTATCACAGTAAAGAACCCATACCTCTACTTTCTCCTCTTGTGTTGCCTTCTTTTCTTGAATCTGCATATATTCAAGAAGGAAATACAACGAAATCCCATTGAATATCACAAGGTCAATAGACGTATTATCTGAGATATGTGTTGGATCTTATCTCCTGTAAAATGTATCCAATGGTTATGCTATTTAGTAGATTTTCTGCAATGTCTTATGATAAGTTTACAAATACAAGGTTGATGTTCTTCCAAAAAGGTTACTCTTACTTTGTTTTGTCTTTTTACTTGCTTTAGTGAGATAATAACTTTGAACTGATTCATTACCACTATCCTATAAGGCCTGCAATTAGCTCTTCAGCATGTGACTTTCACGGGCATCTATTAAGTTGCTTATCATAACTGGGGGGCCTCTTCAACAGTTTTACTATTCATGTAGATGTCGTGGTTAAAGTAGAATGAAGCTAGATTTCCTTTTAAAGCTGCGTATTGCTTAGTTACTGGCATTAGAGATGATCTGGAAAAATATCACATTGGCTTTCTTAAGGTTAGATTTGAATGAAAAGTCCAGCACTGGGGCAGGTTGCCTCAATTGGTAATTGCACGAGACTTTCCTCCAAGTTGTTTGGGGATAAAAGTCACAAGCAACTCTGATTAATCCAAGCTTATGAAACTGAGCCTGCTTCTTTGGAATTGGATCCAGATTAGCATATTGTTGCAAATATATCAGATGTACATAGCCTAATCTTTCTGCTAGTGCTTGTCAACTTCAGTAAATTCCGCGAGGCTAGCCAAAGTCGGATAGAGCTTGTTTTTAGGACCGGCATACAGGAAGCAAATTCAAGTTCTCAAACAAGTTATTGCTGCTACTCTCTCCAAACTTGACTACATAATAGCTAGTTGTTACAAACAGCCCATGAGTATGTAGTGTTACCATTAGAAGCCTTGTTAACAAGTTAATAAGTAACAGAATCTGTAATTATCTATTGGTGATAGACCTAAGTGCAATTATTAGGGTATTGATAAAGATAAAACAGACATTGTATGATACTAGAACCAGTAACAGACCACAAGCATTAACAAATTTACAAAGCAAGCAATAAGACTCATATATACCTGCAATTTTCACATGCGCCTTAACCTTTGTGCTCCTTGCCTAGTTGGGGATTAAAATTGACGAGCAGTCTTCTTATTACATGATGAAAAAGGAGTTTAAAAACTACCACTTGGATTATAAGCATAATAATCAATCTGCTGGCAACCTTTACCTAACAGAAACTTAAAGATGGAGTGCCGACAATTCTGGCTTTGAAAGAAAACCACAAAGATGTGCAGATTGAGATAAAATGTTGCCCCTGCAAGCCATGTTCATTTACAGCCTTGGCATATATAGCTTCTATTGCCATGTTGGGAAACTATCAACATAACAATAATGTGTGCGGAGTTTTTGAGCTAAACAAAAGTTATTTTATTTTTTCAGTTCATTGAAGGCTTATTGGGACTATAGACTACATAATGGGAGTCTCCCATTATGCCATGATAATGAACTTTACCAACTGAATTCATTGACATCTACAAAGTAATTTCAGCATGAATTCCATCAATCTCTCTTTTTTTTTTTTTTTTTTTTTTTTTTTTTTTTTTTTTTTTTTTTTTTTTTTTTTTTTTCTTGGTAACGGTTCTAAGTATGGCAACTGTAATACATACTTTGAGGTTCGCGTGAGTACATAATCATCAATCCAAAAAAAAAAAAAAACTTGAGTACATAATCAGACAATTGATCTTTCCGCAAACTAGTTGGTATTTCAATATGTTTGCACACTCAATAGATTTCCTGAATGAATTTTGAAGCTGATTTGTGATTAATTCAGACTCTTGGTATATGCTTCTTGTTGTTCCATGTGTTACTCTTTGTCGCATCTCTAGTTGGAGCTGTGATGCAGTTTGTATAGTCTTGGTTTTCCTTTAATAAACAGCTAGTGTTTTGCTTCTGGCTCTTGGTTACAGTAGAAACCAACCAAACATCCATAAATGGAACACAAATTGAGCACGTGTCCCTTCCTCACTTCCTCCTCATAGCATGCAACTTAGTCACACCACACATGTGAACCCTCTACTCCACATGCACTAAGATACAACGAAGGAAATCAACAATCTATATATATATATATATATATATATAATTGAAGTATAATATTTATTGTTATTACATTCCTGTGTAGCCACATCAGTGGTCTTATCATTTTCTTTCCATTCTATCAAAAACAAATGTGTATAAATATTAATATATGCAATAATGCATTATGCCTTATGTGTTAATCTTTCTCAAAACTAATTATTACTTATCAATGATGATATGATTATCACTTTTCACTGCTACCATAACTTAACACATGCATTATAAATGTAACTTATAATTGAAAATATATGTAATACAAATACATTAGGCGTAGACACCATTTATTTATATTTTGTTTATAATTGCTTGAAAAAAAAATCTCATTTCACTATTGTATGCGTATTTGTATGCTAATGAAGTATTTAATACTAGGTTGAAGGGTTCAACTTCGCAGAGAACCATATGTCATTTTCATCAACTTCAAGAGATAGAGATTATAAATCTCCCTTTCTTTTTCTTTTTGTATAAAATATTACATGCAAATGGTTTCCCTAATATGTTTTTTTGTGGTGTACCAACTTTCTCTATATGGTACTGATTCAACAGGCATATAGAATCATGCATAATAAATTAGTTAAAAATATTAATGTGATAACAAATCTGATTGATGTTACTTTAACAACAAATCATTTCCATCACATTGGAATACATTACATATCACAGATTATGGTTTTACATCACTTCATTATTATTTATTTTTGGAGTTATGTTTATTGATTATGGTCTGGCATTTCGTCCACTTTGGTCCATTTTGGTCCTATTCGATCCATTTTAGTTAAATTCGGTTTGATTTGCTCTATTTGGTCCACTTTCGTTCATGTTAGTCCATTTGGCGAAATATTTACTTAAGTCCATTCAATATTAACCCAACAATATTATCACCCTAGTCCCTAAGTTTAGTCCCAATGTAATTATATGATAAGTTTTGATTATGATGATAAATTTGAAACTTAAAATTTTTTTGCCAAAATAAATTAGAAAAATATAATGCATAATAACAATAGTTAGAAGAATATAGACCCCTTCAAAAAAGAATAATATTAAAAAAAAAAAAACCAAAAAACCAAAAATAAAATAAAATTATATATTTGTAAAAATAGAGAGATAAAAATTACTTTTTAGAAGTTGTTTAATTTTTAGGAAAAATAAATTATTTGCAATAAAATTTAGAGAATAAATTATATGTAATTTTTTTTTCTTTTTGATTTCATAGATGTAATTCTATTGCATTATATATAAAGATAGTATATAAGGATATAATGTTATTTTATTACATAACATGACTCAGATAATTTGGTGTTTATTATAATATTTTTTATTTTTACTTTTTTCTTCTCATATTATTTTCTATAAATGTCTTATTATTCTCTCACATTCTCTCTTGAAAAGTGGTTATTCTCTCTCTCTCTTTCTCTTCATTTTTTATTCTTTCTTGAAACTCTACTTTATATTGATGAATCATTGTGATTGTTAAAACTTTATTTTGGGTTCATATCTTTTGATTTTGTATTTTTTTGTTCCCCATTACAAGTAGTATATATATATCTTTCTCTCTCTCTCTCCCCCCTATAGTTTTGGTTTGATTTTTCTTTGAGTCAATAATTGATTATTTTGGAAGTAAGAATTTGAATTTATATCAAAACACAATCTTGGCTATGCTGATAATAGATAGCATTCGGTCCACTTCATCAATTCGGTTCGGTTCGATCTACTTTAGTCCACTTCGTTCAATTTTGGTCCAATTCGGTCTACTTCGGTCCCCTTTAGTTCAATTTAAGTCCATTTGGTCTACTTTGGTCAATTCAGTCCAATTTGGTCCATTCGCTCTACTTAGATTTATTCAGTCCAATTTGGTTTATTTGGTCCAATTTGGTCAATGCGGTCCACTTAGGTCTATCTGGTCCAATTTGGTCTATTCATTCCACTTAGGTCTATTTGGTCTATTTCAGATCACTTCGGTCCATTTTGGTGTACCTCTACTTAAGCATGGCAAAATACAAGTTTGGGTTGAGAGTACTATTAATTATTTAAGTAATATCAATTGTAATTATATGATAAACTTTGGTTATCATAGTAATCTCCTCATAAGAGTGAGAATTTGAATAATAATTTTGAAACTTAAAAATTTTAATTGTACCTGTTGGGGCTGGGTTTGGATCCTAAACCCAAAATGTAGAAAGATTCAAGCTCAAAGAGCCCAACACAATGAATTTTAGAGAGTGGGCTTAAGGACTAGGTTTCAATGGATCGAACAATGCGCATAGTGGATTGAAGATAGTAAGAAAGTAAAGAAAAACAAACTTTGTGCAAAGAAAACCTTCCTCGGCAGAATTCGAGGAGAGTAGTCCTTAAGTATATTTCTTTTAAACTTGGATACAATTTCAGTTCTTATTGCTACAGTGTTTTCTCTACAGATTTTCAGGTCCCCTCTCCCTGAAGGATCTCTCACATTATATAGCTCACTTTAGATGATCTTGGTTGTCCATTTGTTGATCGTCTAGGCCACTACTTGAATGTTTGTCCCATCAAACACCTTTCTAAACCCCTTGTGAGTTGCGGCAGCCAAGACAGCACTGTTTAGAGGTCTTCTCCACATAAATGCAGCCAGGAGGTTTGGTGGAATGCATTAAATGTGGTGGCAGCCACCATCCCTTCAGTCATGTCAGGGCTGACCCCTTCCCTGAAACTCTTTCTCTATAGTATGCCCTCCTTTGGTAACGTGCTACGGACGTGGCCTTACTGTCCAAGGGTGTGACCACCTCTGAACTGCAGTGGCCTCCTCGGCTTCAGGTATGACACGTGGCAATGTAACCTTATCAAATTTTTATTCCCCACAGTACCAAAAGAAATTAGGAAAATATAATGTATAATAACAATAATTAAAAGAATATGGACAATTTCATAAAAGAATAATATCAATCAAAAACATCAAAAATTATATATTTGTAAAAATAGAGTGATGTAAATTACTTTTTGAAATTGTTTAATTTTTAAGAAGAAAAAGCTATCTAAAATAGAGAATAAACTATGCATATTTTGTATAAGTTTGTTATAAGTTTTGATTATTATAATAATCTCTTTTAAGAGGATGAAGAATTTGAATAATTTATTTAAATAAAATTTACACACACACACACACACACATATATATATATATATATTTGTTTGAAGGTATAATCAACCTCATGCAATTCATTTAAAAGTAATAATGTTAAAACAAATGAGTAATTGCCCTAAAGATTAGATTTGTATATTCATAGCCTTAAGGTTTAGAAAATTTTTTACTTAAATTTAGCTGAACTGAAGTGGACTAAAATGTTATGTTAGTGTGGCTCAACAAAAGTGCAGCAACAATAAATGTTATGTTTAAGATTTTAGATATTATGAGTTTGAGATCTATATTTTTTTAAAAAATAAATTTGAATTTAGAATTGGTAGACTCAACCTAAACTTGTTTTTTTTTCTATATGTAAGTGCACAAAAATGGACTGAAGTAGACCAAAATAGATCAAAGTGGTCTAAATGGACCAAAGTAGACACAAATGGACCAAATAGAACAAAGTGGATCAAATGGATAAATTGGACCAAAGTGGACAAAATGGACCAAAGTAGATTGAATAGGAATGAAGTGGACTGAATAAGACTTTTGAATATTTATTATTTTTATTGCATTTTTAGGGCTCATATTTATAATTTCTAATGTCTATTTTGTTTGTATTTTTTAACTCAAAACTAAAGAGTTTAGCCAAAATATAATAAAATCTCATACTTTTCAACCCAAAAATTAAAAAAAATAAAATTTTTTGAGCAACTTGAAAATTCAACCTACAAAAGAATCAATTTAACGCCCAAAATGGATTGAAAAGGACTAAAATTGACCGAGTGGACTGAATGGGACCAAAGTGGAATGAAGTAGACCTAATTGGATTGAATGAGACCAAAGTAGACCTAATTGGACAGAATAGCAACTGTTTAATTTTTAGGGAGAACAAATTATTTTTAACAAATTATATATTATATTACAATTACAAAAAAATTATATTCTCACACATTGTGTGGGTTTACGACTAGTATATTATAAAAGTTAGATCCCACAACTGGTGTATGCACAAAACAATGACAAGTAGGGCATGTTTCTATCTATTTAGAATGAAGTAGACAAATAAAGCCATGTGGCAAGTAGAATTTGTCCATAACATAACACATTTGACATGTGTCAATACATTCAATTCAATTATAGAAGTAATACTATGTTATAAATATTATGTATTTAATACTTTTAAATTTGATAGTTTATGTATAATTGTATATATTATTTACTAATTATTTTTTTGTTGCTATTTACTATTCACATTTGATTAATAATAACAACAACAACTTACGTTTGAAGCCTCACAAAAGTCACAAATGTTGTATACTATCTTAAAAAAAAGTTTTAAAAAATTAATTTATAATTATCTAATTTTTTTTTAAAACTCTCTCTCTCTCTCTACACACACACACATATATATATATATATATATATATGCAATTAAAATTACATTTAAACACATAATTTTTCTGCATCTTCTCCAACATTTCAACTTTCTCACCCCCTTCTTAATTTAATTATTTAAACATACAATGTTTCCTCATCTGCCCTAACATTTCAATTTTCTCACCCCTCTTATTGGTATCACATTTTTTTCTTCGTCTTTATATTTAAATATGTTCTCTCTTTGTCTCTCTTAAAACTTCAAGCTTAGAAATTGTGATTGGGTAAATTTGCTACCCTTACATTTTTATTTATGATCTATACCATTAGTGGTATCTCTCTCTCTCTCTCTCATGTGTATCATGTTTGTATATGCCTTTTTTTTTTCTCCCTTAGCCTTGTCTCTTACAACAAATAAAGTACATACTATATAAAAACTCAATTATGTTGTCATAATTTTTGTTTGTAATTTTTAAGGGAGAGTAAAAGAGAGTAACAATGAGTTTAAGAGTAGCTTGGAGTTCCAATCTTTCTAGGTATACATAAAGTTTTGACTATTTTATATAAAACTGATTGTGTATATATGTCAATTTTTGTCAACGTAAAACCTATCTCCTTGGTGTATTTTGTTTCTAAAAGCCAAATAGAATCCAACGATAGAATTTTCTCTCTCTAAAGACTCATATTTTATTGAATGTAATAGCTCTACTCAGTATGCTTCTTTTTTCTCTCTTTTTTACTCTATTGTCACAATTTAATCTTTTAATATAATCACCAAATCAAAATTATTCAAATCGCTATTTTGATTGTATAATCTCTGTATTAATGGATTCTTATAATTCTTATCACTTTTCATTCATAGGGTAATTGATTAGAGTTTGAAATTATTTTATATAATGGGATGGGATTGAAATTATGGGTTACTTGGATTGAAATAATTCCTTTGAAAATTTTCTTGCAATGTGTCTCCAAGTCACTTGATATGCGGTTTTCATGCCCAATACAAATTCGAGTGTTTGGATATTTTTTAAAAGTAGTAAAATTGAAGTAAATGTGTTCAATAGATTTTGTTTGTCGGTCGAGGGCTTAGAATGTGGTGGATTTGAGATATATTCCAACTCTATAAATGTGTAATAGACTAATACTCATTGCTTTGATTTATAACAATTTCTATAATGTTGATAGTATATATTTCTCAATTCTATAAAAAAAAAAAAAAGATAGTATATATTTCTTACCTCTATTTTTTTAAACCAAATATCTAATAAAAATAACACTTTTAAATTGTGTCTACTTATAGGAATTGAAAATTAAAAAGTAAAACCGTGAGAAGCACATGTCAACAACTAATATATATATAAATAAAGACCTCACATGAGAGAGCATGAGATTTTAGTCATTTTACTATATGGTGCTGTCTATGACATTTTAGGTTTTTGCCTCGTTAAAATTTAGTATTTATATCAAAGTATTAATTAATGACAAATACATTAATTTTCAAATTCACGATATGCATAAATATGGCATAGTTATAACTAAAAGCCTTATCATCTCTTAACCAAAAAGAGCTAAACTTCCCTTTTTAGATTAAATTCATTGGAGGGGTTCAACCGTTCAAGTGATAGCCCATAGTAAAAGCATTTGTTTTGCCGTTTTGGTGTCCTAGGTCTATAGTTCAACCTTACCTCTCTCTCCATGTATATATGGTAAATTCATTGAAACTTGTTAGGTTTTATACATTTTCAATTTTGTATGAGATAAATTATGGATTTTATACATCGATTTTTTAATTATTAGTATATTTAAATAATTTCATAGTTGAATCTTGAGCATCCTATTTGGAACACTAGTGTCAGCGGAGCAATAACCTTTTACTTTTTAAATATTGAATTCCACAATATATTAATGTTAGGTTGTTTTGTCCAATATAAACGTTTCAGCGTTTAACTTTGAAACACATTGAAAGAAAAACTAAGATATTATTTCTAAGGATTCTCGAGAAAATATGAACTCTATATTTCAATAAGCATAAATTATTCTCTGTAAAATCAAATTGTATTAATCTCCATCTTTGCATATTTATGTACAAGTTTGGCACTGTTTAATGAAAATTTCTTTTTACAAATTTTATTCTTTTTTAAAATCACTTTATAATTAAATTTTTATTAATATCTTTTATTGAACTGGTTGTTGAACCAATAAACCAATATATAATTAGTTCATTGATGGTTCTGTAACTTCTGTTGTAATACTGTGCCATGAACCATTAGACCTTAATCCACACAATTAACCTATATATCAAACAAACAAACCCCACACTTATAATCCAAAACACCTACCATCATCTTGGTCGGAACACCCCCATAGAGTCTAACATGGATTGGCCAAATACCTTATGAGTAATTTTAGGGCATTACCAAATATATTTAATAATTGTTATAAATTAATATATCACTTTTTTTGGTAGTGACATTGACATTACTCTTAACATTTAATTTCCACGAACACAGCACAAAAATACACTTAAATTGACTAGTAACTACCACACCTTTACCGCGCACCACAACCAAAAACATATGGTAAAAGTTGAGAATTGACGGTGGTGATCAGAAGCAATTTCAATCTCCTTGATGAATCCATGGTTGGTCATAGCATGGGCACAGTTTGATTGGTGGGGTGTGAACCTAGGTTTGGTGATTAGTGTGTGAGATTGAAGAGGGTGTTGAGTTTAGTCAAAGTTTGAATATTCATGACTTTTTCCATTAGTAAAACTTCGTTTGATTAATGATTTTGCCGAGTGATGGGGGTGTGAACGTACATAGAATTAGTGATTAGTGTGTGAATATTGAAGAAGGTGCAACAGGTTTAGTCAAAGTTTGAATTTCATGATTTTGTCATTAGTAAAACTAGGTTTGATTAATGATTTTGCTAATAATAGCGCATCATTGTCCCTATTTGTGCTTTCTATGATTTTTAATTAATAAAGGAATACTACAAAACAATTAAAATCATATTTTTAGGAAAGACTTTTTTTATTTATTTATATGAAAGTATTGAATAGAAGCAAAGTACAAGACACAAGATTGATACATATTCATTTTAAGACACGTGTAAATATTGCGTTCATTTCGGCGCTCAAACCTATAGGAGTGAAGTCAAACTCTTCTTTAAATTACAACTTCCAGGAAAATTGAAGATAGTTACATGTTATTTTCCCAGTAACTTCATAGTTGATAAGGTCATATATAATATAATTTTGAAAAACTAGGCCAGTATTGTAATTTGCAGGCAATTGGTGCAAAAATGAAATAAAAGAAGTTTTATGTGTATTTGGTCAAAGAGAAATATGATCCTCCTGAAGGCTGAATCTTCTCTTCCCAACTCCCAAGCATCAAGACTAGACTAGAGAGACGTAGCTAATTTTGCATTCTAAACCTAGCTAGGGGACTAGGGTGACAATATTGTATCACAGACCAGTAATCAATAAACAAATCTCAATGTAATGATTACACTAATCTACATCTCATAGCTCGTGGAGCTCGTTTTAGTCGTTAGTTAATACTCAACAACCCACACCCACACACACGTATCACACTTTCCTAATCTCAAGCTTATTATTACTCATACCACTTACCCACCTCTCTTCTTTTCTTTATTTCTTAGCCTTACTAATCATTGAAACCGTTATTTTTACTATTTTTCAATTGTAATTATTACAATTCTTTTTTATAATTAATTACTACCTTTATTTTAAAATATAAATAAAATTAGTAAATAATATATTTAATTTTTTAAAAAACAAAAATAAAGAGTATATTAGTAAAGTATTAAAAGGATTATGTTTGTTTTAACTTAGTACCTGTTTGGATATTGATGAAGTGCGTATGCGTATTTTTTTTTTTTTTTTGGAGAAGTGCATTTTTGTGGCTGTAGTTGCTTTTTTAGTAGGTCCTGTGCACTATTTACGAAACTCACAAATCTCTTTTTTCAACAAAATTTTCATTAAAAATGGGTCCCATGGCACTATTCATACGTTTAAAAATTACTTTGCAATAGTATTTTCAGTTTTTAATTTTTAGCAAAATAAGTGGTATCCAAACACACCCTTAATATAATATAATACTATATTTTGAATGATTGGGAGTGCTTAAAATTCCCAATGACAAGAATAATTAGGATGACCAAAGTATTGATGGACAATATTGGTAGTATTGGCATTGAGAAGGTGATAAAACCAAGGGTTTTTCATGAATCACATTACAATTTTCCACCATTTTGGTATAATAATTTTTCATTAATGATGGAAAATGTTGTCAACTAACCAAAATTTTAAATTGCACCAAATATATATAAAAATGGGAGAAATATTTATGTTAAAAAAAGTATGAAATATTTATTTTAAAGTGAATCTATTTTTTGAAAAAAGAAATTATGAAATTTTTTTGGTGTTTATTAAAATATTATACCTTTATTATTATTTAACATTTAGTTCAGTCAAAAAAAAAAAAATAGTAGTAAAAAAAAAAAATTTGGGGGGTGAGAAAATAGATAGTCTTTCTCTTTCTCTGTCTAGGTTTCCCTTTTTGGTTTTTGGTACCAAACTGAAAAACTACCAAATATTTTTTCAATTTTCAAAGCCCTCCCATTTCCATTTCCATTTCCATTTCCATCTCACACTCACAAACACATACACACGCCACTTACCTCGTTACCTCCTCTCTCTTTCTCTTTCTCTCTCTAAAAAGACTAACTTTCTCTCTCTCTCTCTTTCTTTGTATAACCAAATTCGAAGAGCGAGGGTTGGTTTTTGTTTTCTTTCTCATAATCAAAATTATCTTCAAGAGGTAAGCTTCATTTTCGCTTCTTTACTCTTCAATTCATCCTATTTTCCATTTTCAATTCACTTCTTACAAATTTGGGATTTTTTTTTTTTTTTTTTTGGTTACTTGCTTATTGCTTTTGTATTCAATTTTTGTGCTTTGTTTGGAATTGCTGCAAAAAAATTAGGGTTTCGATTGTCTCTGAAAAATTTGTAAAGCTTTCATTTTTTTCTCCGTCGTATTATGATCGGAGATGGCGGTTATTTGTTTCAATTGGAATGTCATTTTTAGGGTTTTAGATTAAGCAATAGCTTTTGCAGTTTTTTTTAGAATTCAATTATGGACATAAAGATGCTTTTTTTTTTTTGGATTTAATATCAGAGTTAAGGTGTCTATTCCTTTTTCTTTTTTGGGAAAAAAATATATTTCGTGGAAATTGGTAAGAATATTCATGTGGGTCTTAGTTGTAACGCTGTTCTTTGTTCTTAGTCAAGTATTTCTTTGATTATGGCATTTATTGTTGTCTTTGTATTGTTCTGCTTGCTTTTTCACCTGATATTGTGGAAATCCACAAGGGTTTGGGCAATGAGTTGTCCACACGAATCGTAGATGAATATTGTGTGTCTATTTTCACATTCGGATTTGTTGGGCCTTATGCTCGCGCACGCACATGCACTTAGACTAGGTTTAAATTATGCATGGTGTAATTGATGCAAGACATTTCAAGAGGCTTTTTTAGATTTTACATTTGTAGCCTTGACACAAAACCTGTAGCTAGCAACAGTAGCTAAGCCAGCAACCCTGGTCCTCTTGTAACTAATTAGTTAGTTAGTTAGATGATTGTTTAAGCATTGGCCAATAAGATTTAGACACTTGTCAATCATCTAGAAGGCTGCCAATGCCAAACAATTAATATAAGTACCAGATTGTAGTTACTTTGTAATCAGTATTGATATATGACTGAAAATAAGCCTTGAGAGCTTCTCTTTAAGAACTTTGTGTTCTTTGCAGAGGCGTCTAACCACCTATCAATTTGTTCTAAGCAACTAACATCCCGTTTAGATCTAAATCATATCACAGCGCGTCATATTTCCCCGAATCAGTAACTCTTTGTTAATGTTACGGCACATTAATAACTATAGATTGGAGTAGTATTTAGGTAATCCCACAGTTGGATTGTGCATTCTCTTTGGATTTATGATGCGCAACATTTCATATTAATTGAATGTCATTTACTATCCAATCCATACGCTTATTATTATTTTTTTAAAATGTTATGTGAATATGTTATAGATGAGATATTTCTTAATCTATCATTTGATATTTTGTAAGCATAAATGGTATGGGTAGACAACATAATCCAATGGTGGTTTTGTGAAAGTGATCATCAATGAAAAATTTTAACATTGACAAATAGATATCAGGTGCAAACCTAAACATATATATGTATTGATTATGGACATGATGTTTGTTGGTTGTGAAGTAATGATATCTTTAATACTCATACCCTGCATATATTTTTTCTAGGCAAAAATAAATGAGTGGAAAAGGAGTATTAAGAGGTCATTCTCAAGCCGAAACTTCTTACAGGAAGAGAAGATCTAAAAGTGGCGAGACTAAAGGAAATCTTGATGATGATGATGATGATGTTGTTCTCATTGATGTTGACAGTGACTTATCTAGTAATGTTATTATCATTGATGTTCCCAAGCATATACGGCAAAATTTAAAATGTTCCAGTGCAAATAGAAAAGGTGCAAAATTTCCACATCAGGGTGTTATCAGCATTGATGATGATGAAAGTGATGTTATGGACCGTCCTGGGATTGGTGAAAAAGGTTGTGGGGAGTTGGATAGTGATGCCACCTCAAGCAAGAGATCTTTTCCTTCTTCTAGTCGTATGCAGAACTCTGTAGATGTAGATGGTGATGAATGTTGCTTTGTCCATGAAAACAGATCTTCATTCAAGTTGTCAAAGTGCAACCAAACGTACTCAGGGAAAGCTCCCAGTAGAAATTGTTATGGCTTAGGATCTGAGTCTGAGAGTGCTTCATCTGATAGTGATTGTTCCGAGTGTGAGCTAATGGAAGGTTCTTTCGGAAAGCTTCATGAACAGTGGAAAAAAGCTTCCTTGAAGAGAAAACATGATCGCAATGGTCAATCTGGTTTAGATGATCAGACTAGTGTTTCTGGTTCCCATGCTGATATCCATACAGATTTTGAAGAAGAAAATAAGGCAGAAAAGAAACCAGCGGTCCCTGTTTGTTCAAGTTCGAGCAGCCAAGATCATGAAAAAGAATTTTTATCTGCTTTCTTTGCAAGTGGTGATGGATACGTGGGGGGTACTTCTTTTGATCCTGGGATGGAAAGCCCTTGTATGAAATCTGATCCGAGAGTTCACCAGACATTTGCAGAAGATCCTCCTTTTAGCTATAAGTGGCAGAGGCCCTGTCATGTTAATGGTGGTGGCAGTGGTTTTTGCAATGGAGAACAAAGCCAGCAAACACCTCCATCATCAACTGCCCAAGAACAGGTCGATTCACAATCTAAATATGCAAGGCCCAATCAAAAAGGTGACATGCATGCTGATCTTGACAGAGTTGTACCAAGGAGCAAAGTTGATGAGTCTCCTCAGGCACCTTCTAGTTGCAACACTTCTGTTGAAACTCATGTTAATCTTGACAGAACTGTGTCAAACCAAGCTGGTTGCAATGAAGAACAGGTTAATGGTGCTTGCAATGGTCTTTGCAACACCCTTGAAGAATCTTTCTTTTGCAGTATCCCTTCGGAAGGCAAGTCAGAGGTCAGTAACAAAAAAGAATTTTCTGAAGAAAGGGAAAAGGCAGATTCTGAGCAAACATTATTGTGGAACACTCGTTGTGATGAAACACAAGTAGTGGAAGCAAATGAGACATATGATTTAAGAAATCCAATAGTTTCTCAAGATGGAGATGTTACTCCTGTGGTTGAAAAAAATATAATTAATGAACGAGAAAAGATGAAGGCGACTGATGAATACAAGCGAGCAATAGAAGAAGAATGGGCATCCAGGCAGCGACAGTTACAAATTCAGGTTTGGCATGTACATTAATAGCTGGGGTAGTTGATTTTCAGCAGTGTTCTGTTCTCTCCCATGCCATATTTACCTCTTGCAATCGTATTGTCCTATGTATTTGTGTGACTGAAAAATTCTTGTTTTCCCAAGTCAGACTCACATTTTCTTATTCTGTCAACTGAGCATGCTCTAATGTGTATGAATATATGATTAATTCCAGGAATTCTTTACAAAAGGCACATGCTTAGTAGAAGCACATTGGCAGCTACCTTTTTTTTTTCCCCTTATAATTCATTTCATACACAGGTCAAATATATTAATTTGCTCACTTTATCTGCCTTCACATTATTCTCAACCATCTCACTAACATGTGGCAACTATCAACGCTGGGATTTTTTTTTTTTTTTTGGTTACTTGCTTATTGCTTTTGTATTCAATTTTTATGCTTTATTTGGAATTGCAGCAAAAAAAAAAAAATTAGGGTTTCGATTGTCTCTGAAAAATTCGTAAAGCTTTCATTTTTTTCTCCGTCGTATTATGATCGGAGATGGCGGTTATTTGTTTCAATTGGAATGTCATTTTTAGGGTTTTAGATTAAGCAATAGCTTTTGCAGTTTTTTTTAGAATTCAATTATGGACATAAAGATGCTTTTTTTTTTTTGGATTTAATATCAGAGTTAAGGTGTCTATTCCTTTTTCTTTTTTGGGAAAAAAATATATTTCGTGGAAATTGGTAAGAATATTCATGTGGGTCTTAGTTGTAACGCTGTTCTTTGTTCTTAGTCAAGTATTTCTTTGATTATGGCATTTATTGTTGTCTTTGTATTGTTCTGCTTGCTTTTTCACCTGATATTGTGGAAATCCACAAGGGTTTGGGCAATGAGTTGTCCACACGAATCGTAGATGAATATTGTGTGTCTATTTTCACATTCGGATTTGTTGGGCCTTATGCTCGCGCACGCACATGCACTTAGACTAGGTTTAAATTATGCATGGTGTAATTGATGCAAGACATTTCAAGAGGCTTTTTTAGATTTTACATTTGTAGCCTTGACACAAAACCTGTAGCTAGCAACAGTAGCTAAGCCAGCAACCCTGGTCCTCTTGTAACTAATTAGTTAGTTAGTTAGATGATTGTTTAAGCATTGGCCAATAAGATTTAGACACTTGTCAATCATCTAGAAGGCTGCCAATGCCAAACAATTAATATAAGTACCAGATTGTAGTTACTTTGTAATCAGTATTGATATGTGACTGAAAATAAGCCTTGAGAGCTTCTCTTTAAGAAATTTGTGTACTTTGCAGAGGTGTCTAACCACCTATCAATTTGTTCTAAGCAACTAACATCCCGTTTAGTTCTAAATCATATCACAGCGCGTCATATTTCCCTGAATCAGTAACTCTTTGTTAATGTTACGTCACATTAATAACTATAGATTGGAGTAGTATTTAGGTAATCCCACAGTTGGATTGTGCATTCTCTTTGGATTTATGATGCGCAACATTTCATATTAATTGAATGTCATTTACTATCCAATCCGTATGATTAATAGAAGCACATTGGCAGCTACCTTTTTTTTTTTCCCCTTATAATACATTTCATACACAGGTCAAATATATTAATTTGCACACTTTATCTGCCTTCACATTATTCTCAACCATCTCACTAACATGTGGCAATGTCAAGTGTATGATCGATGATAACATTTAATGATTTTATAAGATTCGATTATGTAAGTATATTAAGTTGATTAAGAATGTGTATAATGGAGCTGTAACTAGTGTGAGAACAAGTGGAGGCATCTTTGATGAGTTGCTTAATACTATAGGTTTGCATCAAGGATCAACCTTAAGTGTGTATCTCTTTGTAGTAGTGATGGATGAGCTCGTTAAATCGATTCAAGAGGAAGTCACATGGTGTATGCTTTTTGGAGGTGACATAGTTTTAGCTTATGAAACTAGACATGTAGTTAATGTCAAGTTAGAAATTTGGCTACACACTTTAGAATCTATAGGCTTTTGGTTAAGTAGGATTAAAACTGGCTACATGGAATGTCAGTTTAGTAAAAGTAGAAACAAAAATGTTTGTTAAACAAACATGGAATGTAAGCTTAATAAAAGTAGGAAAAAAAAATTCAAAAAATGTCAATTTTTTTATTATTATCCTCTCCTTTCAAATTTGTTGTGTCAGTATGTCCTTGTTGCATCATATCCATGTTTATGTCCTCTATGCTTCATAGCCTATTGCTATTTTTCCCCATATACTATTCAGAAAATTTGTTGCTTATGTTGTATTAATTATGTAGCAAAGATATAATACGCTGAATGTTGACAAGAACGGATGTTGTTAGATGTTCTTAATAAACAATTTTATTATCTGAATTTAAATATGTTTGGTCTTTTACAGGCAGAAGAGGCACAGAGGTTGCGTAAAAGAAGAAAAGCTGAAAGGCGTTTATTGGACATGCAGAGGAGGCAAAAGCAACGGGTGGAAGAAGTGAGAGAGACTCAAAAGAAGGTTTGAATTCAAAATTAAGATTTGTTATATCTTCATTTTGCATGGCTACTTTTCCTTAGTCATCTTCGGTTAAGTTCTGTCTCCACTTTTGCATTTTTTTTTTTGCCTTTTTTTTTTTTTGGGCTATATTTTCTCTTTTAAATAGTTCTCAACTTTAGCAAGACATGACTTACAGTGTCCAAGATTACTCTTAACTAATTATGTTTTTCCCCCAATCTGTTAAATGATGTCAAATCCAGGATGAAGAAAATATGAACCTGAAAGAGCAACTTCGAGTTGAAATAAGGAAGGAACTCAATAAATTGGAAATGACTTGTATTGATATGGCCTCGTTGCTTCGTGGCTTGGGAATACAAGTTGGAGGTGGTTCGTATCCCATGTTACCAGAGGTTAGTTGCCTACATATACATAATGACACATGCATAAATAGATACGTCGAGACATTTATACATATGAAAATACATACAACAACAATCAAGCTTTAGTCCCAAATTTTTTTAGGGGTTGTATAGGAATCCTCAACAAACACACATATGAACATACATAAATATGCCTTAGTTCTCAATTCTTATTAGCATGGTGCAAGTGAAGTCTTTCATACAATTTAATGGATTTACACATTTTATGGAGCCTTTTTGCGTGTGTGGGTGGGGGTGGGTAGGTATTAGAAGTGCAATATGTTGCTTCTAGGTGTAGACGGAGATGAATTGTTGGTAAATTATGACCATATATTGTATGTTGCAAAAGGTAATTGGAGTGTGGGCTAGATTGATCCTCTTTTAGTACTATAGGAGTTGTGTGATTTGTTTCTGTTTTTTGTTTTTTTAACCATCAGAGGCTAAACCTGCTACATTACTCCAAATAGAGTTCTTTGCATCAGTATTATGTTGGTTTGGTTAAATTCTCATGGTACAAACCCACAGGGAAATTGGCTATTGACACACCTCTTATCTATAACCTTTTCCTGTCCAGTTTTTTTAATCATTTTCTGATGAAAGGTAATGGTCATTTCAGGTGCACACAGCTTATAAACGAGCTTTGTTAAGATTTCACCCAGACCGGGCATCAAAAACTGACATTCGCCAGCAGGTTGAAGCTGAAGAAAAATTTAAGCTTATTTCTCGCATGAAGGAAAAATTTTTGTGACTTCATGTTTCTGAATGCTAACGGAGGGGTTTTAAATTCTTTTTTAGAAATTTATCAATGGTAGTGATTGTAGTCTTTTGTGGTGCTTGTGTCTCATAGTTTCTGATTTCATTTATATTGTATCTGATGGCATTTTTTCCCTGAGCCAGCTCTTACCGGGTTATATTTGTAAAGCAGTTCACATTCTCTCTTCTTGGTCAAGGAAATTATTGTTTGAGGGTTGTCTAGCTAAGAACATTGTTGGTCAATTGACACCTCTTGGTGTATATAACAGAAATGTCTAAGATTCAAATCTCCCTTTCAAATTATTAAAAAAAAAATTGTTTGTTTCTCCTTGCGGTTGGAAGTGAAATTGGGTATTTTTGGCATATCTGTGAACTGTGACATTGTGCAGGGATGGTGACATTTCTGTCTAGCGTGAGTATTTCTCACCCCAAAAAGGAAACGAGGTTCTCATGATCCCACTTTGTCTCATCTTGTATCTTGTAAGTGTAATAGAGAAATCGGGTGGGTGTGAACTGTTTTCTGGAACTACTAACCTTAATTGTGGTTTGGAAGTAATGGAGTTGGTTTTACTTTGATTTATTTTCATTCTTGGGATTAGAGTTTTGTTAAGGATATAACCAATTTTACCATATGAACTTTGCAAAATTTATTTATTTAGATAATTTTGTTATAACAAATTGGGGAGGGGGGGGGGGGGGGGGGGGTGTGGGGATTTGAACTTTGGTTCTTCTTGTAAAGGAGAGCAGTTAATGTTGCTGAGCTGTATGGCTCTTGACTTAGTCTTACAAACTAATGAGTTTTTCATCACAAAAAGGTAATCCAAATATTTGTTTATTATGGTTTTAAAATAGCATTAATTATATTCATTGTAACATTAGTTTGTAAACTTTTTGAGTTAAAATTGGTGGTAGGTTTAGCATTTTCCTTTGAATTGATTTCACTCTTATTCGGTTGAATTTCTAGGAGGGAGGGATGGATTTTAATTTACTAATTTTTTGGGATGGTCTGTTGACTCTAACCATAGGTTATTGAGGTGTATTATCTGTTTTTTTCTCTAGTTAAATGATAAGAGAATTCCAAAATCCATTAACTCATTCATAATGGGTTATGTCTTATACACCACTAACAAGTAACAAGTTGATGATATGGGTGAAGTTTGATAAATCAACACATTGATGCGTAAAATTTTAAACACAAGACAAGAAAAGTAGCCAAGAAACTTTGTTATATACTATTGAAGTGGTACTAATAAAAACTATTGTCATGACAGTCTAAATATTTTGTAGTAAAATTGATATCGATTTTAACATTTTTCTTTATACTAAAAGAAGAAAATATGATGTTTAAATTATAATAATATAATGTTTATATTTCTTATATAAATGGAAAAGTTTTATAAGAGCATTTCTGTTGGTGGAGCTATAATTTTAGCTATTTGACACTAAAAAAAACTATTTTATCTATTTTACTTTCTCACTTTTACCTATACCACCACTAATGATGTACACTTTTTTGTATAGTGTGGTGCTAAAAATAGTAATTTAGTTTTTTAGCACTACCAATATTAATGCTCTTAGGGAAAAGAGAGAAAGGTACAAACAGAAAAACAACAGAAAAGAAGCAACAAAAAAGAAATGAAAGAAATGTACAAAAGAGACTAAGGACCACAATCTTTACCCGAGGCATCCACCAGACAAAAGCAATTTACTTCTAGGCCTGCTGTGTGGATTAATTAGGCATGGCTGCAACTATTTCTCCTCTATCATTTCAAATTAATAGAGCCAAACTAGCCGTATTTTTTTACCCCATAGTGGCATCATCATTAAATTTATATTGCCAAGTTTCACCCAAAGCTTCACCCAAAGCTTCACCCAAAGCTTCCCCCACCCCCACCCCCAACAACTATATTTGAAAGAGCTATGAAATTCATCTCAAAGGCTTTTGAAACTTTGAGTGGGGAATTCTTGAAATTTGATCCGCCCCTTGCCCCTTAGTAAGTATTCCTCAATTTCCAAATAAAATCAAACACACTTTATAGCTCTTTGATTTCCTCATACATTGTAGGACTAACCAGATTAGAACTGTCAGGCATGGCCATATGGGCAGAACGGAGTGGCGTGGGAATGGAGCAAAGGTGCTTACCACTGTTGTAGCCTTATTTTCTCATATAATGGATTATTAGTCGCACGCTTCAGTGAACGTAGCCTGCATTGACACACTACCGAGCCACGTAAATTCTCTGCATTTATTAATATCTTCTCTCTTCTTTAATCTTTGTGTAAACAAATTATTTCACAACAGGTTTGAAGACTTCTAACCAGACATCATTTTCGCATCCATATACTACACAGAAACAGGTTCCTTCTCTCCGCAGATGCAAGACACAAAGAATACCTTTCCACACCCAGGACCTGGTACCACATCTTCTTCCCTACTCCCAATTACAATTCACTCCATATTTGCAACATTAGCTGTGGGGGCAGTACTCGGTAGAAAAATAAACTACTCAGTGCCGCAGATGTGTTCATTGTGCATATTCTTCTTATGTTATATATTACGTTTTGGTATGTCATGATCTTAATTAATGCAAACTTCCGTATGCGTTGGCCTACTTACTCTGACCTTCTAATCAAGATCAAGAAAGGATCAAATTTAATTAGAATTAAGCACACATAAGAAAACAGTTATGATCAAATGGTCCAGTTCATATCATATCTTGAGGTATTTGGAAGCCCTCCATATGCATTTAACTTACACCAACTAATGATCAACATGTTAATCCTCAAATTGGTCACCCAGGACTTCGACGTTTTTATTAATTTTAGTAGTTCAATGTTCATTCACTTTTTGTGTAACTCATCAGTTTTCACTTACTCTTTCAAGCAACCAAATTGAAAGCTCAGCAACAGCTAGAATAAAAAAAAAGATACACACACGAATGCATTGATGTATGGATGTTCTGTGCACATATTATTGCCAGTTCTAGTCTTCACAGTGAGTGTAGCAGCACTTGAAGTCCATGTTGTGGGCGAAGGGTAAGAACCTGTACTGGTGAGTGGACATAGGCTGGGGATAGGGTGAAGGCATAGCGTTGTAGAATCATAGAAAGAGCAATCTTTGTTTCAGTGGTAGCAAAGCTAAAGCCCACACAGTTTCGGGGTCCCATTCCAAATGGCAAAAAAGCAGCTATGTTGTTGTTAGTAGCTTTGGATACACCTTCTGAGAATCTCTCTGGTTTGAAGAGATGCACATCCTCTCCCCATACTTGAGGGTCATGGTGAACTGCAATATTTGAGATGAGCAACACCAGTTCAGCTGGAAGAGTGAGCTTCCCAAGTCTAGTTTTCCTTTCAACTTTTCTTGCTATTAAAAGTATAGGTGGATATAACCTTAAAGACTCATTGATGATCATGCCAATCTGCAAGGGAAAAAATGTAAAAAATTTAGAATTTGCAATTGAGCTGGATATGTGGTATGTTATTTACGTAAGTAATTAATTTGAGTTTGAGATGTTCTTACAGTCTTGAGCTTTGTCATACCATCTGGATTTGGATTCTGGTGGCCAAATAAATTGAGAACCTCCTTTCTTGCTTCCTCTTGCCAATCAGTGTGGATCGCTAGAAGCAATACAGTCCACGCTAGCAAAGAATTAGTGGTTTCTTGTCCAGCAAAGTAAAATGTCTTGCACTCATCCACTAGATCTTTTATTGAAATCTTTGGGCTAGAATTGGCATCATGACAAGCCTTTACAAGTAATTGAAGAAAATCATTCCCAAAGCTGCCAACCTCTTCAGTCATTACCTTCTCTTCTTTTTTCTTAATTATCTCTAATATAGAGTTGAATATTTCTTTTTCAAGCTGCTCTGATTCAATTTCATCGCTGGTTTTATAAAATTTACTGTAAAAATAGACAAGAAATCAATTCACTAAGAATATAAAAGGGGGAGTAGTTCTTTGTTTCTCAATTGTTGGTTTAATGTAAAAGGGCTTTACCTGATGCCAAGAAACTTGAGTTCATGAGTATTTCTGGACACTAACAAAGTCAATTTCATCAACATCTGAAAAATGTTCTCCCCTTCTAAGTAACTGCTCCCAAAAGCTGTCCTAGAAATCAGTTCTGATGTCAATAGCCTAAATTCTTCAAATACCTCAATCTCTTTGCCTTCATGATGTTTCCACCTTTCTAGCATCACCTCCACACTAGTGATCATTGCTGGAATCATATTCTACATACAAAAGTGAACCCCTTGGAACAATTCAGACTAATTTCTAAGATTTTATATCTATTTTTTTTGTATATAATTTATTAATAAGCTTATTTTTCATTGAGTATTAAAGTGGACCAAATAGAGAAAGAACAAGAAAAGTTCTTGATTAGGCTTGAATCAATGATAATTGATACGCCTTGATTCAAGCCACTAGGTGGTTCTTAAACATGTGCAAAATGTGAAACATATCTTAACATTGTGTTTAGTTCCTCTTAAGATAATCGATTGAACAAGTTTTTCAATGCCAATAATAACTAGTAACACTTAAGAGTCCATTTGGAAGTAGCTTATTTAGCTGAAATTGAAAATTTTTTACTGAAAGTATTGTAAATAAATGTAAAAGCTACCTCAAATAATATAGTAAGACCCATGAATAGTACTAACAAGAGCATTGAAATCAATGAATAGTAGTAAAAATAAGCTAAATATTTGCTTTAAACTCTAATCCCAAATCGGGGCCAAATGCAACCTAAGAGCTTACTTTCAGGCTCTCTGCATGGAAGGCAGAATTAGCCAGTTTTCGCATCTTTGCCCATTTTTCACCTTCAGATGTCACAAGCCCATCTCCTAAGAGCTTCTTTGTAAAACCTTCAGTCATCTTTGGCTTCGGGAACGCGTTGTCTCTATTATTCAGTATCTCTTTGATAAGCTCTGGTTCTGTTAGGACCATTTGAGCTTCAGGACCGTTCCATTGAAGAAAATTCTTCCCTGGACCAAACCAAAAAAAAGGCAAGAAAATGAAAAACGACCAAATTTAGTAAAATTCAGCTAAAACATAGTTGAAAATATATATAGTCTTTATGCTCTGTATTGTGCTTCACTGCTTCTAATACTAATAGTAATATGTACTCATAATACTCATAATATGTACTTAAAGGGACAGATTTTCATATACTCATAATGAAAAAAAAAGATAAAATTGACAAAGCCATACTTCAAATTGAGTAAGGAGAACAACTTGATTAGGGAAAGAAAAACAGCACAAAATCCTAATTCAACTACTAATTTGCATAATTTTTTTTTTACCATATTTGTTGACCCATGAGTGAATATGAGGATGAACTTTGGACACTATGCCATGTGATAAATCCATAGGCCTGCTCATGGCTTCTTTTTTCATGTTCAAAATTTCCTTGGTGCTTCCATGGAAGGATCTGTAGGAAGGACCTTTGATTCCCTGTGAACCCATTAGAAACTGCATGGGAATTGGAGTCCAACATAGTTTGAGAAGGACCCGGATGAGAGCTAAGAGAAAGTATAGACACAGAGAGCTTGAAACACAGATTACAAGGATTCCAATACCACCCATTTTTCCTTTTTTCCTTTTCAGCGAAACTTTGTAGATGTTTAGAATTATGTATTTAAGGTTCAAATAGTGTGGGTCCCGCTTAATATAAAAATTGAATAACTGGGAGAAATAGTGAGACACGGCAGGCATGAAGAATTTTCCTTCTTTCAACAAAATTGCCCTCTTACAAAAGGCACGGTCGGCTAGGAGCATTTTTCTTCTTTGAACAAAATTGCCCTCTTACCACATTTCTCTATATCTTACTTTTTATTTTCCACCAAATTTTATTTTATCAATATTTTACTATCTATTTTCTCTCACTTTACCAATATCAAACTCAATTTCTTCCCCTTTACCAATATCAAAGAGAAGAAGAGATGAAGAAATGTTAATGAAGGATTGGGGAATTATTTAATAAGGTACCATTATGTTTTTTTTTTTTTTTTTTGGATTCATAGTTATTTTTTAAAAATAGATTAAAATGAAGTACCATTTTATTATTATTTTTTTAATACATGTATATTGTAGCACCAATAGATGGGAATGAAGTTGCAAGTGAGACTCAATACTTTGCTCCAAAAGATTGTTTTGACTTAAATGAACCACTTCAGGAAGGTATTAAAGTACTATCTTAGGTATCAAACTCATAATCCATTTCATACCCATGATAAAAACGTAAAAGTACCAAATATTCCTAACAATTGATCACAATGTTTAGTACTAAATAGTAAATATTTCCAATAATTAATCACAATATTAATTTTTTTTTAAAACCTAGCATATTATTAATCACAATATTTACACAAACAAAAAATAAACAAATATTCCCAATATGTTGTAATAACATAATTAATCACAATATTTGGTACTGAATATTCCCCCAATACTAAATATTCCCAATAATTAATCACAATATTAATTTTTTTTTTTAAAAACCTAGCAAATAATTTAATCACAAAATTTACACTAACAAAAAATAAACAAATATTCCCAATATGTTGTAATAACATAATTAATCACAATATTTGTTACTAAATATTCCCAATAATTAATTTAAAAAAAAAACCTAGCTAATAATTTAATCACAATATTTACACTAACAAAAAATAAACAAATATTCCCAATATGTTGTAATAACATAATTAATCACAATATTTGGTACTAAATATTCTCCCAATACTAAATATTCCCAATAATTAATCACAATATTAATTTTTTTTTTAAAAACTTAGCAAATAATTTAATCACAATATTTACACTAAAAAAAAAAAAAAAATCTCAATATGTTGTAATAACATCAATCACAATATTTAGTACTAAATATTCCCAATAATTAATCATAATATTAATTAAAAAAAAAAAAACAAACTAGCAAATAATCACAATATGCTAACAAATAAATTAATCACAATATTTACACTAACAAAAAAAAAAAAAAATCCTAATATGTTGTAATTTTTTTTTTTAAAAACCTAGCAAATAATCACAATATTAACTAACAAAAAATATTCCCTATATTGTAAAAAATAACACAATAAATATATAACATAACTGAAGTACAAATATATATAAAACATTACCTGTGAGAGAGTGTTGTTGAGGTGAGTGTTGTGTGAGAGGGTGTGAGAGCTGAGGAAATTTGTTTGTGACTAAGTTTGTGAGAGCTGAAGAGAGGTTGTGAGAGCTAAAGAAACTGAGTGAGACGGGTAAGGGGAAAAAAGGTCCCAGCTGGGACCCACATGCCACACGTGGAGGGGCTGGTGACTAGTCATAAAAATTGAGTTCATTAGACTCGATTTTCATTAAAAAGAAATCGAGTCTCATGGACTCGAGTTCTCTATCCACGTGGCCGAAAAAAGCGTGAAATAGTGACGTGGGACCCCCTATAAATCGAGTCTAATGTACTTGGTTTCCATGTAGCAAACTCGAGTCCAACAGACTCGATTTTAGTGACCAGAAACTGAGTCTTTTAGACTCGATTTGCATGCCTACGTGGACAGTTTGTCCACCTCAGTTGCTGGCGCAATGGGAAAATCGAGTGCATAATACTTGATTTATAACCCCAAAATCGAGACTCACACTCTTGAGTTGTTACTTAGCAAAATAGTTTCAAAATTGTGCTAACTAACAAAATAGTTTGGTTTTTAGTGTTAGTTTCCAAAAAAAAAAAAAAAAACCCACTTAAAAGGGACAGATTTTCATGTACTCTTAATGATTTTTTTTTTTTGACAAAGCCATACTTCAAATTGAGTAAGGAGAACAAGATGATTAGGGAAAGAAAAACAACACAAAATCCTAATTCAACTACTAGTTTGTGAGAGCTAAGGAAATTTGTTTGTGACTGAGTTTGTGAGAGCTGAAGAGAGGCTGTGAGAGCTGAAGAAACTGAGTGAGATGGGTAAGGGGGAAAAAAGGTCCCAACTGGGACCCACATACCACATGTGGAGGGGCTGGTGACTAGTCATAAAAATTGAGTTCATTAGACTCGATTTTCATTAAAAAGAAATCGAGTCTAATGGACTCGAGTTCTCTATCCACGAGGTCGAAAAAAGCATGAAACAGTGACGTGGGACCCCCTATAAATCGAGTCTAATGTACTCGGTTTCTATGTAGCAAACTCGAGTCCAACAGACTCGATTTCAGTGACCAGAAACTGAGTCTTTTAGACTCGATTTGCATGCCTACGTGGACAATTTGTCCACCTCAGTTGCTGGCACAATGGGAAAATCGAGTACATAATACTCGATTTATAACACCAAAATCGAGATTCACACTCTCAAGTTGTTACTTAGCAAAATAGTTTCAAAACTGTGCTAGCTAACAAAATAGTTTGGCTTTTAGTGTTATTTTCCAAAAAAAAAAAAAAAACCACTTAAAAGGGACAGATTTTCATATACTCTTAATGAAAAAAAAAAATTGATAAAGCCATACTTCAAATTGAGTAAGGAGAACAAGTTGATTAGGGAAAGAAAAACAACACAAAATCCTAATTCAACTACTAATTTGCATAATTGTTTTTACCATATTTGTTGACCCATGAGTGAATATGAGGCTGAACTTTGGACATTATGTCATGTGATAAATCCATAGGCCTGCTCATGGCTTCTTTTTTCATGTTCAAAATCTCCTTGGTGCTTCCATGGAAGGATTCGTAGGATGGACCTTTGATTCTCTGTGAACCCATTAGAAACTGCATGCGAATTGGAGTCCAACATAGTTTGAGAAGGACCAGGATGAGAGCTAAGAGAAAGTATAGAGACACAGAACTTGAAACACAGATTACAAGGATTCCAATAGCACCTATTTTTGTTTTTTTTTTTTTTTTTTTTTCCGTTTTCAATGAAATTTTGTGGTTAGATTTATATATTTATAATTTATGGCAAATGTTCAAATAGTGTGGGTCCCGCTTAATTTAAAAATTGAATAAATGGGAGAAATAGTGAGACACAGTGGTAAGAAAATTTTTTCTTCCTTGAACAAAATTACCCTCTTAAAGAAGACAAGGCTAGCAAGGGGCATTTTTCTTCTTTGAACAAAATTGCTCTCTTAACACATTTCTCTCCATTTTACTTTTGTAGGGGTAAGGGCCTGAAATTGGATGTTGGGCCTCGGCTATTATAGGGGTAAGGGCCTGAAATTGGATACTGGGCCTAGGGCTTTATCCGAGGACGTGGGTATGTCCGAAGAGGGGTGAATGACTGTGAGGCAACCCAATTTCGAGATCTAAACGGTAAGGAACAAATGGGAGACATTCCAAGGAGAAACTACTCCTTAGATATGATAAATGCAGTTCAACCCTATATTTCAACGATCAAGATGACCCTCTTGTGGCCTCCAGTAGTAAGAACATACATCATGCATGCATAAGAAGTAATGGGAACTTAGAAATATCTAGTGGAAAGCTACTGCCACCACATTAAATGCACTGCAGCAACTTTTTTAGCTGCATTTATGTGGAGAAGATCACTGAATAGTGTTTCCTTTGCCACCGCAACTCACAGAAGGCCAAGAGGGGTATCTAATGGGACAGGTACTCAAGTGGTGGTCCGGATGATCTACAAGTGGAAGGCTAGGATCATTAGAAGGGACCTATATAATGTGAGAGACCCTCCATGGATTGGGGGGGGGGGGTGAGAGGAAAAGGCTAAGAAAAAACATTGTAAGAACGGGAATAGTACTTGTAATCAGTTCCTTGAGAATATAATATCATTAGCCTCCTCGGCAACATGCTTCCCCTAACCTTACGTGCATTTTCTTTGCATGACTGTCTTACAAATCTATCTTAGCCGTTGTAACACTAACTAGGCCCCAGCTCTTTAACCTACTCTCTACAAATTCATTGTATTGGGCTTACTAACTCACAACCCCATAATCATTGGGCTTGGGCTGCCAAAACGTGAGCCCACAACTTTTTATTTACCATATCTTATTTTATCAATATGTTACTATCCATTTTCTCTCACTTTACAAATATCAAACTCAATTTCTTCCTCTTTACCAATATAAAAGAGAAGAAGAGATGAAGAAATGTCAATGAAGGATTGAGGAATTATTAAACAAGGTCTCACTATTGCATTTTTTTTTTTATTCATAGTTATTTTTTTAAAAATAGATTAAAATTAATATGATGTTAAATTTTATTTTTGATACATGTATATTGTAGCACCAATGGATGTGAATGGAATTGCAAGTGAGACTCAATACTTTGCTCCAAAAGATTGTTTTGACTTAAATGAACCACTTCAAGAAGGTATTATAATTTTATTTTATTTGTGATTTACATTTCATTTATCATAGAATATGATGTTTGTTTTTTAAACTCTTGTTATAATATAGCACCAAAATTAATATGATGTTAATTTTTATTTCTAATACATGTATATTATAGCACTAATGGATGGGAATGTAGTTGCAAGTGAGACTTACTACTTTACTCCAAAAAAATGTTTTGACTTAAATGAACCCCTTCAAGAAGGTATTAAAATTTTATTTTATTTGTAAATTTACATTCCAATTATCATAGTATATGATGTTTATATTTTAAACTTTTTTTTTAATATAGCACCAATGGATGACAATGTAGATGCAAGCATGGTTTTGAAACCCGGACCGGACCGTACGGTCCGATCGGGTTAATCGGGAACTATTCATCAAAATAGTTCTTTTAGCTTCCAAAATCGGCATATGTAGAAAAAGTAGCGAACCGCACGAACCAAGGTTGAATCGGCCGGTTTTAAGAACAGTGGACGGTTCTCAGAGGTTCAACTTCAAGTCAGAAATTTTTTTTTTTATACTTACAGCCATTGTTGAAGCTTCTCAACCACGGTGAGATGTTGTCAGACCTTGAGCTTGCATCTCTATTTCTTCTTCTTTTTCTTCTTTCTCTCTCTCTCTTTCTTTCTTTCTTTCTTTTTTTTTTTTCTTTTTTTTTTTTTCTGCATTTTTGCTCTTTCTGAAGTCTACTATTCTTTGCCATTTGCAGATGATGAAGACGAACTTTTTATTTTTTCTATCACAGTCTTTCACAAGTCAGTAAATGCTTGGCTGTCAAAGTGTAAAGTATCAACACTTTCTTTTTTGGACAAAACTTAGATATAATATCTTAGGTGCTGTTCTTTAGGTTTCCCTCTTAAGATTCAGCAATATGGCTATTTAACTAAGAAATATACTTCTATCCCTTGAGAAAAAATCCACATGGCAGAATCTTAAGAAAGAAACCTAAAGAACAACATCTAAATACTGTATCTAAGTCTTGCTCTTCTTTTCACTTGTACCAGATGTTTGGCTATCTACCATTTACTTGGGCCTTGTATTAATATTTATTAGTTAACTAATTTTCTAATGGGCAAGTCTGCCACTCTTCCGGTTTTACGATTAATTTTTTTGAAATTTAATACATAGTTGATCATTTAAATGGACTTGGGCTGTTGGGCATTACATAAGATTAATGTAAATATAGGCTTGTACAAAAATGTTATGTAAGTATGTGTGTGTATATATACATTTCCATTATTTTATCAACTCCTTGATTAAGAAACTTGATATTTAATTTATTTTTTCTTATAATTTAGTATTTCTTATCTTTTTCATGAAAGTTATTATATAAAAAATACACTAGAAAGATAAATCTCAATGTTTATTTTGGCTATTTTAGTCAATTTTTCTACTTTTACTAATTAATGTATTAATTTATCTTTAAAAAAAATTCTTAAATTAATTATGATGTCATCATAGTTCAACCTCGGTTTAACCTTGGTCCAACCTTCAAAACCTTGAACCTCTCCCTTTAATAGTTCATTATACGGTTCGGGTCTGAAAACCATGGATGCAAGTGAGACTCATCAATTTGTTCCATTGAATTGTTTTGACTTAAATGAATTGTCTAAAGAAAGTGTTATTATTTTCATTTTATTTGTAATATATAATTCATATTATATTATGTTGATGGTTTTTTTTTTTTTTTTTTTTTTTTTTTTTTTTTTTTTGTATTTTTGTTCAAATATAGCACAAGTTGATGATGATTTGATTGCAAGTGAGATTCATGTGAAGAGTTTGACAATCAATGGCTTCAAGTTATGACAAAATATGATGTGCTCTCTAACATACATGTAATTGGTTTATATCAAATCACGCACTTTTGGATACCATGTTACCTTCGTGAGCATTTTTTTGGTGGAATGACAACAACCGGAAGATCGGAAAGTGTAAATGCATTTATTAGACGGTTTGTTAGTTCTTACACAAACTTGATCCAACTCATCAAACAAATAAATCATTATTTACTATTGATTTATTTTGTTGTATATATATTTTTTATTTGTTAATATTTGTAGTCTTCATGTGTCATACAAAAGTTTTTAGTTTATTTTATTATTTGGAATTTTAGGTTGATCTTGGCATTGAAGATATTGAGCAAACACAATCACATGATACGATGTTGGAGACATATAGAGGTTCTTCTTTAAGATCAATGTCACCATTAGAAGACCAAGCATATAATGTTTTGACGCCCTATGCTTTCAAGATTTTTCAAAAGGAGTTTGGAAGAGCAACACAATATTTGGTGCTTCAAGAAAACGGTACTGAATTTGTGCTACAATATTATAAGGATGAAACTAGTCAAAGGCACAAGGTATTATGGGATGGTAAGATGACTAATTGTAGTTGCAAGAATTTTGAATTTTGGGGTATATTTTGTTGGCACATACTTAGTGAATTCCTTCATAAAGATTTTACCAAATTCCATCTTTGTATTTACCACCACGTTGGTGTCGTGAAGCATCATTAAGTGAAAAAAAAATTGCTAGTGTTGGATGATGAAAATTTAGTGGAGAAGGAAAATATGGTTGATGCTAATGTTAATGATATGATTGATGGAGATTGCTTCATTAATTTTCCTCCACTCTCAAAGACAAAAGGTTGCTTGAAGTAAAAACGAATGAAAGGTGGAAGAGAATTAGGAAAGAAATAAAAGTCTTGTGGCCTTTGCAAGCATGTTGGCCATAACATCTTAAAATGTCCAAAGAAAGATAATTGTACTTCCTCAAATGGTGCAAAAAAAAGAAAAAGAAAAAAAATGTACTTTTAGTGAAATGGGATTGAATCCAATATTTTGTTTGAAATGTTAGGCATAAACTCTAGAGCTTGTAAAAGAAAAAAGCTATGACAATATTGTGTTTGTTAATTTTGACAATATTATATCATTGGACTAAAATGCTTCTCCATGACAATATAATGCCTTTGTTAATTTTGACACTTCTCTTCTCGTCTTTTTTTTTTTTTTTTCCTCTTTTTTTTTTTTTTTTTTGGTTTTACATTTCCATTTTGACAATATTATGCCAGTGAATATTAAAACGCTTCTTCCTACTTATTTATTTATTTATTTATGAATTTACCTAAATTTTTATAATGGATTCAATTTAAGACTTGAGCTTCCTCTACTGCGCTTGTGAATTTATATTCTCTTATTCTTCTTTATTTGTTTGGCTACAAATCTTCGTCTTCTTTTTTCATCTTTTAATTTATTGTTGGATCTTCCTATCTTTTTTCATTAGATAGGGTCAGGTGTTCAAAATTATATTTTAAAGGGTTTAAAAAAATTTTAAAAAATTTATATTTAGTTTTTTTTTTTTCTTTTTCTTTAGGGCAAGAGGTTCATTTGAACCAAGGTTTTGAATTCTATTCAGATTAGCAATTGGAACAGAAAATTACGATATCGGTCGATATTGGTGCATTGTTTCACTACTACTACTACTACTACCTAAAGTTATTTACTTGTTAAACTAAAATTTTAAAAAGATTATCTAATAATTTATTTATTTAAAAGAAATATTCTAATGAGTGGTAGTTTTGTAAATTAGAAAGAATGTGGTGTTATTTGTAAAGAAAGTACATTCCTAGAAATTATACAGTCCTTATGGTAGACCACATTACTTGTCCATCATTCTACTAAAAGACTTCCACTTGTTTAAAATTGCTGAGTCAGTAATCAGTTTCTATTTAAAAAATTTTTCTCACTCACTCAGCAATTTTAAACAAGTGGGAATTTTTTAGTGGAACGGTGGACCACGTCACTTGTCCATCATGAGGACTTTATAATTTCTCCTCATTTTCCACGTAAATATCATCCCCTCTTTTTACTCCTCACTCTCTCTCTCTCTCTCTCTCAAACTTATCTAGTACATTTCTCATCCTTTTTCCATATCTGTAACTCCTTCTCATCTTTTAAAATTTTTATGTTCCCAGATATGAAACTCTTGGCTCAATTTCTTTGTCTTTTATTTCTTTTCACAGCTTCCTTTTTCTAACTTAGTCTGTCTCCTCTTTGATCTCCCCACCATTAACCCAGTTTGTCTCCTTTAATTCTGGTATTTAAAACCTTGATTTGAAGCCCCTCCTTTCAATGTGGCACTGCCACTGATTTTGGTAGCATCTCAAGCACTTCTCATATGTTTTAATGGTTTTTTTTTTTTTTTTGGGATGTATTGATGTTGGTTGTTTCTTGTGAGATGAGTTTTTTTTTTTTTGCCTCCACGTATATTTGAAAGAGTTATATAGCCACGTTTACAAAAATGCGGCCAATGACAAGTCTATAGTTGCGTTTTTAGAAGTGCAGCTATAGTTCTACACCTATAGCCGTGTTTGAAAAAATGCTATAGACCTATCAGACCTATAGTCATGGTGCATAGGCCACGTTTGAAAACATGGCTATAGAAAATGCATCTATAGACCAAATAGACCTATATCCATGTTTTTAGGAGCTACAGCGACGTTTTAAAAACACAGCTATAGCCCGTGTTTTTTTTGTATATCAAGGCTTTTGAAACTTGGGTGGGGAATTCTTGTAAATTGATCCGCCCCTTGCCCCATGGTAATTATTCCTCAATTTCAAAATAAAATCAAACACACTTTGTAGCCTTTTGATTTCCTCATACATTGTTAGGAGTAGGACTAACCAGATTAGCAACTGTCAGGCATGGCCTCACGGGCAGAATTGAGTGGAGTGGAACCGTATGGATCGAAGGTGCTTACCACCGTTGTAACCTTATTTTCTCATATAATGGATCATTAGCCGCACGCTCCAGTGAGCATTGCCAGCATAGACACACTACCGAGCCACATAAATTCTCTGCATTTATTAATCTCTTCTCTCTTCTTTTTTTTGTTTTGTTTTTGTTTTTGATATTGATCTTTGGGTATAGGGTTTAGAAGAGAAGGGTCATGGGTGGTTGATTTGAAGGGCTAAGTTGATGAAATCATTGGGTTCAGAGAGGGGCAACCACCCAACCATTCACAATCTGAACCCTCTTTCTGAAACTGTTAAGAGTGTGAAGGAGGAGGAGAAGCAAAGCCCTTTCTTCTCTCTCTCTCTCTCTCTCTCTCTCTCTCTTTAATCTTTACCTAAACAGATTATTTCAGAACAGGTTTGAAGTCTTCTAAGTTCTAACCAGACATCATTTTTGCATTCATATACTACAAATAAACAAGCTCGTTCTCTCAACAGATGAAAGACGCTAAGAATACTTTCCACACCCAGGACCTGGTACCACATCTTCTTCCCTACTCCCAATAACAATTCACTCCATATTTGTAACAACAGCTGCGGGGCAGACGCAGTAAACAGTAGAAAAATAAACTACTCAGTACCGCAGATGTGTTCATTGTGCTTATTCTTCTTATGTTATATATTACGTTATGGTATGAAATGATCTTAATTAATGCAAACTTCCGTATGCGTTGGCCTACTTACTCTGACCATCTAATCAAGATCAAGAAAGGATCAAATTAAATTAGAATTAAGCACACATAAGACAACAGTTATGACCAAATGGTCCAGTATATATCATATCTTGAGGTATTTTGGAAGCCCTCCATATGCATTTAAGTTACACCAACTCATGATCAACATGTTAATGCTCAAACTGGTCACCCTGGACTTCGATGTTTTTATTAATTTTAGTAGTTCAATGTTCATTCACTTTTTGTGTAACTCATCAGTTTTCACTTACTCTTCCGAGCAACCAAATTGAAAGCTCAGCAACAGCTAGAATAAAAAAAAAAAAGGCACACATGAATGCATTGATGTATGGATGTTCTGTGTACGAGTGCACATATTATTGCCAGTTCTGTTCTTCACAGTGAGTGTAGCAGCACTTGAAGTCCATGTTGTGGGCGAAGGGTAACAAGCTGAAATGGTGAGTGCACATAGGCTGGGGATAGGGTGAAGGCATAGCGTTGTAGAATCATAGAAAGAGCAATCTTTGTTTCAGTGGTAGCAAAGTTAAAGCCCACACAGTTTTGGGGTCCCATTCCAAATGGCAAGAAAGCAGCTATGTTGTTGTCAGTAGCTTTGGACACACCTTCTGAGAATCTCTCTGGTTTGAAGAGATGCACATCCTCTCCCCATACTTGAGGGTCACGGTGAGCTGCAATATTTGAGATGAGCAACACCAGTTCAGCTGGAAGAGTGAGCTTCCCAAGTCTAGTTTTCCTTTCAACTTTTCTTACTATTGAAAGTATAGGTGGATATAACCTTAAAGACTCATTGATGATCATGCCCATCTGCATGGGAAAAAATGTCAAAAATTTAGAATTTGCAATTGAGCTGGATATGTGGTATGTTATTTACATTAATAATTAATTTGAGTTTGAGATGTTCTTACAGTCTTGAGCTTTGTGATGCCATCTGGATTTGGATTTTGGTGGCCAAATAAATTGAGAACCTCCTTTCTTGCTTCCTCTTGCCAATCAGTGTGGATCGCTAGAAGCAATACAGTCCACGCTAGCAAAGAATTAGTGGTTTCTTGTCCAGCAAAGTAAAATGTCTTGCACTCATCCACTAGAACTTGTATTGAAATCTTTGGGCTAGAATTGGCATCATGATAAGCCTTTACAAGTAATTGAAGAAAATTATTCCCAAAGCTGCCAACCTCTTCAGTCATTACCTTATCTTCTTTTTTCTTAATTATCTCTAATATAGAGTTGAATATTTCATTTTCAAGCTGCTCTGATTCAATTTCATCGCTGGTTTTATAAAATTTACTGTAAAAATAGACAAGGAATCAATTCACTAAGAATATAAAATGGGGACTAGTTCTTTGTTTCTCAATTGTTGGTTTAACGTAAAAGGGCTTTACCTGATGCCAGGAAACTTGAGTTTATGAGTATTTCTGGATGCTAACAAAGTCAATTTCATCAACATCTGAAAAATGTTCTCCCCCTCTAAGTAACTGCTCCCAAAAGCTGTCCTAGAAATCAGTTCTGATGTCAATAGCCTAAATTCTTCAAATACCTCAATCTCTTTGCCTTCATGATGTTTCCACCTTTCTAGCATCCCCTCCACACTAGTGATCATTGCTGGAATCATATTCTACATACAAAAGTGAACCCCTTGGAACAATTCAGACTAATTTCTAAGATTTTATATCTATGTTTTTTTGTATATAATTTATTAATAAGCTTATTTTTCATTGAGTATTATAGTGGACCAAACAGAGAAAGAACAAGAAAAGTTCTTGATTAAGCAAAAATAAGCTAAATAGTAAAATAAGTTGACTACAAACTCTTATCCCAAACGCAACTAAGAGCTTACTTTCAGACTCTCTGCATGGAAGGCAGAATTGGCCAGTTTTCGCATCTTTGCCCATTTCTCACCTTCAGATGTCACAAGCCCATCTCCTAAGAGCTTATTTATAAAACCTTCAGTCATCTTTAGCTTCGGGAACGCGTTGTCTCTATTATTCAGTATCTCTTTGATAAGCACTTGTTCTGTTAGGATCATTTGAGCTTGAGGACCGTTCCATTGAAGAAAATTCTTCCCTGGACCAAACCAAAAAAAGAGGCAAGATAGTGAAAAATGACCAAATTTAGTAAAATTCAGCTAAAACATAGTTGAAAATATATATATAGTCTTTATGCTGTGTATTGTGCCTCTGATACTAATAGTAATATGTACTCATAATACTCATAATATGTACTTATAAAAAAAAAAAAAATAAATAAATTGACAAAGCCATACTTCAAATTGAGTCAGGAGAACAACTTGATTAGGGAAAGAAAAACAACGCAAAATCCAAATTAAAATTTTTTTTTACCATATTTGTTGACCCATGAGTGAATATGAGGATGAACTTTGGACATTATGTAATGTGATAAATCCATAGGCCTGCTCATGGCTTCTTTTTTCATGTTCAAAATTTCCTTGGTGCTTCCATGGAAGGATCTGTAGTAAGGACCTTTGATTCCCTGTGAACCCATTAGAAACTGCATGCGAATTGGAGTCCAACATAGTTTGAGAAGGACCCGGATGAGAGCTAAGAGAAAGTATAGACGCACAGAGCTTGAAACACAGATTACAAGGATTCCAATAGCACCCATTTTTCTTTTTTTCCTTTTCAGCGAAACTTTGTAGATGTTTAGAATTATATATTTAAGGTTCAAATAGTGTGGGTCTCGCTTAATATAAAAATTAAATAAATGGGAGAAATAGGAAGAATTTTTCTTCTTTGGACGGATTTTTTCTTCTTTAAACAAAATTGATCTCTTAACACATTTCTCTCTATTTTATTTTTTATTTTTCACCCAATATTATTTTACCAATATTTTACTATACATTTTCTCTCACTTTACCAATATCAAACTCAATTTCTTCCCCTTTACCAATATCAAAGAAAAAAGAGATGAGGAAATGTCAATGAAGGATGGAGGAATTATTAAACAAGGTACTATTGTATTTTTTTTATTCATAGTTATTTTTAAAAAGAAAATTAAAATTAATATGATGTTAATTTTTATTTTTGATACATGTATATTGTAGCACCAATGGATGAGAATATAGTTGCAAGTGAGATTCAATATTTTACTCCAAAAGATTGTTTTGACTTAAATGAACCACTTCAAGAAGGTATTATAATTTTATTTTATTTGTGATTTACATTTCATTTATCATAAAATATGATGTTTATTTGTTGACTCTTGTTTTATATAGCACCAAAATTAATATGATGTTTGTGGGGCCCGAAGATTTAGCAACCCTGACTTACTCCATATCAGGCCCAAGGCCCATACCGAGGACAATACAGAATCCGAGGATGAGTGGGGGAGGCCCAAATTGTCAATGAGTATCGCCGAGGACGACCATGTCCATGGCCGACCGATATTGAAGAAGGGAAACTGTAATCCATACATTAAATGTACGCAACCGACACTCTGGCCGTATTAATGAAGAACCATTGAATATTGATGCCTTGGTTACTTCAACTAACAGAAAGTCTGGAAGGGCGGTTGATGGGACAAGCCCTCAGACACAGGCTCAGATGGTCAACAAGTGGATGTCAGAGATCAGCTGAACAGGGCTATATAATAGAATGAACCCCTAAAAGTAAGGGGGTTCGGGGTTTTCGGGGTGTTCAAGGACAACCCCAACTTCCATTAGTACTCAGGAAAGAGCTCCTCGGATTGGGCCGAGGAAGAACTTCTTAGAAAACTTAGCCAAATCTCACTTGATGATCCTGTAAACCCACATCAACTGTTGTATCTTTCACTAATGCCTAGTCCTTCTATTGACTATCTACAAATTTATTGTATAGGGTTACCTGGGCTTGGGTTCACTCATCCCCAAGAGGGAAGTGCTCATACCAGGTCCCTGCAATTGGTACTGTCTGTGGGAAGGACTTGAGGATTAGCGAGTGCGACGGTTGGTGTGGAAGGATCAATAACAATACTTCTTCTCAAAAAAAAAAAAAAAAAAAAAAAAAAAACAGCACAAACAATAGCAACATACTCATTCAGAAGGCAATCATCATAAAGAAATGAAAGATGCAAGAAGTAAAAGAAACGAAATGTGGCTAATTCTTTATTAAGTAAAGAAAAGTTACATTGTACAAAAAAATGCTTAGGCATGCTTGTTCTAAAGCTAACTACGAAGGTAAATGTTTAGGCAGGCTTGTTCTAAAGCTAAAAAATTAAAAAAAGGCCTAGGTAGGCATGTTTTAAAGCTAGGTTGAGCTTGGAGGGAGAGACGGAGACAGGCCTATTCTAAGACCGTCCACAGCTCCAAAGCCAGCATGGGTGGCACTGTGAAAGAGAAGGAAGAAGAAGGCGTGGCGCCTGACGGTCTCATCTCAAGGTTTTTCCTTAATTCTCTCCCAGTCCCACGACGACTGGGTGCTGGCGAATCACTACCAGCTTGGAAGGCCAGTAGATCCGCACACGGAGGAGAGACGTTATATTCCTTTCGGAACTCCCTCCTAACTACAAGGGTAGTTCTCTCTCTAGCTAGGTTGAAAAGAAGGAGGATCTTTGGCCTCTACTTATTTTGCCTCCATCGTGTCGTCCAGGATCGGGGTGGCATCCTCAGCTCCTGAAGGGGGCTTGGCTTTCTTAACCCCGCCATTTTCCAGGGCCACTCCATCTCCTCAAGTACAAGTCACTATTTTGGCAAGGCCCTTGAAAATGCCCAAAAAACGGAGAGCTTTGAACCCCTTTTGAACCCAAGTGTTTGTGAAATTTGAAGAAAATATTACCCCAAAATCCCTTATATAGAAGGCAAGAGCTGGTGAAAACCAGCCCGCACAAAATCCTAAGGAATAATTACTGAAGGTATTAACTCCGTCAAATTTCCAAAGAGCTTGCCAGCCGCTGGATCCTCGTAAATTCGCAAGGATATTAATGAAGGTACATCTCGCACACCGAAGCGTCAAGCACGTTACTCGAATAACCCAAAAGACGCCTCGTAATTGGAAGTGGCGCGCTGGATGAAAGAGCCAGACTGAAGAGGGGTCCTCTCTCGGCGGAGTAAGCTCAAGGCCGCTATCACTCTAAGGGCAAACTCCCCAACGTTGAGGATGAACTCCCTCACTCTAAGCAGTCAAGAAAAACTAAGTGCTAGACAGAACCAAGGTCTTGCATGGTTCTCGGACTCAAACCTATGGGGAAATTAGTTACTTCAGAAGACAAGTGTGAGACAGAACCAAGGCCTTACATGGTCCTCGGACTCAAGCCTATGGGGAAACTAATTACTTCAAGAAGAACTAAGTACTAGACAGAACCAAGGTCTTGCATGGTCCTTGGACTCAAACCTATGGGGAAACTAGTTACTTCAGAAGACAAGTGTTAGACAGAACCAAGGTTTTGCATGGTCCTCGGACTCAAGCATATGAGGAAACTAACTACTTCAAGAAGAACTAAGTACTAGACAGAACCAAGGTCTTACATAGTCCTTGGACTCAAACCTATGGGGAAATTAGTTACTTCAGAAGACAAGTGTTAGATAGAACCAAGGTCTTGAATGGTCCTCAGACTCAAACCTATGGAGAAACTAACTACTTCAAGAACTAAGTGCTAGACAGAACATAAGTCTTGCATAGTCCTCGGACTTAAACCTATGGGGAAACTAATTACTTCAGAAGACAAGTGTTAGACAGAACCAAGGCCTTGCATGGTCCTCAGACTCAAGCCTATGGGGAAACTAACTACTGCAAGAAGAACTAAGTGCTAGACAGAACCAAGGTCTTGCATGGTCCTTGGACTCAAACCTATGGGGAAACTAGTTACTTCAGAAGACAAGTGTTAGACAGAACCAAGGCCTTGCATGGTTCTCAAACTCAAGCCTATGGGGAAACTAACTACTGTAAGAAGAACTAAGTGCTAGACAAAACCAAGGTCTTGCATGGTCCTCGAACTCAAACCTAGTTACTTCAGAAGACAAGTGTTAGACAGAACTAAGGCCTCGCATGGTTCTCGGACTCAAGCCTATGGGGAAACTAACTATTTCAAGAAGAACTAAGTACTAGACAGAACCAAGGTCTTGCATAGTCCTCGAACTCAAACCTATGGGAAAACTAGTTACTTCAGAACTAAGTGTTAGACAGAACCAAGGCCTTGCATGGTTCTCGGACTCAAGCCTATGGGGAAACTAATTACTATAAGAAGAACTAAGTGCTAGACAGAAACAAGGTCTTACATGGTTTTCGGACTCAAACCTATGGGGAAACTAGTTACTTTAGAAGACAAGTGTTAGACAGAACCAAGGCCTTGCATGGTTCTCTGACTCAAGCCTATGGGGAAACTAACTACTTCAAGAAGATCTAAGTACTAGACAGAACCAAGGTCTTGCATAGTTCTCGGACTCAAACCTATGGGGAAACTAGTTACTTCAGAATTAAGTGTTAGACAGAACCAAGGCCTTGCATGGTCCTCGGACTCAAGCCAATGGGGAAACTAATTACTGCAAGAAGAACTAAGTGCTAGAAAGAACCAAGGTCTTGCATGGTTCTCGGACTCACACCTATGGGGAAACTAGTTACTTCAGAAGATAAGTGTTAGACAGAACCAAGGCCTTGCATGGTCCTCGAACTCAAGCCTATAGGGAAACTAACTACTTCAAGAAGAACTAAGTACTAGACAGAACCAAGGTCTTGCATGGTCCTCGGACTCAAACCTATGAGAAAACTAGTTACTTCAGAAGACAAGTGTTAGACAGAACTAAGGTCTTGCATGGTCCTCTAACTCAAGCCTATGGAGAAACTAACTACTTCAAGAAGAACTAAGTACTAGACAGAACCAAGGTCTTGCATGGTCCTCGGACTAAAACCTATGGGGAAACTAGTTACTTTAGAAGACAAGTGTTAGACAGAACCAAGGCCTTGCATGGTCCTCGGACTTATGCCTATGGGGAAACTAACTACTTCAAGAAGAACTAAGTACTAGACAGAACTAAGGTCTTGCAGAGTCCTTAGACTCAAACCTGTGGGGAAACTAGTTACTTTAGAAGACAAGTGTTAGACAGAACCAAGGCCTTGCATGATTCTCAAACTCAAGCTTATGGGGAAACTAACTACTGCAAGAAGAACTAAGTGCTAAACAGAACCAAGGTCTTGCATGGTCCTCGAACTCAAACCTAGTTACTTCAGAAGACAAGTGTTAGACAGAATCAAGGTATTGTATGGTCCTTGGACTCAACCCTATGGGGAAACTAACTACTTCAAGAAGAACTAAGTACTAGACAGGACCAAGGTCTTGCATAGTCCTCGGACTTAAACCTATGGGGAAACTAGTTACTTCAGAACTAAGTGTTAGACAGAACCAAGGCCTTGCATGGTCCTCGGACTCAAGCCTATGGGGAAACTAACTACTGCAAGAAGAACTAAGTGCTAGACAGAACCAAGGTCTTGCATAGTCCTCGGACTTAAACCTATGGAGAAACTAGTTACTTCAGAACTAAGTGTTAGACAGAACCAAAGCCTTGCATGGTCCTCGGACTCAAGCCTATGGGGAAACTAACTACTTCAAGAAGAACTAAGTGCTAGACAGAACCGAGGTCTTATATGGTCCTTGGACTCAAACCTGTGGGGAAACTAGTTACTTCAGAAGGCAAGTGTTAGACAGAACCAATGACTTGCATGGTCCTCGGACTCAAGCCTATGGGGAAACTAACTACTTCAAGAAGAACTATGTACTAAATAGAACCAAGGTCTTGCATGGTCCTCGGATTCAAGCTTATGGGGAAACTAGTTACTTCAGAAGACAAATGTTAGATAGAACCAAGGCCTTGCATGGTCCTCGGACTCAAGCCTATGGGGAAACTAACTACTTCAAGAAGAACTAAGTGCTAGACAGAACCAAGTTTTTGCATGGTCCTCGGACTCAAACTTATGGGAAACTAGTTACTTCAGAAGACAAGTGTTAGACAGAACTAAGGCCTTGCATGGTCCTCGGACTCAAGCCTATGGGGAAACTAACTACTTCAAGAATCAAGTACCAGACATAACCAAGGCCTTGCATGGCCCTCAGACTCAAGCCTATGGGGAAATTGTTCACTCACGAAAGACCAAGTGTCAGACTGAGTCAAGGTCTTGCATGGTCCTCGGCGTCAAACCTGCGGGGAAACTAGTTGCTTCAAAGGAATCCAAGTACTAGACAGAACCAAGATCTTGCATGGTCCATAGACTTAAACCTATGGGAAAACTGGTCACTTCAGGAGAATCTAAGCATTAGATAGAACCAAAGTCTTGTATTGTTCGCGGACCCAAACCTGCGACGAGGCTGACCACTTTGGTTCTAGTAATGAGTACTGCAGAGGATGGTGACCTCGACTTACCATGGTTCTAAGCTAAAAATCAAAGAGAGGTAGATCTCCATCTGCATAAACCTCCATACATTGTTGTAACTATCGACGTGGTCAGCCGAAGCACAATTAAAGCTAGGGTTGTGCAAGTAAAAAAAAAAAAAAGAGTAAATAATAATACAAACAGGACGAACGAGAGAAAACGAAATACGCACTTCATTGAATCATTAAGAGATACACAATGCAAAAGTGCCATTACAATGTTTTAAAAAAAAAAAAAAAAAACAAAACAAACAAAGTGAAGGCGCCATGGAGGATCATTCCTTCAGCTCCATCACGATTCCTCCCTCAGGGGGCTGGGCAGAAGAGGTCTCAGGGTCCCTGCAACCTTCGCTTGGGATTACAGCCTAGGGAGGGTCAGCTGGAAAAGATGTCTCCTCAACGTGAGGGGCTTGGACATCAGCTAAGGGGTCTGCAGTCTCCTAGGGCACGTTCGCAACGGGACCCTTGCTTGTCTCAACGACCCCAGGAGGATCAGCTTCCTTGGCGGCCTCGTCCGAAGTGGTAGCAGTCAGGGCTTCTTCGTCAGGAACAGTCCTGACTCCCTCGGGAGTCACCTTGGCCTCAGAGCTGGGAAGAGCAGCCTCACAAATGGCAGGAGGGTAGTACACACTCTCAACCTTCTACAAGTCAGATGAAGCCTCAACACTTACTTGTTTCAAGGCTTTTTTCCACACCTGAGAACAATAAAGTCTGCATACCCCAAGCACTTGAGCTTTAAGGGTGGCTTCTATCTCAGCTACCCCTGACTCATAGGCCTCCTGCGCGACCCTATCTTTGGAAGCCTCAGCCTCGGCCCTGGCAGACTCTGTCTCTTCCTTGGCTTTTAGAGCCTCGTCCCTAGTAGACTCCGCAATGCCTCTAGCCCCCTCTGCCTCGAGCACCCTCTTTTCCAGGGTCGCGATTTCCTCTTTGGTGACCCTCAGCTGATCCTCTGCCTTGAATAGGCGCTCCGTTTGATCCTGGGCCTGCTTTTGGGCGCTAGCAAGGCCTGATTCGACGATGTCTCGAGTCTTCTTCATTTCCTCCAACTGCGAGGGCCTTTGAAAGATCGGCATTGGAGGCGTTGAGGGTCTGCACAGCGTTTAATAGCCTGTTACGCTCTAAGCCCATGGCCTTGCTTTGGCTACTAGCTATATTCTCCAACCTAAAGGTAGCTTAGATAGCCTACCAATTAAAACCAATGCGTAACAGATAAGGAGCCAAGAAACAGGAAGTCAAGAGAATCACAAGTGATCAGGAAACTTACCATGCCCAAATATTGTTTGAGGCCGAGGAAGACCTCCTTGCTCCTTAGATCCTCCAACTGGGCCATATCTACGGGGAGTAGCAGGGACCTCCTCAATGCGTTAGCCACATGGGCATCCTCGCCCCTTCGAGGGTCCCTGAGGGAGGCATCATCCATCAAGGGCTTCCTATGGAGCATGGGGGCAGGGAGCCAAGCCTGGGCCTCGGGCTGGACGGCGGCCTATTTTTCCTGACCTCGGCGCCCTGCTCTCAGCTGCTTCGATGGCTGCCGAGCGCCGTCATCGCCCTGGGAAGGATCAGACTCTTCGCCCCCCCTAGGCCTCTTTCCTTTGTCCTTCTTCTGCAGAGGACTGGTGGGTTTGGACTCAGATGGCGAACTCTGTTGGGGTGGGGGAGGAGGAAGCTTAAGAGAAGACTTCCCCGACGCATCCTTCCCCGGTTGCCCCTTAATCAGGGCCAGCCAGCTTGTCTGAGGTTGCTTCTTGAAACTCATCTTCGACTGGGGAGAGGTTTCTTTGGACAAAAAGTCCGCTTCAGCTAAGCTGGGATCACCTAAATCTCCAAGAGGGTCCTCGGGCGAATGGAATTGGTTGAACACGTCAAACTCGTCCTCGGACGGACCTGAGTCAGCAACTTCCTCTTCTTCTGGCTCTCGCTTTTCAGCCTCGGCAACTTGGGATGATGAAGAGGTACCCATCAATGGTACGCCCTCAGGAATGGGAGATCCTTTGGGGATAAAAAATCTGTGCTTGACTATGGTGATGTTATGTAGCTGAGGATCTTTAGCTCGGATCACGTGCTTTGGAGCCGAGAACGATTTTTGAATCGGATCGTATCCTAGGATCTCATGAGCGGCTCTAACTTGGTTGTCGGCTTCATTCATAAAAATCTCCAACCTCAGTATGGTCTGCAAATCCTCCTTATTGACCAAGCCGAAATGACGCTCAAAAGCGGGCGAATCTGCATAAAAGAAAACAAGTTCTTGTCAAAAACCAAGCAAAGCAGGGCGCAAAAGCACAAAAAATTTGACCCCCTCCTAGTCTGAATGCCCCACCTGGTGTATCCTCCACTGTTGGACAATGAAGGCCATCGTGCCACTCTCCGGACACAATGAAGAAGTCTTTGTTCAAACCCTTGCTGGACTCACAGAGGCACTGGATAAGCCGGACCCTATCGTCCCTCGTTTTCATGTAATAAGACTTCTCCTTCAGGCACTAGAGGTTGTAACACCAGTTTACATCATGGTGGGTTAACCTCAGCCCTATCTTCTCGTTCAGGGCATCCACAAAACTTAAGATCCTAAACACATTGATGGCATACTAGGTGGGAGATAAGCCGAAGTGCTTGAGATAATCCCTCATCACTGGTCCCATGGGGATCCTCATACCACCCTCCAAAAAGGTGATTATAGGAATTGCCACCTCACCCTCTTTTCTCCTAATGCTCCACTCTCCTTCTCCACAGTACCTTAGACCCATTGTATTGGAAATCTTATAATCAGCAACGAATTTTTCCATTGCCTCCTCAGACTCAACTAACTTCTTAATTGTACCCATCCTAAAGAACTAACGAGGGGCTCAGGGAAAATGAAGGAGAGAGAAAAAAGAATAAGAGGACAAGGAACTCAAGCGGAAAAGTATGAACTAGAAGGAGAAGAGAACTTACAAAAATGAGGAAAGGCTCCTCGGACAGGCCTTTTATGTTGAAAGAAGGCGTAAGGTCGATTGGAGGCTTAATCAAGTTCTGCGTATGTGCGCAAGAGCTCTTGAATGCAAAAGTGAAGGGTCAAATAAGTTCGATTGGGTATTTATACCTCCAATTAAAAGTAACCGCACGGGATTTCCCGCCCATTAAGTCAGAAGTATCCCTACCGTCCATTTATCATCACACCATTGAACGTGGAGGACACAGGGTCGCTGAAATTTAATGATGGCGCGCTCCAAGTACCGAAACGCCAGGAACGTCCCCTGAGCAGTTGGAAGGATTTTGGCATTGACAAGAAGACAAGATTCGCCAGGCCAGGGCAAGGACCCAAGGACATCAAAATCCTCCTCCTTACCCGAGGAGCCGGGCAGCAGAATTTTGAGGGGCTATTGTGGGGCCCGAAGATTTGGCAACCCTAGCCCACTCCATATCGGGCTCAAGGCCCATGCTGAAGACAATACAGAATCCGAGGATGAGTGGGGGAGGCCCAAATTGTCAAAGAGCATCGCCGAGGACGACCATGTCCTCAGTCGGCCGATATTGAAGAAGGAAAGCTGTCATCCACACATTATATGTACGCAACCGACACTCTGGCCGCATTAATGGAGAATTGACCATTGAATAGTGATGCCTTGGTTACTTCAACTAACAGAAAGCCTGGAAGGGCGGCTGATGAGACAAGCCTTTAGACACAGGCTCAGATGATCAACAAGTGGATAGCAGAGATCAGCTGAATAGGACTATATAATAGAATGAACCCTCAGAAGTAAGGGGGTTCGGGGTTTTCGAGGTGTTCAAGGACAACCCCAATTTCCATTAGTACTTAGGAAAGAGCTCCTCGAACTGGGCCGAGGAAGAACTTCTCCTTAGAAAACTTAGCCAAATCTCACTTTATGATCCTGTAAACCCACATCAACTATTGTATCTTTCACTAATGCCTAGTCCTTCTATCCACTCTCTACAAATTTATTGTATAGGGTTACCTGGGTTTGGGTTCACTCATCCCCAGGAGGGAAGTGCCTGAACCAGGTCCCTACAATGTTAATTTTTATTTCTAATACATGTATATTATAGCACTAATGGATGAGAATGTAGTTACAAGTGAGAGTCACTTCTTTACTCCAAAAAATTGTTTTGACTTAAATGAACCCCTTCAAGAAGGTATTATAATTTTATTTTATTTGTAAATTTACATTCCATTTATCATAGAGTATGATGTTTATATTTTAAACACTTGTTTTAATATAGCACCAATGAATGACAATGTAGATGCAAGTGAGACTCATCAATTTGTTCCATTGAATTGTTTTGACTTAAATGAATTGTCTCAAGAATGTATTGTTATTTTTATTTTATTTGTAATATATAATTTATATTATATGACGTTGATTGTTTTTTTAATTTTTGCTTTAATATAGCATAAGTTGATGATGATTGGACTACAACTGAGATTCATGGAAGTGTTTCAAAGAATTGTGTTGAATTTCCAAATGATGGAAAAAATAATAATACTTATTGAGAGAAAATTATTGATTGGAATGAATGTCCAATAGATGAAATGGGGTTATTAAACAACATGAAGATATAAATTCAATAGAAAATGAGTTAGAGTTTTTTGTTGGTCAATGTTTTCCTAGTGAAGAAGAAGTTTTCATTTTCTATAGAAATTATGCAAATCAATATGGTTTTACAATTTGAAAAGGTTGTATTGAGAAAAAAAAATGAGAAATAGTAAGATGTGATTTCTTTTGCTATCGACAAGGTAAACAACCACTGAAAATAGAGGATCCATCTAAGGAACAATGAAATAGGAAGTCTTTAAAATGTGGATGTAAAGCTCATCTAAGTATCATTTTACGAAAGTCATTTCATATTTTTCCTCGAGAATGACATGTCACTAAGTTTGTTATAGATCACAATCATGATTTGTTCTCCTCTTCAGAAATGCGATTTCTTCAAGCCAATCGAGTTATCACTATAGTTGATGAAAAACACATTTTCTTATTGAAAGAAGCTGGACTTTCAATTAGAAAGGTAATGCGTGTTATGGAACTTGAGAGGCATTCAAAACATGGACAAACTTCCATTTTTTCAAAGGGATATTCATAATCTTTATGTGAAAATGAGAAGGAAGAATGCAAAGAATGATGCCATAGATCTCCTACAATTTTGCAAATTTGCTAAAGAAGATAACTCTAGGTTTTAATATGCATTTACAATTGATGAAGAAAATAGGTTGGAGCATAATTTTTGGTCATCTACTCATTGTTTTGATTGGTACCAATAATATGGAGATGTGGTTTTTTTTATTTTTATTTACTATTTATAAGGTTAATGCTTATGATATGCCTTTTAGTATTTTTGTTAGTGTCAATAATCATGGAAAGACAATTCTCTTTGGTTGTGCACTTCTTTGAAATGAAATAACAAGTGTCTTTCGATAGTTAATGAAAGTACATTCTTTGTCTTATAAATTTTTACAATTATTTTTTAAAAAATTTTATTTGATTAATTAGTAAAATAATAACGTTTATCCTTTGAAATATTTTCATGCTTCAGTAAATTTGTATTTAATTAGCAGACTTTTGCATGCTTAATGAAGAATCAACCCAAGGCAATTTTGATGGACCAAAATCCATGGATTACAGAGGCAATATCAAAAGAATTGCCAGCTACAAAACATGTCTTTTGTATATGACATATTACCACTAAATTTAGTGGTTGGTTTACATCAATTCTACGTAATTAATATTCAAATTGGTGCATGGACTTTTATAAGTTATATAAGTTAGAGTCATGTGAAGAGTTTGACAATCAATGGCTTTAAGTTATGACAAAATATGACATGCTCTCTAGCAAACATGTAATTGGTTTATATCAAATCAAGCACTTTTGGGTATCATGGTAAAAGTAGAGCTAGTTCAATACAATTTGAGGTTTATGATGATAACTTTAACGACGTCTCTTTTGTATTTAATTAGTAAATTTGCATTATGGAAAATTACAAACTTTATTTTTTGTATTTGGGTATTGTTAGAATCTTATTTTCCATTTCATAATGTAGCTAATCCAATCCGTCTAAGTAGGATTTTATCCAATTTAATTTTGGAAAAAATAAAATCTTTTTACAAAATCTTGTGAGCAGTAGATTCTTGAGACAATTATTTTTATTTTTTACTTATTTCATTATCTTCAAACTCTTTTTTTATTTGCTGTGAGATTTCATCTAAATTTTCTATTATATTTTTTTTTATTGCTAATGACAAAATTTTCAAGTGATCAATTGATTCTATCCAATTTGAGATTTAATTATTTTTATATTATGTGATCAAGCCCAATTAGTGTTGAAGTCCGAACCTTTCTAATCCCAACTTTATCAAAAGAAATATGCTTTATTCTCGGACCTATTCCGATCTATCCTTAATCTTGATTCAGCCCATTCTGTGGCTCCATTTTCTGTCATCCTGTTGAGTTTTTGGCAGCGACCAAACCAAATTCTAGAGAATCAATGCTCATGGAATCTTGGTATTTTAGTGGCAAAAGCTAAGGAACTTTTGACGAGTTTCTCAAGGTTAACAAGAAAGTTCCCAAGATCGTCCATAACAGAGGTCCTGAAGGTTGGTCTCCGCCTCCAGTTCGTAGCTATAAGGCTAACTTTGATGCAGCAATGTTTTCTACAACTTTGCAGGCTGGTCTAGGAGTGGTGGGTCGTGTTTCTGACGGGAATATTGTTGAAGTTTATTCCTTCATGCTCTTTTGGAGTCTGTACTTGTGGTTCTATGGCTGCTCATGCATAATACCAAGAAGAGTGCACTATGAATTTCCTCATGAGTCTGAATCATACTTTTGCTTCAGTTAGAGGTCAAATTCTGTTAATGGAACTTTTTCCCTCACTGAACAAGGTATTTTCACTTGTTACACAAGAAGAAATGCAAAGAAGGGTTGGGTCTAACCCTATTGCTAGTGAAACTGCTGCTGCTCTTTTCTCCAAAGGTTCTAATGTTCCAAGCAAAGACAATTATTCTGACAAGCCTAATGCAAAGAAGGATAGGCCAATTTGTTCACATTGTGGTGTTGTTGGACATGTAGTAGACAAGTGCTACAAGCTCCATGGCTATCCTCCTGGACATCAGACCAAGGGAAAGGCTTATTCAGCAAACCAAGTTTCATTCACTCCAGCCAATTCTGCAGACGGTATGGAAGAGCTAACCATAGTGGCACTCACTTCATCTCAGTGTCAACAACTTACGTCCATGCTTGAATCTCATAACTTGGGATCACAGCAGCCCAACCTGGAGCCAACTCTTGGGAATCATCAAGCAGCCACTCTCATCACTTAGCCTCCTAAAGCATCTCCGCATTCTGGTTCTTTCAACACAGCAGGTTTTGTTTCTGTGATTGAAGACAAAGAATTGGATAAAGTCACTTCTCTTTGCTTGCATAGCTCAATTAAGTTAGACCATTCAGTTTTCTCATCAAATCTTATTGTCCCCACTGATATTTCCCCACAAGATTGGATCATTGATAGTGGTGCTACTGACCACATGGTTCACTCTATTTCCGTACTCACAAAGATAACCTCAGTTGCCCACATATCTGTTAAACTTCCTAACGGTGAATCAGTTTTGGTTACTCACATTGGTCAAGTTCAACTCTCTTCTAATTTAGTACTTGATGATGTTTTGTGTGTTCCTTCATTCTCTTTTAATCTTATCTCTATTGGCAAATTGACACACCATTTGAGGTGTCGCTGTATTTTTTTTGTCTCACTTCTGTTTTGTTCAGGACTTTCTGTAACAGAAGACAATTGGATTGGGTAGAAAGCATGGGGGTCTGTACATTTTACAGCAAACCAGGTCTAAACAGCTTTCTTCTATTGTCAAATTGACCGTGTAATCAAGATCAAGAAAGGATCAAATTTAATTAGAATTAAGCACACATAAGACAACAGTTATGACCAAATGGTCCAGTATATATCATATCTTGAGGCATTAGGAAGCCCCCCATATGCTTTTAACTTGCACCAACTAATGATCAACATGTTAATCCGCAAATTGGTCACCCTGGACTTCGATGTTTTTATTAATTTTAGTAGTTCGATGTTCGTTCACTTTTTGTGTAACTCATCAGTTTTCACTTACTCTTCCAAGCAACCAAATTAAAAGCTTAGCAACAGCTAGAATAAAAAAAAAGGTACACACACGAATGCATTGATGTATGGATGTTCTGTGCACAAGTGCACGTATTATTGCCAGTTCTAGTCTTCACAGCGAGTGTAGCAGCACTTGAAGTCCATGTTGTGGGCGAAGGGTAAGAAGCTGAAATGGTGAGTGCACATAGGCTGGGGATAGGGTGAAGGCATAGTGTTGTAGAATCATAGAAAGAGCAATCTTTGTTTCAGTGGTAGCAAAGTTAAAGCCCACACAGTTTCGGGGTCCCATTCCAAATGGCAAAAAGGCAGCTATGTTGTTGTTAGTAGCTTTGGACACACCTTCTGAGAATCTCTCTGGTTTGAAAAGATGCACATCCTCTCCCCATACTTGAGGGTCATGATGAACTGCAATATTTGAGATGAGCAACACCAGTTCAGCTGGAAGAGTGAGCTTCCCAAGTCTAGTTTTCCTTTCAACTTTCCTTACTATTGAACGTATAGGTGGATATAACCTTAAAGACTCATTGATGATCATGCCCATCTGCATGGGAAAAAATGTCAAAAATTTAGAATTTGCAATTGAGCTGGATATGTAGTATGTTATTTACGTAAGTAATTAATTTGAGTTTGAGATGTTCTTACAGTCTTGAGCTTTGTGATACCATCTGGATTTGGATTTTGGTGGCCAAATAAATTGAGAACCTCCTTTCTTGCTTCCTCTTGCCAATCAGTGTGGATCGCTAGAAGCAATACAGTCCACGCTAGCAAAGAATTAGTGGTTTCTTGTCCAGCAAAGTAAAATGTCTTGCACTCATCCACTAGATCTTGTATTGAAATCTTTGGGCTAGAATTGGCATCATGATAAGCCTTTACAAGTAATTGAAGAAAATCATTCCCAAAGCTGCCAACCTCTTTAGTCATTACCTTCTCTTCTTTTTTCTTAATTATCTCTAATATAGAGTTGAATATTTCTTTTTCAAGCTGCTCTGATACAATTTCATCGCTGGTTTTATAAAATTTACTGTAAAAATAGACAAGAAATCAATTCACCAAGAATATAAAGTGGGGAGTAGTTCTTTGTTTTTCAATTGTTGGTTTAACCTTAAAGGGCTTTACCTGATGCCAGGAAACTTGAGTTTATAAATATTTCTGGACGTTAACAAAGTCAATTTCATCAACATCTGAAAAATGTTCTCCCCTTCCAAGTAACTGCTCCCAAAGGCTGTCCTGGAAATCAGTTCTGATGTCAATAGCCTAAATTCTTCAAATACCTCAATCTCTTTGCCTTCATGATGTTTCCACCTTTCTAGCATCACCTCCACACTAGTGATCATTGCTGGAATCATATTCTACATACAAAAGTGAACCCCTTGTAACAATTCGAACTAATTTCTAGGATTTTATATCTATTTTTTTTATATATAATTTATTAATAAGCTTATTTTTCATTGAGTATTAAAGTGGACCAAACAGAGAAAGAACAAGAAGGGTTCTTGATTAGGCCTGAATCAATGATAATTGATATATCTTGATTCAAGCCACTAAGTGGTTCTTAAACACGTGCAAAATGTGAAACATATCTTAACATTGAGTTTAGTTCCTCTTAAGATTATCGATTGAACAAGTTTTTTTAATGCCAATAATAACCAGTAACGTTTAGTTTATGTTTAAGATTCGCTTATTTAGCTGAAACTGAAAACTTTTTACTAAAAATTACTAAAAATATTGTATACAAGGATAAAAGTTAACTGAAATAATAAACCCATAAATAGTATTAAAAAGTACACTAAAACCTATAAATAAAAACAAAAATAAGCTAAATAATAAAATAAACTAATTTCAAACTTTAATCCGAGACGCAACCTAAGAACTTACTTTCAGGCTCTCTGCATGGAAGGCAGAATTGGCCAGTTTTCGCATCTTTGCCCATTTTTCACCTTCAGATGTCACAAGCCCATCTCCTAAGAGTTTCTTTACAAAACCTTCAGTCGTCTTTTGCTTCGGGAACGCGTTGTCTCTATTATTCAGTACCTCTTTGATAAGCTCTGGTTCTGTTAGGACCATTTGAGCTTCAGGACCGTTCCATAGGAGAAAATTCTTCCCTGCACCAAACCAAAAAAAAGGGAAGAAAATGAAAAATGACCAAATTTAGTAAAATTCAGCTAAAACATAGTTGAAAATATATATAGCCTTTATTCTCTGTATTGTGCCTTTGATACTAATAGTAATATGTACTTAAAGGGACAGATTTTCATATACTCATAATGAAAAAAAATAAAAATTGACAAAGCCATACTTCAAATTGAGTAAGGAGAACAACTTGATTAGGGAAAAAAAAACAACACAAAATCCTAATTCAACTACTAATTTGCACAATTTTTTTTACCATATTTGTTGACCCATGAGTGAATATGAGGATGAACTTTGGACATTATGTCATGTGATAAATCCATAGGCCTGCTCATGGCTTCTTTTTTCATGTTCAAAATTTCCTTGGTGCTTCCATGGAAGGATCTGTAGGAAGGACCTTTGATTCCCTGTGAACCCATTAGAAACTGCATGCGAATTGGAGTCCAACATAGTTTGAGAAGGACCCGGATGAGAGCTAAGAGAAAGTGTAGACACACAGAGCTTGAAACACAGATTACAAGGATTCCAATACCACCCATTTTTTTTGCTCCTTTCAATGAAACTTCGTGGATATTTATGCATATGTCAACGCTTGTTAAGTTTCAAATAGTGTGGGTCCCGCTTAATATAAAAATTGAAGGGTTGAGAAATTATTAAACAAGATATCATTATGATTTTTTTATTTATTCAAAGTTATTTAAAAAAAAAAAGATTAAAATTAATATGATTTTTATTTTTATTTTTGATATGTGTATATTGTAGCATCAATGAATGTGAATGGAGTTACAAGTGAGACTTAATACTTTGCTTTAAAAGATTGTTTTGACTTAAATGAACCACTTCAAGAAGGCATTATAATTTTATTTGTAATTTACATTTTATTTATCATAGATTATGATGTTTATTTTTTAAAAGCGTAAATGTACTTTTAGTTCTTACATTTTAGTTTTTTTTTTTTTTTTTTTTTTTTTTCCATTTTGGTCCCTACATTTTAATTTTACCATTTTTAGTCCCTAAACTAATTAACGTGCGTTATTTTCGTCCTTTCCGTTAGTCAACTGACGAAAATATCTAAGGTGGCTGACCGAGGAATTAAAATATTATAAAAAATGCCACATCAGCATCTAATTTTTTTTTGAAATAATTTATCAATTTTAATTAAATAAAAAAAGAAAAAACAAAGTTAAAAAAAAATACATAAATTTAGATATAATTTATTTTGAACAAGAACACACAAGAACATGATCATAGATTTAAACATCAACACAAGAACATAAGAGCACAAACTCAGAACCAAACACAAACTCAAATTTAAAAACACAAAGAACACAATAACAAAGATAAACTATTTACTCTCAAAATAAATGGCAAGTCAAATCCAGAAAATCATACAAACCCAGAAATCAAACACAGAAAAATCATAGAAGAATATTGTACCCAAAAAAAAAAAAAAAAAATCAATCCATATATATACATAAATCAAATTATCCAAAAGAAAAAATAGATTTAAATCTGAAAATTAAATCAATACAACCATTAACAAAATACCCACAAAATTGAACAAACCCATCTTAATCTCTCAACCATACCAACACAAACCCAGCTCAACCATACCAACACAAAGCAAAACATCTTAGCCTCTCTTTAAACCCATAATGGACTTAGCCGATCCAGACCCAGAAAACCCAGATCTACCCCCCACTTGCGACCCAAAAAAATTGAACCAACACTACTGATCTGACCCAGCTACCACGATCTCCACCTCCATCAATCTGGTGCAGCCATCAAACCTAACCAACCCGATCTGGGTGTGCGTGTTATTACACATGTTACATGCTCACAAAGCCCCACAACACTGAGCACACAAACACATATACCCAGCACTTATCCTCTGTTTTGCCCTTTAACCTCCACATCTCATTTTTGTGGATCATGTGTCGTTCAAGATGCTCTTAGCTTGTAGATCAGAGAGTAGCTTCTGGGTTTGGGAGTAAAGAGATTCGGGTTTAGAGAGATTGTTTGTTGATTTTAGGCTTAGGTCGAGAGTCTTGTGAGTGCTGGGTTTCGTGGTGGTGTTGGCTGAGTTCCGTGGTGGAACAGGGAGGCTGTGCCTCGTTTTGGATCAAAGAGAGAGAAGCCAAGGTCTAGAGAGAGATGGACTCAGATTAGGTTTTGGGTCTCAAGTGTTCGAAGTGTGTGAGATTTAGTTTGAGTGGTAGAGAGATTGGAGGTGGAGGAAGCTCCGGCCATGGTGGCCATGGAGCTTTGGTACAGAGGAGAGGAAAGATTTAGTTTGTTATTGTGTTCTTTATGTTTTTAAATTTGAGTTTGTGTTTGGTTCTGAGATTATGCTCTTATGTTCTTGTGTTGATGTTTAAATCTGTGATCATGTTCTTGTGTGTTCTTGTTCAAAATGAATTAGATCTAAATTTATGTATATTATTGTTTTTAATTCTATTTTTTCTTTTTTTATTTAGTTAAAATTGATAAATTATTTAAAAAAAAAATTAGATGCTAATGTGGCATTTTTTATAATATTTTAATTCTTCAGTCAGCCACCTCAGATATTTTCGTTGGTTGACTGATAGAAATGACGAAAATAACATGCGTTAATTGGTTTAGGAACTAAAAGTGATAAAATTAAAATGTAGGGACCAAAATGGACAAAGGCCAAAATGTAGGGACTAAAAGTGCATTTAGGCCTTTTTTAAACTCTTGTTTTAATATAGCACCAAAATTAATATGATGTTAATTTTTTATTTCTAATACATGTATATTATAGCACCAATGGATGGGAATGTAGTTGCAAGTGAGATTCACTACTTTATTTCAAAATATTGTTTTGACTTAAATGAACCACTTCAAGAAGGTATTATAATTTTATTTTATTTGTAAATTTATATTCCATTTATCGTAGAATATGATGTTTATATTTTAAACTCTTGGTTTAATAGAGCACCAAGGTCTGAAGGGATCCAGTGCCCAACTACTGACTCCTCTCGGAATTGCATTATCGGAGTCAAGTCAGGAATGGCCGTTAGTGGGCGCCCACCACTTTTCATCGGTTAGAGAGGCCCTCTTTAATACATTAAGAAAAGATGTTCATAGGGGTCAGAAAGACTCAACTTAGACCACCTATGTGCTGGTAAATGAAAACCACCTCGACCGGATCAGAGTAAACAACAATGTCGAATCAGGTTGCCATTTGCCTTGAAAGAATGACAATGTAGATGCAAGTGAGACTCATCAATTTGTTCCAATGAATTGTTTTGACTTAAATGAATTGTCTCAAGAAGGTATTATTATTTTCATTTTATTTGTAATATATAATTCATATTATATGATGTTGATTATTTTTTTAATTTTTTTTTTAATATAGCACAAGTTGATGATGATTTGATTGTAAGTGAGATTCATGGAAGTGTTTCAAAGAATTGTATTGAATTAAATGAGCTTCCAAATGATGGAAAAAATAATAATACTTATGGAGAGGAAATAATTGATTGGAATGAATGTCCAATAGATGAAATGGGGTTATTGAAGAACATGAAGATATAAATTCAATAGAAAATGAGTTTAAACCTTTTATTGGTCAATGTTTTCCTAGTGAAGAAGAATCTTTCATTTTCTATAGAAATTATGCAAATCGATATGGTTTTACAATTCGAAAAGGTCGTATTGAGAAAAAAAAAGGAGAAAAAATAGCAACTTGTGATTTCTTTTGTTATTGACATGGTAAACAACTACTGAAAATAGTAGATTCATCTAAGGAGCAACGAAATATGAAGTCTTTAAAATGTGGATGTAAAGCTCATCTAAGTATTATTTTACGAAAGTCATTTGATATTTTTCTTCTAGAATGACATGTTACTAAGTTTGTTATAGACCACAATCATGATTTGTTCTCTCTTTCGGACGTGCGATTTCTTCAAGTTAATCGAGTTATCACTTCCATTTTGAGAGGCATTTGAAACATGGACAACTTCCATTTTTTCAAAGGGATATTTGTAATCTTTATGTGAAAATGTGAAGAAAGAATGCAAAGAATGATGCCATGGATCTCCTACAATTTTGCAAAGTTGTTAAAGAAGAGAAATCTAGGTTTCAATATGCATTTTCAACCGATGAAGAAAATAGGTTGGAGCATATTTTTGGTCACCTACTCATTGTTTTGATTGGTACCAAAAATATGGAGATGTGGGTTTTTTTGTTTTACTACTTATAAGGTGAATGCTTATGATATGCCTTTTGGTATTTTTGTTGGTGTCAATAATTATGGAAAGACAATTCTCTTTGGTTGTGCACTTCTTCAAAATGAAACAACAAGCGTCTTTTGATGGTTAATAAAGGTACATTCTTTGTCTTTTAAAATTTTACAATTATTTTTAAAATTTTATTTGATTAATTAATAGAATAATAATGTATATCCTTTGAAATATTTTCATGCTTTAGTAAATTTGTATTTGATTAGCAGACTTTCGCATGCTTACTGAAGAATCAACCCAAGGCAATTTTGACGGATCAAGATCCATGGATTACAGAGGCAATATCAAAAGAATTAACGGGCTACAAAACATATCTTTTGTATATGGCATATTATCGCTAAATTTAGTGATTGGTTTACATTAATTCTTCATAATCAATATTCAAATTGGTGCATGGACTTCTATAAGTTATATAAGTTAGAGTCATGTGAAGAGTTTGACAATCAATGGCTTCAAGTTATGACAAAATATGACATGCTCTCTAACAAACATGTAATTGGTTTATATCAAATCAAGCACTTTTGGGTACCATGTTACCTTCGTGGGCATTGTTTTTGGTGGAATGACAGCAACCGGAAGATCAAAAAGTATAAATGAATTTATTAAATGGTTTGTTAGTTCTCATACAAACTTGATCCGACTCATCAAAAAAGTAAGTCATTATTTACCATTGATTTCTTTTGTTCTATATATATATTTATTTATTTTTTAATATTTGTAGTCTTCATGTGTCATACAAAAGTTTTTAATTTATTTTACTATTTGGAATTTTAGGTTTATCTTGGCATTGAAGATATTGAGCAAACAAAATCACATGATATGATGTTGGAGACATATAGAGCTTCTTCTTTAAGATCAATGTTACCATTAGAAGACCAAGCATATAATGTTTTGACACCCTCTGCTTTCAAGATTTTTCAAAAGGAATTTGGAAGAGCAACACAATATTTGGTGCTTCAAGAAAACGGTATTGAATTTGTGCTACAATATTATAAAGATGAAACTAGTCAAAGGCACAAGGTATTATGGGATGGTAAGATGACTAATTGTAGTTGCAAGAATTTTGAATTGTGGGGTATATTTTGTCATCACATACTTAGTGTATTCCTTCATAAATATTTGACCAAATTCCATCTTTGTATTTACCACCATGTTGGTGTCGTGAAGCATCATTAAGTGAAAAAAAATTGCTAGTGTTGGATGATGAAAATTTAGTGGAGAAGGAAAATATGGTTGATGCTAATGTTAATGATATGATTGATGGAGATTGCTTCATTAATTGTCCTCCGCTCTCAAAGACATAAGGTTGCGCGAAGCAAAAATGAATGAAAGGTGGTAGAGAATTAGGAAAGAAAAAGAAGTCTTGTGGCCTTTGCAAGCATGTTGGTCATAACATCTCAACATGTCCAGAGAAAGATAATTGTACTTCCTTCCTCAATTGATGCAAAAAAGAAAAAAGAAAAAAGAAAAAAAAGTACTTCAAGTCAAATGGGATTGAATCCAATATTTTGTTTGAAATCTTAGGCATAAACTCTTGAGCTTGTAAAATAAAAAAACTATGACAATATTGTGTTTGTTAATTTTGACAAAATTATATCATTGGACTAAAATGCTTCTTCATGACAATGTAGTGCCTTTGTTAATTTTGACACTTCTCTTGTCTTTTTTTTTTTTTGGCTTTACATTTCCATTTTGACAATATTATGTTAGTGAATATTCACATTATCATCTTCAATATTATGTCAATGTACTAAAACGCTTCTTACTTATTTATTTATTTATTTATGAATTTACCTAAATTTTTATAATGGATTCAATTTAAGACTTGAGCTTCCTTTACTACACTTGTGAATTTATTATCTCTTATTCTTCCTTATTTGTTTGGTTACAAATCTTCGTCTTCTTTTTTCATCTTTTAATTTCTTGTTGGATCTTCCTATCTTTTTTTCATTAGTTTTTAGGGTTAGGTGTGCAAAATTTTATTTTAAAGGGTTCAAAAAAAATTTTAAAAATTTATATTAAGTTTTTTTCTTTTTCTTTAGGGCAAGAGTTTCATTTGAACCAAGGTTTTGAATTCTATTCAAAATTAGCTACTTGAACGAAAAATTATGATATCAGTATATATTGATGCATTGTTTTAGAATTAGTATTGGACATATAATAATAGTAGTAATAATAATTGTGGTGACCCAAACCTAGAAATGTTACTATGAGAAATGATGGATTTGGGCTCCCAATTTATTTGTTGGTGGGTTTCCTCACTATCCTACAGGTTGTGCCTCAAACGTAGACCTTACAGCCCAATAATTAAGCATCCCTTAAGATTTTGGCCCAACACCCTCTTCCCCTTAGGCGCAGCTTCTAGTTACCTCTACTTCACTTGTTTTCTCCTTCCTTCCAAGTTTGTACTCTCCCTTCTCTCTCTTTTTACTCTCTCTCTCTCTCTCTCTCTCTCTCTCTCTCTTCCCTTATATAGCCTCCCTTTAGTGGTACTCAAATCGTTACCTTTTACTGGTTTCCATGCAATCCCACTTTCACCTTTAATCCCTAGAAAAATCATGTCTTTTGAAGATTCTCTCGAAATTTGTTCTAAACACTGAATAGTGTTCAGCAACGAATTTCCAAAAGGCACTAACTGTGATCGCTTACTGACCTAAATTTGCCTTATCCTTAGTTATCAGTTTGCATTGGGCCTAACATGGTCTAGAACGCAATACAATTCCCTAAATGTTGTAATTAGACCTTAGCACATCTACTAGTGGACTGGTCCTAGCCCAATAGTGCTGGCCTTGGTCACATGGGTCGTTTTGGGTCAGTCGGGCCCAAGCACCTACAATAATAATAATAATAATAATAATAATAATAATAATAATAATAATAATAATAATAATAATAGAAGGTTATTACTTTCTTTTTTTTGGCTCAAATGAAGTTATTTACTTATTAAACTAAAATTTTAAAATGATTATCTAATGATTTATTTATTTAAAAGAAATATTCTAATGGGTGGTATTTTTGTAAATAAGAAAGAACGTGGTGTTATTTGTAAAGAAAGCACACTCCTAGAAATTTCCTATCTCCTTTCCCACGTAAATATCATCCCTTTTTTTTACTCTCTCTCTCTCTCTCTCTCTCTCTCTCATTCCTCTTCTCAAACTTATCTAGTACACTTCTCATCCTTTTTCCATATCTGTAACTCCTCATTTTTTAAAATTTTCATGTTCTCCCTTATGAAACTCTTGGCTCAACTTCTCTATCTTTTATTTTTTTTCATAGCTTTCTTTTCTAACTTAGTTTGTCTCCTCCTTGATTTTCCCACCGTTAACTCAGTTCGTCTCTCTGAATTTTGGTATTTAAAACCTTGATTTTGACAGCATTTCAAACACTTCTCATTTGTTTTTATGGTATTTTTTAATATATAAAAAATAAACCTAAAATTTTAAGCTAACGAGAACTAAGGTATAAAGAAAAAAAACTTCAAATAAACATCTATATAATATTAAAAAATTATAAAGTTAAATATTAACGGGTAACTTACGTACCCGTTAACACATGATTTTCGTCAATGTTTAAACTTTCAATGTAGTCTTCTCAAAATTTTGACTGCTTTTTGTCTTTTTACGTGGTTATATTTAACAAAACGTTTACCAATGGTCCGTTTGGATAGAGTTTATTGTTACTGAAAACTGATGATTGTTGCTGAAAATACTGTAGCAAAATAATTTTTAAATGTATGAATAGTACCGCGAGACCCATTTTTAATATTTTTTTGAATAAAGTGGCTGTAGGTCCCATGAACAGTGAGTGAACAGTACTAAAACAGTGCTGAACAGTGTTTTTTGTCTCATGAACATTACGTGAACAGTGCACGCACTGTTCATGAATAGTAGTTTTTGTCTCTAAAAAGTTAAGAAATTCGGCCAAAAAAAAAAACTAAAAACGCATGAGAAAACGCACCGCAACTAAATTGGGTATCCAAACCCACACCAAGTAGTCTAGATAGACTTTCCATCAAGTCTATCTAGGCTACTTGGTAAAAAGACAAAAAAGATAGACTTGATGGGAGCTTTTTTTTTTTTTTTTTTTTTTTTTTTTTTTTTTTCTATAATCTGATAAAAAAATTGAGGTGGCTTGATGGGACTCGTACATAATGAGTTAAAATATGATGCCTTGCCACGAAAAGAAAATAGTAATTAAGGTTCATTTTAGATTTTATTTGTATCACAAAATAAAGATATGAATCATTTGATTTTTAAAGTATATAGAGATTTACATTAATCAAAAGAGACATTAATTTTAAGAATTTTGATAATTATGTTGTAAAAAATTAATCTCATTCGCTTAAGAATTTTGATCAACCACATAATTAGGGTAGCTATTTAACATATAAATATTTATTTAACTATAATAGTTTTTTAGTACCTACTAACTAAAGACAATATATCTACTCTCTAAAAACTTCTAAGAATGATAACGAATATCATCATCTTCCAACAATAAACAACTGAGTTTTGCTAAGAAATTTAAAATAAAAAAGAAAACAAAAAGCATGTGTCATCGAATTTTTCATTAGATAAATTATAAGTTTTGAAAATTTAAACCTAGAAAATCAACTTTCTTTAGATAACAAATAAAATACCTAATATCATCATTCTAACTTTTTAAGAATTTCTATCATTTAAAACTCAAAATACGTAAAGAAAATTTTTAGGATGTTAAAATTTAGTGGGAGTAATTTAGACATTACACGATAAAATATTTTAAGAATCATAAACTTTCATTATGGTTTAACTGAGAGAATAACAATATTACATATTTGCTCTTTTCCAAAATATTAAGAGAAAAATTGCTTGATTTTAAAGTTTAAGGAAGAATTGTAAACTACCCCAAACATAAAGGATGAAAAATAGTTTTTTCCTAAGTTTTTGTTTTTGTTTTTGTGTGTAAAACTATGCGCTTTTACTTAAAATAGTGTGTAAAGAAAAATATATATAAAAAGTCAACTCAAGAAAATTGTATGTGGAATAGTGAATTTTGCCTCAACAAAGTTGATTAAACCAACAAAAAATTTCTAAAAATACAATAGAATGACGCAATATTTTCATAATAACTTTATAATTTTTGTTATATTTTATTTTAACAAATATTGTGGATATAACCTTAAAGACTCATTGATGATCATGCCCATCTGCATGGGAAAAATTGTCAAAAATTTAGAATTTGCAATTGAGCTGGATATGTAGTATGTTATTTACGTAAGTAATTAATTTGAGTTTGAGATGTTCTTACAGTCTTTAGCTTTGTGACACCATCTGGATTTGGATTTTGGTGGCCAAATAAATTGAGAACCTCCTTTCTTGCTTCCTCTTGCCAATCAGTGTGGATCGCTAGAAGCAATACAGTCCACGCTAGCAAAGAATTAGTGGTTTCTTGTCCAGCAAAGTAAAATGTCTTGCACTCATCCACTAGATCTTGTATTGAAATCTTTGGGCTAGAATTGGCATCATGATAAGCCTTTACAAGTAATTGAAGAAAATCATTCCCAAAGCTGCCAACCTCTTCAGTCATTACCTTCTCTTCTTTTTTCTATTATCTCTAATATAGAGTTGAATATTCCTTTTTCAAGCTGCTCTGATTCAATTTCATCGCTGGTTTTATAAAATTTACTGTAAAAATAGACAAGAAATCAATTCACTAAGAATATAAAAGGGGGAGTAGTTCTTTGTTTCTCAATTGTTGGTTTAATGTAAAAGGGCTTTACCTGATGCCAAGAAACTTGAGTTCATGAGTATTTCTGGACACTAACAAAGTCAATTTCATCAACATCTGAAAAATGTTCTCCCCTTCTAAGTAACTGCTCCCAAAAGCTGTCCTAGAAATCAGTTCTGATGTCAATAGCCTAAATTCTTCAAATACCTCAATCTCTTTGCCTTCATGATGTTTCCACCTTTCTAGCATCACCTCCACACTAGTGATCATTGCTGGAATCATATTCTACATACAAAAGTGAACCCCTTGGAACAATTCAGACTAATTTCTAAGATTTTATATCTATTTTTTTTGTATATAATTTATTAATAAGCTTATTTTTCATTGAGTATTAAAGTGGACCAAATAGAGAAAGAACAAGAAAAGTTCTTGATTAGGCTTGAATCAATGATAATTGATATGCCTTGATTCAAGCCACTAAGTGGTTCTTAAACATGTGCAAAATGTGAAACATATCTTAACATTGTGTTTAGTTCCTCTTAAGATAATCGATTGAACAAGTTTTTCAATGCCAATAATAACTAGTAACACTTAAGAGTCCATTTGGAAGTAGCTTATTTAGCTGAAATTGAAAATTTTTTACTGAAAGTATTGTAAATAAATGTAAAAGCTACCTCAAATAATATAGTAAGACCCATGAATAGTACTAACAAGAGCATTGAAATCAATGAATAGTAGTAAAAATAAGCTAAATATTTGCTTTAAACTCTAATCCCAAATCGGGGCCAAATGCAACCTAAGAGCTTACTTTCAGGCTCTCTGCATGGAAGGCAGAATTAGCCAGTTTTCGCATCTTTGCCCATTTTTCACCTTCAGATGTCACAAGCCCATCTCCTAAGAGCTTCTTTGTAAAACCTTCAGTCATCTTTGGCTTCGGGAACGCGTTGTCTCTATTATTCAGTATCTCTTTGATAAGCTCTGGTTCTGTTAGGACCATTTGAGCTTCAGGACCGTTCCATTGAAGAAAATTCTTCCCTGGACCAAACCAAAAAAAAGGCAAGAAAATGAAAAACGACCAAATTTAGTAAAATTCAGCTAAAACATAGTTGAAAATATATATAGTCTTTATGCTCTGTATTGTGCTTCACTGCTTCTAATACTAATAGTAATATGTACTCATAATACTCATAATATGTACTTAAAGGGACAGATTTTCATATACTCATAATGAAAAAAAAAGATAAAATTGACAAAGCCATACTTCAAATTGAGTAAGGAGAACAACTTGATTAGGGAAAGAAAAACAGCACAAAATCCTAATTCAACTACTAATTTGCATAATTTTTTTTTTACCATATTTGTTGACCCATGAGTGAATATGAGGATGAACTTTGGACACTATGCCATGTGATAAATCCATAGGCCTGCTCATGGCTTCTTTTTTCATGTTCAAAATTTCCTTGGTGCTTCCATGGAAGGATCTGTAGGAAGGACCTTTGATTCCCTGTGAACCCATTAGAAACTGCATGGGAATTGGAGTCCAACATAGTTTGAGAAGGACCCGGATGAGAGCTAAGAGAAAGTATAGACACAGAGAGCTTGAAACACAGATTACAAGGATTCCAATACCACCCATTTTTCCTTTTTTCCTTTTCAGCGAAACTTTGTAGATGTTTAGAATTATGTATTTAAGGTTCAAATAGTGTGGGTCCCGCTTAATATAAAAATTGAATAACTGGGAGAAATAGTGAGACACGGCAGGCATGAAGAATTTTCCTTCTTTCAACAAAATTGCCCTCTTACAAAAGGCACGGTCGGCTAGGAGCATTTTTCTTCTTTGAACAAAATTGCCCTCTTACCACATTTCTCTATATCTTACTTTTTATTTTCCACCAAATTTTATTTTATCAATATTTTACTATCTATTTTCTCTCACTTTACCAATATCAAACTCAATTTCTTCCCCTTTACCAATATCAAAGAGAAGAAGAGATGAAGAAATGTTAATGAAGGATTGGGGAATTATTTAATAAGGTACCATTATGTTTTTTTTTTTTTTTTTTGGATTCATAGTTATTTTTTAAAAATAGATTAAAATGAAGTACCATTTTATTATTATTTTTTTAATACATGTATATTGTAGCACCAATAGATGGGAATGAAGTTGCAAGTGAGACTCAATACTTTGCTCCAAAAGATTGTTTTGACTTAAATGAACCACTTCAGGAAGGTATTAAAGTACTATCTTAGGTATCAAACTCATAATCCATTTCATACCCATGATAAAAACGTAAAAGTACCAAATATTCCTAACAATTGATCACAATGTTTAGTACTAAATATTTCCAATAATTAATCACAATATTAATTTTTTTTTTAAAACCTAGCATATTATTAATCACAATATTTACACAAACAAAAAATAAACAAATATTCCCAATATGTTGTAATAACATAATTAATCACAATATTTGGTACTGAATATTCCCCCAATACTAAATATTCCCAATAATTAATCACAATATTAATTTTTTTTTTTAAAAACCTAGCAAATAATTTAATCACAAAATTTACACTAACAAAAAATAAACAAATATTCCCAATATGTTGTAATAACATAATTAATCACAATATTTGTTACTAAATATTCCCAATAATTAATTTAAAAAAAAAACCTAGCTAATAATTTAATCACAATATTTACACTAACAAAAAATAAACAAATATTCCCAATATGTTGTAATAACATAATTAATCACAATATTTGGTACTAAATATTCTCCCAATACTAAATATTCCCAATAATTAATCACAATATTAATTTTTTTTTTAAAAACTTAGCAAATAATTTAATCACAATATTTACACTAAAAAAAAAAAAAAATCTCAATATGTTGTAATAACATCAATCACAATATTTAGTACTAAATATTCCCAATAATTAATCATAATATTAATTAAAAAAAAAAAACAAACTAGCAAATAATCACAATATGCTAACAAATAAATTAATCACAATATTTACACTAACAAAAAAAAAAAAAAATCCTAATATGTTGTAATTTTTTTTTTTTAAAAACCTAGCAAATAATCACAATATTAACTAACAAAAAATATTCCCTATATTGTAAAAAATAACACAATAAATATATAACATAACTGAAGTACAAATATATATAAAACATTACCTGTGAGAGAGTGTTGTTGAGGTGAGTGTTGTGTGAGAGGGTGTGAGAGCTGAGGAAATTTGTTTGTGACTAAGTTTGTGAGAGCTGAAGAGAGGTTGTGAGAGCTGAAGAAACTGAGTGAGACGGGTAAGGGGAAAAAAGGTCCCAGCTGGGACCCACATGCCACACGTGGAGGGGCTGGTCACTAGTCATAAAAATTGAGTTCATTAGACTCGATTTTCATTAAAAAGAAATCGAGTCTCATGGACTCGAGTTCTCTATCCACGTGGCCGAAAAAAGCGTGAAATAGTGACGTGGGACCCCCTATAAATCGAGTCTAATGTACTTGGTTTCCATGTAGCAAACTCGAGTCCAACAGACTCGATTTTAGTGACCAGAAACTGAGTCTTTTAGACTCGATTTGCATGCCTACGTGGACAGTTTGTCCACCTCAGTTGCTGGCGCAATGGGAAAATCGAGTGCATAATACTTGATTTATAACCCCAAAATCGAGACTCACACTCTTGAGTTGTTACTTAGCAAAATAGTTTCAAAATTGTGCTAACTAACAAAATAGTTTGGTTTTTAGTGTTAGTTTCCAAAAAAAAAAAAAAAACCCACTTAAAAGGGACAGATTTTCATGTACTCTTAATGATTTTTTTTTTTTGACAAAGCCATACTTCAAATTGAGTAAGGAGAACAAGATGATTAGGGAAAGAAAAACAACACAAAATCCTAATTCAACTACTAGTTTGTGAGAGCTAAGGAAATTTGTTTGTGACTGAGTTTGTGAGAGCTGAAGAAACTGAGTGAGATGGGTAAGGGGGAAAAAAGGTCCCAACTGGGACCCACATACCACATGTGGAGGGGCTGGTGACTAGTCATAAAAATTGAGTTCATTAGACTCGATTTTCATTAAAAAGAAATCAAGTCTAATGGACTTGATTTCTCTATCCACGAGGTCGAAAAAAGCGTGAAACAGTGATGTGGGACCCCCTATAAATCGAGTCTAATGTACTCGGTTTCTATGTAGCAAACTCGAGTACAACAGACTCGATTTCAGTGACCAGAAACTGAGTCTTTTAGACTCGATTTGCATGCCTACGTGGACAATTTGTCCACCTCAGTTGCTGGCGCAATGGGAAAATTGAGTACATAATACTTGATTTATAACCCCAAAATCGAGATTCACACTCTCAAGTTGTTACTTAGCAAAATAGTTTCAAAACTGTGCTAACTAACAAAATAGTTTGGCTTTTAGTGTTATTTTCCAAAAAAAAAAAAAAAAAACCACTTAAAAGGGACAGATTTTCATATACTCTTAATGAAAAAAAAATTTGATAAAGCCATACTTCAAATTGAGTAAGGAGAACAAGTTGATTAGGGAAAGAAAAACAACACAAAATCCTAATTCAACTACTAATTTGCATAATTGTTTTTACCATATTTGTTGACCCATGAGTGAATATGAGGCTGAACTTTGGACATTATGTCATGTGATAAATCCATAGGCCTGCTCATGGCTTCTTTTTTCATGTTCAAAATCTCCTTGGTGCTTCCATGGAAGGATCTGTAGGATGGACCTTTGATTCTCTGTGAACCCATTAGAAACTGCATGCGAATTGGAGTCCAACATAGTTTGAGAAGGACCAGGATGAGAGCTAAGAGAAAGTATAGACACACAGAACTTGAAACACAGATTACAAGGATTCCAATAGCACCTTTTTTTTTTTTTTTTTTTTTCCGTTTTCAATGAAATTTTGTGGTTAGAATTATATATTTATAATTTATGGCAAATGTTCAAATAGTGTGGGTCTCGCTTAATATAAAAATTGAATAAATGGGAGAAATAGTGAGACACAGTGGTAAGAAAATTTTTTCTTCCTTGAACAAAATTACCCTCTTAAAGAAGACAAGGCTAGCAAGGGGCATTTTTCTTCTTTGAACAAAATTGCTCTCTTAACACATTTCTCTCCATTTTACTTTTGTAGGGGTAAGGGCCTGAAATTGGATGTTGGGCCTCGGCTATTATAGGGGTAAGGGCCTGAAATTGGATACTGGGCCTAGGGCTTTATCCGAGGACGTGGGTATGTCCGAAGAGGGGCGAATGACTGTGAGGCAACCCAATTTCGAGATCTAAACGGTAAGGAACAAATGGGAGACATTCCAAGGAGAAACTACTCCTTAGATATGATAAATGCAGTTCAACCCTATATTTCAACGATCAAGATGACCCTCTTGTGGCCTCCAGTAGTAAGAACATACATCATGCATGCATAAGAAGTAATGGGAACTTAGAAATATCTAGTGGAAAGCTACTGCCACCACATTAAATGCACTGCAGCAACTTTTCTAGCTGCATTTATGTGGAGAAGATCTTTGAATAGTGTTTCCTTTGCCACCGCAACTCACAAAAGGCCAAGAGGGGTATCTGATGGGACAGGTACTCAAGTGGTGGTCTGGATGATCTACAAGTGGAAGGCTAGGATCATTAGAAGGGACCTATATAATGTGAGAGACCCTCCATGGATGGGGGGGGGGGGGGAGGAAAAGGCTAAGAAAAAACATTGTAAGAACGGGAATAGTACTTGTAATCAGTTCCTTGAGAATATAAGATCATTAGCCTCCTCGGCAACATGCTTCCCCTAACCTTACGTGCATTTTCTTTGCATGACTGTCTTACAAATCTATCTTAGCCGTTGTAACACTAACTAGGCCCCAGCTCTTTAACCTACTCTCTACAAATTCATTGTATTGGGCTCACTAACTCACAACCCCATAATCATTGGGCTTGGGCTGCCAAAACGTGAGCCCACAACTTTTTATTTACCATATCTTATTTTATCAATATGTTACTATCCATTTTCTCTCACTTTACCAATATCAAACTCAATTTCTTCCTCTTTACCAATATAAAAGAGAAGAAGAGATGAAGAAATGTCAATGAAGGATTGAGGAATTATTAAACAAGGTCTCACTATTGCATTTTTTTTTATTCATAGTTATTTTTTTAAAAATAGATTAAAATTAATATGATGTTAAATTTTATTTTTGATACATGTATATTGTAGCACCAATGGATGTGAATGGAATTGCAAGTGAGACTCAATACTTTGCTCCAAAAGATTGTTTTGACTTAAATGAACCACTTCAAGAAGGTATTATAATTTTATTTTATTTGTGATTTACATTTCATTTATCATAGAATATGATGTTTGTTTTTTAAACTCTTGTTATAATATAGCACCAAAATTAATATGATGTTAATTTTTATTTCTAATACATGTATATTATAGCACTAATGGATGGGAATGTAGTTGCAAGTGAGACTTACTACTTTACTCCAAAAAAATGTTTTGACTTAAATGAACCCCTTCAAGAAGGTATTAAAATTTTATTTTATTTGTAAATTTACATTCCAATTATCATAGTATATGATGTTTATATTTTAAACTTTTGTTTTAATATAGCACCAATGGATGACAATGTAGATGCAAGCATGGTTTTGAAACCCGGACCGGACCGTACGGTCCGATCGGGTTAATCGGGAACTATTCAACAAAATAGTTCTTTTAGCTTCCAAAATCGGCATATGTAGAAAAAGCAGCGAACCGCACGAACCAAGGTTGAATCGGCCAGTTTTAAGAACAGTGGACGGTTCTCAGAGGTTCAACTTCAAGTCAGAAATTTTTTTTTTTATACTTACAGCCATTGTTGAAGCTTCTCAACCACGGTGAGATGTTGTCAGACCTTGAGCTTGCATCTCTATTTCTTCTTCTTTTTCTTCTTTCTCTCTCTCTCTCTCTTTCTTTCTTTCTTTCTTTCTTTCTTTTTTTTTTTTTTTTTTTTTTTTTCTGCATTTTTGCTCTTTCTGAAGTCTACTATTCTTTGCCCATTTGCAGATGATGAAGATGAACTTTTTATTTTTTCTATCACAGTCTTTCACAAGTCAGTAAATGCTTGGCTGTCAAAGTGTAAAGTATCAACACTTTCTTTTTTGGACAAAACTTAGATACAATATCTTAGGTGCTGTTCTTTAGGTTTCCCTCTTAAGATTCAGCAATGTGGCTATTTAACTAAGAAATATACTTCTATCCCTTGAGAAAAAATCCACATGGCAGAATCTTAAGAAAGAAACCTAAAGAACAACATCTAAGTACTGTATCTAAGTCTTGCTCTTCTTTTTCACTTGTACCAGATGTTTGGCTATCTACCATTTACTTGGGCCTTGTATTAATATTTATTAGTTAACTAATTTTCTAATGGGCAAGTGTGCCAGTCTTCTGGTTTTACGATTAATTTTTTTGAAATTTAATACATAGTTGATCATTTAAATGGACTTGGGCTGTTGGGCATTACATAAGATTAATGTAAATATAGGCTTGCACAAAAATGTTATGTAAGTATGTGTGTGTATATATACATTTCCATTATTTTATCAACTCCTTGATTAAGAAACTTGATATTTAATTTATTTTTTCTTATAATTTAGTATTTCTTATCTTTTTCATGAAAGTTATTATATAAAAAATACACTAGAAAGATAAATCTCAATGTTTATTTTGGCTATTTTAGTCAATTTTTCTACTTTTACTAATTAATGTATTAATTTATCTTTAAAAAAATTCTTAAATTAATTATGATATCATCATAGTTCAACCTCGGTTTAACCTTGGTCCAACCTTCAAAACCTTGAACCTCTCCCTTTAATAGTTCATTATACGGTCTGGGTCTGAAAACCATGGATGCAAGTGAGACTCATCAATTTGTTCCATTGAATTGTTTTGACTTAAGTGAATTGTCTAAAGAAAGTGTTATTATTTTCATTTTATTTGTAATATATAATTCATATTATATTATGTTGATGGTTTTTTTTTTTTTTTTTTTTTTGTATTTTTGTATTTTTGTTCTAATATAGCACAAGTTGATGATGATTTGATTGCAAGTGAGATTCATGTGAAGAGTTTGACAATCAATGGCTTCAAGTTATGACAAAATATGATGTGCTCTCTAACATACATGTAATTGGTTTATATCAAATCAAGCACTTTTGGATACCATGTTACCTTCGTGAGCGTTTTTTTGGTGGAATGACAACAACCGGAAGATCGGAAAGTATAAATGCATTTATTAGACGGTTTGTTAGTTCTTACACAAACTTGATCCAACTCATCAAACAAATAAATCATTATTTACTATTGATTTATTTTGTTGTATATATATTTTTTATTTGTTAATATTTGTAGTCTTCATGTGTCATACAAAAGTTTTTAGTTTATTTTATTATTTGGAATTTTAGGTTGATCTTGGCATTGAAGATATTGAGCAAACACAATCACATAATACGATGTTGGAGACATATAGAGGTTCTTCTTTAAGATCAATGTCACCATTAGAAGACCAAGCATATAATGTTTTGACGCCCTATGCTTTCAAGATTTTTCAAAAGGAGTTTGGAAGAGCAACACAATATTTGGTGCTTCAAGAAAACGGTACTGAATTTGTGCTACAATATTATAAGGATGAAACTAGTCAAAGGCACAGGGTATTATGGGATGGTAAGATGACTAATTGTAGTTGCAAGAATTTTGAATTTTGGGGTATATTTTGTTGGCACATACTTAGTGAATTCCTTCATAAAGATTTTACCAAATTCCATCTTTGTATTTACCACCACGTTGGTGTCGTGAAGCATCATTAAGTGAAAAAAAAATTGCTAGTGTTGGATGATGAAAATTTAGTGGAGAAGGAAAATATGGTTGATGCTAATGTTAATGATATGATTGATGGAGATTGCTTCATTAATTTTCCTCCACTCTCAAAGACAAAAGGTTGCTTGAAGTAAAAACGAATGAAAGGTGGAAGAGAATTAGGAAAGAAATAAAAGTCTGGTGGCCTTTGCAAGCATGTTGGCCATAACATCTTAAAATGTCCAAAGAAAGATAATTGTACTTCCTCAAATGGTGCAAAAAAAAGAAAAAGAAAAAAAATGTACTTTAAGTGAAATGGGATTGAATCCAATATTTTGTTTGAAATGTTAGGCATAAACTCTAGAGCTTGTAAAAGAAAAAAGCTATGACAATATTGTGTTTGTTAATTTTGACAATATTATATCATTGGACTAAAATGCTTCTCCATGACAATATAATGCCTTTGTTAATTTTGACACTTCTCTTCTCGTCTTTTTTTTTTTTTTTTTCCTCTTTTTTTTTCTTTTTTTTTTGGTTTTACATTTCCATTTTGACAATATTATGCCAGTGAATATTCACATTATCATTTTCAATATTATGTCATTGTACTAAAACGCTTCTTCCTACTTATTTATTTATTTATTTATGAATTTACCTAAATTTTTATAATGGATTCAATTTAAGACTTGAGCTTCCTCTACTGCGCTTGTGAATTTATATTCTCTTATTCTTCTTTATTTGTTTGGCTACAAATCTTCGTCTTCTTTTTTCATCTTTTAATTTATTGTTGGATCTTCCTATCTTTTTTCATTAGATAGGGTCAGGTGTTCAAAATTATATTTTAAAGGGTTTAAAAAAATTTTAAAAAATTTATATTTAGTTTTTTTTTTTTTCTTTTTCTTTAGGGCAAGAGGTTCATTTGAACCAAGGTTTTGAATTCTATTCAGATTAGCAATTGGAACAGAAAATTACGATATCGGTCGATATTGGAGCATTGTTTCACTACTACTACTACTACTACCTAAAGTTATTTACTTGTTAAACTAAAATTTTAAAAAGATTATCTAATAATTTATTTATTTAAAAGAAACATTCTAATGAGTGGTAGTTTTGTAAATTAGAAAGAATGTGGTGTTATTTGTAAAGAAAGTACATTCCTAGAAATTATACAGTCCTTATGGTAGACCACATTACTTGTCCATCATTCTACTAAAAGACTTCCACTTGTTTAAAATTGCTGAGTCAGTAATCAGTTTCTATTTAAAAAATTTTTCTCACTCACTCAGCAATTTTAAACAAGTGGGAATTTTTTAGTGGAATGGTGGACCACGTCACTTGTCCATCATGAGGACTTTATAATTTCTCCTCATTTTCCACGTAAATATCATCCCCTCTTTTTACTCCTCACTCTCTCTCGATCTCTCTCTCTCTCAAACTTATCTAGTACATTTCTCATCCTTTTTCCATATCTGTAACTCCTTCTCATCTTTTAAAATTTTTATGTTCCCAGATATGAAACTCTTGGCTCAATTTCTTTGTCTTTTATTTCTTTTCACAGCTTCCTTTTTCTAACTTAGTCTGTCTCCTCTTTGATCTCCCCACCATTAACCCAGTTTGTCTCCTTTAATTCTGGTATTTAAAACCTTGATTTGAAGCCCCTCCTTTCAATGTGGCACTGCCACTGATTTTGGTAGCATCTCAAGCACTTCTCATATGTTTTAATGGTTTTTTTTTTTTTTTTTGGGATGTATTGATGTTGGTTGTTTCTTGTGAGATGAGTTTTTTTTTTTTTGCCTCCACGTATATTTGAAAGAGTTATATAGCCACGTTTACAAAAATGCGGCCAATGACAAGTCTATAGTTGCGTTTTTAGAAGCGCAGCTATAGTTCTACACCTATAGCCGTGTTTGAAAAAATGCTATAGACCTATCAGACCTATAGTCATGGTGCATAGGCCACGTTTGAAAACATGGCTATAGAAAATGCATCTATAGACCAAATAGACCTATATCCATGTTTTTAGGAGCTACAGCGACGTTTTAAAAACACAGCTATAGCCCGTGTTTTTTTTGTATATCAAGGCTTTTGAAACTTGGGTGGGGAATTCTTGTAAATTGATCCGCCCCTTGCCCCATGGTAATTATTCCTCAATTTCAAAATAAAATCAAACACACTTTGTAGCCTTTTGATTTCCTCATACATTGTTAGGAGTAGGACTAACCAGATTAGCAACTGTCAGGCATGGCCTCACGGGCAGAATTGAGTGGAGTGGAACCGTATGGATCGAAGGTGCTTACCACCGTTGTAACCTTATTTTCTCATATAATGGATCATTAGCCGCACGCTCCAGTGAGCATTGCCAGCATAGACACACTACCGAGCCACATAAATTCTCTGCATTTATTAATCTCTTCTCTCTTCTTTTTTTTGTTTTTGTTTTTGTTTTTGATATTGATCTTTGGGTATAGGGTTTAGAAGAGAAGGGTCATGGGTGGTTGATTTGAAGGGCTAAGTTGATGAAATCATTGGGTTCAGAGAGGGGCAACCACCCAACCATTCACAATCTGAACCCTCTTTCTGAAACTGTTAAGAGTGTGAAGAAGGAGGAGGAGAAGCAAAGCCCTTTCTTCTCTCTCTCTCTCTCTCTCTCTCTCTCTCTCTTTAATCTTTACCTAAACAGATTATTTCAGAACAGGTTTGAAGTCTTCTAAGTTCTAACCAGACATCATTTTTGCATTCATATACTACAAATAAACAAGCCCGTTCTCTCAACAGATGAAAGACGCTAAGAATACTTTCCACACCCAGGACCTGGTACCACATCTTCTTCCCTACTCCCAATAACAATTCACCCCATATTTGTAACAATAGCTGCGGGGCAGACGCAGTAAGCAGTAGAAAAATAAACTACTCAGTACCGCAGATGTGTTCATTGTGCTTATTCTTCTTATGTTATATATTACGTTATGGTATGAAATGATCTTAATTAATGCAAACTTCCGTATGCGTTGGCCTACTTACTCTGACCATCTAATCAAGATCAAGAAAGGATCAAATTAAATTAGAATTAAGCACACATAAGACAACAGTTATGACCAAATGGTCCAGTATATATCATATCTTGAGGTATTTTGGAAGCCCTCCATATGCATTTAAGTTACACCAACTCATGATCAACATGTTAATGCTCAAACTGGTCACCCTGGACTTCGATGTTTTTATTAATTTTAGTAGTTCAATGTTCATTCACTTTTTGTGTAACTCATCAGTTTTCACTTACTCTTCCGAGCAACCAAATTGAAAGCTCAGCAACAGCTAGAATAAAAAAAAAAAGGCACACATGAATGCATTGATGTATGGATGTTCTGTGTACGAGGCACATATTATTGCCAGTTCTGTTCTTCACAGTGAGTGTAGCAGCACTTGAAGTCCATGTTGTGGGCGAAGGGTAACAAGCTGAAATGGTGAGTGCACATAGGCTGGGGATAGGGTGAAGGCATAGCGATGTAGAATCATAGAAAGAGCAATCTTTGTTTCAGTGGTAGCAAAGTTAAAGCCCACACAATTTCGGGGTCCCATTCCAAATGGCAAAAAAGCAGCTATGTTGTTGTCAGTAGCTTTGGACACACCTTCTGAGAATCTCTCTGGTTTGAAGAGATGCACATCCTCTCCCCATACTTGAGGGTCACGGTGAACTGCAATATTTGAGATGAGCAACACCAGTTCAGCTGGAAGAGTGAGCTTCCCAAGTCTAGTTTTCCTTTCAACTTTTCTTACTATTGAAAGTATAGGTGGATATAACCTTAAAGACTCATTGATGATCATGCCCATCTGCATGGGAAAAAATGTCAAAAATTTAGAATTTGCAATTGAGCTGGATATGTGGTATGTTATTTACATAAATAATTAATTTGAGTTTGAGATGTTCTTACAGTCTTGAGCTTTGTGATGCCATCTGGATTTGGATTTTGGTGGCCAAATAAATTGAGAACCTCCTTTCTTGCTTCCTCTTGCCAATATGTGTGGATCGCTAGAAGCAATACAGTCCACGCTAGCAAAGAATTAGTGGTTTCTTGTCCAGCAAAGTAAAATGTCTTGCACTCATCCACTAGAACTTGTATTGAAATCTTTGGGCTAGAATTGGCATCATGATAAGCCTTTACAAGTAATTGAAGAAAATTATTCCCAAAGCTGCGAACCTCTTCAGTCATTACCTTATCTTCTTTTTTCTTAATTATCTCTAATATAGAGTTGAATATTTCATTTTCAAGCTGCTCTGATTCAATTTCATCGCTGGTTTTATAAAATTTACTGTAAAAATAGACAAGAAATCAATTCACTAAGAATATAAAATGGGGACTAGTTCTTTGTTTCTCAATTGTTGGTTTAACGTAAAAGGGCTTTACCTGATGCCAGGAAACTTGAGTTTATGAGTATTTCTGGATGCTAACAAAGTCAATTTCATCAACATCTGAAAAATGTTCTCCCCCTCTAAGTAACTGCTCCCAAAAGCTGTCCTAGAAATCAGTTCTGATGTCAATAGCCTAAATTCTTCAAATACCTCAATCTCTTTGCCTTCATGATGTTTCCACCTTTCTAGCATCCCCTCCACACTAGTGATCATTGCTGGAATCATATTCTACATACAAAAGTGAACCCCTTGGAACAATTCAGACTAATTTCTAAGATTTTATATCTATGTTTTTTTGTATATAATTTATTAATAAGCTTATTTTTCATTGAGTATTATAGTGGACCAAACAGAGAAAGAACAAGAAAAGTTCTTGATTAAGCAAAAATAAGCTAAATAGTAAAATAAGTTGACTACAAACTCTTATCCCAAACGCAACTAAGAGCTTACTTTCAGGCTCTCTGCATGGAAGGCAGAATTGGCCAGTTTTCGCATCTTTGCCCATTTCTCACCTTCAGATGTCACAAGCCCATCTCCTAAGAGCTTATTTATAAAACCTTCAGTCATCTTTAGCTTCGGGAACGCGTTGTCTCTATTATTCAGTATCTCTTTGATAAGCACTGGTTCTGTTAGGACCATTTGAGCTTGAGGACCGTTCCATTGAAGAAAATTCTTCCCTGGACCAAACCAAAAAAAGAGGCAAGATAATGAAAAATGACCAAATTTAGTAAAATTCAGCTAAAACATAGTTGAAAAAATATATATATAGTCTTTATGCTGTGTATTGTGCCTCTGATACTAATAGTAATATGTACTCATAATACTCATAATATGTACTTATAAAAAAAAAAAAAAAAAAAATTGACAAAGCCATACTTCAAATTGAGTCAGGAGAACAACTTGATTAGGGAAAGAAAAACAACGCAAAATTCAAATTAAAATTTTTTTTTACCATATTTGTTGACCCATGAGTGAATATGAGGATGAACTTTGGACATTATGTCCTGTGATAAATCCATAGGCCTGCTGATGGCTTCTTTTTTCATGTTCAAAATTTCCTTGGTGCTTCCATGGAAGGATCTGTAGGAAGGACCATTGATTCCCTGTGAACCCATTAGAAACTGCATGCGAATTGGAGTCCAACATAGTTTGAGAAGGACCCGGATGAGAGCTAAGAGAAAGTATAGACGCACAGAGCTTGAAACACAGATTACAAGGATTCCAATAGCACCCATTTTTCTTTTTTTCCTTTTCAGCGAAACTTTGTAGATGTTTAGAATTATATATTTAAGGTTCAAATAGCGTGGGTCTCGCTTAATATAAAAATTAAATAAATGGGAGAAATAGGGAGAATTTTTCTTCTTTGGACAGATTTTTTCTTCTTTAAACAAAATTGATCTCTTAACACATTTCTCTCTATTTTATTTTTTATTTTTCACCCAATATTATTTTACCAATATTTTACTATACATTTTCTCTCACTTTACCAATATCAAACTCAATTTCTTCCCCTTTACCAATATCAAAGAAAGAAGAGATGAAGAAATGTCAATGAAGGATGGAGGAATTATTAAACAAGGTACTACTATTGTATTTTTTTTATTCATAGTTATTTTTAAAAAGAAAATTAAAATTAATATGATGTTAATTTTTATTTTTGATACATGTATATTGTAGCACCAATGGATGAGAATATAGTTGCAAGTGAGATTTAATATTTTACTCCAAAAGATTGTTTTGACTTAAATGAACCACTTCAAGAAGGTATTATAATTTTATTTTATTTGTGATTTACATTTCATTTATCATAGAATATGATGTTTATTTGTTAACTCTTGTTTTATATAGCACCAAAATTAATATGATGTTTGTGGGGTCCGAAGATTTATCAACCTTGGCCCACTCCATATCGGGCTCAAGTCCCATACCGAGGACAATACAGAATCCAAGGATGAGTGGGGGAGGCCCAAATTGTCAAAGAGCATCGCCGAGGACGACCATGTCCATGGTCGACCGATATTGAAGAAGGGAAACTGTCATCCATACATTAAATATACGCAACCGACACTCTGGCCGTATTAATGGAGAACCATTGAACAGTGATGCCATGGTTACTTCAACTAACAGAAAGTCTGGAAGGGCGGTTGATGGGACAAGCCCTCAGACACAGGCTCAGATGATCAACAAGTGGATGTCAGAGATCAGCTGAACAGGACTATATAATAGAATGAATCCCCAGAAGTAAGGGGGTTCGGGGTTTTCGAGGTGTTCAAGGACAACCCCAACTTCCACCAGTACTCAGGAAAGAGCTCCTCGGACTGGGCCGAGGAAGAACTTCTCCTTAGAAAACTTAGCCAAATCTCACTTGATGATCCTGTAAACTCACATCAACTGTTGTATCTTTCACTAATGCTTAGTCCTTCTATCCACTCTTTACAAATTTACCTGGGTTTGGGTTCACTTATCCCCAGGAGGGAAGTGCTCGAACCAGGTTCCTACAATTGGCGCCGTCTGTGGGAAGGACTTGAAGATTAGCGAGTGCGACGGTTGGTGTGGAAGGATCAATAACAATACTTCTTCCAAGTTAAAAAAAAAAAAAAAAAAAAAAAAAAAAAAAAAAAAAAAAAAAAAAAAACAGCACAAACAATGGCAACATACTCATTCAGAAGGCAATCACCACAAAGAAATGAAAGATGCAAGAAGTAAAAGAAATGAAATGTGGCTAATTCTTTATTAAGTAAAGAAAAGTTACATTGTACAAAAAAATGCTTAGGCAAGCTTGTTCTAAAACTAACTATGAAGGTAAATGTTTAGGCAGGTTTGTTCTAAAGCTAAAAAAATAAAAAGAGGCCTAGGCAGGCATGTTTTAAAACTAGGTTAAGCTTGGAGGGAGAGGCGGAGACAGGCCTATTCTAAGACCGTCCACAGCTCCCAAGCCAGCATGGGTGGCACTGTGAAAGAGAAGGAAGAAGAAGGCGCGGCGCCTGACGGTCCCATCTCAAGGTTTTTTCTTGATTCTCTCCCAGTCCCACGACGACCGGGTGCCGGCGAATCACTACCAGCTTGGAAGGCCGGTAGATCTGTACACGAAGGAGAGACGTTATATTCCTTTCGGATCTCCCTCCTAACTACAAGGGTAGTCCTCTCTCTGGCTAGGTTGAAAAGAAGGAGGATCTTTGGCCTCTGCTTATTTTGCCTCCATTGTGTCATCCAGGATTGGGGTGGCATCCTCGGCTCCTAAAGAGGGCTCGGCTTTCTTAACCCTGCCCTTTTCCAGGGCCACTCCATCTCCTCAAGCACAAGTCACTATTTTGGCAATACCTTTGAAAATGTCCAGAAAACGGAGAGCCTTGAACCCCTTTTGAACCTAAGTGTTTGTGAAATTTGAAGAAAAGATTACCCCAAAATGCCTTATATAGAAGGCAAGAGCTGGTGAAAACCAGCCCGCACAAAATCCTAAGGAAGAATTACTGAAGGTATTAACTCCGTTAAATTTCCAACGAGCTTGCCAGCCGCTGGATCCTCGTAAATCTGCAAGGATATTAATGAGGGTACACCTCGCACACCGAAGCGTCAAGCGCGTTACTCGAATAACCCAAAAGACGCCTCGTAATTGGAAGTGGCGCGCCGGACGAAGGAGCTAGACCGAAGAGGGGTCCCCTCTCGGGGGAGCAAGCTTAAGGTCGCTATCACTTTAAGGGCAAACTCTCCAACGCTGAGGATGAACTCCCTCACTCTAAGCAGTCAAGAAGAACTAAGTGCTAGACAGAACCAAGGTCTTGCATGGTCCTCGGACTCAAACCTATGGGGAAACTAGTTACTTCAGAAGACAAGTGTTAGACAGAACTAAGGCCTTGCATGGTCCTCGGACTCAAGCTTATGGGGAAACTAATTACTTCAAGAAGAACTAAGTACTAGACAGAACCAAGGTCTTGCATGGTCCTCGGACTTAAACCTATGGGGAAACTAGTTACTTCAGAAGACAAGTGTTAGACAGAACCAAGACCTTGCATGGTCCTCGGACTCAAGCATATGGGGAAACTAACTACTTCAAGAAGAACTAAGTACTAGACAGAACCAAGGTCTTGCATAGTCTTCGGACTCAAATCTATGGGGAAATTAGTTACTTCAGAAGATAAGTGTTAGACAGAACCAAGGTCTTGAATGGTCCTCGGACTCAAACCTATGGGGAAACTAACTACTTCAAGAACTAAGTGCTAGACAGAACATAGGTCTTTCATAGTTCTCGGACTCAAACCTATGGGGAAACTAGTTACTTCAGAAGACAAGTGTTAGACAGAATCAAGGCCTTGCATGGTCCTCGGACTCAAGCCTATGGGGAAACTAACTACTGCAAGAAGAACTAAGTGCTAGACAGAACCAAGGTCTTGCATGGTCCTCGGACTCAAACCAATGGGGAAACTAGTTACTTCAGAAGATAAGTGTTAGACAGAACCAAGGCCTTGCATGGTTCTCAAACTCAAGCCTATGGGGAAACTAACTACTGCAAGAAGAACTAAGTGCTAGACAGAACCAAGGTCTTGCATGGTCCTCGAACTCAAACCTAGTTACTTCAGAAGACATGTGTTAGACAGAACCAAGGCCTTGCATGGTTCTTGGACTCAAGCCTATGGGGAAACTAACTACTTCAAGAAGAACTAAGTACTAAACAGAACCAAGGTCTTGCATAGTCCTCGAACTCAAATCTATGGGAAAACTAGTTACTTCAGAACTAAGTGTTAGACAGAACCAAGACCTTGCATGGTCCTCGGACTCAAGCCTATGGGGAAACTAACTACTGCAAGAAGAATTAAGTGCTAGACAGAATCAAGGTCTTGCATGGTCCTTGGACTCAAACCTATGGGGAAACTAGTTACTTCAGAAGACAAGTGTTAGACAGAACCAAGGCCTTGCATGGTCTTCGAACTCAAGCCTATAGGGAAACTAACTACTTTAAGAAGAACTAAGTACTAGACAGAACCAAGGTCTTGCATGGTCCTCGGACTCAAACCTATGGGGAAACTAGTTACTTCAGAAGACAAGTGTTAGACAGAACCAAGGCCTTGCATGGTCCTCAGACTCAAGCCTATGGGGAAACTAACTACTTTAAGAAAAACTAAGTACTAGACAGAAACAAGGTCTTGCATAGTCCTCGGACTCAAACCTATGGGGAAACTAGTTACTTTAGAAAACAAGTGTTAGACAGAACCAAGGCCTTGCATGGTTCTCAAACTCAAGCCTATGAGGAAACTAACTACTGCAAGAAGAACTAAGTGCTAAACAAAACCAAGGTCTTGCATAGTCCTCGAACTCAAATCTAGTTACTTCAGAAGACAAGTGTTAGACAGAACCAAGGTCTTACATGGTCCTCGGACTCAAGCCTATGGGGAAACTAACTACTTCAAGAAGAACTAAGTACTAGACAGAACCAAGGTCTTGCACAGTCCTCGGATTCAAACCTATGGGGAAACTAGTTACTTCAGAACTAAGTGTTAGATAGAACCAAGACTTTGCATGGTCCTCGGACTCAAGCCTATGGGGAAACTAACTACTGCAAGAAGAACTAAGTGCTAGACAGAACCAAGGTCTTGCATGGTCCTCGGACTCAAACCTATGGGGAAACTAGTTACTTCAGAAGACAAGTGCTAGACAGAACCAAGGCCTTGCATGGTCCTCGAACTCAAGCCTATGCGGAAATTAACTACTTCAAGAAGAACTAAGTACTAGACAGAACTAAGGTTTTGCATGGTCCTCTGACTCAAACTTATGGGAAAACTAGTTATTTCAGAAGACAAGTGTTAGACAGAACCAAGGCCTTGCATGGTCCTCGGCGTCAAACTTGCGGGGAAACTAGTTGCTTCAAGAGAATCTGTTGGGAAATTTAGACCCCGATTGATAGAATTAACAAGTTTTAAATCCAAGTTGTTAATTAGATTTATTATCAATAAAACTTGTTAAAACAAACAAACATCAATATCATGTCAAAATAATATGCAGCGGAAAAATAAATAAGACAAGATATGATGACCCAGGAAAACCAATGAAACCAACCAGTTTCACAGTAAAAAACCTGGGGGGAAATCTTCCCGAAAAGCAATCCACTATAGAAAAGAGAAGTTTCAGATCTAGTACAAAACCTTTGTCCCTAGACTCTACAATCCCCGTAGATGAACTCACAGCAGAAACCTTCTACCGCTTTAGAACCTCTGAACTCTTCAATATATGAACGCCACCCTTTGATGCACGAATCCCAATACGTGACTAATCAATTGCGCGGATCCCAGTACGCGACTTCAATCACCAACTAGAAGAAGATGTTGGCTGCAAAATTCTTCACTTCATTAAGAATGAAGATAAAGAAGCACTTGGTTACAAAACCCTAAGGCACAAAAACGCAGTAGCTTCTTTTTCAGAGAGAATAATCTTTTTCATATGTTCTCCTTGTATTCTCTTATTCTCTTGTGATACAGCCTCCAAAATAAGCCTTATATAGGTCTAGGGTTTTGAGAAAAGAAACCCAACTCAAATACATAAGCCTGGCCCAAAAATCAAAAAGCTGAAAATTCTGATTTCCCGTAACCTCGATCGATCGAGAGGTGTCGAGGAGGTGTCGAGGTTTAATGAATCTCAACAGATACAGCTATCGAGGAGGTGTCGAGAAGGTGTCGAGGGGACAGAAACTTTCTCGATCGATCGACCAGCTATCGAGAAGCTATCGAGATTGCGATAAGAATCAGCTGAAGATCTCGACAGATAGCCAGGTGTCGAGAAGCTATCGAGATATCTATCCGCAGGTGTCGAGCTATCTGTCCAGCTTTATTGAACACCTTTTCTTCACTTGTTTCTTGGTCCAATCTTCATGGCTTTAATACTACACTTGAACAACATGTTCCTTGAAGTATTAAACACATCCTAGATCTACCCAAATACAAGTAAAGTGCGTTTTGTCAAAAGATTAGCCAACTACATAAAATATATCCTTAACAATCTCCCCCTTTGGCAATCCGTGACAAAACCACAACAAACAAATAAACATATGAGAGAAGTTATAAATCACTCAACTCATACTCACTTGTTGAATACAATAAAATCTATCATAACACAAACTCTTGAAAAACTTTGCAAGAAGAGAGTTCATGGCAAGTAGACTTTGACAACCTGTATTTCTGAAACACTTTAAACAAAACTGATCAAGGCATCTTAGTGTGAAACAGAAATAATTAGATTGCATACAAGTACTAAGAAACATGTGTATAAACATACATCCTAGATCTACCCAAATACAAGTAAAGTGCGTTTTGTCAAAAGATTAGCCAACTACATAAAATATGTCCTTAACAATCTCCCCCTTTGGCAATCCGTGACAAAACCACAACAAACAAATAAACATATGAGAGAAGTTATAAATTACTCAACTCATACTCACTTGTTGAATACAATAAAATCTATCCTAACACAAACTCTTGAAAAACTTTGCAAGAAGAGAGTTCATGGCAAGTAGACTTTGACAACCTGTATTTCTGAAACACTTTAAACAAAACTCATCAAGGCATCTTAGTGTGAAACAGAAATAATTAGATTGCATACAAGTACTAAGAAACATGTGTATAAACATAGAAAAGAAACAACACATATAAAGGTAGGTGAAAGAAACATACATCAGCATATAAAGAAGATAAGCACAATGTATGTAAACATGGTTACAAGACCCAAGGTACAAGAAGAAAGAAGTAAACACTCCCTCTAACAAGATGAAACACAACTCCCCCTTACAAAGGAATGTATTTCTCCCCCTAACTTGTAGAATCTTAAAGAAAGAAACCACAAAGTCTCCACAATTTCTCCCCCTTTTTGTCATGATTGACAAAGGGTACAAGAAGCTAGAAAGCTTCACCCGAGAGACATAAAGATGATCAAGGATGATCATGGGGGCACAAGAAATCCATATAAATGCATGAATGTAATGAAACAAGATGCTATGGATGACAAAAGAAAGATGCAAAACACACACACACACTAAACAAGTCTAACCAATTTTATTTTTCAAAAACAAGTCAAGACAGTTTAGTGTGCATACATTAGCACATGTAAAACCTTTGTGATGGCCAAATCACATTGTACTTGTACATGTATCAAGAGTAGCAAAGAATATTGCGTGTTGTGTGTGAAAAACATCGCAAGATTGCATATGTGTATACATGTTATGACGATCTGAGATATGAGAAAATAACTTTAACTCACACACAATCATAACCGTTTGATGGGGACTATCACCTTCGAGGTACATCCTATAACTCCCACATCTCCTAGAATACACGCTTGCAACCATTTTAAAAGCATTTTTAATCTTTTTGCTTTTTATTTCTTTGCATATTTTCTTTTTAAGCATATCATACATGGGCTTATGAGAAAGAAAAGAAATACCCATTGATATTTGACATTTCAATTTTGCTATGCCTAAGCACACAAATGTCATTGACATCACACTTTTGCTATGCCGAAACATACAGATGTCATTAATGATTGGCGGGCAACAGTGGTGAGATGGTTATTTATGCCTTTCTCTTAGGATTTTCTAGACTTACCCATCAAAAAAATTGATATGAGTGTTAAGTTTAAAGAGATAACCTAATCTTACTCATCACAAACAAGAGTCACAAAACTCACTTGCTTAGTTGTGCATAAAGATGCTTATCTAAGCTACAAGAGATACAAAGTTTAGAAAACTCTGTTTCATTGGCCATCCAAGGTACACAAGTACCAAAGTACACAAAACACACACTGTTTTTGTATTTTTCAATTTTTCCTTTTTATTTTTATTTTGAAAACAAAATAAAATAAAACTAAACAACCAAATAAAAACAGACAACCAACATGAAAGCAGAAAGAAGGATGCATATGCATGAAGGCATAATAGAAAAATGCAGATGCATGAAAGCATGATTCCAAAAACAGATAAAAAAACAAGCAAAGAAAGTCCTACTATAGATAGAAAGAATTGCAGCAGAGGACAAACAGAAAAGACAATTAAGTCTTAGGCTCCTTTCTCACCCACACAGCACGAGTCTTTGGCCGTGAAGATGAAAAGGCACGTGTCCTAGTATGTCTACTAAAGGACATAGAAGAATTAAAATTCTCCTGAAATTGAGTTAAAAAGCTCAAAGCTTTTAATAACTCTCCAAACAAAGGTGTAGGTTCTTGAGAGGAAACCTGTGACCGTTTGGACAATTGCTTATGAGGATACAACCTAAAGCAATTAGGACGAATATGTCCAGAAACACCACAATGGTGACAAACATGAGGTTTAACAAAGGATTTAGAATTAACCAGATCAGTTTTGGATTTCATACATTTATTACCTTTCTCAGATTGGGGCACAAAGACAGTCCTTGATCCAGAAGCCGTGGAAGACGAGGGGTTGAAGGAAACAGCATATCCTAAGCTAGTCTTATCAGAAGTAGGCTTTTGAGCACTCAATACGTCATCAAGCTTTGCACTAGACATCCTCTCTATTTGAGTTCTAGCTTGACTAAGCTCAACCTCAAGATTCTTGACCTTCTCTTCGAATGAGGTGTTCTCCATAACAAGAGTCTCAACTAACCTTGTAGTCTCATCTAGCTTGACTAACAGATCAGCTCTTTCAGCTTTTACCTCATTAAGCTCTTTTCTACAAAGATGAGAAGTCTTTTCAGATTTTATGAATTCAGTGCATAGCTTTTCATAGGCTTCCTGAAGGGTCATCTTTTTGGGTACTTCATCATCAGAAGAATCCCCACTGTCACTAGCACTCTCCACAATCACCTTATCAGTTGTGGCAGCAAAGGCCATAACATGACGACATTCATCCACATACTCATCAGAAGAGTCATCCTCAGTATCACTCCAGGTAGCAATCAACCCTTTCTCTTTTGGCCTCTCGGTCTTTTCCTTCATGAGGTAGTTTGGACACTCTATCCTCATATGACCAAAACCTTTGCAATCATGGCATTTGATAGGAGGTTTCTCATTCTTGCCCTTCCTAGAAGATTTAGATTTTCTAGGAGGTTTGCTCTCATCTTTTTTCTTAAACTGAAGAAGCTTGATAATCTCATCAGCTATGAAGGTTAGATCTTCGTCCTCATCTTCACTTTCATCTTCATCTTCAGAGCCCTCAATCTCTTCCTTTATACCCTTAAGAGCTAGGTTTTTACTCTTTCCACCTTTTCCCATTGAGCCTAATCCCATCTCATAGGTTTGAAGGTTTCCTACAAGCTCAATCAAAGGAATTTGATCAATGTCCTTTGCTTCTTCAATGACAGTGATCTTGGCATGGAATCTTTTAGGTAAGGACCTAAGGATTTTCCTAACAATTTTGGATTCTGCAATACATTCTCCAAGGTTGAAGGCAGAATTCACAATATCCTTGAGTTTAGCATAAAACTCATCAAAGGTCTCATCCTCCTCCATCCTTATTTCTTCAAAACTGCTAGTGAGTTGTTGAAGCTTCACAGTCTTTACTGCCTTGGTACCTTCATAGGTGGTCTCTAGAATGGTCCATGCTTCCTTGGCAACTTCTGTGGATGATATTTTCTTGAATTCCTCATTGGTCACCCTACAAAATAACGCATTCAAGGCCCTACTGTTGAAATTTGCCGCTATGATTGTTGCATCATCCCAATCCACCGGCGCTTCCTTTGGCTTAATCCAACCAACTTCAACAGCTTGCCATACCTGTTCACCTAAGGCCTGCAAAAAAACTCTCATACGAACTTTCCAGTACGCATAATTAGTTCCATCAAATAAAGGAGGTATATATAATGATTGTCCTCTATCCATGACAACAGGGGTCAATGGATCACACTCAGGAAATTAATCCAATCAGAGTGAACCCGTTCTGATACCACTTGTTGGGAAATTTAGACCCCGATTGATAGAATTAACAAGTTTTAAATCCAAGTTGTTAATTAGATTTATTATCAATAAAACTTGTTAAAACAAACAAACATCAATATCATGTCAAAATAATATGCAGCGGAAAAATAAATAAGACAAGATATGATGACCCAGGAAAACCAATGAAACCAACCAGTTTCACAGTAAAAAACCTGGGGGGAAACCTTCCCGAAAAGCAATCCACTATAGAAAAGAGAAGTTTCAGATCTAGTACAAAACCTTTGTCCCTAGACTCTACAATCCCCGTAGATGAACTCACAGCAGAAACCTTCTACCGCTTTAGAACCTCTGAACTTTTCAATATATGAACGCCACCCTTTGATGCACGAATCCCAATACGTGACTAACCAATTGCGCGGATCCCAGTACGCGACTTCAATCACCAACTAGAAGAAGATGTTGGCTGCAAAATTCTTCACTTCATTAAGAATGAAGATAAAGAAGCACTTGGTTACAAAACCCTAAGGCACAAAAACGCAGTAGCTTCTTTTTCAGAGAGAATAATCTTTTTCATATGTTCTCCTTGTATTCTCTTATTCTCTTGTGATACAGCCTCCAAAATAAGCCTTATATAGGTCTAGGGTTTTGAGAAAAGAAACCCTACTCAAATACATAAGCCTGGCCCAAAAATCAAAAAGCTGAAAATTCTGATTTCCCGTAACCTCGATCGATCGAGAGGTGTCGAGGAGGTGTCGAGGTTTAATGAATCTCAACAGATACAGCTATCGAGGAGGTGTCGAGAAGGTGTCGAGGGGACAGAAACTTTCTCGATCGATCGACCAGCTATCGAGAAGCTATCGAGATTGCGATAAGAATCAGCTAAAGATCTCGACAGATAGCCAGGTGTCGAGAAGCTATCGAGATATCTATCCGCAGGTGTCGAGCTATTTGTCCAGCTTTATTGAACACATTTTCTTCACTTGTTTCTTGGTCCAATCTTCATGGCTTTAATACTACACTTGAACAACATGTTCCTTGAAGTATTAAACACATCCTAGATCTACCCAAATACAAGTAAAGTGCGTTTTGTCAAAAGATTAGCCAACTACATAAAATATGTCCTTAACAGAATCCAAGTACTAGACAGAACCAAGGTCTTGCATGGTCCATGGACTCAAACCTATGGGAAAACTAGTCACTTTAGGAGGATCTAAGCACTAGACAGAACCAAAGTCTTATATTGTTTGCGGACCCAAACCTGCGACGAGGCTGACCACTTTGGTTCTAGTAATGAGCACTGCAGAGGATGGTGACCTCTACCTACCATGGTTCTAAGCTGAAAATCAGAGAGAGGTAGATCTCCATCTGCATAAACCTCCATACATTGTTATAACCATCGACGTGGTCAACCGAAGCACAATTAAAGCCAGGGTTATGCAAGTAAAAAAAAAAAAGAGTAAATAATAATACAAACAGGACGAACGAGAGAAAATGAAATACGCACTTCATTGAATCATTAAGAGCTACACAAGGCAAAAGTGCCATTACAATGTTAAAAAAAAAAAAAAAAACAACAAAACAAACAAAGCGAAGGCGCCATGGAGGGTCATTCCTTCAGCTCCATCTCGACTCCTCCCTCAGGGGTCTGAGCAGAAGAGGTCTCAAGGTCCCTGCAACCCTCGCTTGGGATTACGGCCTGGGGAGGGTCAGCTGGAAGAGATGTCTCCTCAACGTGAGGGGCTTGGACATCAGCTAAGGGGTCCGCAGCCTCCTAGGGTGCGTCCGCAGTGGGACCCTTGCTTGTCTCAATGACCCCAAGAGGATCAGCTTCCTTGGCGGCTTTGTCCGAAGTGGTAGCAGTCAGGGCTTCTTCGACAAGAACAGTCCTGACTCCCTCGGGAGTCATCTCGGCCTCGGAGCTGGGAAGAGGAGCCTCACAAATGGCAAAAGGGTAGTACACACTCTCAACCTTCTACAAGTCAGATGAAGCCTTAACACTTGCTTGTTTCAAAGCTTCTTTCCACACCTGGGAACAATAAAGTCTGCATACCCTAGGCACTTGAGCTCTAAGGGTGGCTTCTGTCCCAGCTACCCCTGACTCATACGCCTCCTGCGCGACCCTGTCTTTGGAAGCCTCAGCCTCGGCCCTGGCAGACTCTGCCTCTTCCTTGGCTTTTAGAGCCTCGTCCCTGATAGACTCCGCAATGCCTCTGGCCCCCTATGCCTCGAGCACCCTCTTTTCCAGGGTCGCGATTTCCTCTTTGGTGACCCTCAGCTGATCCTCTGCCTTGAATAGGCGCTCCGTTTGATCTTGGGCCTGCTTTTGGGCGCTAGCAAGGCCTGATTCGGCGATGTCTCGAGTCTTCTTCATTTCCTCCAACTGCGAGGGCCTTTGAAAGATCGGCCTTGAAGGTGTTTAGGGTCTGCACAGCGTTTAACAGCCTGTTACGCTCCAAGCCCGTGGCCTTGCTTTGGCTACTAGCTATATTCTCCAACCTAAAGGTAGCCTGGATAGCCTGCCAATTAAAACCAATGCGCAACAGATAAGGAGCCAAGAAACAGGAAGTCAAGAGAATCACAAGTGATCAGGAAACTTACCATGCCCAAATATTGTTTGAGGCCGAAGAAGATCTCCTTGCTCCTTAGATCCTTCAACTGGCCATATCTACGGGGAGTAGCAGGGACCTCCCCAATGCGTTTGCCACATGCGCATCCTCGCCCCCTCGAGGGTCCTTGAGGGAGGCATCATCCATCAAGGGCTTCCTATGGAGCATGGGGGTAGGGAGCCAAGCCTAAGCCCCGGGCTAGACGGCGGCCTGTTTTTCCTGACCTCGGCGCCTTGCTCTCAGCTGCTTCGATAGCTGCCGAGCGCCGTCATCGCCCTAGGAAGGATCAGACTCTTCGCCCCCCCTAGGCCTCTTTCCTTTGTCCTTCTTCTGCAGAGGACTGGTGGGTTTGGACCCAGATGGCGAACTATGTTGGGGTGGGGGAGGAGGAAGCTTGGGAGGAGACTTCCCCGGTGCATCCTTCCCCGGCTACCCCTTAATCAGGGCCAGCAAGCTTGTCTGAGGTTGCTTCTTGAAACTCATCTTCGACCGGGGAGAGGCTTCTTTGGACAAAAAGTCCGCTTCAGCTAAGCTGGAATCACCCAAATCTCTAGGAGGGTCCTCGGGCGAATGGAATTGGTTGAACACGTCAAACTCGTCCTCGGACGGACCTGAGTCAACAACTTCCTCTTCTCCTGGCTCTCCCTCTTCAGCCTCAGCAACTTGGGATGATGAAGAGGTACCCACCAACGGTACGCCCTTAGGAATGGGAGATCCTTCGGGGATTAAAAATTTGTGCTCGACTACGGTGATGTTATGCAGCCGAGGATCTTTAGCTCGGATCACGTGCTTTGGAGCTGAGTGTTCGCGTAAAATAATCTGCAAGCGCACAGAATTGTAACAAGTAGTAAAGTGTTTTTAGAAAACGAATGTCGAACCCACAGGGATTAATTATGTTATTGAATACCGAAATTTACTAAATTAATTACTATTTAGAAAAATCGAAAATAAATGGAATGTTCTACTGTCTGAATTAAATTAAACTATTTAATAAAAATAAATCTACGAATAAAAAGAATTAAAAAAGCGTAAAAATCTAACAGTGTAAAAATATGATAAGAATGGATCTAGAGCGATTGACTTCACCTAACAAATCCCACACAATTTATCCTTCCTAATTATTAAATTCTAATAATCTCCCGTTGATGATTAAAAATTCCTTAAGTATTCAATATCTTCTCTCGAATAATATCAAAAATATCTTCAACTAACAATTTCATATTTCTATGTGAATTTAATTAATTGGAAACTCATTACGTACTTTGAATTTTTTTTTTAAAATCACACTAGTCGCAGTAAAGCATCTCTACTTTTGCTCAACTAATGGTGTTTAATTCTAGAACTAAAATAACAAATCACCTCTCGGTCTCATTGTAATTCAATTGATCAAACAATAATTCATAAAGAAAAATAGTAAGCATTAAGAATAAGAATTAAACACTCAATCATGGAAATAATAAAAATAAAATAACTCAGAAAATAAATTGTGTGTTCATTGCTAGACTACATCAACGCTTTAGAAAATAAAATTTAGTTAATAATAAAATTAAAAAGAAAACAAATATAACTTATGTCTTTCATCTGATGGTTGATCAACATGAAGCTCTCGCCTTTGTCCTCAGATCCTCCTCTTCAGAAAGACTCCCAAAAGCAAAATCTTCAATGCGGCACTGCCTTTTCCTCTCAGGTTTCTCTTCTCTTCTTTTTTCCCTAAAGAGCCTTTAAATAGATCAAAGAATCCTATTACAAGTTGAATTCCCATTTGGAAAAAATCTCAGATTTTTAGGCTTCACTTAACCGACGATTTTGGCCCATTTAATGTCAGAATTCGGACTTTTGGTAAACTACAAAGTTGTAGCCCTTTAAGTTAACTTTCCAGCCCAACTTGAATCATCTAGATTGGATATCTGAGCCCAAAGTTATGTTGAAAATACTAACTGATGTGCAGGCTGAAATCCTAATCCGAATTGGACTTGGATTTTGTGCAAAATTCCTTTGATTCCTTGCTCTTCTCATTCCTTCAAAGCACAAATGAATAGATAAATATAAATAAAAAATCAAATCAAATCAAAAGAAATAAAGGAAAACTAACAATTTTAATAAATAAGAGGATAATAAAAATCATGTAAAAATTACACTTATCACCGAGAACGATTTTTGAATTGGATCGTATCCTAGGATCTCATGAGCGGCTCTAACTTGGTTGTCGGCTTCATTCATAAAAATCTCCAACCTCAGTACGGTCTACAAATCCTCCTTGTTGACCAAACCGAAATGACGCTCAAAAGCGCGCGAATCAGCATAAAAGAAAACAAGTTCCTGTCAAAAACCAAGCCAAGCAGGGCGCAAAAGCACAAAAAATTAGACCCTCTCCTGGTCTGAATGCCCCACCTAGTGTATCCTCCACTGTTGGATAATGAAGGCCATCGTGCCACTCTCCGGACACAATGAGGAAGTCTTTGTTCAAACCCTTGCTGGACTCAGGGAGGTACTGGATAAGCCGGACCCTATCGTCCCTCGTCTTCATGTAATAAGACTTCCCCTTCAGGCACTAGAGGTTGTAGCACCAGTTTACATCATGGTGGGTTAACCTTAGCCCCATCTTCTCGTTCAGGGAGTCCACACAACTTAAGATCCTAAACACATTGATGGCATACTAGGTGGGAGATAAGCCGAAGTGCCTGAGATAATCCCTCATCAATGGTCCCATGGGGATCCTCATACCACCCTCCAAAAAGGCGATTATAGGAACTGCCACCTCACCCTCTTTTCTCCTAATGCTCCACTCCCCTTCTCCACAGTACCTCAGACCCACTGTATTGGAGATCTTATAATCAGTAACGAATTTTTCCATCGCCTCCTCAGACTCAACTAACTTCTTAAACATACCCATCCTAAAGAACTAACGAGGGGCTCGGGGAAAATGAAGGAGAGAGAAAAAAGAATAAGAGGACAAGGAACTCAAGTAGAGAAGTATGAACCAGAAGGAGAAGAGAACTTACAAAAATGAGGAAAGGCTCCTCGGACAGGCCTTTTGTGTTGAAAGAAGGCGTAAGGTCGATTGGAGGCTTGATCAAGTTCAGCGTATGTGCGCAAGAGCTCTTGAATGCAAAAGTGAAGGGTCAAATCAATTTGATTGGGTATTTATACCCCCAATTAAAAGTAACCACACGGGCTTTCCCGCCCATTAAGTCAGAAGTATCCCTACCGTCCATTTATCATCACACCGTTGAACGTGAAGGACACAGGGCTGCCGAAATTTAATGAAGGCGCGTTCCAAGTACCGAAACGTCAGGAACGTCCCCTGAGCAGTTGGAAGGATTTTGGCACTGACAGGAAGACAAGATTCGCCAGGCCAGGGCAAGGACCCGAGGACATCAAAATTCTCCTCCTCGCCCGAGGAGCCGGGCAGCAGAATTTTGAGGGGTTATTGTGGGGCCCGAAGATTTGGCAACCCTGGCCCACTTCATATCGGGTCCAAGGCCCATGTCGAGGACAATACAGAATCCGAGGATGAGTGGGGGAGGCCCAAATTGTCAAAGAGCATCGTCGAGGACGATCATGTCCTCGGCCGGCCGATATTGAAGAAGGGAAGCTGTCATCCACACATTAAATGTACGCAACCGATACTCTGGCCACATTAATGGAGAATTGACCATTGAACAGTAATGCCTTGGTTACTTCAATTAACAGAAAGTTTGGAAGGGTGGCTGATGGGACAAGCCCTCAGACATAATCTCAGATGATCAACAAGTGGATGGCAGAGATTAGCTGAATAGGGCTATATAATAGAATGAACCCCCAAAAGTAAGGGGGTTCGGGGTTTTCGAGGTGTTCAAAGACAACCCCAATTTCCACTAGTACTTAGGAAAGAGCTCCTCGGACTGGGCCGAGGAAGAACTTCTCCTTAGAAAACTTAGCCAAATCTCACTTTATGATCCTGTAAACCCACATCAACTGTTGTATTTTTCACTAATGCCTAGTCCTTCTATCCACTCTCTACAAATTTATTGTATAGGGTTACCTGGGCTTGGGTTCACTCATCCCCAGGAGGGAAGTGCCCGAACCAGGTTCCTACAATGTTAATTTTTATTTCTAATACATGTATATTATAGCACTAATGGATGAGAATGTAGTTACAAGTGAGAGTCACTTCTTTACTCCAAAAAATTGTTTTGACTAAAATGGACCCCTTCAAGAAGGTATTATAATTTTATTTTATTTGTAAATTTACATTCCATTTATCATAGAGTATGATGTTTATATTTTAAACACTTGTTTTAATATAGCACCAATGAATGACAATGTAGATGCAAGTGAGACTCATCAATTTGTTCCATTGAATTGTTTTGACTTAAATGAATTGTCTCAAGAATGTATTGTTATCTTTATTTTATTTGTAATATATAATTCATATTATATGACGTTGATTGTTTTTTTAATTTTTGCTTTAATATAGCATAAGTTGATGATGATTTGATTGCAAGTGAGATTCATGGAAGTGTTTCAAAGAATTGTGTTGAATTTCCAAATGATGGAAAAAATAATAATACTTATTGAGAGAAAATTATTGATTGGAATGAATGTCCAATAGATGAAATGGGGTTATTAAACAACATGAAGATATAAATTCAATAGAAAATGAGTTAGAGTTTTTTGTTGGTCAATGTTTTCCTAGTGAAGAAGTAGCTTTCATTTTCTATAGAAATTATGCAAATCAATATGGTTTTACAATTCGAAAAGGTTGTATTGAGAAAAAAAAAATGAGAAATAGTAAGATGTGATTTCTTTTGCTATCGACAAGGTAAACAACCACTGAAAATAGTGGATCCATCTAAGGAATAATGAAATAGGAAGTCTTTAAAATGTGGATGTAAAGCTCATCTAAGTATCATTTTACGAAAGTCATTTGATATTTTTCCTCGAGAATGACATGTCACTAAGTTTGTTATAGATCACAATCATGATTTGTTCTCCTCTTCAGAAATGCGATTCTTCAAGCCAATCGAGTTATCACTATAGATGATGAAAAACACATTTTCTTATTGAAAGAAGCTGGACTTTCAATTAGAAAGGTAATGCGTGTTATGGAACTTGAGAGGCATTCAAAACATGGACAAACTTCCATTTTTTCAAAGGGATATTCATAATCTTTATGTGAAAATGAGAAGGAAGAATGCAAAGAATAATGCCATGGATCTCCTACAATTTTGCAAAGTTGCTAAAGAAGATAACTCTAGGTTTTAATATGCATTTACAATTGATGAAGAAAATAGGTTGGAGCATAATTTTTGGTCATCTACTCATTGTTTTGATTGGTAAAAAAAATATGGAGATGTGGTTTTTTTATTTTTATTTACTATTTATAAGGTTAATGCTTATGATATGCCTGTTAGTATTTTTGTTAGTGTCAATAATCATGGAAAGACAATTCTCTTTGGTTGTGCACTTCTTTGAAATGAAATAACAAGTGTCTTTCGATAGTTAATGAAGGTATATTCTTTGTCTTATAAATTTTTACAATTATTTTTAAAAAAATTTTATTTGATTAATTAGTAAAATAATAACGTTTATCCTTTGAAATATTTTCATGCTTCAGTAAATTTGTATTTAATTAGCAGACTTTTGCATGCTTAATGAAGAATCAATCCAAGGCAATTTTGATGGACCAAAATCCATGGATTACAGAGGCAATATCAAAAGAATTGCCAGCTACAAAACATGTCTTTTGTATATGACATATTGCCACTAAATTTAGTGGTTGGTTTACATCAATTCTACGTAATTAATATTCAAATTGGTGCATGGACTTTTATAAGTTATATAAGTTAGAGTCATGTGAAGAGTTTGACAATCAATGGCTTTAAGTTATGACAAAATATGACATGCTCTCTAGCAAACATGTAATTGGTTTATATCAAATCAAGCACTTTTGGGTACCAAGGTAAAAGTAGAGCTAGTTCAATACAATTTGAGGTTTATGATGATAACTTTAACGACGTCTCTTTTGTATTTAATTAGTAAATTTGCATTATGGAAAATTACAAACTTTATTTTTTGTATTTGGGTATTGTTAGAATCTTATTTTCCATTTCATAATGTAGCTAATCCAATCCGTCTAAGTAGGATTTTATCCAATTTAATTTTGGAAAAAATAAAATCTTTTTACAAAATCTTGTGAGCGATAGATTCTTGAGACAATTATTTTTATTTTTTACTTATTTCATTATCTTCAAACTCTTTTTTTATTTGCTGTGAGATTTCATCTAAATTTTCTATTATATATATTTTTTTATTGCTAATGACAAAATTTTCAAGTGATCAATTGATTCTATCCAATTTGAGATTTAATTATTTTTATATTATGTGATCAAGCCCAATTAGTGTTGAAGTCCGAACCTTTCTAATCCCAACTTTATCAAAAGAAATATGCTCTATTCTCGGACCTATTCCGATCTATCCTTAATCTTGATTCAGCCCATTCTGTGGCTCCATTTTCTGTCATCCTGTTGAGTTTTTGGCAGCGACCAAACCAAATTCTAGAGAATCAATGCTCATGGAATCTTGGTATTTTAGTGGCAAAAGCTAAGGAACTTTTGACGAGGGGTAATCTGGGTAACTAGGCATGAGAATCAAACTTTATAGTTAGTTGATCTAGTTTCTAAACTATATTACTTACTAGCAATTCGAGTCTAAGAGACTCGATTTACAATTCAAAAAATTTTCAAAAATTTTCCAGTCTCCAAGTCTCTCATGTACAAGCCAAAATACCAAAAAAAACAAAAAAAAAATACAACCAGATCACAGAGAGGGAAAGACCAGATCAGAGATGAGAGAGAGAGAGAGAGAGAGAGAGAGAGAGAGGAGTCAGATCACAGAGAGAGAGAAAGAGCTCGCGCGACCCAGGCCGCGCGGCATGAGCTCACGCGAACCCAGGCCGCGCGGACTGGGCTCGCGAGACCTTGAGCTCGCGCAGCCTGGGTTCGCTCCGGGTGAGCTCAAGGTCGCGCGGCCTGGGCTCGCCTGGCCTGGGTTCGCCGGCCTGGGTTCTTTCTTCTTCTTCAGTTTTTTTTTTTTTTTTTTTGTTCTTCTGCTCTGATTCTTTTTGGGTTCGCCGGCCTGGGTTCTTTCTTCTTTTTCAGGTTTTTTTTTTTTTTTTTTTTTTTTTTTTTTTTTTTTTTTTGTTCTTCTGCTCTGATTCTCTTTGCTGTGCTGCTGTTCTTTTCTTTTATATAGGGCTTGTAAATCGAGTATAAGAGACTCGATTTTCAGGACGCCACCTGGAAAAAGTGCCAACTCAGACCCGATTAAAATATGAAAATCGACCCTCAAACACTCGATTTATGGCCCCTAAATCGAGCCTCTTAAACTCGATTTGCTAGAAAAATATATAGTTTTGTTAAGACATATGTGTTTACATGTTAGGAACATATGTCATATTTTATGTAAATTGGCTAATCCTTTGACAAAACGCACTTTACTTGTAATTGGGTAGTTCTAGGTGTTTTGAATACTTCAAGAAACTATGTTTCAAGATCAAGTGTTGAAGTCATCAAGTCTGTCCAAGAAAAAGCAAGTTGAAGTGCTGAAGTTTTAAAGCTCGACACCTGCTCGACACCTACCTCGACACCTGCTAGCTGTCGAGACTTAAAAAGTCAGAATTCTAATCTGATTTTCTTGGGATCCGTGAATGTGTTTTTGGGCCTTCTTTTCTTCTAACCCTAAACATATTTAAGGAGTGTTTTAAGAGCCGTCAACTAAGACACAAGTTGCATAAGCATTGAGCAATCCTTGTTCAAGCAAATTGTGCTCTGAGACGAAGTTCTTAACCTAGATCATCTTCTTCAAGAAGTTGCTGTGTATTGTGCACCTTAGGGTTTTGTGACCAAGCATCTTCCTGATCTTCATGCATAGGATGATCTGAAGAACTCTGCAGCCAACCTCTCATTCTAAAGTTGGTGATTGAAGTCGCGTACTGGGATCCGCGCATCTGGTTAGTCACGTACTTGGGAGCCGTGCATCAAAGGAGGGAACTGTCGCTACAGATCAAGTCCAATTGGGTATTGGGGTAAGGGTTCAACTGTAGGTTGGTAAGGTACTTGGGATTCCTTATTTGTAACCGCTTGATTTGATAATAGTGGAGTTTCGGGAGTGGTGACCTGAAAATCACCCGGTGGGGTTTTTGCCGTTAGGGTTTTTCCCCATTCGTGAACAAATCACCGTGTCTTTTATTTTTCGCTGCATATTTTGTTATTCGGTGATTTGTTTGTGCTGCCACGTATTTGCATGTTAAATTGATTAATTAATAACTTGACTTAATTAATTAATTAGTTTAAAATCACAAGGGGTCATTCAGTTTATGGCCTATCAAGTGGTATCAGAGCGGGCACACTCTGATTAGTTATTAATCTTTGCTGTGATTGATCCATTGACCCCTGTTTGTCATGGCTATGACTAGCTTTAAGAGATCTATGTTTTCAAATACATCTTGTTTTTCTAATCACTATTTGTTTGAGTGTCTCAGAAAACACAAGTCTAAAAGTTATTTGAATTCACTTGTAATGACTATGGTAAAAGATCTCAGTTTGGCTAAGAAGAAACTAGACTGTCTCAGAATGAAAATGTGCAGAGGAGTTCGTCTGAGAAGAGTAAAAGTTAAAAGCTTAGCTAATAGAAGGCAGTTGAGAGAAAGAACCATTCCCTATGATCTGTCATCCAAGCATGAAGTGTGTTTCATAATGAAGTCTGCATTTAAAGTAATGGATACATGCCTTTGGTATCTTGACAGTGGTTGCTCAAGACACATGACCGGAGATCGATCTCTCTTCAAGATCTTCGAGCCTAAGAAAGGAGGTAATGTGACCTTTGGTGATGGAAGCAAGTCACAGATTAAAGGGAAAGGAATCATATCTCTGCCAGGGCTGCCAGACATTGCAAATGTTCTCTATGTAGAAGGACTAAGGGTGAATCTACTGAGCATAAGTCAGATATGTGATCAAGACTTCATGGTGCTGTTCTCAAAAGGAAAGTGTCTTGTCATGGATGAGTCCGGAAAGAAGCTCATCAGTGGGGTTCGAACTTTGGACAATTGTTATGGATTGGTTCCTGATGCTGATATAGTGTGTAATAGTATTCGTCTACCAAATGAAGATCTATGGCATCAACGAATGGGACATGCTAGTTACAAGCATCTATCTATTGTCTCTAAGCATGAATCTGTCTTGGGGATACCAAAGCTTAGTAGAATGAGCAATGTGGTTTGTGGACCATGTCAACTTGGAAAACAGACAAAAGCTAAGCATCCAAGCACTCAGGCATCCGCTACCTCCAGACCGTTGGAATTGCTACATTTAGATCTTATGGGTCCAACCAGAACTGAGTCTCTTGGTGGTAAGAGATATATCATGGTAGTGGTAGATGATTTCACCAGATACACTTGGGTCATCTTACTTCGATCCAAGTCTGATGCTCCCGAGCACATTGAGGCCTTGTGCACAAGACTGCAGAATGAAAAGAGTTTGAAGATTGATCGAATTCGAAGTGATCATGGTAAAGAATTTGAGAACTCATACATGGAATCCTTCTGCTTGAAATCAGGTATATCTCAAGAATTCTCTGCACCTATTACACCTCAACAGAATGGTGTGGTAGAAAGAAAGAATAGAGTTATTCAAGAGATGGCCAGAGCCATGTTGCATAACAAAGATGTGGCTCGAAACCTATGGGGAGAAGCCATAAACACTGCATGTCATACAGTGAATAGGGTGTACTTTAGACCCGGTACCAAAAAGACTCCCTATGAGTTGTGGAAAGGTAGAAAGCCAAATGTAAAGTATTTCAGAATCTTTGGAAGTACTTGCTTCATCCTCAAGGATAGAGAGAATGTGGGAAAGTTTGACTCGAGGAGTGATGAAGGCATATTTCTAGGCTACTCTTCTACCAGCAAGGCCTATCGGGTGTACAACAAAAGGACCATGAAGGTTATGGAGACTGTTAATGTAGTCATTGATGAGTCTTCAGAGTCTAATTCTGAGAAAGGTAGTAATGAACTTCCCAAGGAAATTCTTCCCCCTGAACCTACGGAAGTTCAAGACATTGTTGACCGAGAACCCGCATCTCCTATTGCTCCTGGTACTCTCAGTGTTGTGGAAGAGTCAGCAGAAATCCCGACTTCACCTGAGTCTGAATCTCTTCAGGAAAAAGGACCTTCCTCCAGAATTAAACTGAATCATCCTCCAGAAGTTATTGTGGGAAATTTGAATGAACTCACATTAAGGAAACGAACAGTTGATAAATGTGTTGCTAACTTTGTGTCCTATTCTTGCTACTTGTCACAGGTTGAACCAAAGAAAGTGGAGGAAGCACTACAAGATGAAAGTTGGGTTGAAGCAATGCATGATGAACTGCTCCAGTTTCAGAGGAATGATGTTTGGACTCTTGTACCTAGACCAGAGGGCGAGCACATCATTGGTACAAAGTGGATCTTCCGCAATAAGACCGATGAAGAAGGCAATGTGATTCGAAACAAGGCTCGACTTGTGGCTCAAGGATACTCTCAAATGGAAGGAGTAGACTATGATGAAACATTTGCCCCAGTTGCTCGTATGGAGTCCATTCGAATTCTGCTTGCCTTAGCATGCCAATTGAACTTCAAGCTCTATCAGATGGATGTGAAGACCGCCTTTTTGAATGGGCTACTTAAAGAGGATGTGTATGTGGCTCAACCAAAAGGATTCGTTGATCCACACTTTCCTGATCATGTGCTGTATCTCAAAAAGGCACTTTATGGGTTGAAGCAAGCCCCTAGAGCTTGGTATGACAGACTCACACAATATCTGGTGTCGCATGGGTTCACAAGAGGAAAAGCTGACCAAACTCTCTTCATCAAAAAGGAAGATGGCGAGTTGATAGTTGCTCAAGTGTATGTTGATGACATTATCTTTGGATCAACTAAGGATGAACTTGCTCATAACTTCTCAAAGCTCATGCAAGCCGAGTTCGAGATGAGCATGATTGGAGAGCTGACTCACTTCCTTGGACTGCAGATTCGTCAGCAAGATTCAGGTATATTTCTATCTCAATCTAAGTATGCTAAGAATCTTGTGAAAAAATTTGGTTTGGATTCTGCTAGTTCTGTTCGTACCCCTATGAGCCCCAATGTTAAACTCACTATAGATGTGTTAGGCAAGAGTGTTGATCCTTCTCTTTATAGAAGCATGATAGGTAGTCTTCTTTACCTTACTGCTAGTAGGCCTGACATTAGCTATAGTGTTGGAGTATGTGCTAGATATCAAGCTAATCCCAAAGAATCACATATGACTGCTTTAAAAAGAATTATAAAGTATGTCAAAACTACCGCTGAGTTCGGTGTGTGGTACAGCAAGGACACTAATAATGTCTTAGCTGGATATTCCGATGCGGATTGGGCTGGGAATGCTGATGATAGGAAGAGTACCTCAGGGGGTTGTTTTTATGTAGGCAACAATCTTGTCTCTTGGATGAGCAAAAAGCAGAACTCTATCTCCTTATCCACTGCTGAAGCTGAGTACATTGCTGCTGGTAGCTGTTGCACACAACTCCTCTGGATGCAAAAACTCCTTCATGATTATGGTATTTGTCAAGATCATCTTACTATCTATTGTGACAATACCAGTGCCATAAATATCTCTAAGAATCCGGTTCAACATTCTAGAACCAAACACATAGAGATTCGACATCACTTCATTAGGGAGCTTGTCGAAGATGGTACTCTCACTCTTGAGTTTATTAACACCGATGATCAAAAGGCTGATTTGTTTACCAAACCTCTTGACAGTAAACGTTTTGAATTCCTTCGTCAAAACATTGGTGTTATCTCCATGGATTGATTTCCCTTTCTTCCTTCTCTTCCTCATGCATTTGCATCTAGTTTTATGCATTGTTTTGCTTTGTTAACATGTTTTTGTGTGTTTACTTTCAGTTTTGTTTATTTTGTTTTTGATATAAAAATATATAAAAAAAAAAAAATTTGAAAAATTGAAAAAAATACAAAAACAGTGTGTGTTTTGTGTACTTTGGTACTTGTGTACCTTAGATGGCCAATGAAACAAAGTTTTCTAAACTTTGTATCTTTTGTAGCTTAGATGAGCATCTTTATGCACAACTAAGCAAGTGAGCTTTGTGGCTCGTGTTTGTGATGAGTAAGATTAGGTTATTTCTTAGACTTAACACTCATATCACTCTTTTTGACGGGTAGGACTAGAAAATCCTAAGAGAAAGGCATAAATAACCATCTCACCACTGTTGCCCGCCAATCATTAATGACATCTGTATGCTTCGGCATAGCAAAAGTGTGATGTCAATGACATTTGTGTGCTTAGGCATAGCAAAATTGAAATGTCAAAATATCAATGGGTATTTCTTTTCTTTCTCATAAGCCCATGTATGATATGCTTAAAAAGAAAATATGCAAAGAAATAAAAAGAAAAAAGATTAAAAAATGCTTTAAAAATGGTTGCAAGCGTGTATTCTAGGAGATGTGGGAGTTATAGGATGTACCTCAAAGGTGATAGTCCCCATCAAACAGTTATGATTGTGTGTGAGTTAAAGTTATTTTCTCATATCTCAGATCGTCATAACATGTATACACATATGCAATCTTGCGATGTTTTTCACACACAACACGCAATATTCTTTGCTACTTTTGATACATGTGCAGGTACAATGTGATTTGGCCATCACAAAGGTTTTACATGTGCTTTTGTATGCTCACTAAACTGTCATGACTTATTTTTGAAATATAAAATTTGTTAGACTTGTTTAGTGTGTGTGTGTGTTTTGGGAGATCCATGTGCTTAAATTTTCATTAAGAGATGATTTTTGAGAGAATTATATGTTGATTGGATCATGGTTGAGGTGCATGTCTTGATTGCATTCATGTCTGTGTTTTTCAAATCTCGAAAAACTGCATTTCAAAGCTGGCTCGACACCTTCTCGATACCTCCTCGATACCTGGTCGGCTGTCGAGCCTCTAAAGCATTTTTCTTATCGCAATCTCGACACTTCCTCGACACCTTGTGGATAGATCGAGAACTCTTTGTTTGCTCGATACCTTCTCGACACCTCGTCGATCGATCGAGCTTCTGTTGTTGGTTGAGCTGTTTGGTACCTCGATACCTCCTCGATACCTTATCTGTCGAAGGCACAATCTCTCGACACCTTCCTCGACAGCTTCTCGATACCTCTCGACACCTCTGCTGTCGAGATTTACTGGAGATCCTATATATACTTCTGTCGCGATTTTCTTCGCATTTTTCTCGATCTCTCCGAGGCGGTTCGTGTTCCTGAGCGGTTTTTCTTCTCTCCAACCTTCATCCAACTTGATTTTCGAACTTTCTAGCTTCAAATCACTTGGTATGATCTTGTTTTCCTTTCCTTTTCATGCATTTCATGATCTAAATCTTAGGTTTTGGGATTTTTTTTTGAAAACTTTGGGTTTTTCAAAATCTTTGAGTTTTTGTTGAAATTTTGGGTTGGGATTTCAATAAAAAGTGTTTCAAATGTCATACATTGCATTCCATGTGCATTAGAATGATATTTTCATGCATTTAGTTGTGTGATTCTTGAATGTGTGCTGCTAGGATTGGATTGGGCTGAGCCCATGATGTTTTTATTGTTTAGCATGTCACATGATCATGCATTCCCATGCATACGTCCATTTTGTTCAATATATTGTCATATTTGAACTGTTTGGGACTTTTCTGATTGTCTCCCTCCCTATCTCTTTTCTCATTCTTTTACGTTAGTTGCATCTATGGCACCTAAACGTAAATCTACTCCGGCTCGGAACCCTCTGCGTTCTGGAGCTTCTTCATCTTCTGATCATGCTCCTCATAATCTTCGGTTCCGTGATGGAGATGCCTACAAGGCATTTACTGAGAACTTCTCTAAACGAGGTGTTCATTCGGAACGCCACGTTGTTCTGGCGGACTTCGCCGATACTGACCTTCCCTCTGTCATTCACAGTAGGGGATGGGAGTCACTGTGTGACGTCTCGGTCACTTGTCCTCTCGTGCTGATTCAGGAGTTTTACTCCAACATGCACGGGATTGATCGTTCAGTACCTCTCTTTTTCACTCGCGTTCGAGGTACGCGCATTGCTGTCACACCGCAGCTGGTTGCGGATGTGCTTCATGTTCCTAGGATAGAGTTTCCTGACTATCCTACTTGTGAGCGACTGAGGACTGTGTCCAGGGATGAGCTCATTTCTGCTTTCTGTGAGCGCCCTTCTGAGTGGGGTGAGCATATGTACACATCATGTAGACCTTTTGCTAAAGGTCCTAGATTCCTAAACATGGTGATGACTTTTGTACTTCATCCTCTCTCTCATTATAACTCTATCACAGAGCCTCGTGCTCGTTTCTTGCTTTCTCTACTTGAGCATCTCACGATAGATTTTCCCTCTCACTTCATTTTCTCTATCATAGATGTTCATTTAGATGCGGCGTCCCGTGATAAGCTTGTCTTTCCTTCCGCTATCACGAGGATACTACGCCATTTTTCCATCCCTTTCCCTGTCTCCGACCACTTCACACACATCTCTGCCATAGATGCCGCTACCGTAAAACGTAGCCAGGCACAGTTCAGGGCGAGACAGCCGGATTTCACTCCGCCTTCCCGTTCGGCTCCATCCAGATCTGCTCCATCTACATCGACTCCTCTTCCTTCCTCCAGCGATGTATCTCTTGGAGATATCATGGCGCAGCTGCAGCGCATGGATGCTCGCCTTGATACTCTCACCACTGAGTTGTATCAGGTGAACGTTCGTGTTGGTCGTATTGCACGACGGTAGGCGACCATGGGTAGTTTTGCTTCTGAGGCTTCTCCTCCACCACCTCCAGTTGCTTCAGATTCTGATGCTGAGGATGATGATGATGATGATGGTGATGACGATGATGCTTCAGATGATGATGGAGATGCTAGCTCTACTGATGAGATGTCTACATGACACTCTACCCTTTGTCACTCGTGACAAAAAGGGGGAGTAGTTTTGGGATTACGAGAGTAGTCATCTTAGGGGGAGAGTTAGTATAGGACATTTTTTGATAGGGGGAGTGTTCATACTTTTTTGAGGGATGTAGTGAGGCTTTAGATGTATCTTTTCTTTTTCATTCTTTTAGATACATTGGTCTTGTATATCAGTTTACATACATTGTACTTATCTTTCTATATATGTGGATGTATGTTTTTCTTTCACCTATCTCTTCATGTGTTGTTTCTTTTCTCTCTTTATACACATGTTCTTTATAATTGTATGCAATCTAATTATTTCTGTTTCACACAAGATGCCTTGATGAGTTTTTTGTTTATAAGTGTTTCAGAAATACAGGTTGTCAAAGTCTACTTGCCATAAACTCTCTTTTTGCAAAGTTCTTCAAGAGTTTGTGTTAGGATAGATTTTATTGTATGTAACAAGTGAATATGAGTTGAGTGATTTATGACTTCTCTCATATGTTCATTTGTTTGTTGTGGTTTTGTCACGGATTGCCAAAGGGGGAGATTGTTAAGACATATGTGTTTACATGTTAGGAACATATGTCATATTTTATGTAAATTGGCTAATCCTTTGACAAAACGCACTTTACTTGTAATTGGGTAGTTCTAGGTGTTTTGAATACTTCAAGAAACTATGTTTCAAGATCAAGTGTTGAAGTCATCAAGTCTGTCCAAGAAAAAGCAAGTTGAAGTGCTGAAGTTTTAAAGCTCGACACCTGCTCGACACCTACCTCGACACCTGCTAGCTGTCGAGACTTAAAAAGTCAGAATTCTAATCTGATTTTCTCGGGATCCGTGAATGTGTTTTTGGGCCTTCTTTTCTTCTAACCCTAAACATATTTAAGGAGTGTTTTAAGAGCCGTCAACTAAGACACAAGTTGCATAAGCATTGAGCAATCCTTGTTCAAGCAAATTGTGCTCTGAGACGAAGTTCTTAACCTAGATCATCTTCTTCAAGAAGTTGCTGTGTATTGTGCACCTTAGGGTTTTGTGACCAAGCATCTTCCTGATCTTCATGCATAGGATGATCTGAAGAACTCTGCAGCCAACCTCTCATTCTAAAGTTGGTGATTGAAGTCGCGTACTGGGATCCGCGCATCTGGTTAGTCACGTACTTGGGAGCCGTGCATCAAAGGAGGGAACTGTCGCTACAGATCAAGTCCAATTGGGTATTGGGGTAAGGGTTCAACTGTAGGTTGGTAAGGTACTTGGGATTCCTTATTTGTAACCGCTTGATTTGATAATAGTGGAGTTTCGGGAGTGGTGACCTGAAAATCACCCGATGGGGTTTTTGCCGTTAGGGTTTTTCCCCATTCGTGAACAAATCACCGTGTCTTTTATTTTCCGCTGCATATTTTGTTATTCGGTGATTTGTTTGTGCTGCCACGTATTTGCATGTTAAATTGATTAATTAATAACTTGACTTAATTAATTAATTAGTTTAAAATCACAAGGGGTCATTCAGTTTGTGGCCTATCAAGTTTGAAACTATTGACAGCTAACTATATAGTTGAGATTTTATGGTTATTTACCAATTTCGTTCTTTGACGAGTTTCTCGAGGTTAACAAGAAAGTTCCCAAGATCGTCCATAACAGAGGTCCTGAAGGTTGGTCTCCGCCTCCAGTTCGTAGCTATAAGGCTAACTTTGATGCAGCAATGTTTTCTACAACTTTGCAGGCTGGTCTAGGAGTGGTGGGTCGTGTTTCTGACGGGAATATTGTTGAAGTTTATTCCTTCATGCTCTTTTGGAGTCTGTACTTGTGGTTCTATGGCTGCTCATGCATAATACCAAGAAGAGTGCACTATGAATTTCCTCATGAGTCTGAATCATACTTTTGCTTCAGTTAGAGGTCAAATTCTGTTAATGGAACTTTTTCCCCGACTGAACTAGGTATTTTCTCTTGTTACACAAGAAGAAATGCAAAGAAGGGTTGGGTCTAACCCTATTGCTACTGAAACTGCTGCTGCTCTTTTCTCCAAAGGTTCTAATGTTCCAAGCAAAGACAATTATTCTAACAAGCCTAATGCAAAGAAGGATAGGCCAATTTGTTCACATTGTGGTGTTGTTGGACATGTAGTAGACAAGTGCTACAAGCTCCATGGCTATCCTCCTGGACATCAGACCAAGGGAAAGGCTTATTCAGCAAACCAAGTTTCATTCACTCCAGCCAATTCTGCAGACGGTATGGAAGAGCTAACCATAGTGGCACTCACTTCATCTCAGTGTCAACAACTTACGTCCATGCTTGAATCTCATAACTTGGGATCACAGCAGCCCAACCTGGAGCCAACTCTTGGGAATCATCAAGCAGCCACTCTCATCACTTAGCCTCCTAAAGCATCTCCGCATTCTGGTTCTTTCAACACAGCAGGTTTTGTTTCTGTGATTGAAGACAAAGAATTGGATAAAGTCACTTCTCTTTTCTTGCATAGCTCAATTAAGTTAGACCATTCAGTTTTCTCATCAAATCTTATTGTCCCCACTGATATTTTTCCCCACAAGATTGGATCATTGATAGTGGTGCTACTGACCACATGGTTCACTCTATTTCCGTACTCACAAAGATAACCTCAGTTGCCCACATATCTGTTAAACTTCCTAATGGTGAATCAGTTTTGGTTACTTACATTGGTCAAGTTCAACTCTCTTCTAATTTAGTACTTGATGATGTTTTGTGTGTTCCTTCATTCTCTTTTAATCTTATCTCTATTGGCAAATTGACACACCATTTGAGGTGTTGCTGTATTTTTTTTTTGTCTCACTTCTGTTTTGTTCGGGACTTTCTGTAACAGAAGACAATTGGATTGGGTAGAAAGCATGGGGGTCTGTACATTTTACAGCAAACCAGGTCTAAACAGCTTTCTTCTATTGTCAAATTGACCGTGTAATCAAGATCAAGAAAGGATCAAATTTAATTAGAATTAAGCACACATAAGACAACAGTTATGACCAAATGGTCCAGTATATATCATATCTTGAGGCATTAGGAAGCCCCCCATATGCTTTTAACTTACACCAACTAATGATCAACATGTTAATCCGCAAATTGGTCACCCTGGACTTCGATGTTTTTATTAATTTTAGTAGTTCGATGTTCGTTCACTTTTTGTGTAACTCATCAGTTTTCACTTACCCTTCCAAGCAACCAAATTAAAAGCTCAGCAACAGCTAGAATAAAAAAAAAGGTACACACACGAATGCATTGATGTATGGATGTTCTGTGCACAAGTGCACATATTATTGCCAGTTCCAGTCTTCACAGCGAGTGTAGCAGCACTTGAAGTCCATGTTGTGGGCGAAGGGTAAGAAGCTGAAATGGTGAGTGCACATAGGCTGGGGATAGGGTGAAGGCATAGCGTTGTAGAATCATAGAAAGAGCAATCTTTGTTTCAGTGGCAGCAAAGTTAAAGCCCACACAGTTTCGGGGTCCCATTCCAAATGGCAAAAAGGCAGCTATGTTGTTGTTAGTAGCTTTGGACACACCTTCTGAGAATCTCTCTGGTTTGAAAAGATGCACGTCCTCTCCCCATACTTGAGGGTCATGGTGAACTGCAATATTTGAGATGAGCAACACCAGTTCAGCTGGAAGAGTGAGCTTCCCAAGTCTAGTTTTCCTTTCAACTTTTCTTACTATTGAAAGTATTGGTGGATATAACCTTAAAGACTCATTGATGATCATGCCCATCTGCATGGGAAAAAATGTCAAAAATTTAGAATTTGCAATTGAGCTGGATATGTAGTATGTTATTTACGTAAGTAATTAATTTGAGTTTGAGATGTTCTTACAGTCTTGAGCTTTGTGATACCATCTGGATTTGGATTTTGGTGGCCAAATAAATTGAGAACCTCCTTTCTTGCTTCCTCTTGCCAATCAGTGTGGATCGCTAGAAGCAATACAGTCCACGCTAGCAAAGAATTAGTGGTTTCTTGTCCAGCAAAGTAAAATGTCTTGCACTCATCCACTAGATCTTGTATTGAAATCTTTGGGCTAGAATTGGCATCATGATAAGCCTTTACAAGTAATTGAAGAAAATCATTCCCAAAGCTACCAACCTCTTCAGTCATTACCTTCTCTTCCTTTTTCTTAATTATCTCTAATATAGAGTTGAATATTTCTTTTTCAAGCTGCTCTGATTCAATTTCATCGCTGGTTTTATAAAATTTACTGTAAAAATAGACAAGAAATCAATTAACCAAGAATATAAAGTGGGGAGTAGTTCTTTGTTTCTCAATTGTTGGTTTAACCTTAAAGGGCTTTACCTGATGCCAGGAAACTTGAGTGTATAAATATTTCTGGACGTTAACAAAGTCAATTTCATCAACATCTGAAAAATGTTCTCCCCTTCCAAGTAACTGCTCCCAAAGGCTGTCCTAGAAATTAGTTCTGATGTCAATAGCCTAAATTCTTCAAATACCTCAATCTCTTTGCCTTCATGATGTTTCCACCTTTCTAGCATCACCTCCACACTAGTGATCATTGCTGGAATCATATTCTACATACAAAAGTGAACCCCTTGTAACAATTCGGACTAATTTCTAGGATTTTATATCTATTTTTTTTTATATATATAATTTATTAATAAGCTTATTTTTCATTGAGCATTAAAGTGGACCAAACAGAGAAAGAACAAGAAGGGTTCTTGATTAGGCCTGAATCAATGATAATTGATATATCTTGATTCAAGCCACTAAGTGGTTCTTAAACATGTGCAAAATGTGAAACATATCTTAACATTGAGTTTAGTTCCTCTTAAGATTTTATCGATTGAATAAGTTTTTTTAATGCCAATAATAACTAGTAACGTTTAGTGTATGTTTAAGATTCGCTTATTTAACTGAAATAATAGACCCATAAATAGTACTAAATAGTACAGTAAAACCTATAAATAAGAACAAAAATAAACTAAATAATAAAATAAGCTGATTTCAAACTTTAATCCGAGACGCAACCTAAGAACTTACTTTCAGGCTCTCTGCATGGAAGGCAGAATTGGCCAGTTTTCGCATCTTTGCCCATTTTTCACCTTCAGATGTCACAAGCCCATCTCCTAAGAGTTTCTTTACAAAACCTTCAGTCGTCTTTTGCTTCGGGAACACGTTGTCTCTATTATTCAGTACCTCTTTGATAAGCTCTGGTTCTGTTAGGACCATTTGAGCTTCAGGACCGTTCCATAGGAGAAAATTCTTCCCTGGACCAAACCAAAAAAAAGGGAAGAAAATGAAAAATGACCAAATTTAGTAAAATTCAGCTAAAACATAGTTGAAAATATATATAGTCTTTATTCTCTGTATTGTGCCTTTGATACTAATAGTAATATGTACTTAAAGGGACAGATTTTCATATACTCATAATGAAAAAAAATAAAAATTGACAAAGCCATACTTCAAATTGAGTAAGGAGAACAACTTGATTAGGGAAAAAAAAACAACATAAAATCCTAATTCAACTACTAATTTGCATAATTTTTTTTTACCATATTTGTTGACCCATGAGTGAATATGAGGATGAACTTTGGACATTATGTCATGTGATAAATCCATAGGCCTGCTCATGGCTTCTTTTTTCATGTTCAAAATTTCCTTGGTGCTTCCATGGAAGGATCTGTAGGAAGGACCTTTGATTCCCTGTGAACCCATTAGAAACTGCATGCGAATTGGAGTCCAACATAGTTTGAGAAGGACCCGGATGAGAGCTAAGAGAAAGTATAGACACAGAGAGCTTGAAACACGGATTACAAGGATTCCAATACTACCCATTTTTTTTTCCTCCTTTCAATGAAACTTTGTGGATATTTATGCATATGTCAACGCTTGTTAAGTTTCAAATAGTGTGGGTCCCGCTTAATATAAAAATTGAAGGGTTGAGAAATTATTAAACAAGGTACTATTATGATTTTTTTATTTATTCAAAGTTATTTTAAAAAAAAGATTAAAATTAATATGATGTTAATTTTTATTTTTGATACGTGTATATTGTAGCATCAATGAATGTGAATGAAGTTGCAAGTGAGACTTAATACTTTGCTCTAAAAGATTGTTTTGACTTAAATGAACAACTTTGAGAAGGCATTATAATTTTATTTGTGATTTACATTTCATTTATCATAGAATATGATGTTTATTTTTTAAAGGCATAAATGTACTTTTAGTCCCTACATTTTGGTTTTTTTTTTTTTAATTTTTTTATTTTAGTCCATACATTCTAATTTTACCATTTTTAGTCCCTAAACCAATTAACGCGCTTTATTTTCGTCCTTTTCGTCAGTCAACCGAAGAAAATATCTAAGGTAGCTGACCGAGGAATTAAAATATTATAAAAAATGCACATCAGCATCTAATTTTTTTTTGAAATAGTTTATCAATTTTAACTAAATAAAAAAAGAAAAAACAAAGTTAAAAAAAATAAAATACATAAATTTAGATATAATTTATTTTTAACAAGAACACACAAGAATATGATCATAGATTTAAACATCAACACAAGAACATAAGAGCACAAACTCAGAACCAAACACAAACTCAAATTTAAAAACACAAAGAACACAATAACAAAGATAAACTATTTACTCTCAAAATAAATGGCAAGTCAAATCCAGAAAATCATACAAACCCAGAAATCAAACACAGAAAAATCATAGAAGAATATTGTACCAAAAAAAAAAAAAAATCAATCCATATATATACATAAATCAAATTATCCAAAAGAAAAAATAGATTTAAATCTGAAAATTAAATCAATACAACCATTAACAAAATACCCACAAAATTGAACAAACCCATCTTAATCTCTCAACCATACCAACACAAACCCAGCTCAACCATACCAACACAAAGCAAAATATCTCAGCCTCTCTTTAAACCCATAATGGACCTAGCCGATCTAGACCCAGAAAACCTAGATCTACCCCCCACTTGCGACCCAAAAAAATTGAACCAACACTACTGATTTGACCCAGACACCATGATCTCCACCTCCATCAATCTGGCGCAGCCATCAAACCTAACCAACCTGATCTGGGTGTGCGTGTTATTACACATGTTACATGCTCACAAAGCCTTACAACACTGAGCACACAAACACATATACCCAGCACTTACCCTCTGTTTTGCCCTTTAACCTCCACATCTCATTTTTGTGGATCATGTGTCATTCAAGATGCTCTTAGCTTATAGATCGGAGAGTAGCTTCTGGATTTAGGAGTAAAGAGATTTGGGTTTAGAGAGAGTGTTTGTTGATTTTGGGCTTAGGTCGAGAGTCTTGTGAGTGCTAGGTTTCGTGGTGGTGTTGGCTGAGTTTCGTGGTGGAACAGGGAGGCTGTGCCTCATTTTGGATCAAAGAAAGAGAAGTCGAGGTCTAGAGAGAGATGGACTTAGATTAGGTTTTGGGTCTCAAGTGTTCGAAGTGTGTGAGATTTAGTTTGAGTGGTAGAGAGATTGGAGGTGGAGGAAGCTCTGGCCATGGTGGCCATGGAGCTTTGGCACAGAGGAGAGGAAAGATTTAGTTTGTTATTGTGTTCTTTATGTTTTTAAATTTGAGTTTGTGTTTGGTTCTGAGTTTATGCTCTTATGTTCTTGTGTTGATGTTTAAATCTGTGATCATGCTCTTGTGTGTTCTTGTTCAAAATGAATTAGATCTAAATTTATGTATTTTATTGTTTTTAATTCTGTTTTTTCTTTTTTTATTTAGTTAAAATTGATAAATTATTTTAAAAAAAAAATTAGATGCTAATGTGGCATTTTTTATAATATTTTAATTCTTCAGTCAGCCAGCTCAGATATTTTCGTTGGTTGACTGATAGAAATGACGAAAATAACACGCGTTAATTGGTTTAGGGACTAAAAGTGGTAAAATTAAAATGTAGGGACCAAAATGGACAAAAGCCAAAATGTAGGGACTAAAAGTGCATTTACGCTTTTTTTAAACTCTTGTTTTAATATAGCACCAAAATTAATATGATGTTAATTTTTTATTTCTAATACATGTATATTATAGCACCAATGGATGGGAATGTAGTTGCAAGTGAGACTCACTACTTTATTTCAAAAAAATTTTTTGACTTAAATGAACCACTTCAAGAAGGTATTATAATTTTATTTTATTTGTAAATTTACACTCCATTTATCGTAGAATATGATGTTTATATTTTAAACTCTTTGTTTAATAGAGCACCAAGGTTTGTAGGGATCCAGTGCCCAACTACTGACTCCTCCCGGAATTGCATTATCGGAGTCGAGTCAGGAATGGCCGTTAGTGGGTGCCCACCACTTTTCACCGGATAAAGAGGCCCTCTTTAATACATTAAGAAAAGATGTTCACAGGGGTCAGAAAGACTTAGTCATAGGAACTTAGACCACCTACGCACTGGTAAATGAAAACCACCTCGATCAGATCAGAGTAAACAACAATGTCGAATCAGGCTGCCCCTTGCCTTGAAAGAATGACAATGTAGATGCAAGTGAGACTCATCAATTTGTTCCAATGAATTGTTTTGACTTAAATGAATTGTCTCAAGAAGGTATTATTATTTTCATTTTATTTGTAATATATAATTCATATTATATGATGTTGATTATATTTTTAATTTTTGTTTTAATATAGCACAAGTTGATGATGATTTGATTGTAAGTGAGATTCATGGAAGTGTTTCAAAGAATTGTATTGAATTAAATGAGCTTCCAAATGATGGAAAAAATAATAATACTTATGGAGAGGAAATAATTGATTGGAATGAATGTCCAATAGATGAAATGGGGTTATTGAAGAACATGAAGATATAATTTCAATAGAAAATGAGTTTAAACCTTTTATTGTTCAATGTTTTCCTAGTGAAGAAGAATCTTTCATTTTTTATAGAAATTATGCAAATCGATATGGTTTTACAATTCAAAAAGGTCGTATTGAGAAAAAAAAAGGAGAAAAAATAGCAACTTGTGATTTCTTTTGTTATTGACATGGTAAACAACTACTAAAAATAGTAGATCCATCTAAGGAGCAACGAAATATGAAGTCTTTAAAATGTGGATGTAAAGCTCATCTAAGTATTATTTTAAGAAAGTCATTTGATATTTTTCTTCTAGAATGACATGTTACTAAGTTTGTTATAGACCACAATCATGATTTGTTCTCTCTTTTGGAAGTGCGATTTCTTCAAGCTAATCGAGTTATCACTATAGATGATGAAAAACACATTTTCTTATTGCAAGAAGCTAGACTTTCAATTAGAGAGGTAACGCGTGTTATGGAACTTGAGAGACATTTGAAACATGGACAACTTCAATTTTTTCAAAGGGATATTTGTAATCTTTATGTGAAAATGAGAAGGAAGAATGCAAAGAATGATGCCATGGATCTCCTACAATTTTGCAAAGTTGTTAAAGAAGAGAAATCTAGGTTTCAATATGCATTTACAACCAATGAAGAAAATAGGTTGGAGCATATTTTTGGTCACCTACTCATTGTTTTGATTGGTACCAAAAATATGGAGATGTGAGTTTTTTTGTTTTACTACTTATAAGGTGAATGCTTATGATATGCCTTTTGGTATTTTTGTTGGTGTCAATAATCATGGAAAGACAATTCTATTTGGTTGTGCACTTCTTCAAAATGAAACAACAAGCGTCTTTCGATGGTTAATAAAGGTACATTCTTTGTCTTTTAAAATTTTACAATTATTTTTAAAATTTTATTTGATTAATTAATAGAATAATAATGTATATCCTTTGAAATATTTTTATGCTTTAGTAAATTTGTATTTGATTAGCAGACTTTCGCATGCTTAATGAAGAATCAACCCAAGGCAATTTTGACGGATCAAGATCCATGGATTACAGAGGCAATATCAAAAGAATTAACGGGCTACAAAACATATCTTTTGTATATGTCATATTATCGCTAAATTTAGTGATTGGTTTACATTAATTCTTCGTAATCAATATTCAAATTGGTGCATGGACTTCTATAAGTTATACAAGTTAAAGTCATGTGAAGAGTTTGACAATCAATGGCTTCAAGTTATGACAAAATATGACATGCTCTCTAACAAACATGTAATTGGTTTATATCAAATCAAGCACTTTTGGGTACCATGTTACCTTCGTAGGCATTGTTTTTGGTGGAATGACAGCAACCGGAAGATCAAAAAGTATAAATGAATTTATTAAATGGTTTGTAAGTTCTCATACAAACTTGATCCAACTCATCGAAAAAGTAAGTCATTATTTACCATTGATTTCTTTTGTTCTATATATATATTTATATTTATTTGTTAATATTTGTAGTCTTCATTTGTCATACAAAAGTTTTTAATTTATTTTACTATTTGGAATTTTAGGTTGATCTTAGCATTGACGATATTGAGCAAACACAATCACATGATATGATGTTGGAGACATATAGAGCTTCTTCTTTAAGATCAATGTTACCATTAGAAGACCAAGCATATATTGTTTTGACACCCTCTGCTTTCAAGATTTTTTAAAAGGAATTTGGAAGAGCAACACAACATTTGGTGCTTTAAGAAAACGGTATTGAATTTGTGCTACAATATTATAAAGATGAAACTAGTCAAAGGCACAAGGTATTATGGGATGGTAAGATGAGTAATTGTAGTTGCAAGAATTTTGAATTGTGGGGTATATTTTGTCATCACATACTTAGTGTATTCCTTCATAAAGATTTGACCAAATTCCATCTTTGTATTTACCACCACGTTGGTGTCATGAAGCATCATTAAGTGAAAAAAAATTGCTAGTGTTGGATGATGAAAATTTAGTGGAGAAGGAAAATATGGTTGATGCTAATGTTAATGATATGATTGATGGAGATTGCTTCATTAATTGTCCTCTGCTCTCAAAGACATAAGGTTGTGCGAAGCAAAAATGAATGAAAGGTGGTAGAGAATTAGGAAAGAAAAAGAAGTCTTGTGGCCTTTGCAAGCATGTTGGCCATAACATCTCAACATGTCCGGAGAAAGATAATTGTACTTCCTTCCTCAATTGATGCAAAAAAGAAAAAAGAAAAAAAAGTACTTCAAGTCAAATGGGATTGAATCCAATATTTTGTTTGAAATATTAGGCATAAACTCTTGAGCTTGTAAAATAAAAAAACTATGACAATATTGTGTTTGTTAATTTTGACAAAATTATATCATTGGACTAAAATGCTTCTTCATGACAATATAGTGCCTTTGTTAATTTTGACACTTCTCTTGTCTTTTTTTTTTTGGTTTTACATTTCCATTTTGACAATATTATGTTAGTGAATATTCACATTATCATCTTCAATATTATGTCAACGTACGAAAACGCTTCTTCCTACTTATTTATTTATTTATGAATTTACCTAAATTTTTATAATGGATTCAATTTAAGACTTGAGCTTCCTTTACTACACTTGTGAATTTATTATCTCTTATTCTTCCTTATTTGTTTGGTTACAAATCTTCATCTTCTTTTTTCATCTTTTAATTTCTTGTTGGATCTTCCTATCTTTTTTTCATTAGTTTTTAGGCTCAGGTGTGCAAAATTTTATTTTAAAGGGTTCAAAAAAAATTTTAAAAATTTATATTAAGTTTTTTTCTTTTTCTTTAGGGCAAGAGTTTCATTTGAACCAAGGTTTTGAATTCTATTCAGAATTAGCTACTTGAACGGAAAATTACGATATCGGTCTATATTGATGCATTGTTTTAGAATTAGTATTGGACATATAATAATAATAGTAATAATAATTGTGGTGACCCAAACCTAGAAATGTTACTACAAGAAATGATGGATTTGGGCTCCCAATTTATTTGTTGGTGGGTTTCCTCACTATCCTACAGGTTGTGCCTCAAACATAGACCTTACAGCCCAATAATTAAGCATCCCTCAAGATTTTGGCCCAACACCCTCTTCTCCTTAGGCGCAGCTTCTAGTTACCTCTACTTCACTTGTTTTCTCCTTCCTTCCAAGTTTGTACTCTCCCTTCTCTCTCTTTTTACTCTCTCTCTCTCTCTCTCTCTCTCTCTCTCTCTCTCTCTCTCTCTCTCTCTCTTTTACTTCCCTTATATAGCCTCCCCTTAGTGGTACTCAAATCGTTACCTTTCACTGGTTTCCATGCAATCCCACTTTCACCTTTAATCCCCAGAAAAATCATGTCTTCTGAAGATTCTCTCGAAATTTGTTCTAGACACTGAATAGTGTTCGGCAACGGATTTCCAAAAGGCACTAACTGTGATTGCTTACTGACCTAAATTTGCCTTATCCTCAGTTATCAGTTTGCATTGGGCCTAACATGGTCTAGAACGCAATACAATTCCCTAAACGTTGTAATTAGACCTTAGCACATCTACCAGTGGACTGGTCCTAGCCCAATAGTGTTGGCCTTGGTCACAAGGGTCGTTTTGGGTCACTCGGGCCCAAGCACCTACAATAATAATAATAATAATAATAGAAGGTTATTACTTTCTTTTTTGGCTCAAATGAAGTTATTTACTCATTAAGCTAAAATTTTAAAATGATTATATAATGATTTATTTATTTAAAAGAAATATTCTAATGAGTGGTATTTTTGTAAATAAGAAAGAATGTGGTGTTATTTGTAAAGAAAGCACACTCCTAGAAATTTCCTATCTCCTTTCCCACGTAAATATCATCCCTTTTTTTACTCTCTCTCTCTCTCTCTCTCTCTCTCTCTCTCATTCCTCTTCTCAAACTTATCTAGTACACTTCTCATCCTTTTTCCATATTTGTAACTCCTCATTTTTTAAAATTTTCATGTTCTCCCTTATGAAACTCTTGGCTCAACTTCTCTATCTTTTATTTTTTTTTTTCATAGCTTTCTTTTCTAACTTAGTTTGTCTCCTCCTTGATTTTCCCACCATTAACTCAGTTCGTCTCTCTCAATTCTGGTATTTAAAACCTTGATTTTGACAGCATTTCAGACACTTCCCATTTGTTTTTATGGTATTTTTTAATATATCAAAGATTGTTAGGTTCTAAAGATTTAGGAATTTATGTATTTAGAACTCTAATGTGTATTGTTGGCAAACCATGATCAAAATAGGTTGTTTAGTCTTATTTAGGCTTGCTCAAAGTTGTGTTTTTATGTAAAGTTGGAATCGAGTGGCTGCAGAAGTATTAGTTACTTTAAGCCTGGCTCGATTGATCAAAAATTAGACTCGATCGATCGAAAGTCGGCCAGAATGTTTTTCTGCAGAATTCTAACTTAGCCCAAACTCTATTTAAACGTCTTGGGATTCAAGTAAAACTCTCCTATATATAAGGGAAACCCTAGAACGTTTTTGAGATTTTTGTGAGAGAGATTAGAGTGCCTCTTGTGCCTCATTTTATTAGGGTTTTGTACCCAAACCTCTGTAAGTCTTTGTTGCTCATATTGTGATTTGTGTGAATCTCTTGTGAGATCTTTGAGGAGCTTTCCTTTACACAAAACTTAGGGTGATTAAGGTAGAGATTATTTCAACATCTTGATGATCAACTTGGTTGCTACCATTGGAGCTTAAAGAAAATTTTTGATGATCAACTGCAGTTCATTAATTTTTGAGCTATGTACTTTCTAGTATATGCCTTTTTTATGTGTGAACTGCAGAAAATATTTTTCTTAAGAGATATGATGGATAATCAATGTGCAAATATTTTCTCTACTCATGCAACTGTTTAAGGGTCACATAGTGCCATGTTTGCATTTTATTGAAAGAGAGAATATTTTTTCTTCCTGTGTATCCTCAACTTAGTTTTTTTTAAAACTTGGTTTGTGTCTTTTTATTTATCCCCACCCCCTTTATGTTTCCCCAAAACTGTTTTCCCAAAACATATTTTGTTTTTCCTATTTTTATAGGGGGAATTGTTGCTCTTCATAGGGGGAGTTGTTTCTATTTTCTATAGAGCTGATTTTTTTTGTCCCCTTAATTCTCTATTTTTTCTTATCCTGTGTTACGTATGTTGACTGTTTACTCTTTGTATGAGTTGTCTTTGTCAATACGTGACAAAAAGGGGGAGAAATTGTTGATTTATGGGAATCATGTTTGTCTTGTTTAGGGGGAGTTGAATTTGTTTTTGATAGGGGGTGAAAATAAATTTTTTTTATGTATCTAACTTAGGGGGAGAGTTAGTTTACATACCTATTGATTTACTGTTTTTTTGTCACACATGCGTTTATGCGTTTGTTGAGTGTTTCAGGAATATACAGGTTGATTCAATTTTGCTGCTGTCTACACTTGCAACTGATGGATAGTAGTTAGGATTAAATTTGTGTTATGAGCATTATTTTTGTAATGGGCTTTTACTTCGTAAACTTTGAGCTTTTAGTTTGTGTTTTGTCACGGATTGCCAAAGGAGGAGTTTGTTAGGTTCTAAAGCTTTAGGAATTTATGTATTTAGAACTCTAATGTATATTATTGGCAAACCATGATCAAAATAGGTTGTTTAGTCTTCTTTAGGCTTGCTCAAAGTTGTGTTTTTATGTAAAGTTAGAATCGAGTGGCTGCAGAAGTATTAGTTACTTTCGGCCTGGCTTGATTGATCGAAAATTAGACTCGATCGATCGAAAGTCGGCCAAAATGTTTTTCTGCAAAATTCCAACTCAGCCCAAACTCTATTTAAACGTCTTGGGGTTCAAGTAAAACTCTTCTATATATAAGGGAAACCCTAGAACGTTTTTGAGACTTTTGTGAGAGAGATTAGAGTGCCTACTGTGCCTCATTTTATTAGGGTTTTGTACCCAAACCTCTTTAAGTCTTTGTTGCTCATATTGTGGTTTGTGTGAATCTCTTGTGAGATCTTTGAGGAGGTTTCCTTTACACAAAACTTAGGGTTTTCAAAGTAGAGATTATTTCAACATCTTGATGATCAACTCGGTTGCTACCATTGGAACTTAAAGAAAAACAAGCGGGGAGCTTGTAGCTGATTGGAGAATCCAAGAAAGAAGGAGTCCGTGGATTCGGAGTTTGCACGTAGTCGTGTCAGTAAGTTCTACTGGTGGGTAGCATTAGGAAGTCGAGCGGGGAGCTTGTAAGTCCTTTTGTATGAACTTCGATTCTTTCATAGTGGATTCAAGTTTACCTTGAGGATAGCTAGGTCAAATCCTCCCCCGGTTTTTACCGTGTGGTTTCCTGGGTCATCATATCATGTGTTATTTATTATTCCGCTGCTTTATATTTTTGATATGATTATTTGATTGTTTTAACCTAGAATTGCTTAATTTGACTAAGTAACAACTTGGCTAATTAACTAGGCTACTCAATCTGGTTGTTTTTAAGGGGTCTAAAACCAGAAAATTACAAACTAATGCGGATTCACCATAAAACCAGGGAAGTTCCTTTCATTTCTTCAATCTGTCTCACTTTTGAATTACAATGAGGACATTGTTTGGTTTGAGTTTGGGGGTGTAAACTGCTATAGTCTTGAGTTGTTGGATTGCCTTATCAAGCATGTATTTGAGTATGATTGAATTCGCTATGACTCTGAAATTTGTGATTGAGGATGGTTTTGAGAAAAATTTTCAAAATTTGCTATTATGTTAGGCAGAGTTTTGTGGGTACTTTGATTTAAATCTTTGTCCTTGAAAATAATTGAGCATATAGTCAATTTTTCTTTACTCCATTTTGCCTATGAAGAGAAGGAGTTGAATTAACTGGGTTAGGAAAGTTCAATCTTGCTTTGCTCTAGAATCCGTTGATGGATCCTTGAGGCGAAATCCTAGTTGATACCAAACATTAGAGAAATGATCTAGGCAATTTTTTTTGTCACAACCAAAAAGCTTTCCCAGCTGTCCTGATTATCACGCCATCATTGGATGGTGTATTCCCATAGTCAACCCCTTTGAGCCTTATTTTACATAAGCCTTTATTTGTTTTTTAACTACATAACCCATTCCCATTTTAAGCCTGGAAAACCATGAATTTACCTTACATTTTGAGAAAATACTTTGGTGGAAATTTGCAATTAAAGAGAAAGTTAGTTCAAATTAAATTATCCACATTATGTTTGCTCTATTTGATCAAAGTGTGAAAAGAAAAGAAAGTGAAAGGCAAGAATCGAAAAAGGGTTAAAGTGGTTGAAAATCAGAAAAGGCTATGAGTATCAAGGTGGCTGAACAAAAAAAAAAAAAAAAAAAAAAAAGAAGAAAAGAAAAGAAAAGAAAAGAAAAAAGCACTCCACTTATTGAGTATATCAACAATATTGTCATCAGTATGAGCATATTGTCGAGAAAGAGCTATGGTGTGAATCCTGTGGATATCTCTTTTATTGTTCTTTCTACCAAGTATTTTCCCAGTTTGCTTTGATTTTCCATATCCATTTCTTTCTTAGCCCTCACCTTGTGGCCTGTTATTACAACCTTGATTAAAGACCTTTTGATCTCTAATGTTGGTGTTTGATTACATTAGTGGAGAGGATTTCTAAAAATTGGACTTATGGGGTTAAGTTTTGAGAGAATTCTTCTGATTTCAGTTGTTCTACTTTTATCAGAATTTGCTGGTGGTTTGGAGTTAAATTGACTATTTCACACACACACTCAAGGACTTAGCTTTAGGTTGAAGTAAATGCTTAACTCTTGCTTGACAAATTGCTAAATTTTTGATTGATTTTCCTGCTATCCTTGATGTTAAAAGAGTAAGTTACTAGTGATGAAATCTAAATTTAGATTATGGCTTGGTGAGTGATGATATTTCTCTATGGGGTCTAGCTGATAGTGTCTATAGTTGTCTTTTATTTTATTTTCTTTTTGTTTGAGGACAAACAAAGTTCTAAGTTTGGGGGTGTTTGATGACTTGCATAATTTGGCATAATTTATCACTTCTCAACTTTAAACTTTAGTCTAATTTTATTTATTTTTGTTGATTTTAGACTTCATTATTGTTATTTAAATTTTATTGCAGATTTGAAGGAAATGAAGATTTAACCAAATAAAAGAGACGTGAAGCAGCTAGAAAGAATTTTGGGCTAAAGAAAGCAAGGTTTTGGGCTGAAGAGAGGAATGTTTTGGGCTGAAAAAGGGCACCACAGCTGAACTGAAAAGAGAGGCAGCTGAACACTAAAAAGAAAGAGGGCTGAAACAAAAAAATGCTGGAGAAAAAGGCTGAAACAGAGGAACGTTTTTGGGCTGAAACAGAGCAATGTTTTGGGCTGAAAAAGAGGAACGTTTTGGGCTGAAAAAAGGGCAACACATTTAAGAAGAGAAAAGGAAGAGGCGCTGAAAAAAAAAAAAAAAACTGAAAAGTGGGGGAGCTGAAGCAGAAAAAAAAAGAGCGCCGAAACAGAAAAGAAAAAAAGCTGAAACAGAAAAAAGAGAGGGCTGAAGCAGAAAGTGTGGGCTGAAGCTGACGCAGAAAGAAAGGGGAGGCTGAAGCAGATTTTTGTGTTCATTTTTTCTTTCAAATCTTCTCAGAAACATTATGGTGAATTCGTTTCTATTGAGTTTAATTTTTAGCATGAACTAAATTTTCTTTATTCTAGGAAAACGATGTAATCTAGTTCCAAACTATGCTTGCTTTTCTATGTTAATTTGAATTAATTCTTTTCATGTTTGTCTGATTTATTCTGAGCTTATTGTTTCTAATTAACCGGCCATTAATTAGATGATTTTGATCTTGTGATTTGCTGTCGAAAAAGGGAATTATAGGATAGATCTTGAATATTTCAGCATAGGTAAATATAGAGATCGAAAGACTTGTATGAACCTGTGTAGTATTAAAATCATTGGTCTTAATGCTTTCTCGCTTTATTAAATTGCATACTCTTGTGTAAATTGATAAACAAGAATGTGTCCAATTGACTGTCGAAAGAGGCTTTTGGATGTTTTTTGGAGATAATTAACAAACAGAGAGAATTAAATTCAATTAGCTAGATGAGTAAAGCATAGTGAGGGATTAAGTGAAATCGATTTCCTAGAAGTTTTCTTCCCATTAATTTGATCTTCGAACAACGTCTTTCTTTTCCTTTGCGCATTTTCTTTAAATTGAATTTATTTTAAATTCCAATTACAAAAAAAACTTTAGTGACTTCTCTAGATAAAATCGAGATTAGCATAATTTTAGTATTTGTCAAAAGTAAGTGACCAATCCCTAAGGACGATACTCTTCTCATCACTTTACTATAAAACTACGATACTATGCACAAATAAACCTAAAATTTTAAGCTAACGAGAACTAAGGTATAAAGAAAAAAAACTTCAAATAAACATCTATATAATATTAAAAAATTATAAAGTTAAATATTAACGGGTAACTTACATACCCATTAACACATGATTTTCGTCAATGTTTAAACTTTCAATGTAGTCTTCTCAAAATTTTGACTGCTTTTTGTCTTTTTAGAGCATTCACAACAGTGTAGCTATAATGCTATATTGCTAAAATTTAGCTCCACAAACACCAAAAACACCCCTACAGCAGTGGAGCAATAGCTAAAAATTTTAGCTGAATTGCTACAGTGCACATCTATATTGCTACAGTGCACATCTATTTATAGATGTGCACTGTAGCAGACATCTAAAAAAAATATATTTTTTTATTCATTTATTCTCATCTCACCGTTCCATCTTATTTATTTTTTTCATTTCTTTTATTCTCATCTCACCAGGCTCTCTCTCAGTGTCACTCTCAAGCTCCCATCTGAAATTTCTCTCAAGCTCTCACCTCTCACCTCTCTGTTACCGTCGCCGGCCCTCCCCACCGTCTCTCTGTTACTGCCGCCGACCCAACCCAGCCATTCCAAGCCGCCGATCACCTCATCGTCACTCTCCTCCCTCACCGTCACTCTCTCAAGCTCCCTTATTCACTGCCGCCGACCCAAGCCCCTACCCAGCACCGATCGCCGATCGCCGATCGCCTCCGACCTTGTGGATCGAAGTGGCTTCCCTCACCTCCACTCCGCCGCTGGGTCGTGGTTGTTCTTCGGTGTGTGTTGGTATCGGGGTTGTGATTTGTGGCTGTGGGTTTGTTTTGTGGTGTGCTATGGGGTTTTTTTTTTTTTTTTTTTTTTTTGCTGTGGACTGGTGGTGGTGGTTGTGGGTGTGGCTGATGGTAGAGTGAGTTTGTTTTGTGGTGTTGTGTTGGCGGTGGTTGTGCCGTGTTTTGTGGTGCTGTGGGTTTTTTTTCCTGCTGTGGACTAGTGGTGGTGGTGGTGGTAGCTGTGGCTGTGGCTGTGGCTGTGGCTGATGGTAGAGTGGCTATGGTGAGTGGCTGTGGATGTTATTTTTGGTAGTAGGATATATTATTTTATTGTGATATGTATATTATTATTTTATTGTGATATGTATATTATTTTATTGTGTTGAAAGTTAAAATAGATCTACTGCTACAATATGTGTGTAGGTAAAATATATAAAGTGACTTTTTGTGTAGCTAAATAGCTAAAATTTTACCTTCACTGCGTGATTATATTTAACAAAACGTTTACCAAGTAGTCTAGATAGACTTGCCATCAAGTCTATCTAGACTATGTGGTAAAAAGACAAAAAAGATAGACTTGATGGGAGCTTTTTTTTTTTTTTTTTTTTTTTTTTTTTTTTCTATTTTATAATCTGATAAAAAAATTGAGGTGGCTTGATGGGACTCGTACATAATGAGTTAAAATATGATGCCTTGCCACGAAAAAAAAATAGTAATTAAGGTCCATTTTAGAGTTTATTTGTATCACAAAATAAAGATATGAATCATTTGATTTTTAAAGTATAAATAGATTTACATTAATCAAAAGAGACATTAATTTTAAGAATTTTGATAATTATGTTGTAAAAAGTTAATCTCATTCGCTTAAGAATTTTGATCAACCACATAGTTAGGGTAGCTATTTAACATATAAATATTTATTTAACTATAATAGTTTTTTAGTACCTACTTGCTAAAGACAATATATCTACTCTCTAAAAACTTCTAAGAATGATAACGAATATCATCATCTTTCAACAATAAACAACTGAGTTTTGATAAGAAATTTAAAATAAAAAAGAAAAAAAAGAAAACAAGAGACATGTGTATCGAATTTTTCATTAGATAAATTATAAGTTTTGAAAATTTAAACCTAGAAAATCAACGTTCTTTAGATAACAAATAAAACACCTAATATCATCATTCTAACTTTCTAAGAATTTCTATCATTTAAAACTCGAAATATGTAAAGAAAATTTTTAGGATGTTAAAATTTAGTGGGAGTAATTTAGACATTACACGATAAAATATTTTAAGAATCATAAACTTTCATTATGGTTTAACTGAGAGAAAAAAAAAAATGACATATTTGCTCTTTTCCAAAATATTAAGAGAAAAATTGCTTGATTTTAAAGTTTAAGGAAGAATTGTAAACTACCCCAAACATAAAGGATGAAAAATATTTTTTTCCTAAGTTTTTGTTTTTGTTTTTGTGTGTAAAAACTATGCGCTTTTACTTAAAATAGTGTGTAAAGAAAAATATATACAAAAAGTCAACTCAAGAAAATTGTATGTGGAATAGTGAATTTTGCCTCAACAAAGTTGATTAAACCAACAAAAAATTTCTAAAAATACAATAGAATGACGCAACATTTTTATAATACCTTTATAATTTTTGTTATATTTTATTTTAACAAATATTGTGGATATAACCTTAAAGACTCATTGATGATCATGCCCATCTGCATGGGAAAAATTGTCAAAAATTTAGAATTTGCAATTGAGCTGGATATGTAGTATGGTATTTACGTAAGTAATTAATTTGAGTTTGAGATGTTCTTACAGTCTTGAGCTTTGTGATACCATCTGGATTTGGATTTTGTTGGCCAAATAAATTGAGAACCTCCTTTCTTGCTTCCTCTTGCCAATCAGTGTGGATCGCTAGAAGCAATACAGTCCACGCTAGCAAAGAATTAGTGGTTTCTTGTCCAGCAAAGTAAAATGTCTTGCACTCATCCACTAGATCTTGTATTGAAATCTTTGGGCTAGAATTGGCATCATGATAAGCCTTTACAAGTAATTGAAGAAAATCATTCCCAAAGCTGCCAACCTCTTCAGTCATTACCTTCTCTTCTTTTGCTTAATTATCTCTAATATAGAGTTGAATATTTCTTTTTCAAGCTGCTCTGATACAATTTCATCGCTGGTTTTATAAAATTTACTGTAAAAATAGACAAGAAATCAATTCACCAAGAATATAAAGTGGGGAGTAGTTCTTTGTTTCTCAATTGTTGGTTTAACCTTAAAGGGCTTTACCTGATGCCAGGAAACTTGAGTTTATAAATATTTCTGGACGTTAGCAAAGTCAATTTCATCAACATCTGAAAAACGTTCTCCCCTTCCAAGTAACTGCTCCCAAAAGCTGTCCTAGAAATCAGTTCTGATGTCAATAGCCTAAATTCTTCAAATACCTCAATCTCTTTGCCTTCATGATGTTTCCACCTTTCTAGCATCACCTCCACACTAGTGATCATTGCTGGAATCATATTCTACATACAAAAGTGAACCCCTTGGAACAATTCAGACTAATTTCTAAGATTTTATATCTATGTTTTTTTGTATATAATTTATTAATAAGCTTATTTTTCATTGAGTATTAAAGTGGACCAAACAGAGAAAGAACGAGGAGAAAGGTTATGAATAAATCTCTGTTTTCTGTGATAAAATGTCTGTACAGTACAAGTCTAGACATACACACACACACACAACATAATTGACCAATGAGGCCCTTGATTAGGCTTGAATCAATGATAATTGACATGCCTTGATTCAAGCCACTAAGTGGTTCTTAAACGTGCAAAATGTGAAACATATCTTCACGTTGTGTTTAGTTCCTCTTAAGATAATCGATTAAACTAGTTTTTCAATCTTACTTTCAGGCTCTCTGCATGGAAGGCAGAATTTTCCAGTTTTCGCATTTTTGCCCATTTTTCACCTTCAGATGTCACAAGCCCATCTCGTAAGAGCTTTTTTATAAAACCTTCAGTCGTCTTTTGCTTTGGGAACACGTTGTCTCTATTATTCAGTATCTCTTTGATAAGCTCTGGTTCTGTTAGGACCAATTGAGCTTGAGGACCGCTCCACTGAAGAAAATTATTCCCTGGACCAAACAAAAACAAGACAAGAAAATAAAAAATCTTCAAATTTAGTAAAATTTAGCTAAAACATAATTAAAATTTATATATAGTAGTCTTTATGCTGTGTATTGTGCCTCTGATACTAATTGATAACAACTTACCTTCACACTTCCTTCTTAAGAGAGATTATAGTATGTACTTATAGGGATAGATATATTTTCATCTACTCTTAATCAAAAGATGAAATTGACAAAGCCATACTTCAACTTGATCAGGGAAAGAAAAAAAAAAAAAAAAAAAATCCTAAATTAAGCCACTAATTAGTTTTTACCATATTTGTTGACCCATGAGTGAATATGAGGCTGAGCTTTGGAAAGTATGTCATGTCATAAATCCATGGACCTGCTCATGGCTTCTTTTTTCATGTTCAACATTTCCTTGGTGCTTCCATGGAAGGACCTGTAGGAAGGACCTTTGATTCCCTGTGAACCCATTAGATACTGCATGCGAATTGGAGTCCAATATAGTTCGAGAAGGACCTTGATGAGAGCTAGGAGAAAGTATAGACACACAGCTTGAAACACAAAAGTTCCTAAACTATTACAAAAGTTCGTTTTCCGTCCCTAAACTTTCAAAAGTTCTATTTTTGTCCCTAAACTTTTCCAAACGTACTGATTTTCGTCCTTTCATCTGTTTGGCCTGACGGAGTGTTGATATGGCATCTGACTTAGTCAGCACTCCGTCAGGCCACGTCAGCACTCAGTTAACGGAAACAGATGGAGGGACGAAAATCAGTACGTTTGGAAAAGTTTAGGGACGAAAATAGAATTTTTAAAAGTTTAGGGACGAAAAACGAACTTTTGTGATAGTTTAGGGACGAAAATGATATTTCACCCTTTTTTTTTTCAATGGAACTTTGTGAATGTTTAGAATTATATGGTTTTCGTGCTCTGATTATTTAATATTTAATAAAACCTTTACTGCGTTGTCTAGAATCTAGATAGACTAGATGGGAGTTAGTCTTTTTATATTGGCGAAAACCACATTTTCGTCCTTACATTTTCACTCGATTCCATTTTGGTCCCTACTTTATTTTTCCACTGCTTTTAGTCCCTATCCTAGAAAATGCGTCTCGTTTTTGTCCCTGCCGTTATATCAGAGAAGGAAAATGCACACGTGGCAAACAGAGTGCACTATTGGCACACTAAAAGCTGACGTGACCATTAAAATAATAATAAAAAATATTATTTGGCATTTAAAAATGCCACATCATTAAAAAAATTAATTTATTAATTTTAACTAAATAAAAAAATTAAAAATAGAAATAAAAAAAATTACATAAATTGAAATTTAAGGGTGTCTTGAACAAGAACACAAACCCAAATCTATGAACACAAAATTAAAATAAAAAATCACAAACCTAGAAAATAAGAACAGAAAATTAAACTATAGATCCACATCAAATTAAACATGAACAAAAAATTAAACATGAAAGCAAAATTTAAAACCCAGAAAGTTCAAACCTCAGAGCCGAAACCCAGAATTAGAATTCATGCTAACATTCTTGACAAACCCAGATAATATTGATAAATTAAACATGAGCACATTAAATATTTGAACAAGAACACAAACCCAACAAATTTAAAACCCAAAAAATTAAATTCAAATCCAGATTTCAAACCCCCACACCACCAAAACATCATACACAAAAATCAAATCCAAATTTTCGGCCCCCAAACACTAAATTCAAACCCAGATTTTCGGCCTCCAAACTCAAATCTCAAAACCCAAAAGAAAACTCAAATCGACGACAACAACTTTTTTTAATTTATGGGTTTGTGTTTTGGGTTTGCTTCTGTTTCCTAGAAAATAAGACTTGGAAATCCCAATTCAAATGAGCCAAACAGAATCACATCAGCCTCAACAAACAATTGGGTTTTGTTCTCTTAAGCCTCAAAAGAAAACCCTATAAAAAAAAAAAAATCGATAAAGCTTAATTTTTAATGCATACCCACAATTTATCATCACCCAAAGACAGCAAAAAACACATAGAATTCCAATTCCAAACACGAATCAAAAAAAAAAAAAAAAAAAAAAAAAAAAGATTGAGGAATTGGAAGCAAACCAAGACCCAGGCTCGTTGAAAATCCAACCACTCTTGTGCTTCCTCAGCTTCGTCAACACTTCTTTACACGCCTTCATCATCGAGCCCAAACCTGCAACCGCCGTTGAAGAATTCGCATTCGGGTTCAAAATCGGATTCTCCAAAGCCAAGCTCCGTTTCTTCCCCTTTGATTTCTTCGACGAAATCGGAGCTGTAGTAGCACCAACACCACCACCATTGTTGCTGTGTGAGGATCTGTCGGATCTGAAGGGATTTGATGGAGTCCATTGTCTCACCGATCCAACCCATTCTCACAATCTCTCTCTCTCTCTCTCTTTGAGTCTCAGTTACATAAATCAAAGCAAACCCACGTTTTTTAATTTCTGGGTTTGTGTTTTTTGAGCAGGGTCTGTGTTCTTATTGTTGTTGTTTAAGACAAGTTTAGATCCCAATTAATTTGATTTTTGGTTTTTATTCCCGTTTTTAATTTTTTTATTTAGTTAAAATTAATAAATTAATTTTTTTTTTTAATTTAGATGCTGATGTAAAAGCTTGTAGATATTATTTTAATATTTTTAACTTATGCCGTTTGTTATATGTGCATTTTTTGTTTTTGATGTAACGGCAAGGACAAAAATAAGACCAGTTTTCCAGGATATGGACTAAAAGCGGTGGAAAAAAAAGTTAGGGACCGAACTAAAAATCGCGTAAAAATGTAGAGACGAAAATGTGGTTTTCGCTTTTTATATTCTATGATTTGACCAAAAAAAAAAACAAATTTTGGTGGCTTTGATGGATTCGTATATAATGAGTTAAAACACGATACAAGAAATCAAAGATAGTATTCACTATACCAAAAAAAAAAAAAAAAAAAAAAAAAAAAAAAAAAAAAAAAAACAAAACGATATTAACGTTTATAATGGTTACATATGGTACAAAACAAAATAACCATGTTTTACATAATTTTCTATATGAACATGATTTTTAAAAATTGAACAATTAAAATAACTGGCAAGAAGAGAAACTCAAGGTTTTAAAACAGAGAAGGTACGTGATCAGTGTAATTTTCGGTGTAGTTGGGTGGTCCCTAGTGTGGGGAAAAGTGGAGGTTTAGCTCTGTTTTGGAGGGAGGGTCTTTCAGTGGAAGTTCTTGATTCAGATCAGTCACACATTGATACGGTCGTTAAGGGAGGTGTTTCGTCGGATTGGTGGCATTTGACTGGTTTTTACGGTTCACTAGATACTTCGAGAAGGGATGAGTCTAGGGGTTTGTTAAAAAGGATCCGGGACAGGTCGGAGTCACCGTGGTTGTGTATTGGTGATTTCAATGAGATTTTTTGTGAGTCTGAGAAGGAGGGCGGGAGTTCTAGAATAAGGCGTCAAATGAAGAATTTTTCTGATACCATAAATTGGTGTGGCTTGAGGGATTTGGGTTATGTTGGACCGAATTTCACCTGGTTTTACCAGAGAGCTGATGGATTTCAAATTAGAGAACGACTGGACCATGCTTTGGCTTCACTGGATTGGGTGGGAAGATTTCAGGATGCAAAGTTATACCATCTTACCTGTTCAGCGTCTGATCATTCTCCGTTGGCATTACATTTTTTCAGGAAGCCACGAAGACAAAGAGGTAAAAAAATTTTCAGATTTGAATCTATGTGGTTAAAGGATCCGAAGTGTGAAGAGGTAGTAAATTCGGCTTGGGTGGATGGATGCATTGATAGTGGGGGTTTTCCGATATCTCGGTGTTTGGAGTTGTGTTGGAGCAGGTTGGAAGCTTGGAATAAGAGCGATTTCGGGCATGTGGGATGAAAAATTTTAGAACTTCGAAGTAAGCTGGAATGGTTAGAACACCAACCAGCTTCGCCTTCCATTATTAGTGCAACTCGGGATACAAGAATAGAGCTAAATTGTTGGTTGGACAGAGAAGCAACTATGTGGTATCAACGGTCCCGATTAAATTGGTTTCAGTCGGGTGATCAGAATACACGGTATTTCCATGCAAGAGCATCTTCCCGTTTCAAGAAAAATTTTATAACTGGTCTGTTGGATTCTCACGGTGTATGGTGTGAAGAAGAACATGAGATTGGGGAGATTGTAGTCGGTTACTATGCTGATCTCTTGTTCAAACCAGCCAACGGAGTTCTCTGAGCTTCTTAATGCAGTGCAGCCAAAAGTTTCGGATGACATGAACCGGATGCTTAATATGCCATTTCAAGATTCGGAAGTTTACTCAGCTCTTAAACAAATGTATCCTTTGAAATCCCCAGGTCCGGATGTGATGCCACCACTTTTCTTTCAGCATTTCTGGCCCACCATTGGTAATACTGTGACTAAAACGGTATTAGACTTTCTAAACTTTGGCTCTGCCCCTCCTCAGTTCAATGATACTCATGTAGTTTTGATTCCTAAAAATAAAGATCCCAAAAATATTTCTGATTACCGCCCCATTAGTTTATGTAATGTGATTTTTAAAATTGCTTCTAAAGTGATTGCTAACAGGCTCAAGAAAATTCTGCCCTCCATTATTAGTGACACCCAAAGTGCATTTGTGCATGGAAGGTTGATCACTGATAATATTCTGGTGGCGTTAGAGGCGATGCACCATATAAGTCAAAAGAAAGCAGGTAGAAAGGGGACAATGGCTCTGAAATTAGATATGAGCAAGGCATATGATCGTGTGGAGTGGGTTTGTCTTGAAAAAATCATGGAGAAACTTGGGTTTAATCTGAATTGGAGGAGGTTGATTATGAGGTGCGTGACTATGGTCTCCTATTCCTTCAGAATTAATGGGAAGGTTTATGGGTCTGTTCAGCCTTCAAGAGGAATCCGACAAGGTGATCCTTTATCACTGTACCTCTTTCTCATTATGGCAGAAGGTCTCTCTTCCTTGATTAGAAAATCAGTGGAAGTCGGTGCTTTAGAAGGGGTAGCAGTGTGTCGTGGTGGCCCTAAACTCTCTCATTTGTTCTTTGCAGACGATAGCCTCATTTTCTGCAAAGCTACCATTGCTGAATGTGAGACTTTGCAACGGATCCTTCAGGTTTATGAGAATGCTTCTAGACAACAATTAAACCGTGCTAAAACCTCTTTATTTTTTTAGCACTAATACATCCAAGGAGGTTCAAGAGGAGATTCGGGAGAGGTTTGGAGCTCAGGTGATAAAACAACATGAAAAGTATTTGGGTTTGCCATCGCTTATGGGTAGAAATAAAAGAGCAAGTTTCAGTGCTATTAAAGATAAACTATCCAAGAAGTTGGTGGGTTGGAAAGGAAAGCTACTCTCTAAAGCGGGTAAGGAGGTCTTGATTAAAGCTGTGGCGCAAGCAATACCCACCTATACCATGAGTTGCTTCAAGATTCCAGATTCTTTATGTGAGGAACTCACTAGTATGATTCGGCAATTTTGGTGGGGCCAAAGACGGGATGAAAAGAAGATGGCATGGTTGAGTTGGGATAAACTTTGTGAACCCAAGGAGAGGGGTGGGATGGGTTTCAAACGCCTCCAACAATTTAATTTAGCTTTATTGGCTAAGCAAGGTTGGCGACTCCAAACTTGTCAAAATTCCCTTCTATACCGTGTTCTCAAAGCCAAATATTTTCCATCATGTGATTTCCTTCATGCCACTGCTGGAAATAACCCATCTTACACGTGGCGTAGCATTTTGGCAGCAAAATCCATTGTAGAAAAAGGTAGTCGGTGGAGAGTCGGGAATGGTTCAAACATTCGAGTTTGGGGAGATAAATGGCTTCCAAGGGCTGCCAGTTATGAAGTTATTTCTCCGCGGCTTTTTCTTCATCCGGATACTAAGGTTAGTGAATTTATCTACCAAGGGAGATGTTGCTGGAAGGAGGAAATCATCCGACAGGTTTTCTTTCCTGTGGATGTGGAAGTAATTTTGGGTATTCCCTTAAGTACTAGATTTCCTGAGGATCGAGTGATCTGGGCTGAGACTAGTAATGGAGGTTTTTTTGTTCGTAGTGCTTATAAAGTAGCTATGGGTCTATACCAAGCCGAGAATGTAGCTTCAGCTTCTTCAAACAGCCAACTACGGTCCTTTTGGAAAAAGTTATGGCATTTACCTGTCCCACACAAGGTATGTCATTTTGCTTGGCGTGCATGTTGTGATATTCTTCCCACAAAAGAAAACCTATGTAAACACCGAATATTGCTGGATAGTCTTTGTGACGATTGTGGTTCAGCCTCAGAATCTTCAGGCCATTTGTTTTGGTCTTGTTCAAGGGCTCAATAGATTTGGGGTTGCACGAAGCTACCAACTTCCTTCAGATCGGGTCAGTTTCACTCTTTCTTTGATTTGCTTTGGTTTCTGTTGATGATTGAATCATTCGATGAAGAGAAGATTATTTTGGTTGTGACTATTGCCTAGGCATTATGGTGCAACCGAAATGAAATCAGACATGGGGCAGAAAAGAAGAGTCTGGAAGCTATAGTTCAGTGGGTTAATCGTTACTTGTTGGAATATTCAGCGGCAACAGAGTCGGTACCAGCTGTGAGGGAAGAAGTGAGTGTCACGTGGAATCCTCCTCCATCTTCCATATTAAAAGTTAATGTGGATGGTGCCACTACAAAGAATCTGAATATTGTTGGTATGGGGGCTGTTGTCAGAGATGAGCAGGGCCGTGTGGTAGTAGCTATGAGTAGAAAAATTCTAGCGCCCTTGGGTCCCTTAGAAGTTGAGGCAAAAGCTTTTGAAGCTGGTCTTCAGTTGGCTAGGGACATGGGTTACCAAAATATAATTCTGGAAGGTGACTCACTGATTATTGTCCGCGCATTATGTGGCATTTCCTTGCCTCCCTCTACAATTGATTCAATGATTGTAGGGATGCAACTCTTATGTTCAGATTTTTGCACTGTTTTTGTCTCTCATGTAAAGAGGCAAGGGAACAAACCTACCCATGTTTTAGCTAAATATGCTCTTAGCATAAATGAATCTGTTGTATGGATTGAGGAGACTCCTTGAAGTATTAAATAAGCCCTCAACCAAGATTTTGTATCTGTTTCTGCTATTTGAATAAAACTTGACAGTTTTCACATCAAAAAAAAAAAAAAAAAAAAAAAATGGCAGGTTGAACTGTAACAATTATTTTAATAATAATTAATCAACATAAAAATAAATGTGAATATTGACTTAAAAACGATTTAAAGAGGTTGAAGTATCTCTCATTTGAAGATTAGGTATGCTCTTGACAGGGCGGGCATTTAGGGGCCTAATAAGGCGACAATTAAAATGGGGTCTTTTTATATTTATGTATTAATTAAATTAATTAATATTTTTATATTATAATATATTTAATTTAAAATCTATTTTTCTTACCACTTGAGGTGCAAATTGACTAATTAAATTTTTACATTCAAGTTCTTCTAACATCTTTTTTTCTATAATATAGACAATCCATTTAATCTTTCTTAGCACATTGTTGATCTTATATATGATTTTATAAATTTTATTTTAAAAAACCTCTTTCTGCAGAAGCAACTACTGTAACAAATATTGTTAGTAAATTCTATATGTAATGCATGTATTTGAACATCATTATGGTTATTTTCATTGTTATCTTCCAATTGTATAATTTCATTATCTTCTCTTTTTGGTGATTTTCTTGCTCATTTGTGATAGTTTCATCTAAATATGTGTTGTAATTTGTTTATTACTAATAATAAAAAGAAATTATCCGTTGATCCTTTTCGATACTCAATTAATTTTTTTTTTCTTTTTAAGTTTTTATACCTAGATGCATATTTTCTAATAGACATTTCTAATCAAACAATATTTACAAATAAAAGAAACACTATCAATAATATATTTATTTGTGATTGTTTTATGAGTAATAACATACACACACACTTAAAGTTTTATAGAAGTTAATGATATTATTTTTGGGACAATTAATTTTGTTTAGACCAAATAATTTTCTTCTTGTTCTTCGGTCAAAAGGATGGAGCATATTTTTTGGGGTTTAAGCAACCATTTTTTTTTTTCTAAAACCTCTTTTTTTCCTAACTGTTGGGGCCCCCTTCCACTTGAGGGCCTTAGGCAATGGCCTAATTGGCCAAATGGAAGGGCCGGCCTGTCTCTTGAAATATTTTAATAAATTTATACAATAGAATAATAGAGTAACATAATTGAAGAGAAAATATTTCTAAAGTTTAAACCTTAAACAATCCGTGCAAGAGATTATATTTATTTAGAAAAAGTCAAATATCTCATGAGTGATGAGATGAGACCGTGACATTTAGTTTAAAATTTAATAAGAAAAGAAAAATGCAATTAATTTTCTTGACGGTTTTTTATATTTTTAATGAAAGTGGTGTCATACCTTTCCTAAAATGGTTTATTAATAATTTCCCTAAGAGCACTTGTTAACAAATTTTCAGTATGACTCTAAAATGAACACATAAATAAAACATCATTCCAGTTTTAGTAATTTGAGTAATCACTCTTCACCAGACACCTGAGAAAACCCCACTCTTTCATTTCAATCTTTGTTTAAGCTACTTCCTTTGTCCCATTTTGTAAGTTTTGTATAGAAAATCGAACATTTTAAGTGAACATCATTTAACGCATTGTTTTTTATATAAAAATATACAACTTTCCAAAACTATCCTCATTAATATAAACTTTAGTGTAAGAAAGGTATTGAGTTTTTAAATAAAGTAAGGGGTATGTTAGAAAATTTATTTGTTGGCTTTTCAAAAATGACTTCATTTTGGAACATCCCAAAATGGAATAGAAGTCCAATAATTTGGGATGGAGGGACTATCAATTATTTTATTCATAGAACAATAACTTTTGTACCATAATTTTTGTCACAATTCTGATGTGACAGATTGTGAGTGTCTGCTTTTCATTTTCACATGAATCCATAATTTTTTTTTAAACTAATAATAGTCTATCTATTGCACTAAAGTTGTGGCAAAAACCATGGTTTTAAAAACCGGAATGGACAAAGAACCAGAAAAAGGACTGGTTATTGATTTAGTGGATCGATTGGTGACATCATGAATAATTTAATTAAGGTATAAAAATAAATAATAAATCTTTCTATATAACTAATAAGCTAACAGTAGTAAATATGTTTAGTTAAAAATATATAAAATTGTTTAAAATGATTTAAGTAAGCTTTTAGATCTTATATTTACAAAATAAAAATACTAAAATATAACCAAAGACTTATTTAGTATATGAATTAATTAATTACATATAATATATTAATATTTAGTTAATATATAATTATTTGGTTATTTAATTCATAACTATATATAAATTTATGCTAATTTTCGTGTTTTTATATTAATGAATTTTTTTTTTTGAGAAACAAAATTTAATTTAATGGAAATTATATTATATTTATGAATTTATATTAATGAAATGAGATGATACCGTTTTCTTTTTTTAAGAAAAAGAAATGTCATGATCACTTATGACTTCATGAGTCATGACCAACGGAAAAAAAATTTACTACCTTGCATGCCAACAACGTGGAACCACACGGAACACACACATTGAATGGAAAAAAAAAATTTTAAAAAGCTTATAACCAATAGAAAACTGAAACGTGGCACACCACTAAATATCTCAACCCACTCCCACTTCTTTCTATGTTCTCCCTCTATTTTGACATTTGCATTTTCAGGAGTATTTGGTAGGTTAGTTTGAGAATTTTTATTTGTAATTTTTTAAAATACGTGAGTAAAAAAGTGTGTGAAAAAGTGTGTAGTATTGTTTAAAATGTAAAAATGTGAATTTGAATCCACGCACCAAACAGGCCAGTTTCTTCAAATACCAATTTTAAACTTTCAAATGTTTCTTACCGGTATATCACCACTGAAGCAGACAAAGAGCAGCAAAAAAAGGCCTCAACTGAAGCACAGATCATATCATTGTAAAATTTTAAATCTGCTTCATCTTTGAGCTTCTTCCTCAATACAAAGATGGTAGATCTGATGTTTTTGCCTTGTTGAAATTGACAACGCCAATGTAAGGCAACACAGTGGCTTAAGCAATGCAGGAGCAGAGCATCTTGGCAAGGTTGAGAAGCAATATAACAGAACTGAAGAGTTGAAAAGCAATGATCAAGTGACAGAGGCAACAAGGCAGAACACATATGCGCAAGTAATGAGCTGTTGGATGTTATAGAGGCCATTCCATATCTTGAACTCTTCATTCACAGTTTTGAGGAGCTTCTACCACGTGGCTTAGGGAATTAGACAGTGATATTCAAGTAGGAGTAGCATGTGTAGTTAGTTAAACTCTTGTAACTGCTTTTCCCACCAAAATTGGGAAGTTTGTTATTTGCTAGTTTGTTAGACCGTGTATATATAGAGTAGATGTTATGTATTACACTTAGTTGCTTGTATTTTATCATTCTTCATTGAATAAAATTCTGAGTTCTAAGAGTTAGGCTCTTTTGAATATATACCACAATAAGTTTTTTAAAAAAAATCTTCTTTCCTCTCTCCGTGTGTGTGTTAAAAATACTTAGTATTCTAAAAAAAAAAAAAAAATTTAGAGTGAGAGTGTTCTAGAAGTGTTATATGGTATTAGAGCTTCACAAGCTTCATCAATGGCGTCCCTTGATGCAAGCAACCACTCTGATCCTGTTAACAATCAATCCTCTCACCCAAGCTAAGCACAAACACTGAGTCCAGTCCTCCAAATCCTTTCTTTCTTAGTTCTAATGAAAATCCAGGCAATATTCTGGCTACTCAACCATTGCTTGGAATGAGAAACTATCATTCTTGGTCTAGAGCTATGGTTTTGGCTCTCATTGCCAATAAGAAGATAGGTTTTGTGAATGACAAGATTCCAATGCCTGATCCTGATCCTCTGTATGAAGATTGGCAAAGCTGTAACACCATGGTACTCTCTTGGTTGATCAATTCCATGCATGTAGATGTCTCTAGTAGCATCATGTAGTATGAAATAGCAAGAGAAATGTGGATTGAATTGAAGAACCTCTTTTCACAAGGCAATGGTCCCAAGATCTCTTAAAATCATATGACAATGACAAAGTACTTCACTAAATTCAAGAGGCTTTGGGGTCAATTGCTCACTTATGAACCAATACCAGAATGCACATGTGGAGCAATGAAAACCCTAAGTGCTACACATGACAAGGCTTATGTCATGAGGTTATTGATGGGATTGAATGAGAATTTTGAGACTATTAGGACTCAAATTCTGATGTATGAACCTTTTCCCTCAATCAGCAAAGTGTATGCCTTGGTTCTTCAAGAGGAGTCACATAAGAGCATTGGACATAGAGGTTCCTTCTCTGCAAAGCCTGATTCAATTGCAATGTATGCTAATTCCAAAAGCAACAACATAGGAAATTCCAATTGGAACAAGGGATAAAACAAGAAAAAGGAGAGACCTTTGTGCACTCAGTGCAATATGCTTAGACACACTGTGGACAAATGTTACAAACTCCACGTGTATCCACCTGGATACAAGCCAAACGGAAGGTCCAATGCTAATGCTAATCAAGTTTCTTTCAATCAAGCCACTACTGCTAAGAATTCCTCAATTGGATCTATTCAATGTCCAATTTCCAAGGCTCAATGTGAGCAATTACTTGCCTTTTTCAACACTGGAACTAGCTTTGGTGATACTCATCATATAGCCAATGTGAGCACTAGTGATGGAGTTTCTGGCTTGATTTCTGGAGCTTCTGGTGTGCCTACTACTACTGGTATGCATGCTACTACTGGTGTGGCTGCCACTTCTTCACAATCTTTAACTAACACCAATTTCGTTGATACCATGTCAAGTACTATTCCAAACTTATTGTTCACACCTACTTTGAAACACTCAATTTTTTCTGCCAAATTAGTTAATAGAAATAGTTTTGGTGCCATTGATTGGGTCATAGACACAGGGGCCACTGATCATATGGTGCATTCCATTTCTTGTTTCGCTACTATCACTGCTACCTTGAATACTCATGTTAATCTACCCAATGGTGAAATTGCTTTAGCCACACACATTGGGATTGTCAAAATCTCTGAAAGACTTGTTCTTTACAATGTGCTTTGTGTTCCTTCTTTTAGCTTCAATATGGTTTCTGTTAGCAGCTAGCTAAATTTGTCCTTTGTTGTCTTATCTTTTTTGGCAATCTGTGTTTTATCTAGGATCTTGCTCACTAGAGCACAATTGGTCTGGTTAGGGAAAGCAATGGACTTTACCTACTGGAAGAGAGCAAATCAATTTCTTCATCAATTTCTGTAGTGTTTTCTATAAATAGTATTCAGCCACATGTATGGCATTTCAAATTGGGGCAATTGTCAAATGCCAAGTTGACTTTGATGAAGAATAACAATAATGTACCTCTTCTTGATTCAATTGAAACATTTCATTGTGATATCTGTCCTATTGCTAAGCAAAAAAGATTATCCTTTAATGCTAGTTCTCATATTTCAAATGATTGTTTTGATTTGATTCATTGTGATTTGTGGGGTCCTTTTGTCAGTTTCCACTATTGATAATTGCAAATATTTTCTGACCATTGTGGATGATTACTTAAGGTGTACATCGGTTTATTTGTTAAAACATAAGTCCCAAACACAATCCATTTTAGAGCAGTTTTGTGCTATGGTGGAAACCCAATTTTCTAAAAGGGTCAAGGTCATGAGAACTGATAATGGGACAGAATTTATCATGAAAGATTTCTTTGCTCAAAGAGAGATCTTGCATCAATTAAGTTGTGTTGAAACTCCCCAACAAAATGCTATTGTAGAAAGGAAGCATCAACACATCTTAAATGTAGCAAGAGCTCTCATGTTTCAATCTCATTTGCCATTACATTTTTGGGAGCATTGTATTTTAACTACTGTATACTTGATAAATAGAATTCCAACTTCACCTTTATCTCACAAAACTCCTTTTGAAGTACTTTTTGGTCATGCTCCTACTTATACTCATTTAAAAGTGTTTGGAAGCCTATGTTATGCTTCAACTTTTTCTTATAACAGGTCCAAATTTGCTCCTAGAGCTAAAAGGTGTGTTTTTCTAGGATATCCTTTTGGGCTAAAGGGGTACAAGGTACTTGATTTATCTACTAACACTGTTTTAATCTCAAGGGATGTGATTTTCTATGAGGAAATATTTCCTTTTGCTACTGAAAACTTTGCTATTTCAAACCCTTTTACTTCCATTTCTAATTTTGATATTCATGCTTCTTCCAGAGCTGGTAATGACACCTTTGTTACTCCTATTAGTATGCTTGATGTTTCTAATTCATCTTCTATTGCTCTTAATCATTCTTCAGTTGATCCTGTTCCTTTAGACATAACTGATCTTGATATTAGTTCCATCTTACCTACATTGCCTACTAGTTCATGTTCCAATGATGTTTTACTACCCCCTGAAGCTATAGTTTCCTCTCCTTCACCTTCTATATCAGTACCTGAAGCCACAACACAAGCACCAACACCAAGCCTTATACCAGCACCGGCCCTCACACCAGCACCTGTCAGAAAATCTACCAAGCCTTCCAAACCACCAGCTTACTTATAGGACTACTCTTGTGCTACTGCTCAATCTTTTTCTTTTGCCAATCATCTTCCTGGTCCACCTTATGATATAGCTACCAGTCTCACTTACTCTTATTTGGAGTCAAGCTATTAAGATTATTTACTAGCAGTCAGTTCTTGTCATCAGGAACCCCAACACTTCTTTTAGGCTGTTCAAGATCCACTTTGGAGAGAGGCAATGGATAAGGAGATCCAAGCTCTTGAGAAGAACCGTACTTGGAAGCTTACTCCATTACCTCTTGGTAAGACAGCTATTAGGTGCAAATGGGTCTACAAAATCAAGTTGAACTCTGATGGCAGTGTTGAGAGATACAAAGCCAGATTAGTGGCTAAGGGTTATACATAGAGAGAGGGCCTTGATTTTCTTGAAACTTTTTCACCTGTGGCAAAGACAGCTTCAATTAAGGTGTTGATTGCCTTGGCTTCTGCTAGGTGTTGGCCTCTCTATCAGCTAGACATTAATAATGCCTTTCTCTATGGAGATTTAGATGAAGAGGTCTACATGTGTTTGCCTCCTGGTTTTCACAGTAAGGGGGGGGGTGTTTATCCACTTCTTCATCCACTCCTATGGTCTGCAAGTTAATCAAGTTACTTTATGGCTTAAGGTAGGCTTCTAGGCAATGGTACACCAAACATTCAGCTACAATTCAATAGCTTGGTTTTGTTCAATCTCAAGCAGATCATTCACTCTTTGTTCATACCAAAGGCCCTTTGTTCATTGCATTATTGCTATATGTAGATGATATGATCATCACAGGAAATGATCCAACTTATGTTGTTGAATTAAAGTCAGTATTGAACCAAAAGTTTGGAATTAAAGACCTTGGTTCACTTAAGTACTTCTTAGGGCTTGAAATTGCAAGGAGTAAGAAGGCAATTAATTTGAATCAAAGAAAATTTGCTCTTGAGATATTTAAAGAGACAAGCATGATTGGATGCAAACCTGTAAAGTCACCCATGGAATAGCAATTGAGGTTGTCTAAGACTAGTGGAGAGGTGCTTCAAGATTCTAGCCAATTTAGAAGACATATAGGGAAGTTGATGTATTTAACCTTGAGTAGACCTGATATTACCTATGCAGTGAATAGACTAAGCCAGTTTTTGACACAACCTAGAGTTTCACATATAATGGCAGCCACTAGAATCTTGTAGTATATCAAGGGCACACCAGGGTAGGGAGTGTTCTTTCCTATTAATTTTGATCTCCAGCTAAAGGCATATTGTGATGCTGACTGGGCAGGCTACCCTGACAGTAGGAAGTCTTTCACTAGCAACTGTGTGTTTCTAGGAGATGCACTAATATCCTAGAGGTCAAAGAAGCAAACCATGGTCTCAAGATCCTCAACAGAAGCTGAGTACAAGTCTATGGCTACCACTACATGTGAAGTGACTTGGCTATTGTTTTTATTGAAGGACTTACATGTTAAGCATGATAAACCAGCCTTAATGTACTGTGATAACCAGGCAGCACAACATATAGCTGCTAATCCAGTCTTCCATGAAAGGTCAAAGCATATAGAGGCAAATTGTCACATGGTGAGGAATAAAGTTCTTGACGGCACAATTAAGACCTTTTATGTTTCAACCAAGAATCAGCTAGCAGATGTTTTTGCTAAAGCACTTGGTGTGTCTAACTATGAGAGGCACAAGTTTTGGTGGTTTGTGCTTGGAAAATTTTATGTCATACCAAACACTAGAAAATGTTTTGACTGAAAATATTTTCTATAGAATTAAATGAAGTGGAGTTGTTGGCCCATAGATTTCAACCCCCCCCCCCCCCCACCCCAGCATATTCTAAAACTATTATAATAGTTTTACTTAATTAAGCCATTAATGTACTAATGTCAATTTTGGTTAGTTAAACTAATATAGTTTCTTATAGTTGAAAACAAAATCTGGAGTTTAAACCTTGGCTACACGCCCACACCCCAAAATCAATTTGTGTTTGATAATAAAGAGCAATCATCTTGGAGTAGACCACATAAGTTAAAATCCTATAATAAGGCCATTAATCAATTTCTTCATTATCACTTGGTACCATGATGGCTCTAGACAGTTGGAGCATGGCTTGAATGACATATTGGTAAAAGCAGAGCTAGTTCAATACAATTTGAGGTTTATGATAATAACTTTCATACGAAGTCTCTTTATATATAGTTATTAATTTTGCATCAAGGAAATTTACAAATTTTATTTTTGTATTTGGGATTTGTTAGAATTTAATTTTTGATAGATATGATGTCCCGTCTATAATAATTTCTCTTTATCATTAGGTCAAAACACTAATTAATTTTTGGCATAGGTGGGACTGATCCTAGATCACTGGTCACTAATATTCAAACTTTGCACAAGTTTTTTTTTTTTTTTTTTGAGGAAAAACTTTGCACAAGTTAGAGATATGTATGTACGCAAATAATTGAGGGTGAACATCTTCAAAATTGTGAAAAGGAAGCTATATGACTAGTCTTCATATTTTACGAGGGTTCATCCTGTAATTGTGATTTATTGTCACTTCCCATAATTGTGGGCTTAGCACTCCAATACAAAACAAAATACTCGGGCTTTAATTGCTGATAGAGGAATTCCATAGTTCAAACATATCATATCAAATCTATATGAGTAATTATACTCTAGAAGAACAATAATAGCGTACTTCTTCCTCACACATAATAATGAGTTCTACTATGTAAATTAATGGTGAGATTCACTATAATGTAAGAGGAGAGATTCCACTAATATGTTTTTTCATTTTACAAGTCAAACACCTTGTAGCTTATTTGATACCTCTTTTTTTTTTTTTTTTTCAATGGAGGCATCCACGGTTTAAATCTCCCTTCTCCCAACTAATAATAATAATAATAATAATAATAATAATAATAATAATAATAATAATAATAAAATTCCTTATCTAAATTCATGGTGAAATTCACTATTCATGTATAGGAGAGAGAGGTCTCACCAAAGTGTTTTTTCGTTCTATAACTAATGCCTCATGTTGTTTTCAGCAGAGATATCAAGATGTAAAGGGACAAGTTCTTGCAGACATAGTTACTGAGTTTACTGAGGATTTTGTGGGAGGCGAGATGTCAAGTTCTGAGATCCTGGTAGTCTCCACTCCCTATCTTCCATCTTAGGAAGTTTATACTGATCGTACAGCTAATCAGAAAGGATTTGGTGTGGGAATTGTCTTAATATTCCCCGAGAAGATAACTGTGGAAATATCCTTGAGATTGGGATTTCCAACGACAAACAATAAAGCAGAATATGAAGCTTTATTGGCTAGAATGGCAATGGTTAGAAAGCTAGGAGGAAAAGTTGTAGAGATTTTCTCAAATTCGAGACTAGTGGTTGGGCAAGTCAATGGAGAATTTGGGGCCAGGGACCAACGAATGCAAGGATATCTCATCAAAGTCAGGCAGGCTCAATCCAACTTTGAAGCTTTCTCCATAAGGTAGATCCTAAGAGGCCAGAACTCTCATGTTGATTCGTTGGCTATGTTGGTCACCTCTTCGGGATCAGGCCTCCCTCGGGGTATAATCGTCGAGGATATGGTGGTCCTCGGCCATAGTGATCAAACACCAAACATAATACATAGCATACAAGTTGGTCCAAGTTGGATGGAACCATTAGTTTTGTTCTTAAGGAATGGATCACTACCCGAAGACAAAGTTAAGGCCGAGAAGATTCGAAGAAAAACTCCACGATATTGGCTTTTCGAGGAGCAGAAGTTGTATAAACACTCCTACTCATGATCATATTTACTATGTGTCCATCCCGAAGCTGTAGAACCTTTGTTGGAGGAGTTGCACAAAGGGATTTGTGGCAGTCATACTGGGGGAAGTATGACCAATGTCAGAGTTAATCTCCAAATATCCACTAACCTAGTGGGTCTTGAATCCACTCTCCAATCCTTGGCCTTTTCCTCAATGAGGCTTAGATATAATGGGACCATTCCCAAGGGCAATAGGGAACTAAAGATGGCTTTTCGCCGGGACGGACTACTTTACAAAATGCTTTGAGGCCAAGCCACTGTCTAATATTAGGGACGTGAATGCTAAAAAGTTTGTTTGGAAGAATATTGTAACTAGGTTTGGGATTCCTCATACATTGATCTTAGACAACGGGCTCTAATTCAACGGTAAGGCTTTTAGAAGATATTGTGGAGAGTTAGGTATCAGAAACAGATATTCCACTCCTGCCTACCCACAGGGAAACGGGAAAGTAGAAGCAGTGAATAAAGTCATAGTTAGTGGGCTAAAGAAGAGGTTGGATGAAGCAAAGGGGAAATAGGTGGACGAGTTACCTCATGTATTGTGGACATATCGTACCACACCCCAAAGATCAATTGGGGAAACTCCGTTCTCAATGACCTATGGATCTGAGGCAGTCATACCTCTCAAGACAGGATTCCCAACGTTAAGGACTAGCCAGTTTAGTATGGAAGAAAACAACCATTTGCTCTCAACAAGCTTGGATTTTTTTGACGAAAGAAAAGAGGTGGCCATGGTCAAAATGGCACATTATCAACAGAAGCTTAGGCAAGGGTATGACAGAGGAGTCAAGGTTAGGCAACTGGCTCTTGGGGACTTGGTCTTAAGGAAAGTAGTAGGAAATGTGAAGAATCCATCGTGGGGAAAGTTAGGGCCTAACAGGGAAGGTTACTATCGTATCACATCAGTAGCTGTATTGGGGCCTATTACTTAGAAGATTTGGACGAGAATGTTGTTCCATGTCCATGGAATGTAAACAATTTGTGTAGATGGAATGTAAACAATTTTGGATTCCATTCAAACTCTTTTCGCTTGATGTTTGATGCTCGGTTTTCTAAAGTTAATCATTATGATTAATTCTTGTGTGAATTTGGTTAAGTGTTAAACGGAACCTCGACCTTGTTCGACTCCTCGAGTCACAAGCCTTAGGTAAGTTAACTGTTGTGTAAATTTGGCTAAGTGTTAAACAGAACCTCAGTCATGTTTGACTCCTTGAGTCACAAGCCTTAGGTAAATTAACTTTTGTGTAAATTTGGCTAAGTGTTAAACAGAACTTCAGCCTTCTTCGACTGTTCAAGTCACAAGCCTTGGGTAAATTAACCCTTAAGTGAATATAGTTAAATACAGAAACATAACCATAATTCTTTCTAGATTCTTGAATCATATTGTTAGGCTTAATTTTAGTTGATGATGACTTCATATACTTGAAACTATACACTTTAATAAGGAGAGTGTGTATTATATTTTGCAAAGTAACGAGAAAGTAAGTATTTAAGCAAAACGAGAATGCAATAAAACTTGGATATATTCATTCAAAGTTCAGAAAAATGTTTACAAATCAGGCAAAACTAAAAGAGAAGAAGAAAAAAAAAAAAAGAGCGTTTGCTAAACCTAGCTCGTTACAAAATTTTCCTAAGTGCTAAACTTAAAGGAGCTATGCTGCGACATTCTTCACTTTCTCCTTTTTCTGCTTCTTCAATTGCTTAGCTTCTTCAACTTCTTCTGATTCCAGTTCCACCACTAGGGTTGGAGTCTATTTTTCTTTCTCAGTAGAAGGCTCAGAAGTTGGGGCTGCCAAGGATTTGGGCACCGAGGAGTTAGAGCTTGGATCTAGCTAAGGAAGGGTAGAGCTGGGGGATAGTAAACTTTTTTGGGTCCCCAAGGTCAGAGTCAACACCAACTCTAGCAGCATTAAGGGCTTCACCCCAAAATTCGAGATAAAAGGCCCGAGCCACATCTCTAAGTTGGGCAGTTAAGCTTTGGGCAGTCTTAGGCATACTAGCATCATAAGTGGCTAGTTCAGCCTTCGCCTTTTCAGCATCCTTGCCCTCAAGTTCCTTTTGCTGGAGCTTGATTTGCTCTTTGGCTGAAGCTAGTTGCATTTCAATCTTCTTGAATGAAACCCGCAACTCTTTGGCTTGCTTTTCAAACCCTCACAAAGCAGCTTCGGCGTTCTTACCCCCCCTTTCAACCTTGGCTTGGTGGAAGAGTGAGTCCTTGTACTTCTTCTTTTTCTCAGCCAAAGCCTTATTCGAATGGGCCAGTTTACTCTTCACTTCTCAGGATTTTGAGAGAGCGTGGTCGACCCATTCCTCGGCCACAAAGGATGCTTGCATGGCCTGTTTTTAAGAAAACATGTATACACATGTTACAATTCTTAACATAAAAGATATGAGTAAGTCGTATAGAAACTGAAGTACAAAAGCCAATCTTTACAAGGTCCCTCTTTAGTGAGAGGAACACTTCATGTTTCCTTAGCCCCTTTAGTTCCTTCATGTCATTAGAAAGAAGTAGGGCCTTCTCAAGGCACTCGGACACTAGCCTGGACCTACCCTTCTAGGCATCCCTAAAGGTTGCCTCAGATGTGATAGGGTCTCCTACGCTGAGCACAAAGGCTGGGTTCCATATGGTGGTCTTGGAGCGCTGCTCCACTTCAATGCTTTTACCTCCCTCGGCAGAAGTGCCATTTTTTTTATTGCACCCCTGTAATTCTAGGCTCCTTAGAGGACAATTGTTGAGTGGATTGGGGTATCTCCCCCTCTTCAAAGCTCTCCTTCTCAGTCTATTTTCCCCTCTTTCTCTTTTTCTCTGCGGCATTAGCAGTAGAGGAATGAGGTGGAGAGGGAGTAGGGGGTCGAGGTACACGAGAACTGCAGGAGCATTCCCACCGGCATAAGCAGTGAGTACGGCTAGCAAGTTAGGCATTTTTTTTCCTCAAGCACCATTGCTTCAGGAATGTTAGCAGCTTCTTGACTAGTACTGACTTAAGTAGCAACAAGGCAACGATGACTAGGTTCTGGGGGATCTTTGGAGTCAGCCCGATGAAAAACCTCAAAATCTTTCTCTATGTCCTCTTAGGTAGGTTCGGATGTTGGCTCTTCCAACTCTTCGTCAGAGGGAAGAGGTTGCTCGTGGGAGTAGAGGAGCTTGGCTGCAAGTGGAGTGGATAACCCAACGTCCTGAGTATCGGATGGAGGTGGTTCGATCAAGAATCTGAGGACAGTAACATCGATTAGTACGAGCCTTGGGTCTTTGGCTTTAATCACACGCTTGGGAGATTGGAAACGCTTGGATATAAGCTTGAATCCAAGGATTATGTGTACCACCCGAAGTTGACCATCCCGGTGAAGGAAAATCTCTGATTGTAGAATCCGGTTAAGGTCTGCAAAGTTCACCAGGTTTTTGTTCAAGGCAGTATAAAACTCGTCTGTAGAGGAAACAAGAGAAGGTGTTAATTAAAGCAAAAGTTGAAAAAAAAGAGGCAAAATAAGAAGGGAAGGCAATCTAAGTTATTCTAAGTCCTTGAGTACCCCACTTGGTTCCCCATCTTAGGTAAGGCAATACAAACCATTGTACCATTCACCTAAGACGATGAGGAAATCTTCGTCCATACCCTTATTGGACTCAGGAATATAAGAAATCAACCTAATAGAGGGCACTTTACACTTAAAATAGTAGCCCGTTTATTTACCTTTTTGACAATTATAAACCCAGTTTACGTTGTGGCAAGTAAGGTTGGTCCCTATTTTGGATTTAGCATGTCTACGCTACCGAAGACCCTAAATAGGTTGGGTAAGCACTGGGTAGGGCAGAGCCTAAAGTTAATGAGGAAGTCCCTCGTAAATCTACCCATGGGAATTTGCATTCCGCCTTCAATAAAGGCAATCATAGGAATGACAACTGCCTCAGGTGGTTTACTAATGGGCCATTCTCCTAACTTGCAGTGCTTAAATTCTACATTGTCAAGGATTCTGTACTTTTCCCTAAAAACGGCCATGCCCTCGGGGGTATCAACTAGTTTGGTGAACCTATACATGAATCTCTATCAGGTAAAAGTAAGAAGAAAAAGAAAAAGAAAGAGAGTTTCCTTCAGGGCAATGGATGAAAGGCCAAAGGCACTTATGAGTGATGAAAGTTGATCCTCGGACTACTGCTTCAAAGAAATATGTAGAGAGCATGTAAATGTGAAGATTACTCCCATTCTCTCTTTATATAGAGGTGGGAAATGAGTGGTAAATTTTTCGCTCATTTACCCCAAGAAATTTGGATCGTTGGATCATCATTGCACCGTAGAATGTGGGAGGACAAGCAGCCGCCTAAAGCAATAACTGTAGCGACGTGGATAGCGAATCACCGAGAGTGTTCATAAGACAAGTGAAACAACATCCCCATGTGGGAACGCATTTGGCATGTACCAGCCTTCCCATTGCTACTAAAACCTCACTTTTAGAGTAGCTCTTGATAGCAAGGTTTTAGAGGGCTATTGTGTGGAGTCCAAAGACCGAAGAGTTCTAGGCTGGGGATTAACTAGCCTAATCCAAGACCCAGAAGGGTATGTGAGCCTTGAGGCCACCCACTTGAGGAGAGCAAGAGAATCAGGACAATCAATATCCTGTGAAGACCCAAGGGGAGGAGAAAAGATAACAACGGGGGCAGGGATGGAGGGAGGAAGTTTCTTGAAGGACATACCTCCCACCTCCATATTCAATGCCTTACAACAACCTTATTAGCTGCATTAATGTGGAAATGACCCCTGAACAATAACTTCACAACTAGTAGCCCTTTCTACCACCTTCAGCAGAGTCTTGATGGGACAAATATCCTGTGAAGTGCCTTGAGACATATTGGTGGAGGGATGGGATGCATGGAAAAGGGATAAAAAAAAGAAGGGAACCCCCCTAGGAAAAAAAGGATGAATATTTTAAGAACCATTAGAGTAGGAAATAGAACTACAAATAGCCTTGTGTAAAACTTGAACTAAATTTATATACAAGGAATTAATCCTCAGACTTGCCTGAGGAGGACTTTATCCTCAATTGTTGATAAAATCACTTGAATGTGTTAATCTGGGCTCTTTAGCCATAAGCTTGGGCTTAGTGTAGTATTGCACTTGGACTTGTTTCTCACTCTCTCAACAAATTCTATTGTTTGGGCTTGATTTGAAGGACAAGGTACCACTAATCTAAGTGGGCATGGACTTGTATTTTTTGAGCACTTACAGTCGCCCTTTGAATTGCTCAATTTTTTTTTTTTTAATGGAGGCATCCATGGTTTAAATCTCCCTTCTCCCAACTAAGAATAATAATAATAACAATAATAATAATAAAATTCCTTATCTAAATTCATGGTGAAATTCACTATTCATGCACAGGAGAGAGTGGTCTCACTAAAGTGTTTTCCTGTTCTACCAAAGGCCTTGTAATGTAACTAATACCTCATGTTGCTTTCAGTAGAGATATCTAGGATTCAAATTTCTCCTCTTCAGTTGAAAATAAAGTCCCTCTTCTTTTAACTTGAGACCTTACTTCCCAGCAAGCCTTTTTTTTGGACCTGTATGCGCGAATTCGGAATGAAGCAACTTTTACACACCTGTTGGCATATATCAGCCATCATAGTCTATATGAGGTTGTTTAGGTATTCAAGCAATCAGTGCCGCTAATGTCTTCATTCTGCGTAATATTAGATGATCACTAACCATGTAATAAAGATCAAAAAAGGGTCATAGTGAATTAAAATTAAGCACAAGCATATAAGACAACAGTCATGACTTTAATTAAGACACGCGACCAACAGTCCAGATCGTATTAGATCTTGAGATACCTGAAAAGTCTCCAAATGCTATTACGTTACACTAACTAATGATCAACATTATCTTCATATTGGTGACCCCTGTCTTCAATGTCTCTACTGATTCTATTAATTCAATGTTCATTCACTTTTTATGTAACACATTGATTTTCACTTACTCTCCAAGCTACAAAATCCCAATTAAGCTCAGAAACAATCGAAATAAAAAAGGCTACAGTATACATCCCAAGGCATTGATGTCTGGATATTCTGTGCACATTTTACTGCCAGTTCTGGTCTTTACAATGAGTGTAGCATCACTTGAACTCCATGTTGTGGACGAATGGTAATAAACTGAAATGGTGAGTGGACATAGGCTGGGGAAAGGGTGAAGGCATAGCGTTGTAGAATCAAGGAAAGAGCAATCTTTGCTTCAGTTGTTGCAAAGTTCAACCCCACACAAGTTCGAGGCCCTATTCCAAAGGGAAAAAAAGCAGCTATGTTGTTGTTAGTAGCCTTGGCAATACCTTCTGAGAATCTCTCTGGTTTGAAAAGATGCACGTCTTCTACCCATATTTTGGGGTCATGGTGAGGTGCAAGAGTTGGTATGTACAATAATAAATTAGCCGGAAGAGTGAGCTTCCCCAGTCTAACTTCCCTTTCAACTTTTCTTGTTATTGCAATTATGGGTGGATATAACCTTAGAGACTCATTGATGATCATACCCATCTGCGTGGGAAACAATGTCAGAAAAATTAAGAATTTAAGAATTATAATTGAGTTAAATGGTCTGTCATTTATGCTAGTAATTGATTTGAGTTTGAGACATTCTTACAGTCTTGAGTTTTGTGATTCCATCTGGGTTTGGATTTTGTTGGCCAAATAAATTGAGCACCTCCTTTCTTGCTTTTTCTTGCCAATCTGTGTGGATTGCTAGAAGAAATACAGTCCACACAAGCAAAGTACTAGTGGTTTCTTGACCAGCAATATAAAATGTTTTGCACTCATCCACCAAATCTTCTATTGAAATCTTTAGGCTAGCATTGGCATCATGATGAGCCTCTACAAGTAGTTGAAGAAAATCACCCCCAATACCCTCTCCAGTCATTACCTTCTCTTCTCTCTTCTTTATTATCTCTAATATAGCATTGTGTATTCCTTTTACAAGCTCCTCCGATTCAATTTCATCATTAGTTTTATAAATTTTACTGTAAAAATGGACAAATGCTATTAGGACAACATCGACCAATGGTACAATAACAACAATAAGCATTAGTTTCAAAATTTTGAGGTTAGTTATGATTGTCAACATACTAGTTAGAGTCGGTCACATTTTGGAATGCTATTAGGACATGAGGATGCTAAGAATATTAAATGGAGAGTAGTTCTATGTTCCCCAATTGTTGGTTTAACTAAAAGGACTTTACCTGATGCCAGGAAACCTGAGTTTATAAGTATTTCTGGATGATATCAAGGCCAATTTCATCAACATCTCAAAAATGTTCTTCCCTTCTAAGTAACTGCTCCCAAAAGCTGTCCTTGAAATCACTTCTGAAGTCAATAGCCTAAATTCTTCAGATACCTCAATCTCTTTACCTTCATGATGTTTCCATCTTTCTAGCATCATCTCAACGCTACTGATCATTGATGGAATCATATTCTGCAAAAGTGAATTCCTTCTAACAATATAAACTAATTTCCAAGAATTTTTTCTCTTGATACACAGATAATTTCCTGGGGCAGGAATTTGAACTATTGATATCTCCGTTAGAAATATTAAAAAGTAGGCAGAAATACTATTTTCATCGCTACATTTTCACCTCATTTTCACTTTGGTCCATACTTTTTTAATTTTACCATGTTTAGTCCCTAAAATCAAAAACACGTTCTATTTTAGTCCCTACCGTCATCTCACCAACAAAAATTGTCTATGTGGCAAACAAAGTGTACAATTGGCACACTAAATACTGACGTCAACATTAAAATAATAATAAATTTTTTTTTTAGCATTTTAAAAATTCCATGTCATTTTTTAAAAATTAAAATATTAATTTATCAATTTTAACTAAATGAAAAAAGGAAAAAACATAAATAAAAATAAAAAATCATATAGATTAAGATCTAGGTTTAACTTGAGTAAGAACAATAAGAACATAAATTCAGAAAATTCAAAACCCGTCAGTTATCTCAAAAAAAAAAAAAACAAAAAAAAAAATCCAAGTCAACACAAAATTAAACGCAAATAAATCCAAAATAAAACCCCTCACATGACACCAAAACATTAAAGGCTGATCAATTTTTTTCTCCTTTCACAACACACGGCCACACTTTCAGCTCAAACTTTTTCTCTCTCAGCTCAAACTTTATCTCTCAAAGGTCTTGGGATCTCGGTTTGATGGGTTTGATATGGGTTAGAAAGAGAGAGGCTGAGTCGGTTTGATCCGGGTTAGAGGGAGATTTTGAGATCGGTTGCTATCACAGCATGGCTGGCGGCAACATGTGGGTTCAAGATCAACCAAATGGGGAGTGATTTAAGAACTGTGGTGGTTGGGTTCTAGGTTTCAAAGTGGTTTTGGCGATTGAAGAAGTGTGGGTTTTTATTTGGGTTCGTTCAAAATACCGATCTGGTTTTTATTTTCCTGCTCAATCTGGGTTTTTTTTCTCTCATCTCACATTAGATGTTTTTGGGTTTTGAATTTTCTGGGTTTGTGCTCTTGTCTCTCAGTCTTTCTGTCTTTCTCTTTCTTTGACACACTCTCTCTTTGAGAGCTCTTTGTGGGGGTGTCAATGGTGGATCTGAAGTCAACACTTCTGAAGGTATTCTCGGTTCTAAAATCAGAGCTCCTTGAAGACTCTGCTTTTGAGTGGACAGATGATTCTCGTCAATGGGTCGAGCTGGTTCGTTTCCTTTCCATCTCATATTCCTATATTGTTTCTCATTTGCTTTCTCATCATTCAAGCTCTTCTTTTTGCCCTTTCGTATTTGACAAAGTTTCTAATTTTTGTCATGGGGTTGATTATTATTTTGAATAATTTGATTACTGTATAGGAAGCTGTAAGTTCAGATGCCATTCCTTAGAGCATTCACAGCCGTGGTACTAAAAAGTCATGTTGGTATTTTTAGCTCCTCGAACACCTCAAAACCATGCTCCAACAATGGAGTTAAACTTATTTTTTTTAGCTCCATTGCTACAGTGCACATCTATCTATGAATGTGCATTGTAGCTTAGAGCTAAAAAAAAAAAAAATTTATTCCTTACTCGATTAAAATATTACTTCTCTCTCAACTCTGATCATCTCTCAACTCTCACCTCTCTCTCTAAACTTCCTCTCATTGCTGCCAGCCCACCCCCACGCTGTCAACCCACGCCAACAACTCATGCCGCAGACCCACGCCTCTGATCCACACCGCCAACCCATCTTGCCCTTACTTGGGTATTTTTTTTTCCTACTATGGGCTGTGGTGTGGTGGTTGTTGTGGTTATGTGGGTAGATTAGCGTCAGCGTGGGTGGCTGGGTTCGTTGGCATCAGTGGGTGGCTTAGGTGGGTTTCGTGGTGGTGGGTGTGGGTGTTGCCGGGTGGGTTTGGTAGGTGTGGGCTTGGTTGATTTTTTTTTCCTTTGTTGTGGGCTGTGGTGGTGGTCATGGTGGTGGGTGTGGGTGTTGCTTGGTGGGTCTGGTGGGTGTGGGCTTGGTTGATTTTTTTTTTTTCTTTGTTGTGGGCTATGTTGGTGGTGGTGGTGGTTGTGGTTGTGGTTGTGTGTGGCTGTGATGATTGTGTAGTGGTTGTGTGTAGCGGATATATTATTTTATTATAGTGAGATGAATTATTTTATTATAGTAGTTATATTATTTTATTGTGTTGAAAGCTAAAATAGATCCACTACTGCAACATGTGTGTAGGTAAAATAGAAAAAGTAACTTTTGGTGGAGTTAAATAGCTAAATTTTTAGCTCTACAGCTATGAATGCTCTTACATGTTATCCACATTTTTTGCTTGAAAATAAGAAATCCCAAAAAATCAATCAATGAGAATGATTGTATTTTGAATGGCTAGTACGAGAGATTCGGGTTAATTGATATTGTTGAAAGAGTCTTGGAAAACATTGAGATGGTAAATGGTAATATTCATGCACTAAGAATTAAGAATTGTAGATCTGATGTTAATTTTCTGGGTTTTAAATTTTTCGGGGTTGTGTTCTTGCCCAAATGTTTAATGTGTTCATGTTTAATTTATCAATTTTATCTGGGTTTGTCAAGATTGTTGGCATGAATTCTAATGCGTTCATGTTTAATCTGATATGGATCTGAAGTTTAATTTTGTATTCTTATTTTATGGGTTTGTGATTTTTGGTTTTTAATTTTGTGTTCTTAAATTTGGGATTGTGTTCTTGTTGGTTTTGTTCAAAATAAACTTAGATCTTAATTCATATAATTTTTTGTATTTAATTCTTTTATTTTTATTTTTTTATTTAGTTAAAATTTGATAAATTAATTTTTAAAATTTAGATGCTGATGAGACATTTTTTTAATGTCAAATAAAATTTATTATTATTATTTTAATGGCCACGTCAGTATTTAGTGTACCAACTGTACAATCTGTTTGTCAATTAGACAATTTTTGTTAGTGAGATGAAGGTAGGGCCTAAAATAGAACGCATTTTTTATTTTAGGGACTAAATGCGGTAAAATTAGAAAGTATAGACCAAAGTGGAAATGTGGTGAAAATATAGGGACAAAAATAGTATTTCCGCCTAAAAAGTACTGATTGAACTACAACTACATAAAGCTCTTGACAATTTCCAAGATTGTATATCTATGTTTTTTGGATAGAATTTTATTAATAATCTAATATGCTAATTTTTTATTGGGTTTAGTTCATTTAAAATAGAATTGTGATACGAAAGATATTACAATTTTTTCTATTATCTTTACAAATAGATATGCCAATTTTAAAGCGCATCACACAAAAAGTAATAAGACATTTATTTGTTACACATTTATTGTTGACGTGACATGAATTATGTTAATAGACTCTCTGGTTTGTAAAATTTTTATGATAAAATTGATAGTATATTCTAAATGGTAAGACTAAGAGTAAGAGATTACTTTGAGGCTCTCTGCATGAAAGGCATAATTAGCAAGTTTCCGCATCTTTGCCCATTTTTCACCTTCAGAAGTCACAAGCCCATCTCCTAAGAGCTTCTTCGTATAGGGAGCGGTCTCTGGCTTTGGATAATTGTTGTCTCTATTGTTCAATATCTCTTTGATTAGCTCTGGTTCAGTAATGACCAGTTGAGCTTCAGAGCCAAACCATTGAAGATAATTATTACCTGTACCAAAGAATAAAAGGCAACAAAATTAAAAATGGCTAAATTTACTAAAATTGACTAAATCACTTTGAAAGATTTATTTACCATATTTTTCAACCCATGAGTGAACATGAGGCAGAATTGTGGAAAATATGTCGTGTGATAAATTCATTGGCATGCTCATGGCTTCTTTTTTCATGTTGAAAATTTCTTTGGTGCTTCCATGGAAGAATATGTAGGAAGGACCTTTGATTCCCTGTGAACTCAATTGATTCTTCATGTGAATTGGAGTCCACCATAGTTTGTGAAGGCCCCGGATAAGAGTCAATAGAAAGTACAGGCACAGGGAGCTTGTAAGACTGATTACAAGGATTTCAACAGCACCCATTTTCTCTTTCTGAAGGAAACTTTTGGGAAGTTTAGAATTAGATGGTTATCCTCAATGTTTCAACTTTTAATTAGTGATGAATGTGGATTTGTTGAATTGAGTGTTGTGGGCTTCCAAGTAGACCAAGTCCAATATGAATTAAAGTACTGAATTATTGCTAGAATGTCTCGATAGAGTGTTGACAAATGTAGAATTGTTGGATCATACCATGATGATATTATAAACAATTTAATAATTTATTAATATATTAAGGATGAGTATAAGGATAATATATATGACTTTGTTACTTGGGGACTTTCTCTTTACACGTAATATGTCATTGTCAGGTTAGGTCTAAACCACTGTATAGTTTTCAGATATGTTGGCTAGTGTATGGGAGAGAGTAAATGGAAAATCTCCATCTGGTAGTACTTGTGTTTGGCCTCCCCCAGGTAAAACTGAAAACTCTTTTTTGTAATATTAAAAAAATCAACATTGTTGTGATTTATGTTGCCTTTGTGCGCCTGTCAGTTATTGCTGTGAGATTGCATAGTCAAGCCTGGTAAAGATTTCTAATACAATTTGTTTAAAGGTAAATGTGTTATCGTATGCAGAATGCTGACAAGCTTGCTCAACTTATTATAGCATGGTTTCTTGAATATTGTCGCCCTTTGAATTGCTCAAATTTTTTTTTTTAATGGAGACATCCACAGTTTAAATCTCATTTCTCCCAACTAATAATAATAATAATAATAATAATAATAATAATAATAATAATAATAATAATAATAATAATAATAATAATAAAATTCTTTATTTAAATTTATGGTGAAATTCACTATTCATGTATGAGAGAGAGATCTCACCAAAGTGTTTTTCCGTTTTACGAGCCAAGAGCCTTGTAACGAAACTAATACCTAGTGTTGTTTATGCATCACGTGAATACACAGATATGCAACACTTTGTAATGCATCGTTTTCAAGGATGCAGAGCATCCTTGGAAAGTTTATGCATCAATTTTGGGGGTGAGCTCTCCACCATTGCTACACTGATGTTCGTAGTGCTGCATGTGCTGCTCAACGATTTGGTACGTTCTTTGATTTTCCATTGAGTTTACACGATTTTGTTCATTCAATGATTTCGAATTTTTCAACAAATTCGGATGATCAATACATTAGTACATAGTTTTCCATTTAATTTTCACAATTTTGTCCATTTAATGTGAAAGTTCAATGTGTGTAAAACACTATGAACGTTTAGGCCCCAAATTACAAATTACCAATTCAAGCTTAAAATCAAACAATGTATGTGCAGAAAATGAACATAAACTTATAACAGAAATGATAAACAATCTAAACCAAATAAAATCCACAGCAGAAATTAAATGACAAAAATTATGGGAAGAGAGATGCAAACACAAGAACAACACAACGATGTGTTATCGAAGAGGAAACCGAAGCCCTTTGAGTAAAACCTCTCCACCGCCCTCCAAGCGGTCAATAATCCACTAAAGAATGAAGTTGGGATACATGAATAGCAAAAGACCCTCCAAGCCTAATCTACCCAGTGTACCTAAGCCCTCCAAGTTTCTTGCTCCAACAAGGTAATGCCGAACCTTTGTTTTCTTTAGCTTATCGGATTCCGCTATAGTCTATAACATCAACCAATATGAATTGATCCTTTCCTAACTGCTTCCTAAAGCACCAAAATGCCTTCTCACAGATATAGGTATGGTGAGAAAAGAATTTGGCTAAGAACCTCTCAAGGATGTAACAATGGAGAGGGTGAGAGTAGAGGAATTTGAAGAGTCTCTATGTAAAGATTGTGGATGAGTTAATCTTGTTTTTCTCTAGGGTTTCTCTCTCAAAATTCTCTCTGGAAGCTCTCTACATTTCGTAAGTATAAGAGTCAATATATAGTGGTGTGTGTTTGGAAAGTAAAGAGTCATTTTTCCAAAAACAGAGCTGGTTGGCGACTTGGTCTCGCGACATGACTGAGTCGCGAGTTCAAGTCGCGAGCTAACTGAATGGCCAGTCTGGACTTTTTGTCCTATAGTGCAACAACTGGCACGACGCTTCAGCTACTCTGCACGCTTCACTCGTGTGCATCTTTTGGTGGCTTGCCAGTCGCGAGCCACCTGCGAGATCCAGTCACGAGTCCATGCTTCACTGCACAATCTTGAGCAATTCTTCACACTCTCACACACTACCCTTACATGATTCCCACCTAAATAGAGGGTTTCTAAATGTCAAATTACAAGCAAATTTGGCATAGAATAAAGCCAACAAAATGGTTGATTAAATTCAACCTTACATAACGAATTCAAACTTTTCAACAAATTCAAACTATTTGTACATCTAATTTACATAATTTTATTTTGTACTTTTAAGATTTTATACATTCAACGAATAAATTTTGTTTTTTACAAATTTGAACGACCTGTACATCTAATGTACACAATTTTCTCTTGAATTTTCATGATTTTGTCCTTTCAACGAAATCAAATTTCTCAACAAGTTCAAAATATTTGTACATCTAATGTACACAACTTTCCATTGAATTTTTACGATTTGGTATGTTCAAAAATTTTGATTTTCCATTAAGATTTCACGATTTTGTACGTTCAACAATTTCAAAATTTTCATCAAATCAAGATGATTAGTACATTAGTACACAGTTTTAAATTGAATTTTCATGATTTTGTACATTTGACGACTTCAAATTTGGAAACAAATTTGGACAATCTGTACATCTAATGTAATTAATTTTCAATTGATTTTACTCAATTTGGTATGTTCTTCAATTTTCAATTGAATTTTCACGATTTTACACACTCAACGAATTCGAATTTTTCAATAAATTCGTACTATCTGTACATCTAATATACACAAATTTTCCTTGAGTTTTCACAGTTTTGTACAATCAATGAATTCAAAATTTTAAACAAATTCATACGATTAGTACATCTAACATACCTACTTTTCCATTGAATTTTCATTATTTTGTACTTTCAACGAAGTCAAATTTCTCAACAAGTACTGACTATCTGTACATCTTATGTACACCTTCACGATTTGGTACGTTCATTGATTTTCCATTGGTTTTTCTTGAATTTCTACATTCAACTAATTCGAACTTTTTTACAAATTTGAATCATTCGAGGCATTTACCATTAGGTGATTTATACGAATCATTTATTTTTCTTTCATGGAGTTTGTCCATTATTTATATGGTTACATATTTAAAAAAATGCAAAAACTATTTAACTGCAATAACCGCGCCAATGCTAAAAACAGTTTATGCAGAAAACAGTGAACATTTTTAATTAATGCAGAAAACAGATTTTATAAATGCAGTAAGCAGATTTTTTTTTTGAGCTAAGATGATAAAATAAGCATAATGTGCAGAGAGCAAATTTTATTAATGTAGAAATAGATTTTATCAATGCAGAAAATAGATTCGATTATTGTGAAATTCAAACATGAAAAAGCATTCAGATTTGGCTCTTAAATTTAGAAATCACGATTTCACTAGGTGTTTTATGAGAAAACAGTGAACAATTTTTTAAATAGTGAACATAAAATAATTTATGCAGAAAAAAGAGTGAATAATTTTTTAAATAATGCTGAACAAAAAATAATTTTATGCAAAATCCTAGAAATAGTCTATGCAAAAAACAGTGAACATTTTTATGAGAAAAAAATGAACAGTTTTAATTAATGCAGAAAAAGGATTTTATGAATGCAGTAAGCAGATTTGAACATACAATAAACATGATGTGCAGAGAGAAAATTTTATTAATGTAGAAACAGATTTTATCAATGTAGAAAAATAGATTCGATTATTGTGAAATTCAAACATGAAAAAGTATTCAAATTTGGTTTTTAAATTTAGAAATAACGATTTCACTAGGTGTTTTATGAGAAAACAGTGAACAATTTTTTAAATAGTGAACATAAAATAATTTATGCAGAAAATAGAGTGAACAATTTTTTAAATAATCCTGAACATAAAATAATTTTACGCAAATCCTAAAAATAGTTTATGTAGAAAACAGTGAACATTTTTATGAGAAAAAAATGAATAGTTTTAATTAATGCATGATAGGCCACAAATTGAATGACCCCTTGTGATTTAAACTAATTAATTAATTTAGTCAAGTTATTAATTAATTAATTTAACATGCAAATACGTGGCAGCACAAACAAATCACCGAATAACTAAATATGCAGCGGAAAATAAATGACACGGTGATTTGTTCACGAATGGGGAAAAACCCTAACGGCAAAAACCCCACCGGGTGATTTTCAGGTCACCACTCCCGAAACTCCACTATTATCAAATCAAGCGGTTACAAATAAGGAATCCCAAGTACCTTACCAACCTACAGTTGAACCCTTACCCCAATACCCAATTGGACTTAATCTATAGCGACAGTTCCCACCTTTGATGCACGGCTCCCAAGTACGTGACTAACCAGATGCGCGGATCCCAGTACGCGACTTCAAACACCAACTTTAGGAAGAACAGGTTGGCTGCAGAGTTCTTCAGATCATCCTATGCAATGAAGATCAGGAAGATGCTTGGTCACAAAACCCTAAGGTGCACAATACACAGCAACTTCTTGAAGAAGATGACCTAGGTTAAGAACTTCGTCTTAGAGCACAATTTGCTTGAACAAGGATTGCTCAATGCTTATGCAACTTGTGTCTATGTTGACGGCTCTTAAAACACTCCTTAAATATGTTTAGGGTTAGAAGAAAAGAAGGCCTAAAAACACATTCACGGATCCCAAGAAAATCAGATTAGAATTCTGACTTTTTAATTCTCGACAGATAGCAGGTGTCGAGGTAGGTGTCGAGCAGGTGTCGAGCTTTAAAAATTCTGCACTTCAACTTGCTTTTTCTTGGACAGACTTGATGACTTCAACACTTGATCTTGAAACATTGTTTCTTGAAGTATTAAAAACACCTAGAACTACCCAATTACAAGTAGAGTGCGTTTTGTCAAAGGATTAGCCAATTTACATAAAATATAACATATGTTCTTAAGTGTGAACACATATGTCCTAACAATGCAGAAAACAGATTTCATGAATGTAGTAAGCAGATTTGAATATACAGTAAACATGATGTGCATAGAGAAAATTTTATTAGCGTAGAAACAAATTTTATCAATGCAGAAAAATAGATTTGATTATTGTGAAATTCAAACATGAAAAAACATTTTGATTTGGCTTTTAAATTTAGAAATCACGATTTCACTAGGTGTTTTATGAGAAAACAGTGAACAATTTTTTTAAATAGTGAATAGAAAATAATTTATGCAAAAAATAGTGTGAACAATTTTTTAAATAATGCTGAACAAAAAATAATTTTACGCAGAATGCTAGAAATAGTTTATTCAGAAAACAGGGAACAATTTTTATAAGAAAACGATAAACAGTTTTAATTAATGCAGAAAACAGATTTTATGAATGCAGTAAGTAGATTCGAATATACAGTAAACATAATGTGCAAAGAGCAAATTTTATTAATGTAGAAACAAATTTTATCAATGCAGAAAAACAGATTCGATTATTGTGAAATTTAAACGTGCAAAAGCATACAGATTTGGCTTTTAAATTTAGAGAACACAATTTCAGGAGGTGTTTTACGAGAAAGTAGTGAACAATATCTAAACATGGGATGCTACAACTCACCAAGAAAAAAAGTTGCCAAAGCGACTTTCACATCATCAGCCAAACATTTAGATATACATAAAAAAAATGTTTCACATTCCTCTTAGAAACACTGCAAGTGAAGAACTTACATATCTAGATGTGATAAAGCTTAAGTTCTTCTTTATATCCGAGTGGTCCACTCTTTCTGCAATACTTATCAATCATTTAACCATACGGTAATTCCAAACAGGATTGATAAAGTAACAATATGTAGCTTAAACTTCTTTCGGTGCGCCCATGGCTAAAAATGGAGTGAGATTTTTCTTTAACCCCAATATTTTAACCAATTTGACCATAACGCTTCCGAGAAGTAAGAAATTGATGAGTGTGTTAAAAATGAATGAACAAGGGGTATGAGTGGCCTAAAAATTCATTTTTGTGGAATTAAAATCTCTATATTTTTCAATGCTTCTATTAATAAATAAAAACATAAAAAAAAACTACTTATTTTTAAGTTTATGTTTATTTGTCGAATATCAAAAAAAAAAAAAAAAGTTATAAGGAACTCGAGTTTACCAATCTCAAGTTCCATAAAAAATAAAAAAAAACCTACTTATATTTAAGTGTATGTTTATTTGTTGATTATCCAAAAAAAAAAAAAAAAAGTTACAAGGAACTTGAGTATGGTGAACTCGAGTACCTTAGAAAAAAAAATAACCATCATTTTATTTACAAAGAACTCGAGCGTGGTATGCTCGAGTATTGTGTTGCATGGAACTCGGGTTTACATTGCTCAAGTACCACATTATTTTTCTTAATTGCACAAATTCCAGGTCAGCAGCGCCATAGTGGAATGAAACTAGGAACTCGAGTTTAGTAAACTCGAGTACTATTTAGAACTTGAGTTTACTGAGCTTGAGTACATAAAAAGTGGTAGATTCCTATTTAGTTCCGAAACAGTTCTTTTTTGCTACAAATTTTACAAAATGGTGGTATTTGGCCATTTTCACCAGGATTTCAACAGCACTCATTTTCTCTTTTTGAAGGAAACTTTTGGGAAGTTTAGAATTAGATGGCTATCCTCAATGTTTCAACTTTTAATTAGTGATGAATGTGGACTTGTTGAATTGAGCGTTGTGAGCCACAAGTACACCAAGTCCAATAGAATGGTGTGATCCCACCATTCTAGCAATAATTCAATACTTTCTAAATTATTATGAAGCAATAATTAAGAAAGTACTGAATTGTTGCTAGAAGGTGAAAAATGGGCAAAGATGGTTAAGCAGGACTGGTGTGGCAATCTAATGCATTTACTGTATATCTTTTGCTATTTTAGAGGGCAAAAATAGCCAAATATGACTATTTTTTAAAATTATTAGTATTTTACCACTGTTTGAGAAATATCTAGCAATAATTCAATACTTTTTGAATTATTGCTTTAGAAAGTAATAATTTAGAAAGTACTGAATTATTGCTAGAAGGTGAAAAATGGGCAAAGATGGTTAGGTGGGAGTCGCATGGCAATTTAATGCACTTACTGTATATCTTTTGCTATTTTAGAGGGTAAAAATAGCCAAATATCACTATTTTTCAAAATTATTAGTGTTTTACCATTGTTTGAGAAATATCTAGCAATAATTTAGACATTGCTTTAGAAAGTAATAATTCAGAAAGTACTGAATTTTTGCTAGAAGGTGAAAAATGGGCAAAGATGGTTAGGTGGGAGTGGTGTGGCAATTTAATGCATTTACTGTATATCTTTTGCTATTTTAGAGCGCAAAAATAGCCAAATATCACTATTTTTTAAAATTATTAGTGTTTTAACACTGTTTGAGAAATATCTAGCAATAATTCAATACTAAATTATTGCTAGAATGGTGTGATCCCACAAGTCTAGCAATAATTCAGTACTTTTTGAATTATTGCTTCAGAAAGTAATAATTTAGAAAGTGAATTATTGCTAGAAGGTGAAAAATGGGCAAAGATGGTTAGGTGGGAGTGGTGTGGCAATTTAATGCATTTACTGTATATCTTTTGCTATTTTAGAGGGCAAAAATAGCCAAATATCACTATTTTTTAAAATTATTAGTATTTTACCACTGTTTGAGAAATATCTAGCAATAATTCAATACTAAATTATTGCTGGAATGGTGTGATCCCACCATTCTAGCAATAATTCAGAAAGTACTGAATTATTGCTAGAAGGTGAAAAATGGGCAAAGATGGTTAGGTGGGAGTGGTGTGGCAATATAATGCACTTACTGTATATCTTTTGCTATTTTAGAAGGTAAAAATAGCCATATATCACTATTTTTCAACACACTTCATCATCACCCACTCTGCATATTCCAATGAATATTTCACCACACGATATGTGGGTTTCTCTTTTTTCTTTCTTTTGTCAGGGTCACGTGGGGAAGGTAGTGAAAAAGGTAGTGAATATGTTTGAAACAGAGGCAAAAGGAACTCGAGTTTTATAAACTCGAGTTCTAAGTGGACTTTTTTAAGATACTCGGTTTTTGTAAACTTGAGTTCCATGTTAAGATTATGTTTAACAGACTCGAGTTTCAAAAGAGTGGTACATTGCTAAATATTTCTCAAGTAGTGGTAAAACACTAATAATTTCGAAAAATAGTAGTATTTGGCTATTTTTGCCATTTTAGAGTCATCAAATGTCTATCTTTCTTTATCTTTTTTCTTCTTTTCCTTTTTTTTTTTTTTTTTTTTCATTCCTTCACTTCTTCTTTTTGGCTTTAATTCATTCCTTTACTTGTTGTTTATTGTAAATGTTGTATTTTTTAAATTCTAGACATTAACGTATTTTATGTCTAAAAATATTTTTAAAAAAATGCCTAAATATGAAATTTAATTAATTATTTAATTGCCATATTCACGCCGTATTGTACCCTTATTTTTCAAAAATTGCCGTACCCCCGTATCCGTACCCATGTCGTATTCAGACCCGTGTCCGTGTCGGTGCAACTTAGAGTACACCAAATCCAATATGAATGAAAGTACTGAATTATTGCTAGAATGGTTGGATCACACCATGATGATATTATAAACAATTTAATAATTAATTAACATATTAAGGATAAGTATAATATATAAGACTTTGTTAATAACTGGGGACTTTCTCTTTACAAGTAATATGTCATTGTCAGATTATGTCTAAACCATTGTATAGTTTTCAAATATGTTGACTAGTGTATGGGAGAGAATCAATGGAAAGAACTCCTTCCATCCTTACCATCTGGCAGTACTTATGTTTGGCCTCCACCAAGTAAAACTAAAAACTCTTTTTTGTAATATTAAAAAAATTGACATTGTTGTGATTTATGGTTCCTTTGTGTGCTTGTGAGATTGCAAAGTCAAGCCTGTTAAGGATTTCTAATACAATTTGTTTAAAGGTAAATGTGTAATCATAAGCAAAATGTTGACAAGCTTGCTCAACTTATTATAGCATGGTTTCTTGAATATTGTTGTTGTGTGGAGTTCAAAGACCGAAGAGTTCTAGGCCGGGGATTAACAAGCATAATCCAAGACCCAAAAGGGTGAGCGAGCCCTAAGGACACCCACTTGAGGAGAGCAAAAGAATCAGGACAATCAATACACTGTGAAGACCCAAGGGGAGGAGAAAAGATAACAACGAGTACAGGGATGGTGGGAGGATGTTTCTTGAAGGACATACCTCCCACCTTCGTATTCAATGCCTTACAACAACCTTATCAGCTATATTAATGTGGAAATGACCTCTGAACAGTAAGTTCATAGCTAGCAGCCCTTTCTACCACCTTTAGCAGAGTCTTGACGGGACAAGTATCCTATGAAGTTCCCTAAGATATACATGTGGAGGGCTGAGATGCATGGAAAAGGGATATAAAAGGAAGGGAACCCCCTAGAAAAAAGGGATGAACATTTTAAGAACCATTAGAATAGGAAATAGAACTGTGAACAGCCTTGTGTAAAACTTGAATTGAATATATATACAAGGAGTTGATCCTTAGACTTTCCCGATGAGGACTTTATCCTCAATTGTTGATTAAATCACCTCAATCTGTTAATCTGGGCTCTTCAGCCTTAAGCTTGGGCTAAGTGTAGTATTGCACTTGGACTTGTTTCTCACTCTCTCAACAAATTCTATTGTTTGGGCTAGATTTGAAGGACAAGGTACCACTAATCTAAGGGGCTTGGACCTGTATTTTTTGAGCAATTACAATTGGTGCCATATGTGGGAAACCATCTGCAATTCACTTCTCCCAAGTTATGGCTAACTCCTGACATAGTAGAGAGGAATTTGTTGGCTCGTAGCATGTGGACCACTTTGTCAATCTAGAACAAAGGAGAGATCAAGAGCATGATCGAACTCCAAGAGTTAGGGTGGAAACGCAACACACAGGGCATACTAGTAGGAGCCACTCAAGGACTAGGAGTCATATTTCCCATGAACAAGAGAGACGAAATCTCAGGTTAGAGATTGATTATCTACGCAAAAAATTGCGTCGTAGGGCTTACGATAGGGGAAATCGGACACCCCCATCAAGTTCAGGATATGAAGATAGTAGTTATAGACCAAGGTCCAAGACTCCCCCTAGTGAATCTTTCTCTACGTCTTTATGCTTGGATAGGGTGGAGAGTGTTAGGTTCTAAAGACTTAGGACTTTATGTATTTAGAACTCTAATGTGTAATGTTGGCAAACCAAGATCAAAAAAATATGTTTAGTCTTGTTTAGGCTTGCTTAAAGTTGTGTAATTCATGTGAAGTTGGAATCGAGAGGTTGCAGATGTATTAGTACATTTCGACCTGGCTCGATTGATCGAAGGATAGACTCGATCGATCGAAAGTCGGCCAGAATGTTTTTCTACATAATTTCCAACTCAGCCATATCTCATTAAACGTTTAGGGTTTTATGTTTTTGCCCTAGGTATATAAGGCAAAACCCTAGCCACGTTTTTGAGAGTTGCTCTAGTTGTATTGTTGCTCATACTTTGTGGTTTGTGTGAATCTCTTGTGAGATCATTGAGGAGCTTTCCTTCACATAAACTTAGGGTTTTCAAGATAGAGATATTATCAACACCTTGATGATCAACTCAGTTGCTGCCATTGGAGCTTAAAGAAACACAAGCGGGAGTGCTTGTATCTTGTGGAGAATCCAAGAAAGAAGGAGTCCGTGGATTCGGAGCTTGCACGTGGTCGTGTCAATAAGTTCTACTGGTGGGTAGCAATAGGAAGTCAAGCGGGGGGTGCTTGTAAGTCTTATTGTATGAACTTCGATTCTTTTGCATATTGGATTCAAGTTTACCTTGAGGATAGCTGGGTCAAATCCTCCCCAGGTTTTTACCGTGTGATTTCCTAGGTCATCATATCATTGTGTTCTTTATATTTCCACTGCTTTATATTCTTGATATGATTGTATGATTGTGATAACCTAGAATTGCATAATTTGACTAAGTTAATCACTTGGCTATTAACTAGGTTAATCCAATTGTTGTTTTAAGGGGTCTAAAAACCCAACAAGTGGTATCAGAGCAGGTAGCTCTCTTGTTGTTGATCTTTTGATCGTTGAGCTGATCCTTGACCCCTGTTGTCATGGATTCTTGGAAAATCTTTTGCTTATATGCCAACATGCCTACTTGTTGTTATTGTCTTTTCTAAATGTTTTCTCGAGCATCTTGATCGTATCACCTGTGATAATAATTATTTGTGTTATACTGCCTTAACCACCTTAAAGGCACGTGATTCTTGTCTGTGGTATTTGGATAGTGGTTGTTCCAGGCATATGACAGGAAACAAAGGTTTGTTCAAGACATTCTTTGAAGGAAAGATTGGGACAATCACCTTTGGAGATGGCAGAAAATCTGTAATCAAAGGCATTGGAACTGTGGACATTCCAGGGTTACCAGTTTTTGAAGATGTCTAGTATGTTGATGGATTGAAAGCCAACTTACTCAGTATTAGTCAGATTTGTGACAATGGGCTGAATGTTCTCTTCACTAAGTATGAATATGAGATACTTGATGGAGGAGGTGACTGTATGTGTGTTGGTGTAAGGACAGCTGACAATTGTTATGGTATAACACCAAGTGTAAACAACAAGTGTTTTAGTGCTAAGATTGATCAAGTTGAGTTGTGCATCAATGGTTGGGGCATGCAAGTCATAAGCAATTGGAGAAGATTTCCAAGTGTGATGCAGTTATTGGCTTACCTAAGTTTGAGAAGATAGAAAAGAGCATTTGTGGACCATGTCAAATAGGTAAACAAGTGAAATCTAAACATCTGTCTGTAACTAGTGTTCAAACTTCAAGACCTCTAGAGTTGTTACACATTAATCTTATAGGTCCTGCCAGAGTTCAGAGTTTAGGTGGAAAGAAGTATATCCTAGTTGTTGTGGATGACTTTACTAGATATACTTGGATTGTACTTTTGAGAGATAAAGCTGAAACTCCTAAGAAGATGATACATCTGTGCAAGAAACTGTAGGTTGAGAAAGATACTGTGATAGCCAGAATCAAAAGTGATCATTGAAGAGAATTTGAGAATACCAAGCTGGCTACCTTCTGCAATGATCAAGACACACATCAAGAGTTCTCTTCACCCAAGACACCTCAACAGAATGTGATAGTTGAAAGGAAGAATTGGGTTGTTCAGGAGATGTCATGAGTCATGTTGCACAATAAGAAGTTGCCTAAATCCTTATGGGGGGAGGCTGTTAACACTGCTTGTCACATACTCAATCGGGTGTATTTTAGACCTGATTCCAAAAAAACTCCCTATGAACTCTGGAGAGGGAAGAAACCTGTTGTCAAATATTTCAGGATATTTGGCAGTGACTGTTATATTCTGCGTGACAGAGAGAACCTAGAAAAGTTTGATGCAAAAAGTGATAAAGGATACTTTCTAGGATACTCTTCCACTAGTAGAGCCTATAGAGTGTACAATCTAAGAACCAAAACAGTCATGGAATCTTCAAATGTTGTGATCAATGATGAGGTATGTTCAAAGGCACATTCAGAAAACACTACTCCTGTTCAAGATAAGCCTTTAGAAGTTGATGATTCACTTCCTGTTGATTATGTGGGGAAACATAGTGAGGAAGAGCTATTGCTATTGAGTGATGCAGTTGCAGTACCATCAAGTTCAAAACCTTCCACTCCGGTTCGTGATACTCAACAAGCACACAGTGAGCTTAGTCCTCCTTCAGAATAGAAAGGTACCTCCACATCTCTGGTAAAAGGTCTGTCATCTAGAGTCAGATTAAATCATCCTGCCACTAATATATTGGGTAGTCTGAATGATAACATGAGACTAAGATCAAAAGGCTTAAATGTGATCACTCATTCATGCTATCTATCCCAATTTGAACCAAAGAAAGTGGATGAAGCACTTCAAGATGCTAAATGGATAAATTCCATGCATGAAGAACTTCATCAATTTGTTCGGAATGATGTGTGGGAATTAGTTCCTAGACCAATGGGAGTAAATGTAATTGGAACTAAATGGATCTTTAAGAACAAGTTAGATGAACATGGCACTGTCATTAGAAATAAATCAAGACTTGTTGCTCAAGGATACACACAAGTGAAAGGAGTTGATTTTGATGAGACTTTTGCACCAGTAGCAAGACTGGAATCCATTAGAATATTGTTGGCCATAGCAAGCCATCTAAACTTCAAGTTGTATCAAATGGATGTCAAGAGTGCTTTCTTAAATGGGATGCTGCAAGAAGAAGTATATGTTGAACAACCAAAGGGCTTTCTTGATCCACACAGACCGGATGATGTCTATAAACTGAAGAGAGTCCTCTATGGTTTGACACAGGCTCCTAGGGCTTGGTACGATAGATTGACTGTATATCTCACAGAGCATGGTTTTAAAAGAGGATCTGCTAACACTACTCTCTTCATAAGACATGATAAGAATGGCTCTGTTGTAGCTCAAATTTATGTTGATGATATTGTTTTTGGTGCTACTAATGACTCTCTTGCTCGTTCTTTTGCAGATGAAATGAAGGCAATGTTTGAAATGAGCATGGTTGGTGAACTAACTTACTTTTTGGGATTGCAGGTGAAGCAAACGGACTTCGGAATCTACATCAACCAAGCAAAATATGCAAGAAATCTAGTTAAGAGATTTGGACTAGACAAGGCTGCCCATGCTAGAACACCAATGGCTGCAAATGCAAAATTAACAAATGATTCATCAAGTGAGTCTGTTGATGTTACACTATATAGAAGTATGATTGGATGTCTTTTGTATTTGACTGCTAGTCGACCTGATATTGCTTTTAGTGTTGGTGTTTGCTCTAGATTTCAATCAAATCCTAAGGTTTCACACTTAAATGTTGTTAAAAGAATCATAAAGTTTGTAAGTGGAACTTGTGACTATGGATTATTTTATAGCAAAAAGTCTAATCTGTCTCTTGCTAGATTTTCTGATGCTGATTGGGTTGGTAATGCTGATGATAGAAAAAGCACCACTGGTGGGTGTTTTTATGTAGGAGCCAATCTTGTTGCTTGGATGAGTAAAAAGCAAAATTCTGTGTCTTTGTCTACTGCAGAGGCAGAATATATTGCTGCTGGAAGTTGTTGCTCACAGCTTCTACAGATGAGAAAACTTTTGAATGATTATGGAATAACCCAAGATACCATGATTGTTTACTGTGATAACTCTAGTGCTATTGGTATCTCTAAAAATCATGTTCAACACTCTAAGACTAAACACATAGAGATTAGATATCACTTTATTAAGGATCTTGTTGAAAGAAAGATTGTCTCTCTTGAGTACATCCCTACTGAACGTCAGAATGCTGACATCTTCACCAAACCTCTTGATGGAAGTAAGTTTGAGACACTTCGTCAAGCAATTGGTGTGATTCTGGTTCCTTGATCATTCTTGGCTTTCTTGGTCCTTGTGCTTCATTGCTCTACTCTTTGTGACCATTGTTTCTTGTTTTTTTTTTTTTTTTTTTTTTTTTTGTTCTAGGATTTGCATTGCATTACATTCATGCATTTCATTCTAGGATTTATTTTTGTTTTCTCTTTTAATAAATAATAATAAAAAAAATAAAAAAAAAAGAGGAAAGCAAAATTGTGTTTGGCATTATTTTTCTTGGTTTTTGAAAACAAGGTTGGTCATTTTATTTACGCATAACATGTCTTGTGTACCTTGTTTAGCTTTGATGAGCTTATTTATTGCACTTTACTAGTTAAAGCTTTGTAGTGCATGTTGTGTGGGAAAGATGTTTATGGTGTTTATCACTTTGTCTTAATCTTGAAGTCATATGTTATTTGACTGTCGGACTTAATCCTTTTGAGAAAGGCATAAATAACCATCTCACCACTGTTCACTAGCCAATTATGAACACCTTAGTACATATCGTAAGATTTTGTGCTCGAGAAAGTGTAGCACATGCACAAAAAGAACATAAGGTGTAGCCTTAGATTAATTGCTTAATGCTTAAAAATGGTGTGTACTATTAGGCTTAATGCCAAATCACATAATTAAAATTGGTGTGTACATTATCCTGGCTATTTAATAAGTTTCTGAACAATTAAAATTGGTGTGTATATTATGAGGCAAAATTCAAGAAACTTATATGATTGCAAGCTTTTGTTCTAGGAGATGTAAGAGTTATATAATGTAACTCTTTAGGTGATAGTCTCTTTTAAATTCTATGTGATGAATTTTGTAGACTTTGTGATTGATTGCTATTTATATATCACCTCACATGTATCTCAAGTTTTTGCTAGTAGCACACACTACACAAGTTACTCTTTGCTAAACACTGTACATGTTATTGTGTGTGTTTTTGGTCTGACCAACCAAGTTTGAAAATACTTTGAGTTATTATGCATAACATATTTGTTGCTTGAAGAATTTAAAGGAAGATTGGTCGAAATTCTTTTTGAAAAGAATTGGGTTTAAAACTTGGGTTTTTGAAAAAGCATTTCATCTCATTCTCGTTCATTTTGTTCATTAATTTTAATGCTTTGAGGAGTTGTTTGCCCAACTTGTGTTGTTTTTTCAAAACTGTGATCTTTTTCAAAAATTTAGTGAGCCTCTGCCTGTTTTGATCAATCCATTCTATTTTTCGATCGATCGAAAATGTGCTTAAAATGTTTTATGAGTCTCGGGTTAATTCGATCGATCGAATGTAATTTTTGATCAATCGAATATTGCGAATCAGGTTTCTTAAAACTCAGACTTTGACTTGTTCAAATCACTTTTCAAACCTTTTTCTCTCTCTCCGACTCGGCAAGGCTTACTCATCAATTTTTTGTCATTTTTCGGTGAATTTTTTGCAAGGTTTTCCTCTCCAAATACCGGTTAGACCTTTTTACCCTTCCTTTTGAGTTTATTTTCATGTTTCATGCATTTATCATTGGGTTTTTCAGACCTATTTTTTTGGGGTTTTTGATGATTCAAGCTTTTTTAAGTGAAATTGATTATTCGGTTTTTGTTGGGACATGTTATAAACATGATCTTGTTGGTTTAATTTGGTCAATTTTGTGAATTGTGAGACATTGAAATTTCTAGGGCTTGTAATTGATCCGAATTGGGGATTTGTTCAAATTGGGTTCAATTGATGCAATTGGCTTGTTGAATTGATGTAATTAATCATTATATTATGTATTCTAGCTTGTGTGATGATCAATTGGTCAAATTTTTTTCTCAAAATCTTAACAAGTGGTTTTAAATTTTGGGGTTTTTTTGTTAAGGAACTCTTTGCTCAAGCCAATTTTGTGAAATTGAACTTAAATTGAACTTTATTTTACTACATTAGTACATGCATCATTGCATTTTGATTGTTCATGCATCATATAGATTTTTTGTTCTATTTTTTTTTTTTTTTTTGTGCTAACTTGCAGTCTGCCCTTGGTTTGTGTTTTTTATTTTGTTCTTTTGGTTCTTTTTGTGTCTTTGTCCTTTCCTTAGCATCACGCCTAGGAAGACTAAAGCTCGTAGGTCTATTCCCTCACCTCCTCCTCCTCCCATTGACCATGAGAGGTTTCCTAGTGAGAAAAACCAAGAAACCTTTGAGAAGCTGAACCTTAAGAGAAAGATTTAGGCTGAGCGTTCTGTTTTTTTAGATGAGGTTGATACTGCCATTAGGGCAAATTTTGAGCGTCGTGGCTGGTTACCTCCGCTGGATATTTTTGATCCTCCTCCTCCAGCTACCCTGATTAAAGAATTCTTTTTGAACATCTCTATCCGCATCTATGATTTCAACACTTTGGTAAAGAGTTGGATACGAGGTGTAGAGTTCACCATTACTCCTGATGTAGTGGCTGATGCTCTAGGGGTTCCTTTGGTCCAGCACCCTGTTTATCCGTATGATAAGTCTCCACCCTTGGATGATGTCATGTCATACATCACTGGGTCTTCTATCTAGTGGGGTTCTGATCCTCGAATCACCTCTGCTGAGCTATCTGAGTCGCACTATCTCTTCTTTAGGATAGTCTATCATTCTGTTTGGCCTATCTCTCATCTTCACACCATTCCTCTTGAGCGGTGTGTCTTTTTGTACACTCTTGTTACTGATGCTCCAATTAGTTTTCCTCACTTGTTTCTTCGTTCTTTGAACGAGGTTTGTAGGGGTTCATCTTCTGCTCATGCTTTTGTTCATCCTATTTTTATTCATAGGATTTTGTTATATCTTGGTCTAGATGATTTCCCTTCTTTTGAGCCCGTACATGTTATAGTTCCCATAGGTGCGTCTTTTCTTAGACAGAGGATTGCTCATCTTCGAGCTGGCTCTAAACACCTTAGGTCTGAGCCTTCTAGTACCGCACCTCCTCCTTCTTCTTCTACAGGTCCTGCTGGTGAGGATGTTGCTGATCCTGCTGGTGCTGGTGCTGCTGTTGATGTTCCTCCACCTCCTTCGGATGACTTTGATGTACGTCGTACCTTGGAGACTGTCATGACCGTTCAGGCGGCTCATGGTCAGATTTTGGTGAACTTGCTTGATGAGCTACGTGCTTTGAGAGCTGACTTGGCGCATCTTCGTTCACCCTCACCACCTCCTTTTGATGATGGCTTGTGATTGTCCTTTGGCATTCCGTCACAAAAAGGAGGAGTAGAGTTTTGAGACTTGTAGAGGAGATTTTGTAGTTATGGGGAGTTTGATATTAGATTGTATCTAGGTGCTTCACCATGTATTTAGGTGCTTCACCATGTATACTTTCTTTTGATATCATTTTTGGGGTTTTTCTTGTTAAAGGAGATACATCTATTCTGATATATGATTCTTGATTCATGTATTCACTGCTTATTGATTTATATTCATTGAGTTATTCATTGATATATATCTTTATTTTGTGTTGTGTGAAACATACAAGAATGCTTTATTTTTGTTGTATCTAACTTAGGAGAGAGTTAGTTTACATACTTGTTGATTTACTGTTTTTCTGTCACATATGCGTTTATGCGTTTGTTGAGTGTTTCAAGAATATACAGGTTGATTCAATTGAGCTGCTGTCTACATTTGCAACTGATGGATAGTAGTTAGGATTGGATTTGTGTTTATGAGCATTATTTTTGTAAAGGGCTTTCATTTGTAAACTTTGAGTTTTTAATTTGTGTTTTGTCACGGATTGCCAAAGGGGGAGTTTGTTAGGTTCTAAAGACTTAGGACTTTATGTATTTAGAACTCTAATGTGCAATGTTGGCAAACCATGATCAAAACGATATGTTTAGTCTTGTTTAGGCTTGCTCAAAGTTGTGTAATTCATGTAACGTTGGAATCGAGAGGCTGCAGATGTATTAGTACATTTCGGCCTGGCTCAATCGATCGAAGGATAGACTCGATCGATCGAAAGTTGGCCAGAATGTTTTTCTACAGAATTTCCAACTCAGCCCTATCTCATTTAACGTTTAGGGTTTTATGTTTTTGCCCTAGGTATATAAGGCAAAACCCTAGCCATGTTTTTAAGAGTTGCTCTGGTTGTATTGTTGCTCATACTTTGTGGTTTGTGTGAATCTCTTGTGAGATCATTGAGGAGCTTTCCTTCACATAAACTTAGGGTTTCTAATGTAGAGATATTATCAACACCTTGATGATCAACTTAGTTGTTGCCATTGGAGCTTAAAGAAACAAAAGCGGGAGTGCTTGTATCTTGTGGAGAATCCAAAAAAGAAGGAGTCCGTGGATTCGAAGCTTGCACATGGTCGTGTCAGTAAGTTCTATTGGTGGGTAGCAATAGGAAGTCAAGCGGGGGTGCTTGTAAGTCTTATTGTATGAACTTTAATTCTTTCACATAATGGATTCAAGTTTACCTTGAGGATAGCTAAGTCAAATCCTCCCCAGGTTTTTACCGTGTGGTTTTCTGGGTCATCATATCATTGTATTCTTTATATTTCCACTGCTTTATATTCTTGATATGATTGTATGATTGTGATAACCTAGAATTGAATAATTTGACTAAGTTAATCACTTGGCTATTAACTAGGTTAATCCAATTGTTGTTTTAAGGGGTCTAAAAACCTAACAGAGAGACATAGTAAAAGGCACGAAGATAACTCATTCCCTAAGAGCATGGGAAATGATGCAATGAGCAAAGCTCTACGCCAATTGCTAAGTCACCCTTCCCGCGAAGAATTGATAGGGCCAAGCTCCCTCATCATTTCACCCAGCCCATTTTTATTATTTACAATGGGAGGCCTGATCTCGTGGAGCACGTGAATAATTTTAATCAAAGGATGGCCATTCATTCAAGGAATGAGGCCTTCATGTGTAAGGTCTTTCCTTCTAGCCTCAGGCCTGTTGCCATAAGATGGTTCGACGGGCTAGAAGAGGGTTCTATAGGTTCCTATGAAGAGTTGATAAGGGCCTTCAGAGCTAGGTTTGTGACGTGCAGTAGGGTCCCCAAGCCTTTAGACTCTTTGTTGTTCGTGGTAATGAGAGAGGGGGAGGCACTCAAAACCTACTCTGACGGATACTAGGAAACATTTAACAAAATTGATTGGGATTTTGAGGATGTGGCCTTCAGGACCTTTAAGGTTGAGCTCCCAACAAAACACGACTTAAGAAAATCCTTGACTATGAAACTCACCTAAATGCGCGTCAGCTCATGGATCGCATTGATGAGCATAAGCGGGTCGAGGAGGATCAAACCCAAGGAAAGGGAAAAACCAAAGTCTTCCCCCCTAAAAGAAGAGATCTCGGCTAGAGAGGTACAATCATAGCTGATCCAGGAGAAAGTTTGCTAATCAATCCTCAAGGGCTAACGCACAAGTAGTAAATTCGGTGTTTAAGGAGTCGATATATCAGATCCTTGAGAATATCAAGAATGAGCCTTATTTCAAATGTCCCAATAAGATAGGAGGAGATCCATCCAAGCATAATCAAAGTCTTTACTGCCAGTATCATCAGGATAGAGGACACATAATCGAGGATTGCAGAACTTTGCATGATCAATTAGATTAGTTGGTGAAAGTTGAGAAGCTGAAGCAGTTCAAGCACTAGCCTTTAGGGTAAGCAAGTCAGACCGGAGTAAGGTATCAAAGGGAAGTTGCTCCTCGACCACCTCTCGAAACAATCAATGTGATTTTTGCCACTTCTAGCTGTGGTGTGGGTTCACTTTCAAGCGTCATGTCAGTGGCATCAAAGCCAGAGCTCGAGGAGCAAATCCAAGAATCTAGGAAGGTTAGGCTTGACGCATTAACGACTTTGGGCATCTCTGAGGAAGATACGGTTGGGACTCTCTAACCCCATGACGATGCCCTAGTTGTAACCCTGCGAATTGGGGGATACGATGTGAAAAGAGTCCTAATAGATTAGGGAAGTGGAGCTGAGATAATGTACCCAGAACTATATAAGGGACTGAACCTTAAGCTTGAGGATCTGAATAGGTATGACTCCCCCTTGGTCGGATTTGATGGGTGAACTGTGATTCCCTAAGGAATGATTAAGCTACTCGTGCAGGCAGGGAATGAAGTTATGCAAGTAAACTTTATTGTGGTTGAAGCTTATTCCCTTTATACAGCTATTTTGGCAAGGCCCTAGTTACATTTCATAGGAGCAGTGTCGTCTACCTTGCACCTAAAAGTCAAATACCCCACTGAGGGTCGAGTTAGGGAGCTTATTGGAAGTTAGACAATGGCCAGTGGCTGCTATCAGACAACAATCTTTGGATAAGGCTTCTTCTGCATCAAAAGAGGCCCCGTAGCAATTCACGGACCTTGAGGGAGACCTCGGGATTGAGCAGCAGGGTTTGCTCTGTGGGGAATTAGACAAAGTGATGATCGGATCAGATGGAGATGGGTATTTTTAGGTAAAGGCTCAACTACCCCCTGTTGAAAAAGAGGAGTTTATAGGCTTTTTGAATGATAACGTGGATGCTTTTGCCTAAAGTGCTTATGAGGCACCAGGAGTCAACCCAGACTTTATATGCTATCATTTGAATGTGAATCCTGGAGCTGTACCAAAAAGGCAACCACCTGGAGCTCTTTAAAGGAGCACGCCTAGGTAGTCAAGGAAGAGGTGATCAAACTCAAGCAAGCATGGGCAATCAAGGAAGATTATCACCCTGAATGGCTAGCTAATACTGTGATGGTTAAAAAAGAAGAACGGGAAGTGGCGAGTGTATGTTGATTTCATGGATCTGAATAAAGTATGTCCAAAGGATCCTTTCCCTATACCTCGGATTGATCAACCAGTGGATGCGACTGTTGGGCATCCTCGGATGAGTTTTCTAGATGCCTTCTAGGGTTATCACCAAATACCTTTAGCCCTCCCCAACCAAGAGAAGATAGCTTTTCAAACCCCTACTGGGAATTACCATTACTATGTAATGCCTTTTGGCTTAAAAAATGCTGGATCCGCGTATCAAAGGATGGTGACCCGAATGTTTGAGTTTCAGATTAGGAAGAGTGTGAAGGCATATATTGATGACATGGTTGTAAAAAGTAAGTAAACTTTGGCGCATTTGAATGACTTGGGAAATGTGTTTTCAGTGCTTAGAAAGCACAAGTTACGTTTTAATGCTTTTAAATGCTCTTTTGGTGTTAATTCAGGCAAGTTTTTGGGTTATATGTGGTTAATCCCGATCAGATAAAAGCCATAAATAACCTGAATCCACCTCGGAATCCCAAATAAGTACAAAAGTTAACAGGAATGACAATTGCCTTGAATAGATTCATCTCCCAGTCAGCAGAGTGCTGTCGACCATTCTTTCAACTCCTTCACAAGTGGAAGAATTTTGAGTGGACAAAGGAATGTATTGATGCTTTTGAGGAATTAAAGTGGTACTTATCACATCTTCATATTCTCTCCCAACCCGAGAAGGAGGAGGTTTTATATGCTTATATAGCAGTTACTAATCATGCAGTAAGTATAGCCTTGGTTAGAACAAATGATGGGGTACAAAGGCCTGTTTACTACGTCAAAAAATCCTTACAAGAAGTAGAAACTCACTACTTACCCTTAGAGAAGGCAGTTTTGGCCATTATACATGCAACGAGGAAATACCTCATTATTTCCAAGCGCATACCATGGTGGTTCTTACCTAACTTCCTCTAAAGGCACTGCTTCAGAAATCTGACTACACGGGGAGGATTGCCAAGTAGGGAACAATGCTCGGTGCTTTTGATATCAAATATATGCCCCGGACGTATGTAAAGGGACAAGTCCTAGCAGACCTAGTTACTGAGTTTGCCAAGGATTTTTTGGGAGGCGAGATATCAGGTTCTAAGATCGTGGTAGTCTTCACTCCGTATCTTTCATCTTGGGAAGTTTATACTAATGGTGCAACTAATCAGAAAGGATTCGGTGTGGGAATTGTCTTAATATCCCCTGAGAAGACAACTGTGGAAAAATCCTTGAGATTTGGATTTCCAGCCACAAAAAATGAAATAGAATATGAAGCTTCATTGGCTGGAATGGCAATGGTTAGCAAGCTAGCAGGAAAAGTTGTAGAAGTTTTCTCGGATTCGAGACTAGTGGTTAGGCAAGTCAATGGAGAATTTGGGGCCAGGGACCAATGAAGGATATCTCATCAAAGTCAGGCAGGCTCAATCCATGGTTCAAAATTTTGAAATTAAAGCATGTGAAACATGTTAAAATGATGCATGAACAAAAACCCATGGTTCAAAATTGATCAAAAACCCTATTTTCATCAAAAATCCCCAAATTTTGAAATGTGCCAAAATCCCTAAAAATTTCATGAAAAATGCATGTAATCATGTAAAAAGATGAAAAATGAAGATTAAAAGAGTCTTACCTTAAGTGTGTGAAGAAAACCTTTGAATATTTGACCACAAAAACGACTAATTTTTTTTTTTTTTTTAACAAGAGGGATCGAGAGAGGAATCAAAGAGATAGGCAAAAGCTCTTTTGAAAAAGTTAGATTTGATCCCCTTTTGTTTTTAAAATCTGAAATCTGATCGGTCGAGAGGAATCAAGCAGGAATCGAAATACAAATGAAAATAGGCTCGACTGATCGAAAGGAATCGGGCAAGAATTGAAGGAACCCAAGACTTTTAAAAGAAAAGGCCATTTTTCTCTTTCACATTTCAATCGGTAGAAAAACAAACTCGATCGGTCGAATTTCAAAGAAACAGAAATTTTGAAAAATTCAGAAAATTTTTTTTGAGAATCATTTGAAAAACTGTTTTTATGATATGACATGAATGTTCATGACTTCAAATGATCTTCAAAACCAAAATTTTCAAAGAGAAATTCAAATTTATCAAATTTCCTCACTCTTTGCTTTTCTCACACCCCAAAAATGCATTAAACACTTCAAGAAATTTAATTTTGGTAGGACACAAAACATAACACACAATCACATGTACCATACTTAACAAAGTTTTGCTTATGGTGTGTGCAACTAGCAAGTTCATGAGATACTCACAAGGTGACATGTAAACAGAGAATAAACACACTTTCTACATTATTCATCACATAAGTTTGAAAGTGACTATCACCTTAAGGTTACATCATATAACTCCCACATCTCCTAGAAAACGCGCTTGCAACCATGTAATTTTATTTATTTATTTATTCTTTTCTTTTGAAGCATATTTTTCTTTTTGTTTTTGATTTTTCTTCTTTTCACTAATGTACAATTGCACCTTACGTATTTTGCTATGCAAGTGCTACACCTTACCGAGCACGGCTTTTATGATTTGCACAGGTGTTCATGATTGGCGAGTAACAGTGGTGATATGGTTATTTATGCCTTTCTCCTAAGATTTTTTAGTCCTTACTATCAAAATAATGTGACTTCAAAATAAAGAGCATGTGTTTAAAAACCATAAACAATTCGCACAATATAAGCACTACATAGCACAAACTAGCAAAGTGCAGAAAAATAAAGCTCATCAAAGTTAAACAAGGCATACAATCATGAAATATAAATTTCATAGACCAACCTTAATTACACATCTTGAAGATGCATAATACAAATAAATAAAATCTTTTTTCTCTTTTAGAAAATTTTCAATGTTTTTGGATTTTTTTTTCTTTTTTTTTTAACAAAACAACCTGAGAAAATAAAAACCAACCAAAAACTAAAAGAAAACATGTCCATAAACAATTAAAAGGATTATATCAAGGACAAGTAAACAACACTTACCTTAGCAAGTCTTTCCTCACCCATACAGCACGCATCTTTGGCTTTGTAGGTGAAAAACCATGAGAGGTAGAGTGTATTTGAGGGATTACACCATTCTTCTGAGAGAGACTGAAATCCTGCAATTTCCTTTCACATGCCAACATGCTTAAATTTTTCAAAAGCATATGAAACAATTTATTTGGACTTATGGTAGGAGAAATATCATCACATATCCTAGACTGAAACATAGAATGCTTAAATTTCAATTTATGACAGTTAGGACGAATGTGACCGGAGACACCACAAAAGTGACAAACATAAACAAATTTAGGAACATCGGTATTTCTAACAGCAAATCTAGTCTCAGATTTTGGTTTTTACCTCAACAAAGAACAATTTGGTCTAATATGACCAACAACACCACAAAGATGACAAGTAAGTACAAAAACATATTTCTTATGTACTCTAACAGAACATTTAGACATAGGTTTATAAATTTTAGCATCTACATCAGAACTTTTACCTTTGTCTAACCTAGCAAAATAAGTCATTTCTTTATGATTCCTCTTGAAAGGAGGAACATAAACTTTGTTATTAGACTTAACAAGAACAAAAACAGTAACAGATCTGTTATCAATAGCAAGTTTGGAATTAGACAAATTTTCAAGTTTAGCTTCAGACTTAGCTAGCTTTTGTTCCAAACTTTTCATCTTTTCATCTTGAGAGGAAAATTGATTTCTCAAAAATTCATTCTTTGTTAAGGACATATTTTATGTAGTTGGCTAATCTTTTGACAAAACGCACTTTACTTGTATTTGGGTAGATCTAAATTGTGTTTAATACTTGAAGAAACATGTTGTTCAAGTCTAATATTAAAGCCATGAAGATTGGACCAAGAAACAAGTGAAGAAAAGGTGTTCAATAAAGCTGGACAGATAGCTCGACACCTGCGGATAGATAGCTCGATAGCTTCTCAACACCTCCTCGACACCTGGCTATCTGTCGAGCTCTTCAGCTGATTCGTATCGCAATCTCGATAGCTTCTCGATAGCTAGTCGATCGATCGAGAAAGTTTCTGTCCCCTCGACACCTTCTCGACACCTCCTCGATAGCTGTATCTGTTGAGATTCATTAAACCTCAACACCTGCTCGACACCTCCTCGATAGCTGCTATCTGTCGAGGTTACGGAAATTCAGTTTTTTTATTTTTGGGCCAGGCTTATGTATTTGTGTAGGGTTTCTTTTCTCACAACCCTAGACCTATATAAGGCTTATTTTAGAGGCTGTTACATAAGAGAATAAGAGAATACAAGGAGAAAAAAATTCAAAAGGTGGCCGATACCTTATTCTCTCTAAAAGAAGCTACTGCGTCTTTTGCGCCTTAGGGTTTTGTAACCAAGTGCTTCTTAATCTTCATTCTTGATGAAGTGAAGAACTTTGTAGCCAACATCTTCTTTTAGTTGGTGATTGAAGTCGCGTACTGGGATCCGCACAATTGGTTAGTCACGTATTGGGATTCGTGCATCAAAGGGTGGCGTTCATATATTGAAGAGTTCAGAAGTTCTGAAGCGGTAGAAGGTTTCTGCTGTGAGTTCATCTACAGGGATTGTAGAGTCTAGGGACAAAGGTTTTGTACTAGATCTGAAACTTCTCTTTACTATAGTGGATTGCTTTTCGGGAACGTTTCCCCCCAGGTTTTTTACTGTGAAACTGGTTGGTTTCATTGGTTTTCCTGGGTCATCATATCTTGTCTTATTTATTTTTCCGCTGCATTCATTATTGACATGATATTGATGTTTGTGTGTTTTAACAAGTTTTATTGATAATAAATCTAATTAACAACTTGGATTTAAAACTTGTTAATTTTATCAACCGGGGTCTAAATTTTTCCAACAAGTGGTATCAGAGCGAGTTCACTCTTATTGGATTAATTTCCTGAGTGTGATCCATTGACCCCTGTTGTCATGGATAGAGGAAAATCTTTATATATACCTCCTTTATTTGATGGTACTAATTATGCGTACTAGAAGGTTCGTATGAAAGTGTTTTTGCAGGCTTTAGGTGAACAAGTATGGCAAGCTGTTGCGGTTGGCTGGATTAAGCCAAAGGAAGCGCCTATGGATTGGGATGATGCAACAACCATAAATGCAAATTTCAATAGTAGGGCCTTGAATGCTCTGTTTTGTGGGGTGACCAATGAGGAATTCAAGAAAATATCATCCACTGAAGTTGCCAAGGAAGCATGGACCATTCTTGAGACCACCTATGAAGGTACCAAGGCAGTAAAGACTGTGAAGTTTCAACAACTCACTAGCAGTTTTGAAGAAATAAGGATGGAGGAGGATGAGACCTTTGATGAGTTTTATGCCAAACTCAAGGATATTGTGAATTTCACTTTCAATCTTGGAGAATCCATTGCAGAATCCAAAATTGTTAGGAAAATCCTTAGGTCCTTACCTAAAAGATTCCATGCCAAGATCACTGACATTGAAGAAGCAAAGGACATTGATCAAATTCCTTTGACTGAGCTTATAGGGAACCTTCAAACCTATGAGATGGGATTAGGCTCAATGGGAAAAGGTGGAAAGAGTAAAAACCTAGCTCTTAAGGGTATAGAGGAAGAGATTGAGGGCTCTGAAGATGAAGATGAAAGTGAAGATAAGGATGAGGATCTAACTTTCATAACTGATGAGATTATCAAGCTTTTTCAGTTTAGGAAAAATGATAAGGGTAAACCTCCTAGGAAATTTAAATCCTCTAGGAAGGGTAAGAATGAGAAACCTCTTATTCAATGCCATGAGTGCAAAGGTTTTGGTCATATGAGGATAGAGTGTCCAAACTACCTCATGAAAGAAAAGACCAAGAAGCCAAAAGAGAAAGGGTTGATTGCTACTTGGAGTGATACTGAGGATGACTCTTCTGATGAGTTTGTGGATGAATGTCGTCACGTTATGCCCTTTGTTGCCTCAACCGATAAGGTGATTGTGGAAAGTGCTAGTGACAGTGAGGATTCTTTTGATGATGAAGTACCCAAGAAGTTGACCCTTCAGGAAGCCTATGAAAAGCTATGCATTGAATTCATAAAATCTGAAAAGACTTCTCATCTTTGTAGAAAAGAGCTTAATGAGGTAAATACTGAAAAAGCTAATTTGTTAGTCAAGCTAGATGAGACTACAAGATAGATGAGACTACAAGATTAGTTGAGACTCTTGTTATGGAGAACACCTCATTAGAAGAGAAGGTCAAGAATCTTGAGGTTGAGCTTAGTCAAGCTAGAACTCAAATAGAGAGGATGTCTAGTGCAAAGCTTGATGAGGTATTGAGTGCTCAAAAGCCTAGTTCTGACAAGACTGGCTTAGGATATGCTGTCTCCTCCGGCCCCTCCTCTTCCACGGCTTCTGGATCAAGGACTGTCTTTGTGCCGCAATCTGAGAAAGGTAATAAAGGTATGAAATCTAAAATTGATTTGGCTAATTCTAAATCCTTTGTTAGACCTCATGTTTGTCACCACTGTAGTGTTGCTGGACATATTCGTCCTAATTGCTTTAAGTTGCATCCTCATAAGCAGTTGTCCAAAAGGTCACAGGTTTCCTCTCAAGAACCTACACCTTTGTTTGGAGAGTTATTAAAAGTTTTGAACTTTTTAACTCAATTTCAGGAGAATTTTAATTCTTCTATGTCCTTTAGTAGACATACTAGGACACGTGCCTTTTCATCTTCACGGCCAAAGACTCGTGGTGTGTGGGTGAGAAAGGAGCCTAAGATTTAATTGTCTTTTCTGTTTGTCCTCTGCTTTAATTCTTTCTATCTAAAGTAGGACTCTTTTTTTGCTTGATTTCTTATCTGTTTATGGAATCATGCTTTCATGCATTTGCATTTTCCTATCATGCCTTCATGCATATGCATCTTTCTCTCATGCTTTCATATTGTTTGTCTGTTTTTGTTTAGTTGTTTTGTCTTTATTTTGTTAGTTTTCAAAATAAAAGGAAAAATAAGAAAAATACAAAAACAGTGTGTGTTATGTGTGCATTGGTACTTGTGTACCTTAGATGGCCATTGAAACAAAGTTTTCTAAACTTTGTATCTCTTGTAGCTTAGATGAACATCTTTATGCACAATTAAGCAAGTGAGCTTTGTGGCTCATGTTTGTGATGAGTAAGATTAGGTTATTTCTTAAACTTAACACTCATGTCAGTCTTTTTGATGGGTAGGACTAGAAAATCCTAAGAGAAAGGCATAAATAACCATCTCACCACTATTGCCCGCCAATCATTAATGACATCTGTATGCTTCGGCATAGCAAAAGTGTGATGTCAATGACATTTGTGTGCTTAGGCATAGCAAAATTGAAATGTCAAATATCAATGGGCATTTCTTTTCTCTCTCATAAGCCCATGTATAATATGTTTAAAAAGAAAGTATGCAAAGAAATAAAAAGCAAAAAGATTAAAAATGCTTTAAAATGGTTGCAAGCGTGTATTCTAGGAGATGTGGGAGTTATAGGATGTACCTCGAAGGTGATAGTCCCCATCAAACAGTTATGATTGTGTGTGAGTTAAAGTTATTTTCTCATATCTCAGATCGTCATAACATGTATACACATATGCAATCTTGCGATGTTTTTCACACACAACACGCAATATTCTTTGCTACTCTTGATACATGTGCAGGTACAATGTGATTTGGCCATCACTAAGGTTTTACATGTGCTAATGTATGCTCACTAAACTATCTTGACTTGTTTTTGAAATATTAAATTGGTTAGACTTGTTTAGTGTGTGAGTGTGTTTTGCATCTTTCTATTGTCTTGTCATCCATAGCATATTATTTCATTACATTCATGCATCTTTATGGAATTCTTGTGCCCCCATGATCATCCTTGATCATCTTTATGTTTCTTGGGTGAAGCTTTCTAGCTTCTTGTACCCTTTGTCAATCATGACAAAAAGGGAGAGAATTTGTGGAGTTTAAGATTCTACAAGTTAAGGGGAGAAATACATTCCTTTGTAAGGGGGAGATGTGTTTCATCTTGTTAGGGGGAGTGTTCACTTCCTTGTTCTTGTACCTTAGGTCTTGTGACCATGTTTACATACATTGTGCTTATCTTCTTTATATGCTGATGTATGTTTCTTTCACCTACCTCTACATGTGTTGTTTCTTTTCTATCTTTAGACACATGTTCTTTATACTTGTATGCAATCTAATTATTTCTGTTTCACACAAGATGCCTTGATGAGTTTTGTTTAAAGTGTTTCAGAAATACAGGTTGTCAAAGTCTACTTGCCATAAACTCTCTTCTTGCAAAGTTTTTTAAGAGTTTGTGTTAGGATAGATTTTACTATATGTAACAAGTGAGTATGAGTTGAGTGATTTATGACTTCTCTCATATGTTCATTTGTTTGTTGTGGTTTTGTCACGGATTGCCAAAGGGAGAGATTGTTAAGGACATATTTTATGTAGTTGGCTAATCCTTTGACAAAACGCACTTTACTTGTATTTGAGTAGATCTAAATTGTGTTTAATACTTGAAGAAACATGTTGTTCAAGTCTAATATTAAAGCCATGAAGATTGGACCAAGAAACAAGTGAAGAAAAGGTGTTCAATAAAGCTGGACAGATAGCTCGACACTTGCGGATAGATAGCTTGATAGCTTCTCGACACCTCCTCGACACCTGGCTATCTGTCGAGCTCTTCAGCTGATTCTTATCGCAATCTCGATAGCTTCTCGATAGCTGGTCGATCGATCGAGAAAGTTTTTGTCCCTTCGACACCTTCTCGACACCTCCTCGATAGTTGTATCTGTTGAGATTCATTAAACCTCGACACCTGCTCGACACCTCCTCGATAGCTGCTATCTGTCGAGGTTACGAAGATTCAGCTTTTTAATTTTTGGGCCAGGCTTATGTATTTGTGTAGGGTTTCTTTTCTCACAACTCTAGACCTATATAAGGCTTATTTTAGAGGCCGTTACATAAGAGAATAAGAGAATACAAGGAGAAAAAAATTCAAAAGGTGACCGATACCTTATTCTCTCTAAAAGAAGCTACTGCGTCTTTTGCGCCTTAGGGTTTTGTAACCAAGTGCTTCTTGATCTTCATTCTTGATGAAGTGAAGAACTTTGCAGCCATCATCTTCTTTTAGTTGGTGATTGAAGTCGCGTACTGGGATCCGCGCAATTGGTTAGTCACGTATTGGGATTCGTGCATCAAAGGGTGGCGTTCATATATTGAAGAGTTCAGAAGTTCTAAAGCGGTAGACGGTTTCTACTGTGAGTTCATCTACAGGGATTGTAGAGTCTAGGGACAAAGGTTTTGTACTAGATCTGAAACTTCTCTTTACTATAGTGGATTGCTTTTCGGGAAGGTTTCCCCCCAGGTTTTTTACTGTGAAACTGGTTGATTTCATTGGTTTTCCTGGGTCATCATATCTTGTCTTATTTATTTTTCCGCTACATTCATTATTGACATGATATTGATGTTTGTGTGTTTTAACAAGTTTTATTGATAATAAATCTAATTAACAACTTGGATTTAAAACTTGTTAATTATATCAACCGGGGTCTAAATTTTCCCAACATTCTTCTTATTAGATTCATCTAATCTCACAATCAATTCCTTTTTTTCAAGATTAGCCAATTTTAACTCTTCCTTTAATTTCTTAGCAATTTTCATAGATTTAGTTAATTCCTTACGGAGAGTTTCACAGGTATCAACAAGATTAACAGAAACAATAGTGTCATTTTATTCAAATCATCACAAATATGAGCAGACAGACACTTAAAATTATCTATGATAGCAGGGTTTAAGGATCAAGTCTAGGTATAAAAACCTAAAAATAAGAGCTAACCCGCTTTGATACCAATTGTATGTTCGTTTAGACCCCTTAAAGCAGATTGTTTAATCTAATTTATTAACCAAGTGATTATTTAGATTAATTTTCAGATCTAGGTTAAACACACATATATCATATTATGCAAAGATGCGGAAAAGTAAATAACACCACGATATGATGACCTAGGAAAACCAATGAAACAAACTGTTTCAAAGTAAAAATCTATGGAGGATTAGACCTAGCTATCCTTAAGGTAAACCAAATCGACTATAATAGAATTGAAGTTATTACAAATGATTTAACCCTAAATCTAATGCTACCTCTAGTAGTAACTAACTGACACGACCATATGTAAGCTCCGAATCCACGGACTTGTTCTCTTCTTGGATTTTCAGCAACACAAACCGCCTTGCTTATGACTTTGAGATCCCACTCAAAGGTTTCGGATCACCTTCACTTGTTGATCTTGATGCAGCAACTAGTTCTACCAATTCTTGATTGTAGTTTTGGCTTTGGTAGATTCTTGTGTAGTTAGAAAGTATAAAACCTCTCAAATCTCACAAAGGGTAACACACAAGTCTTCTTCAGCAGCTTCATAACATGGCTACGGTTTTTCTTTTATATGTAGAGAAGTGTAAGTGAAACCCTAAACATGTTTGCGGGCTTTGGGCCTATTTAAAAATTCTGTAGAAGCTGTGCTTGCGATTTTCGATCGGTCGAGCCTAATTCTCGATCGGCCGAGAAAGGTAAAACTTCACTTTTCTTTTCTGCAATCAGCTGGACTTGAAAACTTGAAACACCCTTATTTAAGAATTGCCTAAACACCTAGTCTAGACATGTTTTGTTCTCAGTTTGCCAACACAATACAACAATGATTCTAAATATTTAATTCTAAATCTTTAAAACCTAACAAAATACATAAAATTTTTAAAAGTGATTTAAGTAAGGTTTTAGATCTTATATTTAAAAAATAAAAATACTAAAATATAACCAAAGACTTATTTAGCATATGAATTAATTAATTATATATAATATATTAATATTTAGTTAATATATAATTATTTGGTTATTTAATCCATAACTATATATAAATTTATGCTCATTTTTGTGTTTTTATATTAATGAAATGAGATGATATTGTTTTCTTTTTTTAAGAAAAAGAAATGTCATGATCACTTATGACTTCATGAGTCATGACTAATGGAAAATTTTTTTTACTACCTTGCATGCCAACAACGTGGCACCACATGGAACACACACATTGAATGGATTTTTTTTTTTTCAAAAAGCCTATAACAAATAGAAAACTGAAACGTGGCACACCATTAAATATCTCAACCTACACCCCCTTCTACATGAACAATTAATACTCTATAAAAGTATGATAATAATATACTTCTTCCTCACACATAATAATGAGTTCTACTATATAAATTAATAGTGAGATTCACTATTAAAGTGAGAGGAGAGATCCCACTATTATGTTTTTCCATTTTACAAGTCAAGCACCTTGTAACTTATTTTACACCTCCTATTTATTTTATTTTTTTCAATAGAGGCATCCATGGTTTAAATCTTCCTTCTCCCAACTAATAATAATAATAATAATAAAATTCCTTGCCTAATTCATGTCGAAATTCACTATTTATGTATAGAAGAGAGAGATCTTACCAAAGTGTTTTTCGATTCTACTAGTCAAGATCCCACTAATATGTTTTTCCATTTTACAAGTCAAGCACCTTGTAACTTATTTCACACCTCCTATTTATTTTATTTTTTCCAATAGAGGCATCAATGGTTTAAATCTTCCTTCTCCCAACTAATAATAATAATAAAATTCCTTACCTAAATTCATGTTGAAATTCACTATTCATGTATAGGAGAGAGAGGTCTTACCAAAATGTTTTTCGGTTCTACTAGCCAAGAAGCTTGTAACGTAACTAATACCTCATGTTGTTTTCAGTGGAGATATCCAAGATTCAAATTTCTCATCTCGAGTTTAAAAAAAAAAAAAAAAAAAAAAAAAAAAAAAAAAAAAAAAAGTCCCTCTTCTTTTAACTTGAGAGCTTACTTCCCAGCAAGCCTTTTTTTTTTGCTAAATCCCAGCAAACCTTCTTTATTAAACATACTTTACAAAGAAACTATATGTTTTTTTGTGGGTGTGTGTATGCGCGAATTCGTAATGAAGCAACATTTACACACCTGTTGGCATATGTATCTGCCATCATAGCCTATATGAGGTTGTTAAGCTAAGTATTCAACCAATCAGTGCCACTAATGTCTTCATTCTGCGTAATATTAGATGATCACTAACAGTCATGACATTGTTGTGATTTATGTTGCCTTTGTGCGCCTGTCGGTTATTGCTATGAGATTGCATAGTCAAGCCTGTTAAAGATTTCTAATACAATTTGTTTAAAGGTAAATGTGTAATCATATGCAGAATGTCGACAAGCTTGCTCAACTTATTATAGCATGGTTTCTTGAATATTGTGGCCAATTGAATTGCTCAATTTTTTTTTTCAATGGAGGCATCCACAGTTTAAATCTCCTTTCCCCCAACAAATAATAATAATAATAATAATAATAATAATAAAATTCCTTATTTAAATTTATGGTGAAATTCACTATTCATGTACGGGTGAGAGAGGTCTCACCAAATTGTTTTTCTGTTTTACTAGCCAAGGGCCTTGTAACGTAACTAATACCTAGTGTTGTTTTCAATAGAGAAATCTGGGGTTCAAATTTGGTCCTCTCCGGTTTAAAAAAAAATAAAGTCCCTCTTCTTTTAACACCTTACTTCCCAGCAAACCTTCTTTATTAAACATACTTTACAAAGAAATTATATGCTTTTTTGTGCGTGTGTATGCGCAAATTCGTAATGAAGCAACTTTTACACACCTGTTGGCATATATCAGCCATCATAGTCTATATGAGGTTGTTAAGCTAAGTATTCAACTAATCAGTGCCGCTAATGTCTTCATTCTGCGTAATATTAGATGATCACTAACCATGTAACCAAGATCAGAAAAGGGTCATAGTAAATTAAAATTAAGCACAAGCATATAAGACAATAGTCATTACTTTAATTAAGACGCGACCAACAGTCCAGATCGTATTAGATCTTGAGATACCTGAAGAGTTTCCAAATGCCAATACGTTACACTAACTAATGATCAACATAATCTTCATATTGGTTACCCCTGTCTTCAATGTCTCTACTGATTCTACTAATTCAATGTTCATTCGCTTTTTGTGTAGCACATTGATTTTCACTTACTCTCCAAGCTACCAAATCCCAGTTAAGCTTAGAAACAACTGAAATAAGAAAGGTTAAGTATACATCCCAAGGCATTGACGTCTGGATATTCTGCGCACATTTTACTGCCAGTTCTGGTCTTTACAATGAGTGTAGCATCACTTGAACTCCATGTTGTGGGCGAATGGTAAGAAGCTGAAATGGTGAGTGGACATAGGCTGGGGAAAGGGTGAAGGCATAGCGTTGTAGAATCATGGAAAGAGCAATCTTTGCTTCAGTTGTTGCAAAGTTCAACCCCACACAAGTTCGAGGCCCTATTCCAAAGGGAAAAAAAGCAGCTATGTTGTTGTTAGTAGCCTTGGCAATACCTTCTAAGAATCTCTCTGGTTTGAAAAGATGCACGTCTTCTCCCCATATTTTGGGGTCATGGTGAGGTGCAAGAGTTGGGACATACAATAATAAATTCACCAGAAGAGTGAGCTTCCCCAGTCTAACTTCCCTTTCAACTTTTCTTGCTATTCCAATTACGGGTGGATATAATCTTAGAGACTCATTGATGATCATACCCATCTGCATGGGAAACAATGTTATAAAATTAAGAATTGCAATTGAGTTAAATGGTCTGTCATTTACACTAGTTATTGATTTGAGTTTGAGACATTCTTACAGTCTTGAGTTTTGTGATTCCATCCGGGTTTGGATTTTACTGGCCAAATAAATTGAGCACCTCCTTTCTTGCTTTTTCTTGCCAATCTGTGTGGATTGCTAGAAGAAATATAGTCCACGCAAGCATAGTACTAGTGGATTCTTGACCAGCAATGTAAAATGTTTTGCACTCGTCCACCAAATCTTCTATTGAAATCTTTAGGCTAGCATAGGCATCATGATGAGCCTCTACAAGTAATTGGAGAAAATCACCCCCAAAACTGCTACCCTCTCCAGTCATTACCTTCTCTTCTCTCTTCTTTATTATCTCTAATATAGCGTTGTGTATTCCTTTTACAAGCTCCTCCGATTCAATATCATCATTAGTTTTATAAATTTTACTGTAAAAATGGACAAATGATATTAGGACAACATCGACCAGTGGTACATTGACAACAATAAGCATTAGTTTCAAAATTTTGAGGTTAGTTATGATCCTCAACATACTAGTTAGAGTGGGTCACATTTTGGAATGCTATTAGGACATGAGGACGCTAAGAATATTTAATGGAGAGTAGTTCTTTGTTCCCCAATTGTTGGTTTAACTAAAAGGACTTTACCTGATGCCAGAAAACTTGAGTTTAAAAGCATTTCTGGATGATATCAAGCCCAATTTCATCAACATCTGAAAAATGTTCTTCCCTTCTAAGTAACTGCTCCCAAAAGCTGTCCTTGAAATCACTTCTGATGTCAATAGCCTAAATTCTTCAAATACCTCAATCTCTTTACCTTCATGATGTTTCCATCTTTCTAGCATCACCACAGTGCTACTGATCATTGATGGAATCATATTCTGCAAAAGTGAATTCCTTCTAACAATTTAGGACCTCTTGAATTATTGCTAGAAGGTGAAAAATGGGCAAAGATGGTTAGGTGGGAGTGGTGTGGCAATTTAATGCATTTATTGTATATCTTTTGCTATTTTGGAGGGTAAAAATAGCCAAATATCACTATTTTTCAAAATTATTAGTATTTTACCATTGTTTGAGAAATATCTAGCAATAATTCAATACTGAATTATTGCTTCTAAAATAATAATTCTGAAAGTACTGAATTATTGCTAGAAGGTGAAAAATGGGTAAAGATGGTTTGGTGGGAGTGGTGTGGCAATTTAATGCACTTACCGTATATCTTTTGCTATTTTAGAGGGCAAAAATAGCCAAATATCACTATTTTTCAAAATTATTAGTGTTTTACCACTGTTTGAGAAATATCTTGTAACATATCACTTTTTTGAAACTTGAGAAAGGGGGTACGATTTTGACACAAAACTCGAGTTTAAGAAACTCGAGTTTAAGAAAATCGAGTATCATAAAAATGCCACACGTTGAACATGAATTCTCAGCCATTAAAACAGGAAGATAACATTGAACATTGGTTTGATGTGTCCATCATATTCATAGAGGTATAGTACTTACATGACTTTATGCATGTAGGGCCGTAGGGGTCCTTTTCTGAAAAGGTTGTATCAGAAGGACACATGTCTATGTGGTTGAAAAGTTTCCACCTATTTCAACGAGAAATTATTAGGACCTCTTGGAGAACCTCTAATGTGGTCCTCTCAGGTCCCAACACCCAATAAGAAAATGCCAGGTGGCCATTTTTAAAACTCAACTCCACATCATCACTTCCCATTAACTTAATTATTGTTAGCAAAACCAAACCAAGGTTAAAATTTTTCTCAAACACTTTGTTAGCTCCACTTAACCGGATTTAACCCAAAATCAACTAAACATATTCAAAAATTTTCTCAAACATTTAACCTTATCTGCCTCTTTCTTCCTTTCTCCCTCTAACTCTATTTCCCCAATATCTCTCTAAAGAAGATATTGGGCAAACCCAGGCGATACACTTTGTGATTGTGCCAGAGATGCGGAGCCTAGATGGGTGGCTCGTCGGATTCGTGTAGCAGAATCGGGAAATGTCCTCCGAAACCATCACCGGTGGCAACAACAACAGCGATCCTATCTCGCTGCTACTGTTGCCTCTTCTGCCTCTTCTTCTAACCACACGTGTCCCGGCATACACTATATAGATCATGGAGGATATATCTAAAGAAATCTCGTCTGTAGAACATCAGATTTTAGAACTTTAGTTAACAAGATAAAAGAAACCTCAGATAGCCCTAAACTATATAGATCTAAAACTGGAAACAATAGAAGATATAATAAAAGAAGAGATAACTCAGATTCACATGCTTTAGAAATAAGTCTTAAGAACTTTAAGAAAACTATGGTTAACAAATTTGATCAGTCTAAAAACAGATCTAAGATTATTTAAAACATTCAAGGATTGATTGATTTCCTAGTTAAACAACAAAAGTATGAAGGAAGAACCCAAGTCACAAACTAGAAGACAGATTCTCACCAGTAGAAATTAAAGAACTCGAATAATGTCTCTATACACTACACTAGATATGATCATAGATTTGAAAAAGCAACTAGAGGAACGAATAGAGATCTTAGAACAAAAATTAGAGTTATTAGCAGTAAAAAAATAATAATAATAATAATAAATAAATAAAAATTCTAAAGAAAAGATTCCCAAGAAGAGAAAATATTTCAGAAAGAGAAGACCTCGTATAATGGTAAGTAGTTTGTTTCAAATCTAGTATTAGGTATTTTAAATCTAATCTTTCTTGGGTTTCAGAAATTGGGTGAGAAGTGGCTAATTTATTTTGGGTTAAAAGTGTTCACACGGTTTGATTTTGGCTAATCAATTTTAGGTTTCTAGCTGTGGGTAAGTGGAGCTGAGTTTTAACTTTAGTTTGGTTTTGCTAACAATAGTTAAGTTAATGGGAAGTGATGATGTGGAGCTGAGTTTTAAAAAATGGCCACGTAGCATTTTCACCGCACAATATGTGGGTTTCTCTTTTTTCTTTCTTTTGTCAAGGTCACATGGGAAAGGTAGTGAAAAAGGTAGTGGTGTTTGAAACAAAGGCAAAAGGAACTCGAATTTCATAAACTTGAGTTCCAAGTGGACTTTTTAAAGATATTCAGTTTTTGTAAACTCGAGTTCCATGTTAAAATCGTGTTTCACAGACTCGAGTTTCAAAAGAGTGGTACATTGCTAAATATTTCTCAAATAGTGGTAAAACACTAATAATTTCGAAAAATAGTAGTATTTGGCTATTTTTGCCATTTTAGAGTCATCACATGTCTATCTTTCTTTTTCTTTTTTCTTCATTTCCTTTTCTTTTTTTTTTCATTCCTTCACTTCTTCTTTTTGGCTTTAATTCATTCCTTTACTTGCTGTTTATTGTAAATATTGTATTTTTTAAATTCTAGATATAAATGTATTTTATGTCTAAAAATATTTAAAAATATGTCTAAATATGAAATTTAATTAATTATTTAATTGCCATATTCACGCCTTGTTGTACTCTTATTTTTCAAAAATTGTTGTACCCCCGTATCCGTGTCGTATCCATACTCGTGTCCTTGTCGGTGCAACTTAAAGTACACCAAGTCCAATATGAATGAAAGTACTGAATTATTGCTAGAATGGTTGGATCACACCATGATGATATTATAAACAATTTAATAATTAATTAACATATTAAGGATAAGTATAATATATATGACTTTGTTAATAATTGGGGACTTTCTCTTTTTTTTTTTTTTTGATGAATAAACTATTCATTAAAACAAACTAAGAAGGAACAACTGGGATATAGCACAGTCTACTACAAAACACCCCATTACAATCATCCTCAAACACACTTAAAATGTCCACAGGCGGACTGCTAAGAAAGCTAAAGTCTACTTCTAGGCAGCAGCTCATCCTTGCAAGACTATCTGCATTGTCTGATTCTGTCTAAACCACTGTATATGTTTGTTTTTAGACCCCTTAAAACACAATCAGATTAACCTAGTTAATTAGCCAAGTGATTACTTAGTCAAATTAAACAGGTCTAGGTTAACACAAATAAATCATATCATTGAACAGTGCAGAAAAATAAAGAACACAACGATATGATAACCCATGAAAATCAAACTGGAAAAAAACCTGGGGAGGATTTAACTTATCTATCCTCAAGGTAAAATAAATCTACCATGAAAGAATTGAAGTTTACACAATAGTGACTTAGACCACTAACATCATATTGCTACCTCAAGTAGGAAACTTACTACCACAACCACGTGACAGCTCCGAGTCCACGGACTACTTCTTTCTTGGATTCCCAACAAGCACAAGCACTCCCGCTTGTATATCTTTAAGCTCTTGAATCTGCAACTGAATTGATCACCAAGCTCTCGACATCAATCTTGAGATTGGAAACCCTAAATGCATGCGAAGGCAAACACCTCTAGATCTCACAAAAGATTCACTAGGAATGGCAACGGGTCGGGTTCGGGCTGGGTTTTTTAATACCCGAACCCGACCCGCGGGCCTGAACTCTTGGCCTAAACCTAGCCCGTTTATTAAACGGGCTTTTTTTTTAAACCCCGAACCCGGCCAGTCAGGCCCCGCGGGCTCCACGGGCCCCGTTGGGCTATGGTACTTCAAGGCTCATTTTGTGGCGTAATAAAAAAAAAATTGTTTACTTGATGCTGATTTTCTCAGCAACCAAATAGTAACGGAAAAAGAACACAAGAAAATCTAGATCTGAACAGATGGAAACCAATCAAAACCATTATTTTCTCAACAACTAACAGATCGGAACAAGAATTATAAAAATAGCACTTAAACTAGAAAATACAAATTTGATTACAATAGAAAATACAACAGATCGGAACAAAAACCATTATTTTTCATTACAATATTTTCCCACATCAAAAGTAAAAAAAAGATTTAACATATAAACCCTAGGTTCAAACAAGAAGACCCTACAAAATCAAATCAAACAAGTAGATCCTATTCAACAAAAATAGCACTTACACTAGAAAATATAAATTTGATTCTATGAACAAACAGAACAAATTTCATTGCAAGATCTTGAGCTCACGGCGAGGTGAGGGAGATGAGAGCGTTGCGGCCTTGTGAGGTGGAGGAGGGCCTGACGAGGTGAGGGAGGAGCAACGGCATCTAAAGGAAGCAGCGGCGTCTGGAGAACAGAGCGGCGCCGGAGAGGTGAGGTATGCAAGGAGTAGCAGCGCCGGTGAAGGAAGCAGCAGCAGTCTTGTGAGAGTGAGAGTGAGAGTGAGGCTGAGGGAGAGAATGAGAGGCGGCTTGGCAAGACAGAGAGGGTGAGAGAGTGAAAGCATCTGAGGGATTAGGGATTAGGGTTAGAAAGTGAGTATTTATAGCTAGGGTTTTTTTTAAAAAAAATTTTAATATTATATTCGGGTCGAGTTCGGGCCGGGTATGCCTATACCCGGACCCGACCCAAACCCGCTTCGGGTTTTTTAATTAAAACCCAGACCTGACCCTAATGTTAAACGGGCCGGGTAAAACCCGACCCATTAGGGTCGGGTCAGACCGGGTACCCACGGGTCGGGTACATTTTGCCATCCCTAAGATTCACACACACAGCATAAAGAGCAACCTCAAAACATGGCTAGGGTTTTCCCTTTTTTACTTAAGGAAAAACATAAAACCCTACACGTCAAACGGGCTTGGGCTAAGTTGGAGAATTCTGCAGAAAAACAATATGCACGAGCTTCGATCGATCGAGTCTAATTTTCGATCGATCGAGCCAAGAAAATTTACACAGTAAATCCTGCAGTTCACTCAATTCCAACTTTACACATAAACATTTAAACCTAAAGTCTTAGAACCCAACAATATAGTTTTCAGATATGTTGACTAGTGTATGGGAGAGAGTCAATGGAAAGAACTCCTTCCATCCTCACCATCTTGCAATACATATGTTTGGCCTCCACCAAGTAAAACTAAAAACTCTTTTTTGTAATATTAAAAAAATTGTGGCTTTGGATAAGCATTATCTCTATTGTTCATTATCTCTTTGATTAGCTCTGGTTCAGTAACAACCAGTTGAGCTCTAGGGCCATACCATTGAAGATAATTTTTACCTATACTAAAGAATAAAAGGCAACAAAGTGAAAAATGGCCAAATTTAGTAAAACTGACTAGAACACCTTGAAATATTTTTATTACCATATTTGTTGACCCATGAGTGAACATGAGGCAGAGTTGAGGAAAATATGTCATGTGAAATATTCATTGGCCTGCTCATGGCTTCTTTTTGCATGTTGAAAATTTCTTTGGTGTTTCCATGGAAGAATCTGTATGGAGGACCTTTGATACCCTGTGAACCCAATTGATTCTTCATGTGAATTGGAGTCCACCATAGTGTGCGAAGGCCCCGGATGAGAGTTAAGAGAAAGTACAGGCACTGAGAGCTTGAAAGACAGATTACAAGGATTTCAACAGCACCCATTTTCTCTTTTTTATGGAAACTTTTGGGAAGTTCAGAATTATATTTATGTGGTTATCCTCAATGTTTCAACTTTCAATTAATGTCGGGTTTAAAAATTTTTAATTGCTTTCTGTCTTTTAGTACCAAGAGCCAAGAGGTATTTATGATAAGAATCTTTGTGCATTTTGTAGAAGAGTTAAGAAAGTTGAGCAAGTAATCTAGATGTCTTTTTTTCCCCCCTATTATTATTATTTATTATAAACCTTTATATTTTAAGATGGTTATAGGGGTGACGGAGTCCTTACTTGGACGTAATTATAGTAGTACTCTAACCGCTCCGAGTTAAATAATCTATTATATAATCTTATACATGTTGATGAGAAATTTGGAGGGTCTTCAAGGCCTGAAGATCAACTAATGTCAATTTTTTTTTTTTTTTTTTTTGTGGGCTTCAAGTACACTAAGGCTTTGTTTGGATACCGTTTATTTTGCTGAAAACTGAAAACACTATAACAAAATAATTTTTAAATGTGTGAATAGTACTGTGGGACCTAGTTTTAAACTTTTTTTTTCTGAATAAAGTACTTGTGGGTCCCGTGAACAGTGCATGGGACTCACTGAACAATGCATAATTACGTGAAATGCTCTTCTAAAAAAAATAAATAAATAAATAAAAACACCAAAATGGCAAAACGCAGACGTTGGCATATTATAAACACTTTTTTAATTAATTGAATATATTAAGTACACGTACGGATAATACATATCACTTTGTTACTAATTGGGGACTTTCTCTTTACAAGTAATATGTCATTATCAGATGATGTCTAAACCATTGTATAGTTTTCTAGATATGTTGGCTAGCGTATGGGAATGGGAGAGAGTCAAAGGAATAAACTTCTTCTACATCTTTTTTTCAGAGAGTTTTAGGGGGGTGTTTGGTACATGTATTTGAAAACATGTGTTTTATTGTTTGAAAACATGTGTGAAAATACATGTGGATGAAAAAGTATGTAGAAATGTGTGTAATGTTATTTAAAAACTTAAAACATATGTTTAAACAAGTCTACCAAACAGCCCTTTAACTTATGACATTTGCTCCTGATAATAGCTCTTTATCATTAGACCAAGACACCAATCGTTTTTTTGGTGTAGGCGGGGATTGAACTCCAAATCTCTTATTCAACCATTAGAGACTTTACCAATTGAGTTAACTGTAACCCACAATAACTCCTTCTATCTAGCAGTTGTTTAACAATCTGTGTGGACATACTCATGATTGGCCTCCACCAGGTAAAACTGAAAACTCTATTTTGTAAATATTAAAAAAAAATTGACATTGCTGTGATTTATGTTGCCTTTGTGTGCCTGTTGGTTATTACTATGAGATTGCATAGTCAAGCCTGTTAAATATTTTTAATACAATCTGTCTAAGGGTCCGTTTGGTTGGAGGAGTGGAAAAGTGGGAAGATAGAAAATTAGTGGGAGGATGGAAAAGTGGGAGGATAGAAAATATTTAGTTTTCCCTCGTGTGTATTTGGTTGGAGGGATGGAAAAGTGGGAGGGTGGAAAACTCTTTTGTTTGGTTGAAAAGAAAAGTGAGAGGATAGAAAATGTAGTTTATATAAATTGACTATTATACCCTTATTACATAATAGGTAAGAAATAGATTTATTTGTACTCATTAAATAATATAAAATTTACCAACAATTATATTTTTCAATGAAAAGTATTACGTCCACAATATTTTTCGCAATACTTCCACAATATTTTTCGCAATACTTTCACAATAAATTATATGTGGTAAGTTATTACTGATTTTAATTTGAACACATCACTTAAATATTTTTTTTCATCCGTATTAGTTAGTATCAACCCACCACTTAAGAATTATTGTAAAAATATTATAGTAGCATTTCTCAATTTCTTATACTTTATTTAATTTTTCCCTTATCTTTTTTTTTTTTTTCATCCACACGTTCCTTTTCTTTTCTTTTTTCTTTTTTTTTTTTTCCTCTTTTTTTCTCCTCCACACCTTTCCCTTGTCTCTATCTTCACTTTTCTTTTTTTCTTTTTATCTATAGCACTTCGTCTGGAGCTTTATCCTCTTATCTTCACTTTTCTTTTTTCTTTTCTTGTCCTTTTCTTCTCTAGCACTTCGTTTGGAGCTCTATCTTCAATCTTCATTTTTCTTTTTTCTTTTCTTCTCAAGCACTATGTCTACTCCAGAGCATTCAAGAAGCACCACTGCATGTCCTCTTCCCACCAAAGCTCAGATGGGTTAGCTTTGCTCTTTTTCTTTTTCTTTTTTTGGTTCTAATTTGATTAATTTTAAAATTTTGATTTGAGTTTGTATTTTGATTGAGAGCTCCATCAATTTTGTGCTTCACCGTCGTGCTCTCTGTTTTTTTTTTTTTTACTTGATTCCAGAGGGCATTATGGTAAAAGTGCCGGCGGAGCATTTTCTCTTCTGGCTTTTTCTCCCCGGTTTTCCTTCCTCTCTATTTTCTCTCTTTTGCCAAACAGTGGAAAACACTGTTTTCCATCCTTCCTAAATTCACCCCAACCAAACATAGTGTAAAGGAAAATGTGTAATCACGTCAGAATACTGACAACCTTGCTCAACTTATTATAGCATGGTTGCTTGAATATTGTCGCCCTTTGAATTTTGGTTGTTCACAAATTAGTAAAATTACTATATCATTTGGTATGGTGTTGTTAAAACAATGTTGAAATAAACTCGTTTAGAATGTGAGGGACGACAATATCTTGATATGAATAATTCTTCACATGGCAAAAACTAATCACATTCAGTTTTTAATTTTGATTGTATAGTAACATTATGTCCATATACACCCAGGACAACTAGTAATTTACCAGTTAATATATTTTTGAAAAGTCTAAAACTAAGTTATAAGGGTTTTGAGAAATATTCTTCATATCCCACAAAAAATTATCGTTTAATTAGATTATATTTACTAAACTATTTTTATTTTATACCAATCGTATGTGTTGCGTCAATGGTAGTTTTGAACATCTTTTGTATCATATTATAGAGTAGTAGAAAAAAGACAAGCTGGCATCTAGAGTACTGCGGGGTTAACTTTCTACACAACTTAAAGTCATGAATTATGTGGTACTAAAAGACAAAGTAATTAAAAATTTAAAAACACGACACCGAAATCAGTTCTAGCGCAACTGGCCATTGTTTCTAACAAAGATGTGCAAGGTTCAAATCTCATCTCCCTAAGCTACCAAATTTATATATATGTGTGTGTGTAATCATACATAAAGATCAATATTACTGCTGTTTGGTGATCCAGCTGAAGCTATAGTACTCACAGAGTCAAGATTGTTGTGAAATCTTTGAAGTTGCTTGAAGTCCCTAACGAAAATTATGTGCCGACAAAATCCAAAGTAGAAGAGTACAACTAGGTTAGAGCTACATGTGGTCACATAATTAATTAATTCACTATGGGAGGTTTCAACTAGCAATTAGGGTTAATTTCAGTTTTAAAGAATTAAATTTTACTTAGTGGATTTTTGCCTCTGGGTTCATCGCTAAACCATCTGTGTTTTTTTCTTTGGTGTTTACCATTGGTTTTTCAAATTGTAAAAAAATTATTGTCTCATTTATATTTCTGCACTTATACGTTTGTGATTTGTTATTATGATTTAATTAAACCAAAATCGAATTTACTTTTATAATTGAAAAAAAAAATTAAATAAGATAAAATAGAATACTAATAACCATAAGCAAATGCAATAAAAAATAAACGTAAATTTCATGTAAAAATTACCCCCACCACCTCCTATTGTCATGGAATTAGAGACATGTGTTTGTTTATGTTTAGACCCCTTAAAACCAGATTGGTTTAACCTAATGAATTAGCCAAGTAATTACTTAAGTTAATTATGAGATCTAGGTTAAACACATGCAAACATATTACTTAGTGCAGAAAATTAAAGAAGACAATAATATGATGACCTAGGAAAACCAATGAAACCAACCGTTTCAAAGTAAAATCCTGGGGGAAATTTAACCTAACTATCTTCAAGGTAAACAAATCCACTATGATAGAATGGTAGATTACAATACATTTAAACCCTAAATCTAAAGCTACCTCTTGTAGAACTTACTAACACGACCACGTGTAGCTCTAACTCCACGGACTCTTCTCTCTTGGACGTGCTGAACACAAACTCCCACACTTGTAACTTTGAGATCCCACTCAAAGGTTTCAGATCACCATTAGTAGTAAATCTTTATGCAACAACTTGTTTCCACTAGTTCTTGAATGTAGATCTCTTGTTCCGGCACTACTCTCTGGTCTATCTCATCTCTTTGTATAAATCAAACCATTCCAACTAAATTGAAGCAAAGGTTGTTCTCTCGATGATTTTACAAGGCTATGCCTTCACCTTATCCCCTACCTATGTCCATTTGCCATTTCAGCTTTTTAGCCTTCTTCCACTACATGGAGTTCAATTAATTCTACATATTGTGAATTCCATAATTGGCTGTGAGCTTGGGATTTAGTAGCTTGGAATAATATGTGAAAACTGTTTAGTAACAAAAGTGAATGAACATTTGTTAAGGACCAAAATTTCACAAGAAAGTCCATTCCATGTGAATGTTTAATATGTGTGTAAAACACAATGAACGTTTAGACCCCAAATTACAAATTATCAATTCAAGCTTATTATCAAACAATAAATATGCGGAACATGAACATAAGCTAAAACAGAATTGATAAACAATCTAAACCATAAATAATCACAACCACAGCAGTAATTAAAATGGCAAAGATAAAAGGAAGAGAGATGCAAACACAAGAACAACACTCGATGTGTTATCGAAGAGGAAACCGAAGCCTCGGCATAAAACCTCTCTGTTGCCCTCCAAGCGGTCAATAATCCACTAGAAAATCTAGTTGGGATACATGAACAGTAATAGACCCTCCAAGCCTAATCTACCCAGTGTACCTAGGCCTTCCAAGTTTCTTGCTCCAATGAGGTTACGCCGAACCTTTGTTTTTTCTAGCTTACCAGATTCCGCTATAACCCATAACATCAACCAATATGAATTGGTCCCTTCCTAACTGCTTCCCAAAGCACCAAAAAGCCTTCTTACAATATGGGTATGGTGAGAAAAGGATTTGGCTAAGAACCTCTCAAGGATGTAACAATGGAGAGGGTAAGAGTGAAGGAATTTTAAGAGTCTCTTATGTGAAGATTGTGAATAAATCAAAATTCTCTCTGAAAACTCTCTACATTTCGTGGGTATAAGGGTCTATATATATTGGTGTGTGTTTGGAATGCGAAGAGCCAGTTTTTCCAAAATAGAGTTAGCTGGCGGTTTGGCCTCGTGACTTGACTAAGCCACGAGTTCAAGCCACGAGGTAACTGAATGGCCAGTCTAGACTTTTTTTCCTGTAGTGCAACAACTGGCATAACGCTTCAGCTTCTCCGCATACTTGGCACGTGACCATCTTCTGGCAGCTTGCCAGTCGCGAGCCACTCGCAAGTTCTAGTCGTGAGTCCCTACTTCTTTGCACAAACTTGAACATTTCTTCACACTCTCTCACACACTACTCGTACATGATTCCCACCTAAATACAGGGTTACTAAATGCTGAATTACAAGCAAATTTGGTATGGAATAAAGCCAACAAAATGGTTGGTTAAATTCAACCTTACAATATCCTCCTTTGGCTATTCCATGACAAAACCCTACAACAAATTCTAGACTTAACACGTGAGTTGGAAACAGTTGGGCAAAACTCACTCACACCTAACTATAGAATCTGTGAAGCTCCTAAACCATAAGTACAAGTATCTCCTGAAACACAACAGCACAATAAGATCATTGTATGCAGAAAACTTGTAATGCATATGGAGCAGGCACAATGCGATCAAGCAAAAATGGACTTAAACAGTAAAGCATGGCTTGACCAAAAACTAATAATCACTATAAATAGTGATCACAATGCTCATTCACACATGGAATGAACATCCAGACATGCAAGCTAATAAGCTCATTTGCAAAGTATCATTTGCATTTCCAACACTCAACCAATGCAACAACACTAGGAAATTGCATTAAGGATAAAAATCCAACTAAGGGCACAAGAGTGATGTACTTAAAGTAGTGTATAGCATAACAACAAGTACTAAGGCTACAAAGCATGGGTACAAAAACCTAAAAGCTTACAAAAGCAAACGGTTACAATTGTACTAAAGAAAATGCACAATATAAACTAAAAATGCTTAAAGTTTCTCCCCTTCAAAATGATGAGAAGCTATGATGCATTTGGAACATATATACTTGTAACCTAAAACACTTGCACGAAACACATTAGACCCTCAAGGTAAAGCAAGTAATAAAAAGACAAGTATAATGTAACAAGTAAAAAGCGATCAAGTAAACTTGTTGTGAAACATATGAGCAACTTGATCAAACACATGACAGTCATATGGAAAAGACTACAATGATCATATAGCAAAGCAAATGATCATCCGAACATCCAACCAATAAAGCCCAATAGCATAAGGATGTATGCATGATCAACACATAAACAAAACAAAGTTAAATTTTTCTTATTAACACAATGTCTTCTCCCCCTTGGTATATGCATCTCCCCTATGGAATATCTCACGCCTTGCAAATGTGCACGAGAAATAGAATTTCTCCCCCTAAGAATATGCACAAGGGCCATATAGAAATGACAAAAACTCTCTGGTATACACTAAAAATGACAAAAACTCTCTGGTATACTCTCTAGAGTATACTTACGCCGAACCTTTGTCTTTTCTAACTTACCGGATTCCGCTATAACCCATAGCATCAACCAATATGAATTGGTCCCTTCCTAACTACTTCCTAAAGCACCAAAAAGTCTTCTCACAGATATGGGTATGGTGAGAAAAGGATTTAGCTAAGAACCTCTCAAGGATATAACAATGGAGAGGGTGAGAGTAGAGGAATTTGAAGAGTCTCTTATGTGAAGATTGTGGATGAATCAATCTTGTTTTTCTCTAAGGTTTCTCTCTCAAAATTCTCTCTAGAAGCTCTCTACATTTCATGGGTATAAGGGTCTATATATAGTGGTGTGTGTTTGGAATGCGAAGAGTCAGTTTTTCCAAAACAGAGCTGACTGACGACTTGGCCTCGCGACTTGACTGAGCCGCGAGTTCAAGCCACGAGGTAACTGAATGGCCAGTCTGGACTTTTTGTCTTGTAGTGCAATAGCTGGCATGATACTTCAGCTTATCTCCGCATGCTTGGCATGTGACCATCTTCTGGTGGCTTGCCAGTCGCGAGCCACCCGCGAGTTCCAGCCGCAAGTCCTTACTTCTTTGCACAAACTTGAACATTTCTTCACACTCTCTCACACACTACCCTTACACAATTCCCACCTAAATACAGGGTTACTAAATGTTGAATTACAAGTAAATTTTGCATGGAATAAAACCAATAAAATGATTGATTAAATTCAACCTTACACCATGAAAAGTAAAGAAAGACCATAGGTCTTAACAAAAGAAGGCCTAATTCATGAAGTTAAGAAGGACCATGAAGGCCCAAAGTCCCAAAAAGAAAGAAAGAAATAATAATAATAATAATAATAATAATAATAATAATAATAATAATAATAATAAAGAAAAAAGAAGAGGATCTCGGTCAGGTCAGAGGACATGCAGCAAGCTAGGATCCCAGTTAGAGGATATGCAGCAAGAAGAGCATCAAGGCCCTAGGACCTTGATGTGTCTTTTTGAAGCCTTGAAAAGAGGACATTGGCTAACACATGGGAAAACCAAGATGTATGCAAAAAGTCATTAAAAATCCAGCAAAAAACTAGGTATTATCGTTGTAACCCATGGTCCAAGCCCGTGGGATCCTGAGTGGATAGTAAGGGAGAAATGGTTTGATCGATAAAGGAGTGATTTCTGGTGAAAGGAGGATCCCGAGAAGGTTGCCCTTGGTTCATATATTTGCTTGGAATACATGAACCAATGGAAAACTCAGTTCCCCCATGTGCATGACACTTCCCCACAATTTCCTCTCAATTGTCATTTTCAACTAAAGTTGTCATCTAGTACCCTGAGCAGCCCACCCATTCCTTTGACTTTCCAAGAAGGAATATTTTATTTATAGCTAAAGTCAAATGCCACTTTGGAGTTATAATTTCCTAAACAAGCTAAACCTCTGCCCATTGCACTTTTTCAGGTTCTAGAGGACATGGTTTTACCCAACAAACCAGGGACGTCCTCACCTGGGGTACCAGACTATGTCCATTATAAAAGAAACACTAAATCATAGCAAAAGAGGAGGGAGAAAAATGGGGATTCAGGGGAAGAGTTCAGAGGTTCAAAACATATATGCTTAGAGCTTTAAAAGCCCAGCAAGGGAAGGGAAAGAAAAGAGGGACAAAACAAGAGAGAGCCAAGGTGTAGGAATTCGTCCCATATCCTTGAGATTATTTGAAATATCACTTATCCTCCAAAGAAACATATGCCAAAAACATGCACACATCAGATATCACTCTCTCCCACAAAATCCTTCTCACCTAACTATCTTGGAAGGCAATGCCCAAGCAAAGCCTCTTGGACTTGAGTTCCAAATCCCACAAGTCTTGTGCAAAAGCACTAAGTCTGTAAGAATTTGGGCCAGGATCCTCGTGGCTGACTCATTCTCATAAAATTCATTTACGTATATGTATATGTATTAAAATGTATATCATAATTTAAGAAACTGACAATTATTTGAAGATATGTGTATTGTATAGTGTGTTCTTATGTAGGACCAATAGAGGTAAAGAGAAAGGACAAAACTCTATTGCATAATAAGCATGGAGAAAGATCGTATAGTTCAGAGAATCAACATTCTGGGATTACAGGCCTAGTACGTCCGGGGTACCATGGCAGTACGTCCAGGGTACCACGATAGTTCGCCCAGGGTACCAAGTGAAGAAACTCCTTTAAATATTTACACAATAAAAGATAAGCCTTAAATATTCTATTTCAATCTCTTTCTCATTGTGAATAGTATGAATAATTATTTTACATGTTTCATAAGAGTAAAGGGTCATTTTATGACACTAAAACACTTATAATGGTATTTTATTGCTTAGGAGGAATCGCATTTTTGCCTTGAGGAGCTTTATGTGACTTGTGCATTTTGCTGCGGTGAACCAATCCCAGTCCACCAAACAAGTAAAAGGCCCAGGATCCTTGTTTCTACTTGGGCCTGGGTACTGTCCAAAAAAAAAAGGACCCACACAACATTGAATTTGTAAATTTTGCAAGTGCTACAAGTTTCTCATTGGTTACGTTTATCCTCTATGTGATATATAAATACTGTTGTTTCATATTGGGATTTAGTGTGTATTTTTTAGAGAGAAAAACTATACTGCCGCATTTTGTATTTTTTTTTTCCTAAAAATAGTGAAATTAATGCAATTTCATGGACATAGGCGAATTGTTGATAATTTTCTTTGGCATATATTTTTCTCTATTTTTGCATCTCGTAGATCTGACAATTTGTGTATATTTCCTACACTTGTCTAGGATTTGGCCAACACTAAGATCCTAACAAGAATTTTGACCAATTTTCTACACCTGTTAAACCTAAATCTTAAACTATATATATAAAGACCCTTAAATGCATAATGTTCAGGAGAGAGCAGCAATCCCATGCTCCTCAAGAGAGGTTAAATATTTTTTAGAAAACCATGTAAAAAAAAAAAAAAAAAAAAACCTCTTCAAAATTCTTTCATTCAAACTAAAAAAAACCTTAAAATTCTACCACATAGTTCAATAGAGTTCTAGGTTAATGCCAACAAGTTAGTTCATGATAGAAATTATAAAACAAATTCAGAAATTCATTTACCTATCTTGATATTTATTAGGCAATAAATTAGGGACAAAATTTAGCTACAAAATTAGTTGTAGCCTAAGGCTACAACCTTACTCAATATCTTCTTATTGGAGGTGAATTTTGAGAATTCCATCATTGGATTACCTCTTCTTCTTATATCCTCCATGCTTGCAAAATTTCTAGAAAATTAAAGATCAATAGCTATGTCATCAATAAAATGTTTAAATTGCTAGTTTTTGTAATTTGAAATTATGTATAAAATTTAAGCTTATAGATCATATACTATATAATATCCAATTGACATAAAATTTGACATGTGTATTAAGAGTGTGAAGAACATGTAATTCAACGGTTAGATTTTCAAAATATGTAGTAATATTTATTTTATTGAGTAAGGTTGTAGCCTTAGGCTACAACTAATTTTGTAGCTAAACTTTGTCCATAAACTAGCAAACTAGTCCTAGTGGAAGCCATGGAACTGTTGAGGTCCAAACTATCACAATATTATATCAAAGCACAAAACAATACAAAATGATTGAAATCTAGGAACCATTTGGGCTTTCAATGAAAAGGGAAGGCCCAAATCCACTAAAAGTCAATAGGGAGGGACCCAAGCCCATGAATGGGCAAGTTTTAAATCTCACGAAACAAAGAAAAAGAAGAAGTTTAGCCCAGCCCTCGAGGGAGAAATCGTTGGGAGAGCCCAGGGAGAAAGTTAAACCAGGATACTTGGGGATTCCTAAAAGCCTGGGATCCTCGGGATATGCAGTAGGACCAGCTTGGGATTGAGACAGCTCAAGGGAGCATGCCTGGAAAACATAAAGGACGAGGGCAGATATGTCCCATCAGCCATCCAATGATGCAAAAAAGGAGCAGAAGACTTAGGAACCAACAACTCATGAATGAGGGTCTGGTACCTCGGGGAACCCAAGAAGATGGACCATGAAGGAAGGTGGCTGGGGATCTTTCAGCCTAATAGAAATGAATCAGTCCATTTGGGAAAAATGACAAAAAGGAAAGCAACCAAAAGGTGGGTCTGAAGAGGTGGAATCTAGAAGTTTTGGAAAAAGAAAAATAAAAGGTTAGCCCTTTAGGCCCCCCCCCCCCCCCCCCCCCCCCCCCCCCCCCCCAAGAATGGGAAAGTTAGCTAGGGACTTTTAAAAGGGGAACCTCAAAAGAGGGAAATAATGAGAAAAATAAGGAATGGACCAGACACCAATGTTGCTGACACAACATTGATTCTAGTACCCAGGGCAGCAAATGGAGGGAATCAATGGTACACTAGAAACCCTAGGATGGCACTATAAAAGGAGGGGCAACCAAGAGTGAAAAGCATTCAGCAACAAGAAATTAGAGGGAAAAGATCCTTGAGAAAATTTTGTTAGAATTCAGAAAAGAGAAAAGTAAGGGAAAACACTGTCCGAGATCCTAAAACAGCCACTAGAGAATATACTTGGATTTAAAGGGATTCAAACTTCGCAAGTCTTAGAGGCATGAGGAGTCATCTAAGTCTATGATTTTTGAACTTATTTGGACCTTGTAACATATCCTAGTGAGTGTGATGTATTAGAAACATAAGAAAATAATGAAACATTTCATATCATCATAAGGATCCCTAACGTTTATTTCATTTTTTTTTATATCACTTCTTTATTGTTCCTTGCTGAACAATACGTATATGTTTTCAGTGTGTTAGTATGTATGTGTTGTAGGATCTGCGCTTTGTGGACAACTTGGTTCGAAATCAACCTAACTTAGCTGCGGTGAAACAAGCCCAGTCCCTTAAACATAAAGCATTGGGCTCAGGATCCTTGCTTTCTACTTAGGTCTGTGTGTTGTTTTACCAAAAAAAAAAAAAACCCACACAGGAACTCATTTTAGGACAAGATTTCAATTAGCCCAAAAAATTCATGCATCCAAAATTTAAATTTTAAAATTTCAATGACGGCTGCTGAACCAAGTACTAGGTCTTGCAATTAAAATTTGAGGTATTCCTTAATAAGTCTACCATTCTCCAAGCAATTAAAATAATTTTGTTTAAATGGAAAGAAATTAATGTGTTTAAGAGTATAAGATATTTGTTTCAACTTTCAACTCATAAAAAAGGCGAAACTACAATGTTGGTCTCTCAAGCTTCAAGGGAGCACAATTAGTCCCTTAAATTTTAAAATTAATTTTTATTAGTCCTTTTACTAACTGTCATTAGTGGTATTACTTACATGGCTAACGGAATAATTACTTAGACAACTTTTTTTTTTAATGATGTGGCATTTTTTTATTATAAAATTATAAAATAAATTTACACCTAAGAAATTCACAAACGCCGCCGCAAGTGACAAGATTGAATTACTGTTTGATGTTTCTTGACTGTTGCTGCAGTGGCTGCTCCTTTAAAATTACTCTTTTGCTTCTACATGGCACCCTGATGGACACAGCTTTGCCACTGGGAATCAGGATAAGACTTGTCAAGTATGGGACATACGAAAGCTATCATCACCAATTGCAATTCTCAAGGGTAACTTGGGTGCGTCAGTTCATGGTGGTTGCTAAACCGGAAGATTTTATTCATGTGTATAGTAAAAAGTCAAATTACCAAAAGCGCCAAGAGATTGATTTCTTCGATCGGAGAGATCTTTGGGGTATCCTTGAGACCAGATGATGAATCCATGTATGTAGGAATCTAGCATCGAACTTATGCAAGCTTGCTACAGTATAACAATTTTTTTTTTAAAATATTTTTGTGAATTTTTGTGTGTGGGTATGTGAATTTAGGAAAAATATGTTCAGAGGGTTTTTTTTTTTTTCCCTTCTCTTTTTGGGTTATTTATCATGTCGTTTATATGGTTTCCCTGAGATTTTGCTTTTCATCAACAGTCTTAAAGAATAGTCATTTGTCAATGTATTCTTTTGTAACCTTATCTTACAGTTCCTGAGATGGACGTCACAGGAAGAAGGATTAAGCTTTCCTCATACTTTCTGTATTGATTTTTTTGTTTTTGTTTTTGTTTTGTTGTTGTCAACTCAGAGGGTAATAAGAGGTTGGTTTTGGTTTTGGATTTGTACATCTTATTGATTGTATTCCTTAATTTTATCATTTGATTGTAAAATAAATAGCAGAGACATGTTATGAATCAGTCGTAATATTGGTTTTAATTTGGTATTGGTTTGTGAATTTCTCATGTGTAAATTTATGTTGTAATTTTTCAATAAAAAAGGTCACATCATTAAAAAAAATGTCAAGTCATTGTTCCGTTAGTCACATAAGTAACATCACTAATAACAGTTAGTAAAAAAACTAATACAACTTAATTTTAAAACTTGAGGTACTAATTGTGCTCCTTTGAAATTTGAGGGATCAATTGTGCACATAAGATAAACTTGAGGGACCAATATTGTAGTTTTGTCTATAAAAAAAATATTAAAACATTGTAATTAGTCAAAGAATAGTAAAAATAGCAGAAGCATTATAATCGGAAATTAATTGCCTACATTCATGGAATATGTTGTCATTTGTTTCCTACTTTCCTTCCCCCCCCCCCCCCCCCCCCCCCCGTGCCGCAATTTCCAAGTCTTGAGCTCCGGCATTAATTTTATATATTAATAATTGGATTTAATTTTTTCTTATTAACGTCAATCAATAAATTAGTAAAATAGCAACAAAAGAAAAAATATACCTAATTCACGGACATGCATTAACTTGACAAAGAAAAATGGTAATGTTAACGGATGCCCTTAAAACAATTATTAATAAACTATAATAGAAAAGTTTTGACACTATTTTTATGAAAAATATAAAAAGTTGTCAACAACATTTATTATTTTATCATTTTCCCAATAAGATGTTTCTTAAAATAGCTCCTAAACCAGCATTAGTTAACATTTTCCAAAGAAAAAAGATATTAATATTTATTACCATAAGTGGTGGAGGTGGAGATCATTCTAAGATATGGAAGTTTGAAAATAATAATAAAAACATGACAACGTACTCTTAAAGGAAATTTTTAGTAATACAACAAGTAATTTTTTTTCTCTATTAATAGCTCATTAAAGTGGTGGTTGTTTCAATGTTTCTCTAGATCTTTCACACAGGTTGAAAAAAAAAAAAAAAAGACCCCACCCAATATCCAGTAACCCGACCCGACTTTAGACCCGCATATTTATGGTAGGGTTGGGTTTCTCCTTGTTGAACCCGATTAATACCAGGTCAGGTTCGGGTGGCAATGAAATCGACCAGAACCGGCCCAAGCTCAGTCCTAAATTCTTCACTAAGTAATTATCATTTTTATGTTGCTTTGATTTAATTCGTAGTGAATATTATTGTGTTTGTGTTGTTTCTTAAACTGTTAATTTTGGAAATAAGCGACAATTAATCCACTACTTATCTCCACTAGAGTCAATCCACATTTTAGAGCAAGATAAGATCACAGTGAACTAGAATTAAGCACACATCAGTCATTAATTTATTTAAAACGTAACCATTGATGAACTTTGTAGTCACCAATGACTTCAATGTCCCTGTAGAATTTACAAACCTCTCAAACATAAAAACAACTTTCAGGTATTATTCCAAGCTACTAAATCCCAAGCTCACAGCCGGTTATGGAATTCAAAGTGAGTGTAGAATTACTTGAACTCCATTTAGTGGGCGAAGGGTGAAAAGCTGAAATGGCAAATGGACATAGGTTGGGGATAAGGTGAAGGCATAGCGTTGTAAAATCATGGAGAGAACAACCTTTGCTTCAGTGGGGGTAAAGTTTGAACCGACACAAATTCGAGGTCCCATTCCAAAGGGTATAAAAGCAGCTACGTTGTTGTTAGTAGCCTTGGCTACACCTTCTGAGAATCGCTCTGGCTTGAAAAGATTTACGTCCTCTCCCCATATGTCGGGGTCATGGTGAACAGCAAAGTTGGAGACGTTCACCATTAGATTAGCTGGAAGAGTGAGCTTCCCCAGTGTAGCTTTCCTTTCAACTTTTCTTAGTATTGAAATTGCTGGAGGATATAACCTTAGAGCCTCATTGATTATCATGCTCATCTGCATGGGAAAGAATATCATTAAAAAAAAAAAAAGAATCTAACTGCCTCTCTCCTCCAGTCGTCTTCTCTTCTTTCTTTCTCTCACTTTTGATACGTATCGTTTATTTAACTGTGTTACACTGATTTTGAATATAGGGCTAATTTGTTAGCTTTTAGGGCTTGTTTGGATTGAAGGGAGAGGGGGAGTAGTATAGAGTTGGTACTTTTGAAAACGAAGGTTTAGTTTGAACTACTCTTAAACTATAAGGTTTCAAGTAAAATTTGCCCAAAATATTTAGTGTGTTGGAGTGTAAAGAAAAGTTTTTTTTTCGTGTAAGTGTGTAATAAATACTGATTCTTCCAAATCTTAAACTATTAAGAGATAATAAAATTTAATTATTTAACCATAATTCTAATACATCTTTCAGGTGTGGACCTAAATTTCCTTTTAACAAGTAAAATCCAACACGTGGGATTTTAACATGTTAAATGGGAAGTACGGTGAAGTTAGAGATCGAACTCAAGATCTTTTACTTTAATACAATGATAAAAGCTTTAACTATTAGGAAATTATAAATTTAATCATTTAACTATATCATATTTGTGGGTTTCTCTGGGCTTTAATTTAATCATAATTCTAACATTGCGTGGTGGACATAACTGATACTAATAGACCCATCACTTTTTCTTTACCAATTGGCCACTTCAATAATTTGTGAAAAAGTTGTCCGTAGCATTATCATTGATACTTTTTCTTTACCAATTGGCCACTTCAATAATTTGTGAAATTATTTGTGAAAAAGTTGTCCGTAGCATTATCATTGATACATACACAAGAAATTGATTAGTGTTTGAGAATTGAGACGTCCTTACGATATTGAGTTTTGTGATTCCATCTGGAGTTGGATTTTGATGGCCAAATAAACTGAGCACCTCCTGTCTTGCTTTCTCTTGCCAATCTGTGTGGATTGATAGAAGAAATACACTCCAGGTAAGCAAATTATTAGTGGTTTCCTGCCCAGCAAAGTAAAATGTCTTGCACTCATCCACCAAATCTTTTATTGAAATCCTTTGGCTAACATTGGCATCATGATGAGCCGTTAGAAGTAACTGAAGAAAATGACCCCCAGTACTGCTACCAAACTCTGTATTCTTAATTATCTCTAATACACGGTTGTATATTCCTTTTTCAAGCTCATCTGCTTCAATATCATCCTTGGTTTTATAAAATTTGCTGTGAAAAATAAAAACAGAAAAATGCTTAATGTTTAACTAGGAAGGACTTTATCAGTAAAAAAAACAAAAAAACTAGGACTTCAGCTGATGCTAGGAAACCTGAGTTTATAAGGACTTTTACCTGATGACAGGAATCCTGAGTTGATAAGTATTTCTGGCTGTTATCATGGTCAATTTCGTCAACATCTCAAAAATGTTCCTCCCTTCTAAGTAACTACTTCCAAAAGCTGTTCTGGAAATCACTTCTGATGTCAATAGCGTAAATTCTTCAAATACCTCCATCTCTTTACCTTCATAAATTTTCCACCTTTCTAGCATCACCTCCGCACTAGTGATCATTGCTGGAACCAGATTCTACATACAAAAGCGAATCCCTTGTAACAATTCAGACTAATTTATAAATAAGTTAATTTGTTATTGAATTTCAATCCGCTTCAATATTAATCATTAGCAATAGTATTGAATTTAAGATATTACTTTGAGGCTCTCTGCATGGAAGGCATTGTTGGCTAGTTTCCGCATCTTTGTCCATTTTTCACCGGTAGAAAACACAAGTCCATCTCCTAAGAGCTTCTCTATATAGCCTCCAGGCTTTTCTTTAACATAAGTATTGTCTCTATTGTTCAGTATCTCTTTGATAAGCTCTGGTCCAGTAACGATCAATTCAGGTTGAGAGCCATTCCAAAGAAGAAAATTCTTCCCTGCACCAAAGAGAATGGGAGAAAATGAAAAATGCTTAAATTTAGTATAACAATGAAGGAATTTTTTTTTTTCTTTTTACCATATTTTTTGATCCATGCGTGAATATGAGGCTGAGCTTTGTACAATATGTCATGTGATAAATCCATTGGCTTGACCATGGCTTCTTTTTTCATGTTGGAAACATCTTTGTTGTTTCCATAGAAGAACTTGTAGGGAGGACCATTGATTCCCTGTGAATGCATTTGATGTTGTATGCGAATAGGAGTCCACCACAGTTTGTTAAGTTGCCGGACGAGAGCTAAGACAAAGTACAGACACAGAGAGCATGAAAGACAGATAGCAAGGATTCCAATAGCAGCCATTTTTTTTTTCGAAGGAAACTTTTTGGAACTTTCAGAATCAGTAAGGTAGGTTTCGATCTCGATGAGATGGAATGGTGAGAGAGAAATGAGAGTGACGGAATTGAGGGAGAGATATCCGAGTGATGTGTGGCAGATATAGATGATATATATAGAAGTGAATAATGAACAGAGATTAATTAATGTCTAAACCGGGAAAAAGGATCTATAGAAAGAAACAGAAGAAAATAGAATAGGCAACTCTTCTAGATAAAACAACTGTATTACGTTTCCCTTATTTAGCACAACGTGTCATAGAATTGTTTAAATAAGGCTCGAGATAGATTCAATTTGCCATATTTAAACAACTTTATCTCAATTTCTAGGAAACACGTTTGATTTTCTTTATTTAGCATTTCGCCACTAAATACCAAGAAAATACATATTCCAAATGCTAAAGCATTTAGCATTGATCTACGTTCTACGTTCAATTTTTTCTTTGTAAAATGACATTTAACATAGTACAACTAATGCTAGTGCTCTAAACCCAACCAAAAAAAAAAAAAAAAAATGCTATATATACTTCTTGATTTTCAATTGTGTCCCCTCTTAATTCCACCTAATTATATTTTGATTTTTTAATGTTTTGCTTTTTTGGTGAGTTTATTTCGATTATTTTATGGTGATCTTCTTTCTATCATTATTAGAATTAATGCACTACTGAGGGTTCCAATTAGCTCAACTGGTAAAGTCTTTGATGGTTGAATAAGAAATTTGGGGTTCCATCTCTACCTATACCAAAAACTAATTTGTGTTTTGGTCTAATAATAAAGAGCAAAAATCACAAAAGCAAACTCTATAGGTTGAAACTAACCGATCGGTGTATTGGTCTGATAATAAAGAGCAATATATATATATATATATATATGGGTTGAAACATTGCTTAAAGTTACATCTGATATAATTCTAAGCAATGTCACCCCTCCCAATAACTTGTTTAGAATGCATGTTTTGATAATCTCACCGTTAAATTACATGTTTTATATGTTCTTAATATTCAACCCCATATGAGTTGAGTTCAAGTACACTTGGCGTAACTCTAAGCAATTTACATCTCCCAATAACTTCTTATAGAATTCATATTTTGATAATCTCACCGTTACATTACATGTTCTATATGTTCTTAATATTCATCTCAATTTTTATGTCAATTGGATGTTATTTACCATTTGATCCATAAACTCATCTTTTATGCATTATTTTAAACTACAAAAATTTGAATTTAAATAATTGATTGATGACATAACTATTAATTTTTATCACCTTGAAATTTTTCAAGCATGGATAATATATGAAAATAATGTAACCTAACAGTGGATTTGTCAAAATTCGCATTTAATTAAAAAATATTGAGTGGTGTAATATTATTTAAAGTTACACCAGGTATAACTTGAACCCAACATGTTTAAAAATAATGCACTGCTACCTCTTTATATGAAAAAATTCATTAGAAAATTATGGGAAAGAAGAAATACACACACAAACAAACCATAATAGACCTCAAGTTCTTTATGTATAATTTACTTCCTTCAAAAAAATATGAGTATAAACAATAAAATTTAAGGATAATTACATAATTTTAGTAATATCCCCAACACAAGTCTATAATTTTAGGCTTTTTTTTTTTTTTTTTTTAAATGAGATGGGGCATTTTTATCAAAGGGTAGAATCATTAAATAATTGGTAGCCTTAGGCCTAGGCCTTGAGCTACCACTGTCTATTACTTGTACTGGGGTTTTGTAAGCTAGCATCTATCACAATGCTCTTTATTGTTGAGTCTTGCTGCTGTTTTCTTTGGCTTGTTAACACATGTTTAAGATAAGGGGTGACAATTCATGTTCACGTGTCGAGTTCCTATTATGTTGACTCATGAGTATCCGATTAAATGAGTCAATACTAACCCGACATGTTTATTAAACAAGTCAAAATTCTTCAACCCTAACACAACCCGTTTATTAAACGGGTCAGTCGTGTCGACCTGTTTATCAAATTTTATCAAAAAGAAAAAAAAATAGTATTAACCAAATTAATATAAATTATGAAAAAATAAACAAATAATATTTTTAATATAAAATTCAGAAATAATGAGTAATATTACATCACAAATAATCATTCAAAACTAAAGCATATCTTAATATAAAAAATAATCAATCACAATATGTCAAAGAAAATAAACTACAACAACTAATAAATTTATATACCTAGGATTTGAAGGGTATTGTTTGTTCTGTTTAGAGCCCTTTTTAAGTATTTACTTAGGTTAATTATGAGATCTAGGTTAAACACATGCAAATATATTACTTAGTATGAAAAAGTAAAGAAGATAGTAATATGATGACCTAGGAAAACCAACAAAACTAACTGTTTCAAGATAAAAAGCTAGAGAGGATTTAACATAACTATCTTCAAAGTAAACAAATCCACTATGATAGAATGGAAGATTACAATAGATTTAAACCCTAAATCTAAAACTATTTCAAGTAGAACTTACTAATACGACCATGTGCAACTCTGACTTCACAGACTCTTCTATCTTGCATTTGCTGAACACAAACACCCCGTTTGTGACTTTGAGATCCTACTCAAAGGTTTAGCAACACAAACTCTCTAGTTTGTGTCTCTAAGACCACCCTTGAAGGTTTGAATCATCAGCTATGTATGATCTTGTTGCAGCAACTTCAGATCTACTGATTCTAATAATATAAGAATGATTTCTAGTAATGACTTTGAAAGGAGAAGGCACAGTACCTTTTAGATCTCACAAGAGCACCTCCAAAGTCATCTCAAAACGTGCCTTAAGGTTTCCTTTATATACTAGGAAAATTAAATCTGAAACCCTAGTCACTTAATGGGCTTAATGAGCTGTTGGGCTTTAATTAAATTCTGCAGAACTCATCTTTCGATCGATCAAAACTGTTCTCTCAATCGGTCGAACCTGGCATGTTTCGAATTCTTGAACTGCAGCTTCCTTTGTCTTCTATTCTAACTTACAACATCTTGAACATTGTCTAATATATCTTATAGACTCTAAGATCTACATCTAGACAAGTTGTGTTCACGGTTTGCCAATTATTCTAAACTTTTAGAACCTAACAGGTATATTAGTAAAATATTATTTAATTAAACGGGTTAGACAGGTCAAACGGCCGAGTTCCATGCAGGAGTGGACTTAGGATTTGAAGCTAGGGAGGGCCGAAGTATAAGAAGAAGAAAAAATCCAAATAAGTATCCATATAATACTAACAAACTATCAACCAAGATCAATACACAAAATCATTGTTTTTTATTACATTAAGATGCAATTATTTACCAACAAAAAAAAAAATACAAAATAATATTGTTTCTTAAGAGCATTAATTGTTGCCAAAAAAAAAAAAAAAAATTTATTTTCACAAACCAAAACTTACTTTTGCTACTTTAATATAGCATTTGAAATGTCTCATACAGTAGTGTTTTTGATATTTGGTGTTCTGAATACTAAATATTTCCCATTTAGAATACCTGATGCTAGTACTCTAATACTGGGTTGATTGGGATTTTTTATTTTTTATTTTAAAATTTTTTTTTTGTTAAGTTTTTGAGTTGGGTAGTTGCTAGTTGGGTTAGGCTAATTAAAAGACAAGGAGGCTAAGTTTTTGAAAGAGTGAGGCACAATTCTAGAAATAAAAAATATTTAATCATAAAAAAAATTCTCTTTTTTTTTTCCTTTGGGCTAGGGGGGCCCAATTTATTTTTTTCCTTTCTTTTCTTTGGGCAGGGGAGGGTGGGGCCCCCTTGGCCCTCCCTGTGGATCCGTCTCTAGTTCCATGGGTTGGATACTAATCCAAACGGGTTAGTCATGTCAACACAGATATAACACAAATCTATTAAACTTCAACCCATAACATGCTAATTTTGTGTCATATCTTGTTAGATTCGTAGGTCGTGTCGAATTTTGCCATCCCTATTTAAGGTATCCCTTGAGATTGAAAGGCTTATAAAGTGGATATTGTAGTAGAAACTTTATCATCTTTGAATGCAATATAAGATTCCTTTATTATCTTCTTTGGCTACTTTTGTCTTTTACACCGTTGGACAGGATCCTATTCATTTAATTCATTTTATGGTTTAAATTTTATTTTTTAGATCTACGAGTATATATGATATTTTAGTCCCGGTTGTTGATTATGTGGTAAAACTGATTAAATGAACCCAATTATTCCAACTTGAACAATTATGTTTTAATCAATAAAAGAAAATTAAGATATGGAATTTTTATCACCAATAGCATTAAAAACAATCACAATAAGACCATGATATAGAAACAAAGTGAAAAACTCAAGGAAGTGTAAATCAATTTATTGCTCAACCAATTCAATAACCATGTTGAAATTCACTTTTTTTTTTTTTTTTCTTTTCTGGATAGAAATTCTACCCTAACTACCTAATCTAATCTAAATGTATATGTGTATAAAGTTCACTCTGTCAAACTTAAATCCTGGTCCTTGCCTACCTTAATCTTAAACTCGACGGAAGTGTATATTTTGGCTTGGCTGAATCACTCTCTAGGGAATGACAGTGCATGGCCTCTCAAGCCTCCTAGAAAATCTTGTAGAATAGTCTCTCATATATCGGCAGTAACTAGGGTACACAATTCTGACCACAGCCAAGTTTCATGGATTTGATGAACATAAACCATAATTTTTGATCGAATCTCAATCAAAGGGTAGTCGAACTCAGGATGACCTATCTTCTACAAATTGTCTTGAAATTGAATTGATCGCCAATGAAACATTACATTCTCAATTTAATAGTTACAAAGCCATGGAATTTTCTAACACTGACAACATAAATTCTAACTATATAAATTATCAAAACATTTAAAATTTTAAAAGATTGGTGTGTGATGCATGTCCACGAGTAATAAAGAGTCTTGCTGATCACCTTCTTTTGTAGTGTTGCTTGGTAATTGACCTATTGTCATTTATTTATTTTCAATTTTCATCCTCTTGGATCATGACGATGACATTGATTCAGTTTAATTGTAGACAAGGAGAACACGCTTCATAGTAGTATACATTTGAAGATTTGGAACTATTTAGTGGGAGAGTAGTAGGACCTTCGATGATGTTGAACATCATAATCATATATTTGAGAGGTAAAAGAGTGTGAAAAGTAAACGTATTCCTTCATCTTTTTCTTTTCTTTTTTAACTAGTTTCTAGAGCTTGAGATTCTATAATTCTCTAGCAGTAAGCCAATACACATGTCGTATTTGACCTCTTTCCTATGTTAATCAAATTTATTTTCTAATTTTTTTGAAAAAAAAATAAAAAAATAAAAAACCCTTCTACAACACCCCCTCCCATCCCCAACCATTAATCATATGATCCGAAGCACTTAGCCGATTCGAGGCTTCAACGACCAACAATGGTAGAATTGTATAAGTACTACCAACATTCAAGTGGCCTAATTAGTAAGATACTGAGCCAACAAGTCTCAAAACTTAGATTTGAGCCTCAACAACTAACTATGTATTAGTGCTCATTATATCCCATCTTCATTCCAAATGGTCGACTTAAAAAATAAGTAAGTTTCTCACACAGAGGACAAAATTGCCCTTTACCCTTTTCGTGCAAATTATATAGGGAACAAGGAGGACCGAAGTGGACTGAATATAACAAAGTGGACCAATGTCGACCGAATAGGATTGATGTGGACTGAATAAGAACATATAGGACTGAATAGGACCGATGTGGGCCAAATAGGACTAATGTTGACTAAATAGGACCGAAATGGACAAAATGAACCTAAGTGTACCGAATAGGATTGAAGTAGACTAAATAAGACTTGAATATATATCATTTTTATTGCATTTTTAGGGCTCATATTTCTAATGTCTATTTTTTTGTATTTTTTTTTAACTCAAAACTAAAGAGTTTAGCCCAAATATAATAAAATCTCATATTTTTAAGCCCAAAAATTAAGAAAAAAAAGAATTTTTGAGCCTAAACTTGAAAAAGCAACCTTCAAAAAGAATCAATTTAAGGCCCTATTAGTCCAAAATAGACCGAAAGGGACCAAAATTGACCAAGTGGACCAAATTAGACTGAATGGGACCAAAGTGGACTGAAGTAAACCTAATTGAACCGAAGTAAACCTAATTGGACCAAATAGTGATTCTTTAATTTTTAGAGAGAACAAATTATACATTATATTACAATTACAAAATAATTAAGATTTGAAACTATTAATAATAATAATAAATAAGATTTGGAACTATTTAGGGGGGAGTTGTAAGTCCTGACTCCTCAATGCTTTGATGAGTCTGAGCAAGTAAATCAAATAAAAAAGAAAATAATTTTGATGCCCTTATCAACAGAGCATTATGTATTTTGTATTTGATCTATTTTCTCTTTTAAACAAATTGCAAACACCCACTTTTACCGAAAAATATACTTTGCACTCAATTGGTGGATCCCACTAAAAAGTGGGACCCACCAGATGTGATAGGAGAATCATATACCCAATGCAGAGTATAACTTCTCCACTTTTACTACACCTTCTCCCCTGTACAACAATTAAACGTACCATACTGACAACGCAGCCTGTTGACACTAGAGAGACCAACGATGGTACAGCTTCTTCTACAGTATTGCAAAAATTACAAACTAGATTGCTGGTTGGACTTTGAGTAGAATATTGAATAATGGATCCTTCTCTATGCCCTTAATTTACTTCATAACTTCATTTTTCAGTTTAATTTATCCTAATTTATCCAGGCAAGGGTACACAAAAGATAGATATTTCTATCTCAAAAGACACTAGCCGACTCTGTTAAGAGTATGTATCTCAAGAAATCTGTTCAAGGGTCTCAGAATGCGCTTAGAGTAGACTTAGCATGACTCAATATGAGAAGGGGAAAACTTGCTTATAATTTCTTAAGTTAACAATAATAATACAACGAAATCAAAATTGTGCCTCTAATTCCAATTCCAAGGCTTCAATTCACTTCAATTCCAAGAATATTATGTATACCTGAACACTGCCTAAATAATGATAGCATGTAATACAAGAATCAGAAGTCAGCTTCATCTTCCCCTCTTCCTGCCTTTTCCTAATTGTCCAGATTTTATACCATGTTCTTGTTCTTGAAGGAAAGCTAATGCCTTCCCATACTTCTCTGCTCTTTCTTTTTCCCGTAATGCTCTTTCTTTTTCCTTAACCTCAAGTAAGAAAAATGTGTCTTTCCGCAATTCACGAGCTGCCCCCTTAGCTTCACGTTTTACTTGTTTCTGCAACTTTCTTTTCTCAGCCCGTTCCCGATCTGGGTCATAATCTCTACCCTTAACAAAGCTGCAAAACAACATGACAAATTCTTAGTTCCAACCAATTTATTCTTAGTAACATTATCTATCGCAACAAAGTTTTAACATGTGGTTAAGAGCAGGGGAAAGAAAATTACTTCTCCTCAAATTTCGGATTCAGCATTTTGATAGGCACTGGCTTTTGCTTCCGCATTAGAAGTGGTTGCCGCAGCTTGTGATGTTCATCTACTTTTGTCTTAATGAGTTGAGCAACATTTTTAAATTTATCTTGCAACACATGTGGTAAATTTTCCTGTTGTGCCACTTCAAGTAACAACATTGAAATTGGCAAGAACATTTCAGGAAAGGAAGAAAATCCCTCATAAATGTTAACATATCCTTGTAGGGTTTCAATCATAGTTAACAGCACACTAGCCCTGCAAATTGGAAGGTCAATTTAATCAAATATCAACAACTTTCAGAAGTGGAATATTTCTTTTCTTTTCTTTTCTTTTTTGAAGAATAAGTAATTTTCATTAACATACAACAAAATCTCCTAAAGGACCAAAACAGAGGTACCAACTCCTAAACAACACAACAGCCGCAACAGGCTGCCCAAGCCAAAAGACAGCGCAGAAAAACAAACGACAGCATCTTATAGACTCATTGTTACAAGCTCTAAAAATCAGACCCCCCTAACAAGTTTTTTTACAAATCACAGCAGGATTTAGACCCCATTTACAGCACAGCACTTGATTCAGAATTGAGTCTCTGCAACACATACTTTCTATTCTTCCTTTGACATCTATTTTGATGACTGAGAAGTGGAAATTCTTAGAATATTATAAAATCTAATATATTTGAAGAAACCTGTATAAGCCCCAACAATTTGGTAAAGATTTTTAACCCTCATACTTCTAGGAGTAAAATACATGTCCATACAAACCATTTAAAGAAACCAATCTCTACGTTGTTGTTTCAGTCTAAATGGAGAAATTCTGAGGTTCAGTCTTAAACAATCTCTAGTAGAAATAAAGTGCATATCTTGACAAGGCCACTACACCACTCTTAAGGGATATCACAATGTATAATCCAGTTCCAATACCACAACACATTATAGCATATTCAAGAATAAAGTACTGAGCCAAACCCCATCAACTACCAACCTGAAATTATCAGAGCTGAAAAAAGGAGAGTCCTCAGGCATGTCCATTATCATGATGAAATTCAGAGGACTAATCTCATCTACACAATTACGTATACAAAGCAAGGGCCTGAGTGCTTTTAATTCACTAAGATGATTAAACTGCAACAAAATAAACAGAGAATAGTCATTTCTTCATGCAACTTTAATATAGCGTCCATCAAGTATAGTCTGAAGCATATGCATGTTGATGAAGAAAACCATTATGCATCTTTTAACATTAAAACTGTCACAGAAACCACAAATAATGCTTCAGGAGTCATACCTGAGAATCCTGACATGAAACTGGCTTCTTGTCTGTAGCTGCCATCAGCAAAGTCTGGAGAAACATTATTGCTTCAGGACAGAACTTCTGAGATTGTCTAGTGACCTGCAACATAAATTAATCAAATGAATAACCTGAAATTGCAACTCTTGCAGGATAATGGGATGACATAAAATTCAATCATGCATCAGACATTATATTAACAATTAAACTCATATTAGATCACTCAAAACTTCATTAATGACACATTAGGAAAACTAAAAGGCAAAATCAAGGAGTACAGTATACTAAAAGAGAGGTATGCATAATGAACAAAACAGTTGAACAAGCATAGAAGTCAAATGAAATGTATTAATTACACCATTGACATGTGGAATATTGAAAAGAACTTCAGTGATTTCCATTGCTATCCACAATGTTGCACAATGCTTCAACCCAGACTGAATCAGATGGTTGAACAGCAACTGGCCATAACCTGGACAGGTCATACTTCAACCTTTTTAGTTAAAAACCAAACTGAATAATGTTTGCTCACCATCCATCCACCATATGGTCATGGCCAGTGGGTCATGCTTTAACAAGTACTAAAAGCTGGATTGAACCCAGGTTTATGAACTGTAGCTAATCGTATAAAAGGACTTGTTACTTTTCATTGAACATTAGGCCAACAGAAATTTTCATGACCAATAATTAAAGCTTCTTATGTTAACTCTAATCATTATTTCCAAAATAAAAAATAATTGTCCATAAACATATGTTTTAAGCTGTGTGCCTATTTTTGTATAAAGTGTTCTATATTATATTAATGACCTATGACCCCTAATCCAGGTACTTTCCAGGTCAATGTATTGTCAGGGTTTTAAAACATTAGAGTTGAGGATGACAAACATATGATGGTAGAAATAATGCTCGTGTGGCACAAGTCAAGACTCTTCAACAAACCTTGTTATTAAAAATTTCATAAGTAAAATGCACTAACTATTGAAAAAGAGGAAATAGCAAATAGGTTTATACATACAGAGAGAAGCATAGAGCATAAGAAAGATCCAATAGCACTATCCCGACCCGACACAATGGGACAGCGCATCAGATATTCACACATAAGCAATATTGCTGGAGTCATGACCACATGACGGAAGTCAGAGCATGGGAATATCATGGACCAGAGCCTCAAGAGAAACAACGTTTTTGAAGAAGGCCAACTGCTAATTTCTGCAGGAACAAAAATAATCGAATCATGTTGGGGAAAAAAAAAAATAAAAAAGCAGTGAACAAGTATTTGTCAGGTCTAACCTGGGTCTTTGATGATCTCACAAAGTTGTGTTCGAGTCCGTAATATCCTCTGACGAGCACATATTGCAGCAAAGTATGGAATCTCCACACTCATCTCCATCAATGGCTTCACTAGTAAATTAAGTAGCTCGAAATTCAAAGGATTTTTATTTGCTAAGATGGCAAAATACTGAAGCAATACACCATAAAATACCTATAAAGGAGCAGCAATATTGATAAGTATCTAGATTGACTCACCAACATCTCAACTTGTGTTGTTTGAATAAAAATTTTAACAAAATGTTGTACCATTATTAGATTTCATAAAAAATGAATGCTCAAAGGATAATTTAGTTTGTTATGAATTATTAACTATAGTTACGAAGACAAAAGGCAAAAAGCATCGTAAAAGGAATGCACAATAATATCTGGATGATATTAGTCACCTTATAAAATCCACTCATAATTATATGATAACATTAAAAGCTGAGCCAGGCTTTCTGGAATTTAACTCAAGTTTCCAAGAGATGGGAAACCTTGCTTTACAAAGTAAATATATAGCAGTCGTAAAAGCAACCAAAAGTTTCTTACTTGCATTTTCTTTCTATTTTCCGTCGCAAGCTTGATTGCATTGCTTGCCCGAATTCGACTGATTATCAAAATAACCTCAGTATTAGAACGATTGTCCAACAATGCACATAACTCCTCCAAACTCTTTGGAGCTTCAATTAAGTAGGGAAGGTCCGGTCGATTAGAAATAGTTTTACCATCCACTTTCATTTTTTTGGCATGTAAAGAATCTCCATCCTTGTTAGTAATTTCAACAGAATCACTTTTCTTTGCCTTTTTCTGGTCTCTTGATCCCATTTCTTTCTCATTAGCGTCATCTTCTTCTTCTTCTTCTTCACCCTCTTCTTCATCATCTTCCAAATCTGTGCCAATATGATCATCGTCACTTTGTTCCCAGTCCTTCAATGAAAGTTTATTTTCACCTTCATCATCATCTTCATCGGATCCTTCTTCATCACTATCATCTTCAGCAGTCTCTGAGTCACCAGAAGAATCACCAGCTTCACTATCAGAATTATTCTCGTTCCTTCTTTCAAGAATCTCATCCACCCAACCCTTTTTAGTCCTAGGCTCTTCTTCAAGTGAGAAGGAATCAACAAGAGCATCCCCCGATATGGATCTCAGCCCCTTGGTAGATGGTTTGTCAGAATCATCACTGTCTTCATCACTGGCATCTTCAGGAGCAAGCATTCTCTTTTGTCGCTCTTCCTGAAATGTAGTACATGATACAAATTTGTAAGCCTTCAAGTTTATATTAAAAAATAATCGTGCATTTTATACCACCACAAAGAAATGAAAATCCTTTTTGAGGTCACAATACAATTTCTTTCCAGATTCATTTGAAATTTTTTATTTATTTAAATGCAACCATACTAGAACCCCATTTTCTTCACAAAATGGTGTTGAAGTGCAATCACACCAGAACTAAGGGGTAACAACAAATATTTCAACTTAAAATTGAAGATATATAACTCAATAGAACAGGACTCACATTCTCAAAGCTCAGTGACAAGTGTGCCAATCCATGCATATTGCATAGTGTACATTCAACATCTTACTACCATTGACTTGGAAGAATTACAATTTACAAATAACTTGTATTAGAAATTAGTATTATACAGGATTAAACTCAATATTGGCCAAGCCAAGCAATATTCAAGAACCCTAATAAGATATTCAGAAACTACATGCTAAAGTCACTACCAACAGTAACCAACTGCAAAACCGGTCATGTTAACAAGAACTACGAGTTTGTTTGGGATGAGATGAAAAGTTCAACTTATCTTGAGCTTTTAGCTTCTTTTGGTACTATTCATGGGTCCCATCTAGTTTTTAACTTTTTTTTTCTACACTTTCAACAAAAAGTTTTCAGATTCAGTTAAATAAGTTGTTCCAAAACGGACTCTACATATCATTTTTTTTTTTTTTTTTTTGATAATCGAAAGCAGGGGCGGGGGTGACCATTTGTGACTAACCCCCCAGGGCGTGACCTAATAAGAGCATCCCCTGCTAGGGAATGTTGGATTGAGCCATAGCTACTATGACTCTACATATCATATTAGCAAGCATGCATATGCACCCATACATGCACACGCGCACACACAATTATCATTGAGTATGAGGCATTCATACCTCCAAATGCTCTAGTCGTTCTCTCTCCTCCTGGGCAATCTCCTCAGGAGTCTTAGTCCTATCTGAGGGGCGAGCTCGCATCTCCAGTGCCATCTCTTTCACAAGTTTATCATAAGAATCAGGTTGATCCTGCCAAATACAAAAATTTAATGCTTGAAACTGTCAAGTAGCCAAACACTACACCATTACATTGTATATGAAAAATGATAACCTAAGGAAAGACACAAACAACCCTCCTGGAGATGGTTTAAGAATCAGAAAACATTGTATGCCAAGGGGAAGATTTGGTGGGGCAGCAAGGGGGAAGAATAAGAAATGAGACCTCCAACAACAGAGGCTAAATTAGAAACCCCAAACGCCATATTTCTTGAATAAAAGTTGTTAGGATCTAACTTATCCACCCAAAAAAATAATAATAATAATTAAAAAAATATAGTTGTCAAGTTCTAGAACCTTTATCAGAAGACCATACCTGATTAAAATTTTCTATTTTTTGAGTTGTAGATGAGTTATCGTTCTTCCTTTCATTTGGAATGCTCTTGTTCACAAGAGCCTTCAAAGCATTCATCTTGCCTGGTTCAGTTAAAGATAATAAGGCCTCAGACTGCACCAAGGATGTGAAGTTTTTGTCCAAGTCTTCCATCAAACGTTCATTTTCTTCCTTCTCTTTTGCTTTTTGTGCCTTGAGAATTAGTGGAAAACGTAAATTGAAGAAAGAGATTGAAAATAAATACAACTTCATTCAAAAAGCAGTTTCAATAACACCAACAAAAAAAATCACCTTAAAAAATTTGCTCTTTGAGATAATTTCCTCCATCACTTCTTTCTTGGTTTTGTGTCTCTGCAGTAAAAATACAATTCTTTGAATCAGTTCAACACATCATCTAACATCAGCCAAACACAAATGGACGCACACGCACCCCCAAGCACATGTGTGCTTGCACTCACACACACACACGGCTTCATTAATAGATAATACTGAGAATTTGGGGAATACTCCTTAATAGACAAAATATTCCTATTATGTCAATGCCAATTGAATCAATGTTATTAGCTGTGAATATGCAAGTCACTTTTACACTTAAAGAAAATACATTCAACATATGACATAATCCATTCCAGGAATATGATTTTGGGTCAAAAAACTCTAATCTTCAGATCAGGAAACATGCATAAACTAAATGATTAAAACAGCATAAATGGAGTTGCCAATCTAAGTAATCAAGTAACAGTACGAGGATCACCCAGCATCAAGACAAATTATGTCTTAAAGGAACAAACACATAAAGGATAGAAAAAACAATCATGATTGCATAAAGCTGCAAAACAGCTCACTGCCACAAGATGGAATAAGGAAAAAAAATAAACTCCAAAAAAGATTGTAAAAAAAGAGCAATTAGGAGATATAAGACTGAAACATCAAACAAAAGAATCCATAATAAGATAGTATCCTCACGTTAACAACCTAAATGGTTACACTAATTAGAGATTCGAGTTACAAATAATAATTTAACATGTGAATATCAAAACTAAGATAGCAAAACAGGCCTCACATTTTCTTCTCCTTCAATCAGACCACTATCCATTGGATCCTGTGTCTTAGGACCATGAAGTTGCTTTAAAATGGCTGACTCTTCTGCACAGTCAAAAGTATTGTTGATGTCATGGACATAATCCCAAAGAATGAAGAATCAAACACCAAGCAATTGCAACTATCCAATAAACCTAGAGATGGGTTCAAATTACACCTGGTGTAACTCTTTAGAGTTACACCTTTTTTAAACTATTGGATTTAAGTAGATCTAATGGTCAAAAAAATATTCTCATTAATGCTAATATCCTAATTGATCTCATTTATTATCTTTTATTTAATACATTCTATACTTATTTCTAACCAAAAAAATTTTATACAGCTGACTCTTTCTCTCTCCACTGCACGTCTCTCACTCGCTTTCTCTTTGCACGTTTTTTCTCTCTATCTCCTTCACTGCTCTTCCACCTCCACGGTCAGGTCCCAGTAGAAAAAAAAAAAATAGCCACAGATGGTGCAGATTCAGTCTATTGCTTGAATCTGTAAAATCTATTGCAAACACAAAAATATTAAAAAAGAACAACTCTTGTTTAGTCATTTTTAACATTAAAATAAAATATTAATTGGGAACTCTAACAACCATTGACCACTTAATTTTCCAGATTGTATAAGGATTTGAAAGTTTTCCAAACACAAATACAATACCACATGTGGTTTCCGTTTTACATGCTTTTGCTTTTTTCCTCTTTCATGGATCTGTCTGCCACTTTGATATGATAAATTAATCAAAAGAAAAGAAAGCAAGCAACATTATCAATTAGATTTGTTAAGCACGTCAAAGTTCAAAACTCGTCCATTTGGCTTTTTAAGAACAAGAGCTATGGACAACACTACTGACAACACTGGCCTGCCATAGTACTCCTCGAAACGCCTTGATGATTCATCACCTTTTTGCACATTAAGCCAACTATCAATGGATACATTGTTTGTTTATTTGAGTTGTCAATCATTCTACAATCTACTACTTGTTTAATATATTTGTGTCTGCAATGGACGGTGCATTGTGCTGATTCAAGCAATAGATTGAATCTGCACCATCTGTGGCTTTTTTTTTGGCTGCCGGGACCTGACCGTGGAGGTAGAAGAGCTGTGGAGGAGATAGAGAAAAAAAACGTACACAGAGAGAGAGACAGAGACATGCAGTGGATTGAGAAAGAGTTAGCTGTATAAAATTTTTGGACTTAGAAATAAGTATAGAATGTATTAAATAAGATATAATAAATGAGATCAATTAGGATATTAGCATTAATGAGGATCTTTTTTTGACCGTTGGATCTACTTAAATCCAATGGTTTAAAAAAGGTGTAATTCTTAAGAGTTACACCAGGTGTAACTTGAACCCATCTCATAAACCTATCATGAAAATAAACTACAAAAACCATATTGTCCAATTCTGAAATCCAAGCAAGTTTACTAAATGTCTAGCTGAACAACAACCTATGAAAGTTGCTCAAATGTTCATACCGAAATGTAGTACCTTGGGGACACTAATTCAAAATAAAAATAAACAAAAGATATAAATTAGTGACATAAAACTAAGATAGGGCCAATTTTTAAATAGTTCAAGATCATTTCAATACACCTTTTCTTCTATTCGGGATTTTTTTTTTTCTTTTGAAATGTTATATGTTGAAGATCCAAAGCTTTTGGCAAGTAAAGGTTCATCAACAATGTTCCTGGGGTTGGAGGAAAATCCTGAAGATTAGAGGGTTAGTGATATTAAGAATTAAATTCCAGGTCGGTGATGGTTCTAGCATATATTTATGGCATGACAATTGGCACCCGGATGGCCCTCTGCTTTTAAAGCATGGACATAGTGTAGTGTATGATGCTGCTAGTTCTACTACTTGCTATGCTGTCAACTGTCATTAGTAACCAAACCTGGGCATGGAAACCTGCTAGATCTAAAAATATTGTAAGTATATAGAGAAAGTTGCCTGAGGTAATTCTTGGTGAGTCTGTTCGGGTGGTATGGATGCATACAAATCAGATATAAGGCTCCTGTGATGAATTGGTGGAAATTGATTTGGTTTTCACTTTCCACAACCAATCCCTAGGCATGCATTCATCTATTGGCTTGCAGGGCAGGATAGGACGCTAACAAGAGATAGATTAGCTAAATGGGGTGTTGATAGTGATGTGCTGTGTCTACTATGCAGAGCTAGTACAGAGAGTCGAGCCCGCTTGTTCTTTAATTGCCCTGCAGCTAAAAGACTTTGGAGAGTGATAATTGGTTTAAGACAACCCAGAAACTGACTGGGGAAGAATTGTTGAATGGGCTGGAAACAATTGGAAAGGGAGAAGTCTAAAGGTTATAACTTGTAAGCTTGGATTTGGTGCAACTTTATACCAGTTTTGGAAGCTCTGAAATGCTTTTCTACATAAGATACAAGATGCATTGACTCTGAGGATCGAATAATTGCTGCCATCAGAAAGCAAGAGCTAGAATTGAGTTCGAAAATTCATTTCCCTATACTGGTGAAAACAAAGACATTTGTTGTAGATGGGGTTTCAATGTTTGTTTACTGTCATGTAGGCCTAATGCTGGCTAATCTGCTTTAGATATATTGGGCTGTTTAGGCATAAAATTTTTGTAGTTTTTGTCATATTGTGTCTGCTGTTTTGTCAGCTTGCCCTCTACTGTGTTGCTTTTCTTAGCGTGTTTCAATGAAATTCACTTGATTATCAAAAAAGAAGTCATATTTAAAACCAGTTTAGTATATCCAAGAGCAGTTTGTAAAATGTAAATATCCAAAGGGTGGGTCTTTCATCCATGGAAACACAGAAATATAATGTGATCAATCACAGCACCTGCGCATCATAAACTACAAATCATAGATTACCCTATCAGACTTGTTCCTTTTCTACATGTGTAAGCAGCTATACAACAAGTAGCCCAGTTACTAGTTTCGCGAAATCAACACAACATTGTCAGCAAAGTGTTCATAACCAAATACTAAAATTCACATACCCTCAGTAGCTTGACCATCATAATCTTCATCAAAAGGCAGCATCTCATCCTCGAAATCATCCCTTTCACCACCAAGACCTCCAAATCCGAAACCATCTTCTCCTTCGTCTTCTTCTTCCTCTAAATTAAACTTGCTCTTTTTCCCCAATTTCAACTACAAAAAACAAACCAAACCAAACCAAAAAAATTGAAAACATTACAAACAAGTCTCAATTTCGATCATCAAAAATAAGAACCCTAACCTGGCGGTGGCGCTGAGAGCGGAGAAGGGCTTTATCGAATTCGGGAAGCGCTTCGCCTTGTTCGCCGATTCGGTTGTCCAAGAAAACCGAAGACTTCGTGCTTTGCTCGTACTCTTTGAGCAGAGTCTGCTTCCTCTTCTGGATGCCCAGAGAGCGAGCGAGACCAATGCGGCGCTCTTCGCCTTTTCGCTTCTTCCCGAGGATATCGAATTTCCTTCGAGACCAAATGTTCTCGAACGGGTTCGGTTTTGGAGGCTCCGATACTTTCATGGATTTGGCCTTTGGTCCTGAAGACTTCGCCTTCTTCTTCTTCTTGTTCTTCTGGTTGTCCATGGTAGCTGTGGGATTCGAAAGCTTAACCATTGAAGACACAGAGAGAGAGAGAGAGAGAGAGAGAACACAAAATCACAGGGTTTAGGGTTTTAACGGAAGGAAAACCGAAAACGCACCGTTTCCCGGATTTTATTATATAGTATTATTCTTAAGAAAGAAAAAGTCACAAAATTAGAATTTTTAATAGTTTTTCTTTTTCCTCCTAAAAATACTTTTTCTTTTTTAAAAAAAAAACTAATCTTTTATGGAACTTTTAAAAAGTGAAAAAATGATAGTAACTCATAGAAAAATTTACTAATTTATTATTTTTATGAAAATAATACATGACTATTCATTCTTAAATTTAAAATAAAATACCTAATTTGGTATGAGTAATAAAATATTGTCTAAAAGTTTTAAGTTTTGTTAACCTAATTTCAATTATGCACTTTTTAGACCATGTATCAATGCTTAGTTATTTGTTTTCATTATTTTCTTGAGTACTTAAGTATTTTTTTTCCTTTGTTTATTTTTTTTTCTAGTAATTAATTTTTTTTTTTTATCTTTTTAATAAGAAAGAGTGCAAAGTTATATGATGAGATGACAATTGTAAAGAAATTTGAGTTGTTTGAGAAAGTGGTCGGAATGATATTTTCCATAATTGATTGTTGATTGGTGAATTGTTTTGTGATTTGTGAGTGATAAATGAAATTATTTTTTAAAGTAAAAATTCAAACATATAAAAGTTTAACCAAAAAAAATATCTCATAAGACATTAATAAAGCTAAAAATATATTACAAATACAATATAAATGCTCAATTTAAATTCAATTTTTTATATAAAATTTATTGATTTTTCAATTCCTTGATAACATATGACATTCAATTTTATATGAATTAAATTAGTATTTAGACAAATTTATTATATTAAAGCATCTAAAAAAGAAATTGAATGAATATTTTTCTATTATATAATTAAGTTTGGCTTTCTTACAAAATATCAACTCACCTTTTCAAGTAAAAGAGAAAAAGCATATGTAACTAAATAAGAGCATGTATGTATGTGTTTATACATACTATGACGTTTAGATCACTGTCAAAAATAGTAGTAATTAACAAGTTTTAAGGCCAAGTTATTAATTAGATCTATTAAGAAAGTCTTAGGTTAATCAAAGAAGCATCAATATCATCCCACAGACTTCCTTTACAGTGAACTGCTTCAACGTGAACCTCCAATCCACTCACTCCAAAATCCCGATGAAGATTTAGATCTCCAATACAATTGATAGCCAAAGGTTAGCAACTTGAATCCACCGGTTCAATAAGCGTGTGAGTGATCATCGGTAATGACTTTGAAGGAGTGGTAGGCACAAATCTCTAGATCTCAAACTGAGCTACTACAAAGTCCTTGAAAACATGCATTAGGGTTTCCCTTCAGTATTGAGTGTAGTTGGACTGAAACCCTAATCACTTGTTGGACTTAAAAGGGTGAAACATAAATCTGCAAAATCAACTTTTGAACGAGCGAACTTTAGTTTCAATCTGTTAAACTGTTAAAATTTGTTCCTTGAATATGTAGCTTCACTATTCTTGTACACTAACTGGAAACAACTTAAGTATTGTCTAATCATATCTGTAGGCACTATGATCTATATCTAAACAAGTTTATGTTCAGCTATTTGCCAACAAACCCTGTACAAAAGTATAACTTAATATATATTAGTCACAAGTTGTTACCGACTTCTTTAACCGTACCAAAAGAACACTCAATAATTAAAGTGTTCAACTGTTTCAAGGACTGAATTGCACAACATATATGACAACAACGCTATATAGATAGGATTTTACTAATGTGTGCCCTAAGAGCACACAATAATTTTCATTTTTGAAAAAAAAAATTTCGGAAATTGAAAAAGTATTAATAGCTTTTTCAATTTTCGAAAAAACATTTCCAAAAATAGATAGCTTAATGTGTGCCTTTAGGGCACACATTAACCGGACCCATATAGATAACCCATTATATAAGATTCTGCAAAGTAGTAATTGTTTTTGACTCCTTTGAGTAAGTTTGATTGACTTCCTATTTACTAAAGGATGGAAAAAAGTTATACATAATTTCTAGTAATTTATATGTAAAACTATTATATAGTGCATATAGTTAGGTATAACTATAATAAATTAGGGGTTGATCAACAAAAATCAGCATGTTGCCCCACGCCCCGTGATGCTTATTGCAGATCAAGACCCTTGAGTGTACCAGTAAACCACCACCCTGGGCTCCAAAAGTCTCTGAAGGTGAAAGCGAAAACTGAGTGCATAGATTTCAGGCCTAAATAAATGTGTCAGTAGCTGGGAACTCTAGCTTTGAAAACTGCTTCTTTATTAAACACACAAGGGCCCGAAACTCTTGACAAACACCAATAGCGACAAATGGTATTAAATCATCTACAGTATAGTTCTGTACATAGTACACTGCAGTAGGACCGACCAACTAAACTGTATATTTAACCCATAATGAACAGATCAATGGCGATATGGTGAAGAGGATTGGAGTTCCATTAACATAACTACTCCACATTGATATTAGATTTATGGAAGTTCAACATCAACCATAGATGCACTTCTCTTGCAGACAGAATTTTACTTACAAATTGGTTTGCTTTTTTGGTAAAACCAAGTGAAAAACATGGCATTGCCACATAAAGTTGCAACCACTGCATTGCATGATGAGGGTGAGAATTGTGACAACCGACAGTTCCAGGTGGATCTAAGTGCTCCCCACCCCCCCCCCCCCCCCCCCCCTCCCCTTTTCCTAGTTTAGTTTCCATATATGCCACAAAGGAATGCCAGAACACATAAATTTTAAATCTTTTTCAAAACTGTTGTGATAAATTTTGATTGCAGTAACGTCATTTGTACATGCTCAATCTCTAACACCTATTTTGTTTGCATCAATCACAGCATACCAACTTAATAATTGTAAAGGGTTTAAAAAATTGTATTCTTAACTTCTTAGCACCGCAAGAATTAAGGTCTCCCACCATGTGCACTCAAGGTACCACTGTAGCTACCGGAAGAGACCCTAAAGGGATCAATGGACCCCATTGTCTCTCCCTTAACCATAATAGCCAATGGCCCAAATAATGACACTACACACTTTTTCATCTTCTTCTTCTTAATTGTGTTCTTTTCTTCTTTTGTTTTTTTTTGGGTTAATATAGCACAAGCTTTTTCATACACACCCAATCCCCTTTTCATAACTCAGCATGATTTATTATTTACAGACAATACAGAAAACAGTCATACTTTCTCATGTGGTTAACTTACTCTCATGATCACAAGGCTTCAGATAATTAATTAATATTTACTTATGCAGCCAAACTAAGCTAAGAGCCAAAAATCTTTCTGACGCTTTGTAGTGATCAAGTACCCTCCAAGCTTCTTGCTTTTCCTTCTCACTGCAATTGCCACGCAATCAGCATTCTGAATACAATACTCCACCACACCACCAGCAACCCTGTTGCCTGCCCACATCATCAGAAGCCGCAATGTTGTGGAGCGTTTTTTCTGTCCTAAAACCAGCATTGACACCCCTTGTTTTCTTGCCTCTTCCACTATTGTAGGTCCTTTATCCTTCCCTTCCACAACTGCAACCTCAATTTTCACCTATAATTTGGACCATAATATTGTTATCACAAAAGAAATGACCAAATAAAAAGTGATATGTAAATAAACAACACTACATTGCACATATTTCAATGAACAAACATACATGTGATGGCCAACATTTATGTTCATTCAAGATTCTCTTTAACCATTCAAACATTATGCTGAATTTTATTAGTCCATGCATGTAGATGTAGTGATGAACAAAATGCATCAATGACAAAATGTGAGCCTGTCATATGATTTTGAGCACAACTAATATATTATATACTAACCTCAGGTTTCTTGGACTGACACATTTTTTTGAGAGAGTCAATAAATTCATAAGCCCTTGGAGCTTTCTCCTCTCTGGACCCTTGACTGGTGCCTGTGACAAATACCAAACTTTACTCAAGACTTTAGCTTTGAATATCAATCAATTTACATGGAATTTGGAAAGAAACAAGAAGCTAGACCCGAACCTTTCTTAGAAGGCTTGGTTACAAAGAGAAGAATAAGTGTGTCCTGGTTCTGAACAGTGTGAGAGAGTGCCCACTGCAAAGCTCCCTTAGCTTCAAAGCTTGAATCAACCACAATCATTATTCTCCTACCAATTAACAACACGGGTTTTGCATCATCACCAAGTTTTTCTTCTTTGATATGGCCAGAATCATTCTCAGCTTTGGTGGAACTGATCACATTCTCAGCTGGCTTGGATTGTGCTTGTGCAGGAGGGGAACGAACTCTAGCATGAGGCCTAATTCTGTTTAAGCAGAAATTAGGCAACTTTGTACCTGTTTTGGCCATCCTGAGATGGAGTATTAAGTGAGGCACCAATTATTATAAGAAGGAGAAGAGAAAGAAGAGAGTGTAGTGGCAACAATTAGCTAGGCATTTGCTAGTGCCTGAACAAATTTCTAGATGTTGGTCTGGTCCATGTTTTATTTCTGCTTTGCTTTTCTCTTTTTTTCTTTAATCATGTCACTTCATTTGTTTCTTTTTATTTGGCCTTGTGGGGGCTAATTGCTGAACGTGCTTGTCATGAAGCTGTAGGGCCATATTACTCATAATACCAGCTGTTCAGTTCAGTTCTACTGCACCAGGACATTTGGTAGCGTAATCAATTTCAATTATATCTTTAAGCTGCTTTTTCTCACCCTTAATAAGACTGATTACTCAGTTAATTCATGAACTGGTTGGTTGTTCACTCTCACTCAGTCACTTATAATCTTTGACCTTTCTTTGTCCTTGTCCTTGTCCATTTCTTTTTCTATTTTTCCTAACTATATTTAATCTATTCTCATATCTTCAACAAGTTGCAGATATAGATTCTCCATGACAACATTTATTTTCTCTCCCCCACATTGTGCCTTAGTGTTTGTGACAACTGTTTTTATCAGTTTCTAAAATAAGAAATCAGGTTGAGATTGTTAAACAGAAGCCAACCATCTATTTTTTAATAAAACTATGAAATTAATGAGGCAAACTTTCTCTCTCTCTCTCTCTCTCTCTCTCTCTCTCTCTCTCTACACGTATTTTCTCCATTGCTTTTTTTATTTATTAAAAATAATGTATATGTATTTTCACCATTGACGTTGGTATACATACTAACATTATTATTATTATTATTATCTCTTGGGCATGAATGATGTGATTAAGTGAGGAAGATTCTAAATTTCTACAACTGGCAACCTAATGACATTTCCAATGACGACTATCAAGTATCAACTAGGGGTCTAGGCTTATCATGATAAAATTTTAAAGAATCCTCAAAAAAAAAAAAAAAAAATTGTAAAATAGCAACATACTTTTTAAGGCTGATGCCAGAAAATGTTTATATATTTATAAATAAACTATATTTTTTTTATCAATACTACTAATCCTATGTTAGTATCATCATTTCTTTGTTTGATTTCCCTGTAAGAAACTATCTACATTTCTTGTTAAAAATTAGATATGCTTTTTTTTTTATTATAAATATTTGCTATTATGCTATTCTACTATTCTAGCAACCATTTTAAAGTTGCTTTTTCTTTCTTAGAGTAATTCCTTCTTCTTGTCCTTTTCAATAAATCTAGAATCTAGTAATAGTGAGAAACAAAAAATTCATATTTTTTTTCACAAGCTAAAGTCACCTATTGTGATTAATTATAAAAGTAGTGTTGGTGATGAATCCAACATTATTTAGTAAAAACATTATGAACACCCCCCCCCCCCCCCCCACACACACACACACAAAAAAAAAAAAAAAAAAAAAAAAAAACCTCTACTTGTAGGGTGGAAAGGCTTTTTTTTTTTAAGAAACAGGATGGAAAGGCTTATATATACATGTCCCTACCAAATGCTTGATACTTTTTTCTCTCTTTTTTGAAAAGAAGATGCTTGATACTTAGTTTGATTTATAATTTCTTATATTTCTTTTGGAAAAAAGTTAGTTTGATACTTTAATCATGCACATCTCAGTAATTATAACGATATGAACATACAAAGAAGTAGACACAAAAAAATGTCTAGAGCAAACCGCTTGCAGTGCCATGTTAGGTGAGCTTAACATTTTTTTTTTTTAATTCCACAAAGCTTTTATTAGTACAATGATGGCTTTCCTAAATTAAGGTTTCGTTCTTATTTTATGTATTATTTTAACTAGCGTGACTCAAACGCTACAGATTCATCATTTCTAGAGTGTAAAATGGAAACCAACACACAAACTTTAATGATGTTTATTTACTGAAGAAAAAAAAAAAAAAAAAAAAAAACCTACTAGATTTTAGAATGTTTTATAAATAGTCCACCTTCCTTAATACTTTGCAAAGTAATTATCTATTTTTTTACTCGAAAAGAAAAGAAGTAATTATCTATTTTAAGATGATTTTTTTTTTTTTTTTTGGAGAAACTATTTTAAGATGATTTGATGATAGAAAACACTATAAGACACTGACTAATCTGACAAACTAAAAGTTAGAATATAATGTCCAACTGTCCTCCCCTGATTTTTATAATTTTGATGGTTAAGATGTCCTCTCTCACCCCTTTAGTTACACTTAAACTGTACCTTACACCAATATTAGTTTACGTTTTTAGAGTTTGCTTTGTTGCCTTGTCCTTTATTTAAAATCTTTAAGTAGGACACATATTTGTGCTTAAATAAAAAGCTTAGTAAAGGCAATGCATCATGTTGGCAAATTCTCTTGTTGTTGGCATCAACAAAAAATACAAGATAATTTCGGAATGAGAAATGGGTTTTATCCAAATAAAATTAGAAAATTGCACCTACAAAATAGGCTTTACTACTATCTATTAAAATCTCTATCTGTTATCTATAATGACAATTTCAAGGCTGCGGTAATGTGGTCCTTCTTTCTTTTCTTTCTCCATAGTCCATACAATTATATGCCGTGTGCCTTTCTAGACGAAGGTTAATCTGGAATCCAAGGTTATTATAGTTCCAGTCTCCCCAAAAGAAAAAAGGGTTATGGTAGTAATTCTAGCTGGCTCTAATAACGCAGAACAGTAAATGATGTCCATTCTAATTGGACCAACTTATGCCACATATGTGATTGTGTATCCTACTATACATGCAAAGAAGGAACCCATATGGGGATGATGGTTAGCTTGGGTCATGTAGCCTAGGGATGCCCACAGGTCAGTCCGTGCAAATTTAATATCAACCCAATAACCAACACGATCATATTAGGTTTATGGAAATTCAAACTGTTGCCTACTGTCGATGCATAGGTTGTCAACCGATCAGCTCAATCATACCCACAAGTCGACAATTGTGCTAGTGATCTCATCGATCTAGGATTTTTGGGGGCTTGGGACATTATCATTGATAGACTAGGAAGCACGAACATAGACACAAGTAAGGGTATAGACACGGATACGATATAATAACACGAGCAATTTTTGAATAATTATAACATAAAACGGCCGACACCGATATAACACGAGTATAATACTGATACGATATGGGTACAACACCCGAAATGAAGTATCCGTACTTCCAATCTAATAAAGATCTCAAGATCTTCATTGAAGGAAACAACAACACACAAGTGATGGTGAACAAGAAAGGAGATTGGGCAAAGTATATTGAAGAGTTTGAGTTTGTATGATTTTCATATGGGAAACTCGACACACAACCCGATGAGATTCTATTTGTTAGTTTTAAATTTTAACCTACAACGAGAGCCAAAACTGACTAAAACTTGCCTAATCAGGTCCCTTAGGTGTTTTGTGTACTCCTAATGTAGCCAAATCATGATCCCTATTTTTTTTTTAAATGGAAATAATATAGTTCATGATAAGGATTTGGCAGTTAACAAGTCTCAAAAGTTTTTCTATGATAAAATAGATTTTTAAATGACGTGACTTCATAAATATCTTGAAAGTCGTAAAAATTAAATTTAAAATAAAAAAAATAGAGCCTCTCCACTACGAGGCAAATGGAGAGAATATTTTTTTGGTGCACTAATTTAAGGGTAGGAGTTATGTCCATGCAGATGCTAATATTCTATAAGGAATGCTGAAGCAGCATCCATCACAAAAAGGGGACATACCAACTTCCACTTTGACATTCTACCCAAAAGCACAATCAAAGTGGAATTGACACTGAAAATGGGGTTTTTACGAGACAAGCATACAAGATAACCCAACATGGCCGGCATGAGAATGTTATTAACCAATTGAATAACCAGGTAATGACTTTATTAGTTATTTTCACTGATGGCATAAACCCCTTTTTGCTTCTTTTCTTTCCTTTTATTACCTCTTTTTTAACTTTATTACTTTTCTTTGCAACAATATATATCCAATCCAATGCTGACCTAGTGATTAATGATTATTCACATAAAATATGCTATTCTAATCATATGATTAATTGTTGAGACAAAAGGGAAAAAAAAATGAATCATGATTCTATGTCCAAGTCTTAATTGAAAATGTGAAGGAAGACTTTAGAAGATTGATAATTTTATATTTGAAATGGAATGAGATATGATTAGCCACACAGTCCAGAAGTGAGATAGGAATCATCAATCATGGTGTACAAGTACAACACGGGCACTGCTATGTAATATGTATTTTCTTAATTAAGACAAGCTTTGTAATAAGAGGTGGAAGTGGCATGCATGTTGGACAAGGCTGGAAGAACTTAGTCAGTTCACCTCCGCATTTGGATTGGGCAAACCATGCACCATATGGGCCATTCTTAAATTTGGGCCCAGATTCTTCTCAAAATCCCTTTGGAGTCCCATGGGCTAAAACCAAATCCCAACCCAAAAAGAATTTGTGCACATCTAGCCTTAGTTTCTGCTAACCTCATCCTTTTTTTTTTTAATTGATCTATGGGGAGACCCCAATCCTTTTTTAACCAAATCATTTGATATGAAGAACTACCCACCTATGGTGCATGGAGACTCCTTTAACTCAATGGCAAGAGGCAACGGACTCTTATTGTTGTATGGCTTCCAGGAAGAGTACCTAAGTCTCTCACCTAACTAGTTTGATGCCTGTTCTTAGGGGATGGCTAACCTCTACCACCTAGCCCGTTTTACCTTACCTAATTACCTTCAACAACTTTCCCCTAAAATCTAAACTTAGAGGAGCAAAAAACAAAAATAAATAAACATCAATGCAACTCACCCACAATATTGATTGAACACATTTTTCTTTCAAAAATAAGAAGAAAATGAATCACATAATGAAGTATATATATATCCTAAGGATTCACAATATATATATATATGTGTGTGTGTGTGTGTGTGTGTGTGTGTGTGTGAGTTGGGTTCAAGTTACACCTGGTGTAACTCTAAACAATGTTACAATACCCAATAACTTGTTATAGAATTCATATTTTGAAAATCTCACCGTTGAATTACATATTCTATATATTCTTAACATTCATGCTAATTTTCATGTCAATTGGATGTTATTTACCCTTCGATCCGTAAACTTACCTTTATGCATTATTTTAAACTACAAAAACTTGAATTTAAATAATTGATTGATGACATAGTTATTAATCTTTGATTATTTTGAAATTTTGCAAGTGTGGAGAATATACAAAGATAATATAATCTAACGGTAGATTTGGCAAAATTCACATAAAATTAAAAAAAAATATTAAGTGGTGTAACATTAATTCAAGTTATACCAGGTGTAACTTGAATCCAACTATATTTATATATATAATATTGAAAATAATGTAATCAAAGTAGACCAGCCAAGGAGGCAGTAATGCAAGTATATTAAAACAAAATTGAAAGCAGTTAATATTAAAAATAGATTGAAACACTTATAGTTTAACAGTTACAGGATTTCAACAAGTTTAGTAACAAGGCTTGAAACTAGTTCTAGTTACAAGATTTGTAAACAGGAATAAACAATATTCTGAAGTAGGAGAATGTTGTCAAGGAAATTCTAGAGGAAAATCCTAAAGAGAATTTTGGTTTTTTCATAAGGGACATCCCTCCTTAAATAGGTAGAAAAAGCATAATTTCAATAGTAAATAGTAACAATGAATACTGACTTTTTTCACTATTCATAACAAGTCCGTGAAGGACAGCAGGAGCAAAATCCGAAGCTTTAGTTCAAAGAACCAGCCTTTAACAGTTTGACGTTTTGTGCCGAAAGTAGCAAAGTAACAGCAATCAACAGTAATCCCTTCTAAGGATCAAGCAAAACAATAGTTGGAGCTTTATCAAAAATAGCAGAAAGTAGCGGAATATTCCCTCGTGGGGATCAAGCAGCGCAACAATCAGAACTTTACCAGGGGTAAACATTGTAGCAATTTGGCCGTTGTGCAGGCCAGACAATCAGTAAAGCATTTTAACCTTTGTGCAGGCCAATCAATTAGGAGAATCAGTTTTCCCCTAAATTAGGAGTGTCCATATATATATATACATATATATATATACATATTTGTTTTGGTGAAAATTCAAAATTGTTGGTACTATTTCTTGACGGAACAATTGATTAAAAGAAAAACCATTGTTAGAGTGTCATGGGTGTACCCTTACCTAAATGAAGACCTTTCCTTGAAATAACCCATGCATAAGTAGAGATTAGATAATAAAAAAGATGGCTTATTGCTTCTTGCAACTTTTACATGGAGGACAATGAATCGTTATTAAGAACTATCCCTTCTCTAAACAAAGAGCTCTCCAAAGGAGGGGAATAAGAAAACTATATATAAAATAAAATAGAGAATTATAAATTTATAGTAAGAGGAGGGAAATATAAAAAGCCTAAAATAAAAGAAGATAAAGGAATAAAGAAAAAGTAATATTAAGATAAATAATAGTGGAGAGATGAAAAGGTAAAATGGAGGGAAAATAGGAGAAAATATAACATTAAGTTGGGAAATTAATAAGAAAAAATAAATAAATAAATAAATAAAGAATGTTGGAAATGGGTGGATGATATAACCGTTGATGTGACTCAACAGAAGCATAGCAATAATAAATGCTAAACTTCAACTTTTATATATATATATATATATATATATTTAGATTCTAACCTATTAATTATAGGTTTCTTAGTTCAACCTTTAATTAATTTTTTTCTATATAATTCACATGCATTGCCGTTTCCTAAATATTTCAATGGATCTTCTCAGATAGCTAATGTATCCAACTTACAAAATACCTTGCGCAATTCTTTTCCATTTGAATATATTTAATTCATTTCCAATCCCCTATATATTATTCAAACTCAACACCGGAAATGCAGGAGCTGAAGGTTGATGTGGTGGTAAAATTATGATGGTGCTGGTAGACAGCAAGATGTTTATTCTGGCAGCAACAATATTGACAACTAAGTAATCCATCTTTCTCCTTTCTGTTAGTAAAAGACATCCCAATCTGGCCTATCAAGGTAAAAACAATTTTTTTTAATTAAAAAAAAAAAAAAATCTTAGGAAAAGCACATCTCATAAATTAAATAGTCGGGTGGTTTCAGAACCACACTTTTTTACAATTATTTTAAACTTCATTTAATTTCCTAGGGACTATTATCGAAGTACAGCTGCTGTCCATTATCAAACACTTGAATATAGATACAACAATGGCTGAACTCCACGATTTCTTCTTCTTCTTCTTCTTCTTCTCCTCCTCTTCCAACACACCCCCCACCCACCCCCCCCCCCCCCCAAACACCCGGGCTGGTAAAGCTAAGAGATACACAAAAGTGATCAATCCGATGGTCAGCCGTTTAATTCATAAGTAAAATCAATTGTAGGCATTCATCTATTCATCTTATCTTCTCCTTGGGAAGCAAAAGAATCGATTATGATATAAAAAATTTGGCTATATCATGTAGTATTCTTTGCCACCCTACAAACATCCATCAAAAAGGCTTGCATTCTAAACTCCAATATCCCTGCAAATAAAAAGAGGACAAAGTGCAAAATCAGGAAAGGGCCCATCCCCGTATATCAACCATGCATGAAACAATTTTTTTTTAATCAGTAAATTATACATGTACTCGGTGGGTCTCAAACCTACAACCTTAACCTCCACTTTGCTCTTACAAGGAGAGGTGTCATTTGAGCTGGAGTTCAATGTCACCCATGCACGTAACATAGTTATTTCTTTGCATTAAATTCAATAACACAAAGAGGCCACATCAAATTTTTAGATCATATCAAGAAACACGATTATAACAACCAAGATTTAGTCCAAAAATTTTGGGGTCAGTGATGGATCTTTTTTCTAGGGGGAAAAAAAAGCCAACATACTGAAGCAACATTTTCTCTTATTTATATAACTTTAAGCTATCATGGTAACTATGGAAGGTAATTCATCATAAAGATAAGCATCTGTGCCGCTTTAAGACAAAAGACAGGAAGAAGCTGCCACTATCAAAAAATTTCATGTTCATACCTTGGACAATGGTATGAACCAAGATGTTGTAACGGTAGGTCCAACCTTGTGTTAAGAAGGTAAATAACATATCCAAGAGGCATCATCAAATAATTTTAGGTAGGCACAGGACTGGATTGGAGCTTCATCTTCACTTCATCAAGGCAAGACTGAAGACCTCTAAATTCTTGTGTGTCTGAGAAGCTCTCTGCCTGTGATTTCATAAATGAATCTTATAAATCCAACTTTACAAAATGATTGACAAATTAAAAGGCGATCTGACCTACATATTGTCATGCAAAAACGGTTACACCAGCATAGCAGCTAAGCTAATTTAGAGTTCTACACACAACTTAGTAAGATAAAAAGAAATATAGAACATAGTGTTCCAAAGTAAGGTTTTCTTGCTTAGAACCTTATAACTCAATTGGCACCTCTTGATGTTTCCAACAAAGACATCCTAGGTTCAAATTTCCCATCCACCATCGTAATTATCAAATTAACACACACACACACACACATATATATATGAAAAGGTGTTCTCAAACATCAAAATATAAACATCTTGCCTGTTTAATTATGTTCTTTAGATGCATCTCAGCTGCAAGGAGTTCCTGATGGCTACCAGTAGATGAAGAAATTTCCATGTACACCTTGCAAAGGTCCAAGGAGGCATGTGCAAAACTTTTAAAACGATCTCTATCTTTCCATAAATCAGATCCCTGAGAGAGAGAGAATAATGTGTTAATAATGTGATTATAGCTTTCTCGTCTAAAGTAAAATTTGATGCAGAGAAAGGAAACTATAATATCCACCACCAATCAAAGGGAAAAAAAAACATACTGAGCCCCTTACGGGCAATCACAGAAAGCATCTCATGGCCAAAATAAGAGTTTCATGCACAGAAATTCTCGTTGACATGAACCAGAGTTTAAGCTAAGTCCCTAGTGGGGAATTTGTCTATGTGTGCTTGTGGTGGGTTTAGAATTTGGAGAATTTATGGATCTAGGCTTTAGAGTAATTGAAGAAAGGGCTATGGGGTAAAAAGGAATTAAAAGCTGGCTTGATGAGTTGTTTAATGGCTATTTGGTAGAATTACATTTGGGGTTTTGGGGTTTTGATAGGTAAAAAAAGGGACTTGAATTGTGGTTGTAAGGAAGAAGGAAGAAAATAAATTTAATGGTATTTAGGATTGTATGAACAGAACCAAAAGAAAGAGAAGGGAAAAAGATGAGAGAAATGAAGAACATCACACAAAAGTCAAGATGCGTTAATGCTCAAAAACACAATATTTTTATTATAAACTCCATCCATCTTCGAGTACATTGAGCACAAATATATATAAGAACTCTTTGTTGTACTAGAAGTAATAAGACTCCATTGACTAGTAAACTAAAAATCTGATAAAAGACTAACTTGGAATTAAAAAAAAAAAAAAAACATAAAACCTAAGAAATTCTACATTCAAATAAACAATCAATACCCTTAATCCCCAAAATCCCCAAAGATTTTAGAAATTATAAATTTGCATTTGAATACAAATTTGATTGTAACTAATTATATAAAAAGCCAAATTAAAACTATTTTAACCCTAGGACACATAAAACAAGAACTTTAAAATGTCATAACTTTTACTTCAATTGGACTTCACGTGTGGGTCCCATAACATAAATCTTGAATATTTGTTAGCATTCTCCCCCAGCTAGGAAAAACTCAGCTTTGAGTTTTAGTGTTGAAGTATAACAACCTTTGAACTTGAAACTTGCACCAAATCTTCAATCACCTTCGAAAGCATTAAGAATAATGATTTGTTTTGCCCACTATCACACTAAATTCATTTGGAATGATAAAATCAATTACTAGAGGACTTCTCAACTTACAGTCCTAGAATTGACATATAGCAATAATATCAATATCTTCCTCGGTCTTGACTTTACCATGATCAACCTTATGCTCAACTTGTTCCGTTGCGGTCTCCATTATCCTTGCAAGGTATTCCTTTGGTTGTTCTTGGAATTGGAAATGTGAATTGAAAGGCTGAATTTTGCTCTTCAATATAACACATTGATGCATTGAACCAACACTTGATTGAGGTTTCTGTGATAGCAAATTGGCATAGCCATATCCATCAATTTTCAAAGGCATAACGGGTACAATGTTTGCAGACAAGGTGGGGACAAACATGGGTTAACTTAGAATATCTAAGTTCTTAATCAACTACTGTTCTAGCAAGTTATTTTGTCAAATAGCAACTGTCAGATTACTCAAAGCTTCTTGCATGGAACACTCCCTTTCACAGAACTGGTTTAAATCCTTCTTTGTTTCGTAATAGTATTGAGGAGTCCTAAACTTGGACTCTAATTCTGCATTAGTCAGCATTATCTTGGATGAGAAGATTTGTCAAGTGGTTGGGGAGGAAATTACAGCAAAAACTTGTGGTAGGAACCTGCCTTTGGTATCTTTGATTCCAAATTGCAATAGGGCAAATTGGGGATTTGTCTGCATGTACTTGTGGCAGGTTTAGTGCTAGGAGAATTTTATTAATCTAGAGTTTAGAATTGTTTAAAAAAGGATTATATGATTATGGTATGATATGATTAGACTTTTTCTTACATCTATTTGAGAGAAGTATGTAGGGTTTTAAGGTTTTGATGGGTAAAGAAACGGCTTAAACAATACCACAAGAAAGAGAAGAGAATGGGAGAACATACGAAGTCAACATCACCCAAAGCTCAAAACACTCGATATTTTTATAAATCAACTCCATCCATTTTCAAGTACATTGAGCACAAATAAATATACTGATTCTTTCTTGAACTAGAGTAGTATTAGACTCCTAGTTTGACTTAGTAAACTGAAAATCAGATAAAAGACTAAATTGGAGTCTAAAAACATAAAACCTTTAATACTTAGGACATCCTAGAAAATTCTAGACTTAACTAAACTACCAAAATGTCCTTGTTTCATAGGGATTGCCAAAATTACAATTTTGCACTTGAATCCAAATGTTTTTTAAGGTGGCTGGGACAATTAAAAAATATTTTAACCTAAGACACAGATAACTAGACCTTTAAAATCATGACTTTTATTTCAATTGGACTTCACAAGTGCATTCCATAAACAAATCTCGAAAAAGGTGAATTTACGAAGTAGTAACAAACAATCTCTTCCATGGATGCATCAGTCTCCTCTATACTTAACATATAGAAGGCTAGAAAGAAAAGCTCTATGGAATCATAGTCTAGTTCACTGAAACCAAAGATCCAAGCGAAAACCCTATTTGATGCACAATTAACAAACTCCCACAGAATCATACTACAAATCTTCCCCCCACAGGATGATTCTAGTTTGCCACAGGTGGTACGATGACAATATTTTAGGGGTCATTAATCTGAGTTTGACATGAGCATTATGAATTTAAGTTTGGCACAATAGAAACAATGATCGGAGCATGACACATAACTGACATAAGACTGGCAATGTTTTAATAAAAATCTATCTAGTACATCAAAAAAAATAAAGAAATATCAAATATATTAACCAAAACAATTTAAGACTTCATAGTTCAAAATTATATTATTAAAAGAAATACATGGGTGCCTGTGGTGCTCCTTTCTCATAACTCTATAAATCTCGGAAATGTCCTTCACAAATTATTTGATAAGACTAAATAGATAATCTGTTCATTTATTCCTCTTTAAATGTATAGCATACTAAGAACAGTTTTCAGAAAGGGCATGCTAACCGAAAGGGAGAAAAACAGTGAATTGCACTAAAATTAATCAAACAAAGCTTCTTCTTTTTTCCATCAGAAAAAGGATGTACTAGTCATTGCCAGTGATACCTGATATGATCTAACTTGCTTTAAGAGGGCTTCAGAGCACATTGTCAAATCTCCTTTGATTTTGTGCCACCTTGCATATAAGCCCCAGATATCTGCTCTACCATCATTTCGAACCATCTATATCAGAAAGAGAAATACTCAATTAAAAATATATAATGAGAAGCCGTGCTGATCCTACTTACAAGAACCAGAAGAATGAAACCAAGGGATCACCACAAGAACAAAACCAAAGTTTTTTTTATTAAAATCCCAAAACATATAGAATCAGTTATTGAACAAGGTTTTTTTTTTTTTTTTTTTTTTTTTTTTTTTTCGGTAATAAAACTTTTATTGAATAAAATGAATATCGTGTTCATGATGATGAACACTCTGGACATGAAAAAATACAAAAAGCTCAAGAGCTAAAGCTAACATATTGTAGGCAAGCAGAAATTGAAATAAATTGTGTAAAACCCCAGATATGAGCTTAATCAGTTATTGAACAAGTAACACTCCATTTGTTTTTATGGAAAGAATACAATTTCGACAAAAATTAATTGGTTTCCTGAGTTTGGTTAAAACCTTGGAAATGATCTGAAAAACAATCTGTTGTTTGGGTCACACAAAAATCATTAATATTTCAGTTCCCAAGGGAGCACTACAAGAACAAAACCAAAGATTTTTTTTTCATAAAAAAAATCCCAAAAAGTATAAAATAAGTTATTGAACAAGTTACGCTCCATTTGTTTCGATAAATAGAAATACAATTTCTAGAAAAATTACTTGGTTTCCAGTGTTTGGTCACAACCCAGTAAATGATCCAAAAACATTTTGCAATGCTTGGCTTGTACAAAAAATCATTAATATTTCAATATCCATATAATTATAGAAACAAACACTTTCATTCACAACATGAATATTGTTTAGAGCAACTAGAAAATCAACCTTTTTCCATGTACACATTTACTAGTTCACAAACATAAAAGTCATAACAACAAATAAAGCTAATAATAATTATTCTCTACATATTTACAACTTTCTTATGGAAATCATTTTAAAAACAAATAAATTTCCCAAACCCATTTTTATTTCTCTTTTTCCCCCCTTACCCACCTATTATTATCCTTTTCCGCCCATTCATCCCTCCTTATCTTCTCTCTTTTCCTTTCTCCTCTCTCTTTCTTTTAAATCACATGTTCACCCCATCATATCTTCTCTCTTTTCTATTTCTTTCTCCTCTTTTTTTTTTCTTTCTAACCTTTTTCTCTTTCACTACCTACTGTACATCCTTATCTTTCTCTTTTTTTCTTTCTTCTTTTTTTTTTTCCCCTTCTCTCTCTCTCTTGTTCACCTCTCACCAATTACATCTCTCTCTCTCTCTTTTTTTTTTTTTTTTTTTTGACCTCCTTTCCTAGGGAGCATCATCATAGGATGACAGTGATGTGAAGGAATGAGTGATGGGTGCCATGGTTTTAGCCAGTGAATGTAACAGGGTGGGTGTGGAGAGGAGATGTGGCACTTGCAGACAGGCAGCTGTGGGTTAGGATTTGGGGTCGTGTGGGGTGGGTGTATGGTGGTTACAGGGATGAGAGAGAGAGAGAGAGAGAGAGAGAGAGAGAGAGAGAGAAGGAAGAGATTGTTACTGTTGGTGTGAGGTGTGTCTAAGTTTCCACGACTCAAGTTAGCCCAAAAAAATGTTTTCCACCTTCGAAAAGAGGAAACATTTACCACCCTAAACAGCTCATTTTCTGTTGACCACGGAAAATAATTTCCATCAACTTTCATAGTGCGCCATATCAACACCAGAAAATAAAGAAAGTTCCACCAAAACAAATGGAATGTTAGATTAAAAATAGAATAGCCACAGCACAAATAAGCATAGATCAATAGCTATATGCACTAATATGCGTTCATTTTAGCATGGCAATGATCAATTGGTGCACTGACTTGATTCAAGAATGGCCACATATGCATCATGTGCCTATACATTTAGAAGAAAAAACAAAACAAAAACTCCAAAATATATGACAGTAAACACAAATGCAAGTAGGCAGAGAGAGGACTACACAATCGGTACTGAAGAAAAAGCAAGACAGATGATAATCATGAAACTATTTGAATACCCGCTGTAGAACTTTCCCAAGAATCTCCAAATGCTCAGTTTCCCTTGACCTTCTCTCCACAGACTCTGCATTTGTTGACTCATTAAGACAGTCTATTTGAGAATCAGCCAGACATTCTTGATCAGTAAAATTATCGTCATTGGTCATCACAGGAGATCCAGAATGATCAGTTGAAGCCCTTCTTTCCACCTCTATCATAATCCTCTTTAATAATTCAATGTCAATTCTTTTATTACTAGTCATGTCGGAAACCTTCTGTATAGCTTCCAGAGCCTAAAAGAGCCAATATATAAATGAAAAACAAGGACATATAGACAATTAGAATGATGCCACCATAAAAAAAAATACTATATCGACTTCGTGGCCTAAACAAGCATTTTCACATGTAACAACTATGCAAAGGACGGTTAAATATGAAAAACGGCCCAACAATTGAAAGGCCTAAGCTAGTCCATCTGATAGAAAGTGAGAAAATTGTATTGAAGATGAAGCCTTTAATTATTGGATTTCCATCAAACCACATTCCAACATCATAGAATTTTATATCTTTTTAAAGAATAGTTAAATCCTTTTTTCTTTTTTTTCCCAAAGTCAAGCAGACTTGTAACTATGCCCAGTCATGTTATTTTAATATAACAACCCAGCCTTACTCCCAAAATATTTTGACTAGTGATCTTCAACAAACTAGGAAAGGTCAGCCACATGAATTCTTTTCTGTCACTTGATTCTATCCAAAATCATACTCTCTATTACCTCTTTAATTGATGTCATTTTGTACTACTATTAATGTTATTTTAGGTTTTCCTCTACCTATTTTTTTTTCATTCCCACAACTTGAATCAAATCAATCTTTCTCACTGGTACATTAATCGTTCTTCTTCATACATAACTAAACCATCTCATGCGACTCTTCCTCATCTTCTCATCACTAAGGGTCACCCCTATCTTTCAGTTAATTTCCTCATATCAAATCCTAATTATAATATTATCATTTCAGCTATAAACATGTTACTTTTTAATATTCCAACATTCAATACTATAGAGTACAAATGGTCGTATAACAATCTACTCCCGATATGTTTCTCCACTTCATCCACCTTGCACTCATATGATTCACATCCTCTTCAATCTCTTCATCCATTCATCTTTGTTTCTTCTTTTACTAAATTTATATTATACGTACTCTATTTTAGTCCTACTTTGCCAAAAGGCTTTAGAGTGCAAACCATCTCTTCAAATTTCTAACTTAACATTAACTTCACATATAGTTTCATTTACTAAAACTATATCACGTGCAAAAAGCATACGCCAATGAACTTCATCTTGAATCAATTTAGTGAGCTCATCCATCAATTTACTCCATATCTAGGATCCATGAACTCTTTCAAAACCCCCTACTATCTTTTCCAAAAAGGCCATTTAGGTGGTCTCCCATTGAAAATCTTTCTTCATTTGGTAACCCTTAAATCAATTCATCCATGTCCTCCCAAATTCTTTGCTTGATGGAGTTATTTCTATTACTTATCAGAGGGAGATAGCTTCCGGGTAAGCAATATTAACTGCCACCGAACTAACAACATCAGGTTGAACATATAAATTCGGATAAACATAATTTGCAAACCTAGCATAATTGTTTAACAGGGTCATCTCAAGCAGAGAGGGTGGTTCCATGTAGTTTAAGGATGTAGACCATTCAAAAAAAGAGCTTGAGCTAAGCTGCGAGAATGAACCATTGGTCAGGTTTGTATACTTAACTAGCACAATGTTTCAGTGTGCCAACCAGAATCCTTCATATTATGGCCTGACAAAGTACCCCCTTGTTAAGGGCTGTATCACACGAAGCCTCCAAAGGAAGAGTTAGAAGAAGGCACTACTTTGCTAAAAGAAAGCACTTACCTGATCAATATTGCCCACATCCAAAGCAACATGACAGTAATTCTCCCACAACTGCCAGCTATCTCGCCTGTCACCAAGTCACATTTGGTCACCACATATTCATATGTTTGCAAATCCAAAAATTAGAAATGTGCGTGTGTGCACATGAGTGTGTGCAGAAACATCATTATAATAAAGGGAAGAAAGACGAAACTTGAACTTAAGAGCTTCTTTAAATGCAATGAAAGACTCTTTGCTCCTCTTGTTGATCATATGCCTGCATAATTGGTAAGTTGCAAAAATTTATCCTCTAAAAAAAATATAAAGGCATGCATACAATTTATTAAAGCCAGTTAGAGGAATTAAACGACAAACAAGTATTCACAATATTAATTCTTGAATCACAACTAATCACAAATGACTTTCAGTTATGAAAAAATATAAAATGACTAAAATTAGTCTTCATTCAAAACATAACCTTCAGTATTTCATGTTGTTAAGAGGAAGTGAGGGACACTAATTAACATGTAATGCAAAGCACATATAAAATGACTTGCCAGTATCTCAAGGTAAAACAATTGCATATAATAATTCGCCACATAGGAGACTGTGGTTCAACAAAAACAAATAATCAGCTTATTTTCTATAAATGAACGGAAACGACCCTCATTTCCTTGCTTCCACCATCTCAAAGCCTTGAAACAAAACCTTTGTTCCTGATACCTATGGTATTCTTGTTTCCATCACATCTCTAAAAATCCTAATGAAGCCCCTACAGAATTGACTCAACTTATGGCTTAAACACATAGTTCAAACTAAATTTATTATTTTTTGATAAGTAACTGAATTCATTATTGCACTGGTAAAATGTTCAACGGTGAAAAAAAAATAAGACAATTACTTTATCAAGAAAGTAATGAAATAAAAGACAACCAAGCCAAAATTAGATTTTAGAGCTGGATATTTAATATTATCCACCCCATAGTGTCTTAAATCCTAACCACCAAATGTTAGATTCCAATCTTAGAGCAGACACTGAACCAACTAATCTGGAAAGAAAGGTTCGGTGTCAGGATTTTAGAGGCTATGCGGTGGATAAAACTAAGAATCCAGCTCTTAGCAATTTCAGCAATTTAGATTTTATATACAATTTAAAAATATTTGTTGAAAAGTATATGCATTTAATAAATCTCTTGAAACAAAGACAAAAATAAGATAAATAATTAGGAGGAAGCCCCCATGAAAAAAATAAAAGGTAAGTTACCTCGATCTCTCGTGAGGTTTTGTGACATTACAATAACCCCCCTTCCTGTTTTATAAGCTAGTCTATGCACTAGCAAGTATACTATCCTTTTGAGTAAAAGAAGGCAAAAAAATAGTACTGTTCCATCTTTAGATAATAAAAATCCTGTTATTGACACCATTGACCCTTTTGTTGTGACAGCAAAGGCCATTGTAATATTCCAAACAAGGAGGGAGTCCATTATAATTGTTAAAAAACTAATGATAATTTTCCACACAAAAAAAAAAAAAAAAGCTTTCTGATTGAACTAGGAAATTTTATGTAAAAGTTCAATAAAAGATATTAGCACTATATTGAGATGAGAAAACAAAAGGCAGTATATTTCAGGATGGAAATATGCAAGATGACTCATAGCAAAGGGTGCATACAAACAAGCAATATTGTTCCAAGCCTCCCCGTTATCAGGATCAAGTTGAACAGCACGAGTAAATCCATCCAGAGCCTTCTGAACATCTCTAGCCTGTAACAATTATTCAGCAAAAGATTCAGAATTTTCTGATAAATTGAAGAATTCAATGCAAGGAAAAATCCCTTAAATAGGGAATTTAACACAATGCAGATCACATAAGTCACCTTCAAAGCAGCAGCCCCAAGGGCAAACCAACCATCTGGATACAAAGAATTCAAGGCCATCGCAGATTCCCTGAAACATAATAATCACAACAAAATTGTTGTAAAACCAAATCAGCCATTAAGTACACATATTATCTTCGGTACTAAATAACAGAAATAATATAGTAGAAGCCACTAGAGGAAAATTACCAAAGGATTTTAGATGTCTGATAGTCCCCTCTATTGTATGCACTACGAGCAAGGGATCGCTGACAACCAGACTCGATAATATTAACATAAAGTCCACATAAAAAGCATACTGATAAAAGGTTGATGGCAAGAAACGGAATCACCTTAGCTCTAGCTGACTTATCATTTGAAACTTCCAGGGCTTTTTGGTAGCAAGCATCATCATTTGTAACATCACCCAATGAACACCTAGGAATCATTTTTAAGCAAGCAAGATATATTTTGCAAACCCAAAGATAAATTTTAAGCAAGTGAGATAATTTTAATAAATAAATAAATAAAGGTCACAGCATGCTATTTCAGTTTTAGCATTATTTGAGTCATGCAAATAGCAACTGCTAAAGAAAATGTTAAGCAACAATAATCAACACCACTATGAGAATAATTTAGACCCCTCTTGATTGAAATAAGTTTTAGAAGTAATTACCAATAAGATTCCAATTCCACCTGTGTTTTCCTATTTATTCTCTCATCACCTAAAATAATGCATTCAGAAAATACCACTCTTAAAGAACTCAGAAGAAGTCTTTTACAGATAAGCTGATATGGATGCAGTGAACAAGAACATATAAAACTGACACAAACAAGAAAGCAAGCTGATGTTTCTATGAATAACCAAGTAATAAGCAAATGGACCAACCTTCTTGCTTATGATACACATATTTTAAGAATAAGCCTAACACATTTTTTTTCCTTACAGAATCTCAAATATATGCACTTTTTAAAATTTACATAATGAGACAGGCAAAGCTTTGCTTTTGGGCACTTTCAGGCCCAAATAAAAGACAACCTTTGGTAGATTACCTGCATTTTTTTTACGTATAAATCCCTTAAATACCTTCTCCCATAACTCACTTCCCAAATTTAAAAACTACAAAAACCAAAAAAAAAAAAAAAAAAAAAAAAAAAAAAAGCATCCAACTTACATAAAAACATCTAGAATGTAGATAATCTATAATTATTCAAACCACTCCTTTCAGCCCACCTCCGCCCTAAAAAAATATATATTGTTATTGCTTATTCAGTAGTTTTTAATGAACGTTTCCAATTTTTCAGGCACATGTTTGCATGTGCATGATAGCTAGGGATACAAAAAGATTAGAAAGAGAGAGAGGTATAGTCAAGTTGTAAAACAAATTGATCCAATAATCTAACTGAGACCAAAAATATCTAAAATGTGGATAATCTATAATTATTCAAACTACCACTCCTTTCAGCCCACCTCCACTCCAAAAAAATAAATATTGTTATCAATTTGTAACGAACGTTTCTAATTTTTAAGCACATGCTTGCATGTGCATCATAGCTAGGGATACTAAAAGATTAGAGAGAGAGAGAGATATAGTCAAAATGTAAAAAAAAAAATTAATCCAATAATCTAACCGAGACCCTTATAAGATATTTAGATGGCTAGGAAACCTTCAAGATGATGCCCACACCACATTAACACTTGTGCAAGTGATTAGCCATCAAGGGTTTTTAGCACTTTGTCTTTTTTGAATTATTTTCATCTGAGACATTCACCAGTAATTCTTTGCATAATTTAACTTTAAAAACATGTACATACCATAAATGCAAGAATGAAAGAAGTCAAATAACTGAATACAAGTTTTCATGTTGTAGGCAAAAGTACAACATCACCATATGAAGTTAACAAATACCATGTCCTCTATGATATTAGCAGGCATGTAAATATGATTTGATACAACAAGCTTTGCAAAACAAGCACAATATTATTTAGAAAAGGCCCAACATGTGTCAATAGATATAATTAAATAGTCTTCCTTTTTAATATTTTTGTGTCATAAATGTAGTTCATTTCAGTCAAAACAGATCAGAAAGAACTCATCTTTTTTTTTTTTTTTTATGGAAAGAAAGAACTCATCTTTGAGCTTATTAGTTGTCCATTTTAAATCAGGATAATATCAAAAAGAATATTTGCTTCCAAAATAACATGCCAGTGGAAATTTCAAACTTCAATTGCATTAGCTGAGGTAGAAAATTAATTCAACTAAAAGGAGAAAGAAAGGAAAAGACATGTAACTTACATACCATAACCTGGGGTCATTAGGCATTTCAGATAGTCGTTTCTTGATGAGTTCAACAGCTGCTGCTTTCTTCTCCAATAAGCTGATTTACATATTCAGTCTCACATGAGACTCCCAGCAACAAAGTATGAAAAATACACTAATGAAGGAAATTGACTTAGATAAAGGGCTGTCAAGTATGAACATACCGGTAGCAAAATATAAGATTATCCCATAACTCTAAATCCTCAAAAATTTTAACTGCCTCGCCAATTAAATGACAGCGCACTAAAAGTTCACCATATTCCCTAAAATTGATAAGAAAAAAAAATCAAGAGAAGTTAACCGTGCATACAAATCTAGCAAGAAAAGAGCTTTTAGTATGAAATATTACACAGAAGAATAGATCTGCTCAATGGAAAAATGATTTTTTTTTTGTGGGGTGGGGGGGCTTGGTTATGGTGTATAAAGACAATGAAAGTGAATTTGTACTTTCGCAAGGCAGGAATAGTAGGGATATAAACCCCAAAACAAAAAGGAATTCGTTGTGCCACTCCTGGAGAAGGCTCACTGACACTCTGTACCTGTAATAGTGCAGAATCTTTTTGTGAGATTTATAATAACAGAATGATAAATAAATGAGGACTATTTATATACCGGAGCTAAAAAACTAGATTGCCTCATAGGATGAACTTTCCCAAAAAAAAAATACTATCGGGAAGCTAGAACGGAGGAGATCAAAGCAATCAATCAACCCTCAAAACACATGAAATCAACAAAAACACCAGATATCTAGTAAGTAGTAACATTTTTTATTAAGTCAACACCTAATTAACCAACAAGGTAGGAATTAATGAGCAATGACCTAAAAATATATAGTTCTGAAAGATGCTTCAATGAGCTTCCCTTATTATGAGCTTTTATGTGCACTCCCTTATCTCATGTGAATCCCGCATGCATACACTTAGCTTACTGATCATGAGTTGCATAGTACACACCAATATAAATTATAGAAAAGTCCCTGTCCAAATAATAAATAATATATTATCTTTAAACCCTCTATGGGCAATAAGGATCAGAGTTTCGCATGCTAGTTGCACAATTTTTTTTCCTTTTTTTTTTTCTTTTTAAGGACTGGTTGCTCACTTTTAGAGAAACACAAAAATAGTTTGACAGATGTAAACACAGCAATGGAGAAACTTTCTTGATGCTTATGCAATTGAACAGTTGCATGAAAAATTAAGACCAGGCTTTAGTAAGACAAACCCCTTGCAATTTATGAAATATAGTTAAGTGTAGGGGACAACATTGCTGAAGTTAATGGTAAAAATGGCTAACTCTGACTGCCAAATACCAATAACATAAACAGCATAATCCACACTGCAAATTGACAAAAAATAAAGCATGTTGAGCATATAGGAAGGACTTATTTGAATAGATCCAACATCATATTTACTTGGCCTCATGCTTACTCAGGTAGCATTGAGTGGGTGCAGACTCTGGTGAGTACAAAGTCAGTATATACATACACATGTACATACCCACACCCTTGTATCTACATATGTTTGCACATGCACTCACACACACACACTCTCTCTCTCTCTCTTCCAGGGTTACACTATTAAATTAAGGAAGAACAAGAACTACATTATCAGAGATTACGGAAGTCTATGAAGCAGAAGCAACTAAAAAGGGGCAAGCCATAAAAAGCGAAAGCTGTGAGATGATTTGTAAGGCCTGAAATAACAAAACTGTGAGATTTCAAGTAGTAGCAAAGAAGCTCATCATGAATTGCAATGAAGGAAAACATGCAACTTGTTGGTGGATCCTCATATGACTCCAATACATAAAGCCTTGACACCATAATCTGGGACAGCAAACCAGGTAGCTGAGTATCTAATAAGTTCGGGGAAATCAAATGGCCTATTTATCTTAGAAAGATTCTTCTTTTTTTCTTTGTTAATAGTATATGGGATTACTAACTTTGCCATGGGTGTCTTTGCTCTTTAATATTTCTTCCCTACCGAAAGAAATGAAAACTTGCACAGGAAACCTATAAATTTAAAGAGCAGGCAGCAGTTCAAAAATTTGGAAGGAAAAAGTATTCAGTTGGAAAAACAACTGGATATCCTGAAGAAAATATAGATAACATGCTAACAATGATGCACCTCATACCAGTTTATCCATCATCAGTAATGCACGCTCCTTTGTGCGACTGCGAGTCGATTCCCATCGAATACGTAAGATGTCACAGAAACACTGTATCTGAAAGGGGGAAATTTTTAAACAAGTCATGCAGGAATCAAAATTCAATAGGAATGCAAGATGACCTTGGTTATCTATAAGACATTAACACCCAGATGACCTTGGTTAAAACACGCATCCCTATATGTAGCATTAGGTAAATTAATCTCATGGCAAGTCCCATAACCAACTGTTACTGCTCAAACCCCTATAGTATAAGAAAGCCCCAACTAATTATAATGAAGTCTCGACCAAAGTTCAAATTTCTTATACTTGATAGTGGTACCCATTGTAATGGCTTATCAATGACTTTTATTAGAAGATTCAACATTTAATAGATTTATCATTGAAGAAATAAATGGTCTCATTTATAAAAATATTAAATCCAATGTGAGTAATTACATATTGCAGTAATTATCTACTTACAATGAAGTATGACAACTGCTGAGAATCAGTTGCCTCTATATATGGAGCCATATCCCATCCTGAAACAGAAATAGGGCTGTTGAATAACCAAAAGAGGAGGGCCTCAACTCAGAAAATGACTTTATAATATAATTAAAATAACAGCAATGGGGAAAAGGAACTCTAGTAAAGGAGATCCTTTCCATATAGATAAGAAACAAATATACTTATAAAAAAAAGATAATAAACAAATATGACAGGACCATGATAGAAGCAGAAACTGTTGTGCAGATTGGTTTGAGCATTATAGTGGCAGATAGAACTTTAACTGCTTGAACCCAGTGGTGAACAGCTTTGAAGTAGATCTCTAAGCAGGAAAGGTGTGATGGATCATGTTTCAATGTAATTTCAGATCTATTTATTTGCTGCAGGCTTTCATTGTTCATTTTTAACTTAAAATTCTCTTTTCTTGAATCTCCTCTCTCTATAAGCTTCTTCAATGCTTGATTGATCATTTTTTTTAATTAAGGAGGAAAAAAAAAGTAGACATATTGAATGATGTAGTAAAAAAAAAAATATATATATATATATATATAAGATACTAATGGGCAAGTGAACTACTAACAATGTCTTCTTCTTTTTTTAATTTACAACTCTTATTAACTAGATTTTTTTTTTTTTTTGTTAAAAAATTGTGTTCAAAAATTGAAAGCCATTTTTAGGAGAACCCACAGGCAGTTCAGCCTCCATTTCCCAAACTGTTCAAACACAAAAATCAATTTTTTTGCCCTTTCTAAAAATCTAAGTCGGTCTGGTTTATTAATACAATCTTTCATATCAGTTAAGGAATAATTTGAAATGATACAGCATGCATTTTGAAAATACAGTAAAAGTATAGTTTATTTTGCGTTGATCATGTCAACCATGATGCAGCAGATTCTAGTACCAGAAGTTTGTGTCTAGAACTCACCTTGCATTTCACCATGTGGAGTGCTCTTTTCAATAAGAAGGCATCGGGCCAGAATAACTGCCTGTTGGATCCCCCTCAAAGGGGCTGTAGCAGGATCACCATTTTGAATGCCTTGCAATCTACTTCCTTCATCATTATCCACTAACAATTTTGGGGTCATCAATATGTCAGAGGTTTGAGGTTGATGTAGATGCAAATTATCTTCTCCAACACTAGACTTGTGGGCCTGGATACCAGAGCTTTCTAAGGGGCAATTACTGACATAGTTGGGTGAGCTTGTGTTGGTAACAAGTACACTCTGTGCCTTAGGTTGTACCTATATCCAAGAATGATCTGTAAAGCTAAGAAGAAAGCATCTCTGGCAAAGTTCAACTATGTGTACTTCAATTACCTGATGTACAGTACGGAAGCCAAGAATCCCAGTAACAGAAAGCTGAAGCCCAGCTGCCACTTCAGCTGACTCAAAATGTTGCCTGATATGACATAGGTACCTCAGCAAATAAAGAGAAGCTAGGAGTAATCAAAAACCCAAAATCCCATTTCAAGACAGCCAATATACCTAGGGTAATAATCCCTCCACATTAAACTCATAATGATGTTCTAACAACTGGAAGCACATCTTCAGAGAGAAATTGGGGATTGCATGCAGTCTCCAATACAAACTTATATGGCATACAAATAAATTTCCCATTTATCAACTAATAATACAAGTCACAAGATAAGTAAAGTGCTTAAATTTAAAGACAAGGGTTCCTTAACAAGAAGATTAAAAAAAGTCTTTTGTATTATCTTACAATATAAATATCGTGCAAACATTATTTCAAGTTAAAATAAACATGACTCCAGTTACTTTTTTGGGCCTTTTTTAATAAACCACATATTAGTTCATCAAAGAAAATAGCTTCCCCTATTGAAATTTACCTGCAAGAATCAACTCTTCCATAGTTGTATTCCATTATCCCAGCTTCTAAATGAACCATCGAGATGATTGCTAAAGCATCTTCATTGTGTAAACTTGAACCAAAATAACTCATTACTTTTTCCAAAGTGTCAAAGTGATGTAGAGTCTCGCCCACATAGACGTGCAATAAATCAAACAAGGAAGACGACCGCTCATCCAAAATTCTCTGTTGAAGAAATATGAACCTAGCGAGCCACCATGAGATGCTACTAATTCCATACGTGGAAGACACACTTTCTCCAAATAACAAGTCTCTTGTCCTCGTGAGCAACATCTTAGCAAAAGCTAAATACTACATTACAGCAAAAAAGACTTGTCTAAGATTTCAAAATAACAACAATAATAATAATAGTTATGAAATATTACTACCCTTTTTTTTCTTCTTCTTTTCTTGAGAATTCAATAGCTAGGGGGGTGGATTTGAATCGTAGACGTCTTTGTTAGAAACACACTAGGAGATGCCAATCAAGTTATAAGGCTATTGGCAATACTACTACCCAGTTTCCGATGAGTCATAGCTCAAATGATACCTCCTCCTCTAACAATTGTAATTAGAGAATGAGATCATAGGTTCAAAACTCACTATCTTCATGTGTAATTTACCAATAAAAAGAAGTTACCATTATCCGGTCAACAAATTTCACCTTCCACAAATTAACTTGATGTTATTCATAAAATTACGAACAGTTGTATGAAATTCAAGTTAAAAAGCACACTAGCTTGGTAGTATTGGTGTAACAAAGAGTAAATATTTCCACGACAAAATGGAAATTTAGACATCCCCCACAATCTACGGCAGAATTTTCCTCCAAATTGATCTGGAGGAAAGAAAATGGAAAATTATTTTCCACTAATCATTTAACATTGTTTTTTTTTTTTTTTTGAATAACTTAATTGACCACCACAGATAATCATCTTATTGACCACATAACACAATAGGATGGACGAGATTCCTTTAAACGGTTTGAATGTTTGTTCTCCAATCCAATCCACTATTGTATTGTACAAAGTCCCAACCATTCAAATATGACCTTAAAATTGGCACCTCGCGGGTTCAAGATTCAAATCTCCCCTTCTCCATTGTAATTATGGAATTATCCATAGCAGGTAGACCCCACATATAAGTACAGTTTGAAGTTGAAGGTGTGAAGCAAATCAGAATTAGATTCAGAAGTAGAGTAACCTGAAGATTAGAGAACTTTCCAAGCAAGTCAGAGCCAGCAGCCATTAGCTGATTACGAGCCCAGTTTTCCCATTCCATCAATTCCTCATCTTCTCCTTTACCACCCACTTTCTTCAATGCCAATGGACATTTTGCCATTTCCCTCAAAGGCCTATTATTCCAAATTCAATCACACCAATCCAAAACAGAAAAATCAAAACACTGATTATTACACAATTAGACAGACTCAAAAGTTCGATCTTTTGTCATTCAAATTTCAAAAAAGTTGCAATTTCTTTCACTGACTCACCCAGTGATGTTGCACTGAGTGAAGGCGAGGAACGCGGCAACGGCGATACTGACCACGAGCAACGCTCTATAAGCCTTGTCCTCGTCGTCTTCGGGTTCTGAAACAAGGAAGGACTCGACGCGGCGGAGAAACTCGGAGTAGACTCGGTCGGCGGAGGAGGAGGAGGAGGACTCGTCATCGGCGAGCTGTCGGAGGACGAGTGCGGCGGCGTCGGAGGATAGGGCGCGGAGATAGTCGCCGGACTCGATTGAGGAGAGGAGGTCGTTGAGGAGTGAAGAGTAAGTCTGATGATGATCGGACGGCTGCGGTTGAGAAGGAGGCGGTGGAGAATCGGACGGCGGAGATGAAGTGAGGGCGCAGCGTAGGAGACGGAGCTCGTACCCGCGGAGGAGCACCGCTCGTTCCGTTTCGGGTTGTTGTGACATTTCGTCTGAGACTGAGAGGTTTTGCAGTTTGTGTTGAGGGTTTTAGACTTAAAGTTTTAAACGCTTCGGCCAATTTTCACATACGTGGCATCCCACTTAACATCATCTCACGAGTCATGACCTACTCGCATATATATATATATATATATGAGCTTAAATTCAGTCCGGATGTGGCGTAAACCACTTGGTTTACGCTACCAATAGTATAATGCCATGTCAACACCCAATTAAAATCTCATTAAAAAAAAAAACGATGAATGTCTGTGTTGATGTTGGCAACAATAATGTTATGAGAGACAAAAAGAAGCTGAAGAAGCACTCCACCCACGGTCTACCGCTGTCAATAAATTGGTGACCTCTCTAAATTTTATTTTACAAAACCTTTTAAAAACAAAAATAACCAAGAAACTTGGTTCCAAAACCCACATGCAAAAGCAAATGCCTCAAAATTTAATCACCCACAAACAACAAAGACACCAAGACACTTGTCTTCCCTCACCGAAATCCACAACTTTATACCATATGCAAATCTTAAGCAAAACCCAGATTCAAACTTACGCACAACCCAGATTGGAAATATTTCTTTATGACAACATGTGCATAATTAGAAAAATAAAAAAGATTGTACTTGGGACAATGAAAATTGGAAAAAAAAAATCAAGAAAAAAGAAACTTAGAGGTCAGTGGCGACATCTCCAGCGGCTTTTGGTTGTTCCAGCCACTCAGCGGCTTGTAGGTTCAGTGGTTCTTCAAGATGAGCAGATTTTGTGGCGGATTTTGGCAGCATCTCCGGCGGCTGGGGCTGTGTCTTAGCCGGCTTGGAGATTTGGTTGGTTCTTCAGGAGGAAGATACAATTTTGTTGCTATATGAATTGATAGAGGCAAGATTACGTGCGGTAAGATTTATTTTTTTAGTGTGCAATAAGCTGATGTGGCGCAATTTGATTGAAGGGCGTAAAATAGGCGTTTTACGCCACATCCAAACAGAAGTTGCTCTCTCTCTCTCTCTCTCTCTCTCTCTCTCTTTATATATATATATATATATATATATATATATATATATATATCATATCATATCATATCATATTATATATAATAAAAGTTGGGCTTAAACGCCGTAATTGCGCCACGTGACTTCACCAAATTGCATAAATTTTTTTAAATTTTTAGAGTTTTAAAGAACTAAAAATGAATAGTATACTAGCAGGACTCTAATTCATTCTTACCATTAAATAATTTATCTATAAAAAAAAAAACTATCACCTACTTCACGTAGCTATCATTAAGTAGTTTATCTAAGGAGAAAAAAACGTTCTTTTTTGTATTAACTTAAACGTAAACAAAAAAAATTTTAAAAAAAAATCTATTAACAATCTAGCTAATAACGAATAAATATTTTTTGGGGATAAAATATACCTAAACTTCTTGATTAGGTAAGCCCTTTTTTTTTTTCATATCAAGTTATCAACTTTTTCACAACTTAAAATTATCTAATATAAAAGTGTGGGTATACTACTACTATAACTCTAATTCATTCTTATCATTAAGTAGTTTATCTCAAAAAAAAAAAAAAATACTGGAGAAAAAAATACTTCTTCACGTTAACTTTAACGTAAACAAAAACTATCATTAAGTAGTTTATCTAAGAAAAAAAAAACTACTTCACGTTAGTTTATCTCAAAAAAAAAAAAAAAAAAAAAAAAAAACTATCACCTACTTCACGTAACTATCATTAAGTGGTTTATATAAGGGGGAAAAAAACTACTTCTTTTTTGTATTAACTTAAACGTAAACAAAAAAATTTTAAAAAAAAAATCTAATAACAATCTAACTAATAATGTTAACTATTTTTTTGAGATAAAATATACCTAAACTTCTTGATTAGGTAAGCTCCTTTTTCTTTTTATTCATATCAAGTTATTAACTTCTTCACAACTTAAAATTATCTAATATAAAAGTGAGGGTATACTACCATGACTCTAATTCATTCTTATCATTAAGTAGTTTATCTCAAAAAAAAAAAAAAAAAATTTCTTCATGTTATTTAAATACGTTTTATTTATTTGTTGCCTTTTGGTTTCATAACCAGTGAAGACAATTCTGTGTCAATTCTATAGCCATATTTCTTCTGTGTTGCTTTGAGCTTCCATTTCTATTAGCTAGGTATCTGGCTATGGAGGTCAGGTTTGTAATCTAGACGTAGAACTTTGCAAATTTTTTTTTTTTTTTTTTCATTTACACTAAGTTTATGTATAAAACTGTGCGTTGCATGGAAAAATTTAGAACAAAGATTTTATTTCTCGAATAATTCTATCTTTTAAAAGTGGCAAATTTTATATTACTTTGTCTAAAGATTTTAATTATTAATATTATTGTTAACAATACTGCAAATCACTTATATTGTAGATTCATTAGATATAAAATTCATATGCAAATAGTTTGATACATGTAACTGCAAATGATATTATAGCATAATTGGCATGTTTGGTGCTATCATTTATATTTGATGTACCAATGCAATTTATTCATTTCGTTTTTTAATTACTTATTTGGTATAATAATTATATATATTCTATAAATTTTAACATAAAACTGTGCAACGCACGAGCCTTTAACTAGTATATATATATATATTTTGGAAAAAGGAGATTAAATTTCATTCAATGGTAATATATATATTTTTCTTTTTGAAAAAGGAGATTAAATTTCTTTCAATACTAGTATCAAAAAAATAAATAAATACTAATAGCAGACCCACACAATGCGCAGGAAAATTTGATGCCATATTCTTTTTTTTAAGTAAAGAATAAGAATAGTAGTTAAGATTTATAAGTAATAGTCTCAAACTCATCTCACAATAATGTAATTACATTGTAATATATATAATATATTTTATCTAAGTAAAGAAGTTTATATCTTGATTTTTTTGTATGCATATTTTTTTTGGCAAGGAAACACATTGCACAGGCTGGCCCAAGCATTTCGAAGGCCTAAGGCAAAATCTTCAAATGGGTCTTTATGTTATCACTTAAATAATATTTAACTAGCATTTTATGTAATAATTTTTTTTTAAATCTATTCTTTTTAATTTTTAATATGTTTTAAAAAAAAATGCTAAAGTTATAACAAATTTTACTACAAATTGATGTTATAATGAATGTGATCAATGACATAGGGCTTACAAAAATACTAGAAATATTATAAAATTTACAATATAAGAATTACAAAGATATATCACCAATCACAAATATTCATTCAAAAATGCATTCAATAGTTTGTTGAAATCTACCTATCATATTCATTGTCACATCAAATTATAAAAGTTAAGAAGACCACTACGCACCCTTAGTGCAGTGATCACTCCACAAGTATAAGTTCTTGTGGGGTGAGGGGGGCAATGGCCGAGATTTAAGTCTCTAGAAAAGAGTTTCGCACACATATACACTTAGATTAGGCTAGAGTAGAATTTTTGTCTTGTATAAAAATAATTGTGGGGCCCCAAATATTAACCACTCTGGCTCACTCTAGACCCGGCCCAAGACCCACGCCGAGGATAATATAAAGGCCGAGGATAATGGGGATGAGTCCAAGTCATCCAAGGGCCACGCCGAGGATGCCCACATCCTCGGTGAACCGACTTTGATGAAAGGAAAATATCATTCAGCCATTAAATGAACGTTACCAACATTCTGGCCGCCTTAATGGTGAGGTGACCTGCAAACCCTAAATACTTCGGTCACTTCAACTATTGGAAAGTCTGCAAAGGCGGCTAGGAACTAACATAAAGCCTACAATTGCAAATGATGGGACAAACCCCTGTACATAGAGTTCAAATAATTGACAGATGGACGGCTGAGATTAACTAAAACAATACTATATAACCAAGAGGATTCCCAAAAATGAAAGGGGGATCTGGAGAAGTCCTAAAAAAAAGGGATATGATGAAGATCAGCTCTAAGAAAAATAGGTCTTCGGCCTGAGTCGAGGACAAACATGCTTCACAAACACTTAGCCAAAATCATCAAGATCGTCATAAACACCTAACCAAGATCATGGGCCTTATCCTCGTAGAAAATACTTTCCCAAATTAACTAGCCCATCATCCTTATGATTTTTATGTCATCCGTTGTTTGCTATGTTGGTGCCTAGCCCTTTTTACCCACATCTCTACAAATTTCATTGTCAAGGGTCCATTACAAATTGAGCCCCTACAATTGGCGCCCACCGTGGGGCGGACTTGTGCACTAGCAAGTGCGACGGTTGGTGTAAAAAAAAAAAAAAAAAAATCAAGAGCAATACAGTTTACAGCAGCAACATTCATTCAGAAGTCTACAACAACAAGAAATAAGAGTATACGAAAAAGAAAAAAGACAATACACAAAACAAGTCTACTTCTTTATTAATATATGAAGAAAAAGTTACATCTCTTGCAAGTGATGCCCGTGGGGCTTGTTCTAAAACTAACTACAAAGACAGACGCCTAACAAAGTTGGCAGAGGAACAAAAGATAGAAGAGAAGGCTCGTTGAGGAACAAAAGATAGAAAAGAAGGCTGGATGAGAAGTAAGAAAAGAGAAAATGAAGAGAGGGAGACTGGTTGAGGAGAGGAAATAGAAGAGATAAAAAGGAAAGGGGAGAAGAAAGGCAACATGGAAGGCGGAAGAGGCCGCGGCATAAGACGGTTCCACTTATGGGTTCTGCTTGGGTTCCCTCCCACCCCCATTGCTGCCGGCTTGGGGGGTCACAGACCCATACCCAAGGGAAGGAGGTTACGTTCTTTCTGAATCCTCCTCCAAACGGCAAGGAGGGTCCCACCTCTGGTTAGGTTGAAAAGAAGAAGAATCTTCGAATTTCTCCTACCTCAACCCCAGTGTGACGTCCTGGGTCAGGGTGCCATCCTCAGCTTCTAATAGGGGCCCAGCATCCTCGGGAATGCCCTTTCCAAGGGCCAATGTATTAGAGGGGGCTCAAGCTGCTATTTCTTGTAGAGTCTCTAGGCAGTATTTCTGGGAGAAGTTTAAGACGAATGTTTGTCAAGTGTGAAGAAAAAGGTTGCCCCAATAACGCCTTTTATAGAGGGCGAAAAGTTGGTGAGAGCCAATCCACATTAATTCCTAGGGAGAGATTTCCGGAGGCAATAATTCCACCCAAGTTCCCAGAAGGCTTATCCGCCGTTAGATCCTCGTGGATCCATGACTGACATTAATGAGGAGACGCCTCATTAACGAGGAGGCGCTGAAGCGTCAAAACGCGTTACTCAATCGACCCAAGAGATGCCTCGTAATTAGAAGAGTCACGTCAAACGAAGAGGCAGAACAGAGCAAGGTCTTATCCTACCCCAACTCTAGCTTGCGTATGTTATCATGTTGCGTGAAAAGTGTATTTGTTTAATGTTTATTATAGATTATAGCGATGTAGAATTAAATGGCAACGAATAAATAGATAAGATAAATAAATAAATGAGAAAACTAGGTACTGGACAGAATCAAGGCATTGCATGGTCCTCAGACCCAAGCTTCAGGGGAAACCAGATACTTCAGATGAAAATGAGAAAACTAGGTACTGGACAGAACCAAGGCATTGCATGGTCCTCAGACCCAAGCTTCAGGGGAAACCAGATACTTCAGATGAAAATGAGAAAACTAGGTACTGGACAGAACCAAGGCATTGCATGGTCCTCGGACCCAAGCCTCAGGAGAAACCAGATACTTCAGATGAAAATGAGAAAACTAGGTACTGGACAGAATCAAGGTATTGCATGGTCCTCAGACCCAAGCCTCAGGGGAAACCAGATACTTCAGATGAAAATAAGAAAACTAGGTACTGGACAGAACTAAGGCATTGCATGGTCCTCAGACCCAAGCCTCAAGGCAAACTAGATACCTCAGATGAAAATGAGAAAACTAGGTACTGGACAGAACCAAGGCATTGCATGGTCCTCGGACCCAAGCCTCAGGGGAAACCAGATATTTCAGATGAAAATGAGAAAACTAGGTACTGGACAGAACCAAGGCATTGCATGGTCCTTGGACCCAAGCCTCAAGGCAAACCAGATACTTCAGATGAAAATGAGAAAACTAGGTACTGGATAGAACCAAGGCATTGCATGGTTCTCGGACCCAAGCCCAAACCAGATACTTCAGATGAAAATGAGAAAACTAGGTACTAGACAGAACCAAGGCATTGCATGGTCCTCGGGCCCAAGCCTCAGGAGAAACCAGATACTTCAGATGAAAATGAGAAAACTAGGTACTAGACAGAATCAAGGCATTGCATGGTCCTCGAATCCAAGCCTCAAGGGTAACCAGATACTTCAAATGAAAATGAGAAAACTAGGTACTGGACAGAACCAAGGCATTGCATGGTCCTCGGACCCAAGCCTCAGGGGAAACCAGATACTTCAGATGAAAATGAGAAAACTAGGTACTGGACAGAATCAAGACATTGCATGGTCCTCGGACCCAAGCCTCAAGGGAAACCAGATATCTCAGATGAAAATGAGAAAACTAGGTACTGGACAGAATCAAGGCATTGCATGGTCCTCGGACCCAAGCCTCAGGGGAAACCAGATACCTCAGATGAAAATGAGAAAACTAGGTACTGGATAGAACCAAGGCATTGCATGGTCCTCAGACCCAAGCCTCAGGGGAAACCAGATACTTCAGGTGAAAAATCAAGTGCTAAACAAAACTTAAACATTGCATGGTCCTCGGACCCAAGCCTTAGGGGAAACCAGATACCTCAGATGAAAATGAGAAAACTAGGTACTGGACAGAACCAAGACATTGCATGGTCCTCGGACCCAAGCCTCAGAGGAAACCAAATACTTCAGGTGAAAAACCAAGTGCTAAACAAAACTTAAACATTGCATGGTCCTCGGACCCAAGCCTCAGGAGAAACCAGATACTTTAGGTGAAAAACCAAGTGCTAAACAAAACTTAAATATTGCATGGTCCTCGGACCCAAGCCTCAGGGGAAACCAGATACTTCAGGTGAAAAACCAAGTGCTAAACAAAACTTAAACATTGCATGGTCCAAAGGACTTAAACCAACAGGGAGACCACTTCCTCATGAAATACTAAGTGCTAAGAAAAGCCAAGGTCTTGTATGGTCTTCGGACCCAAACTTATGTGGAAATTAGTCACTATAGGGCGATATGCGCATTCAGCAAAACCAGGATCTTTGTACTAACCACGGGCCTAAGTCTTCGGCAAAGCCAATCCTTGGGTATTAAGCGATGAACCTTACTAGGGACGAAAACCAAGCAAGGACGAACACTAAAAGCATAACAGAACTTAAGCCTACCTCTCCTGGAGGAACTAACAGGGAAATACTCCTCGAACTGGCCCCTTGTGCCAAAAGAAAGTTGCAAAAACAGCTGAAATAACGATAACACTGATAGAGGGGTAAGGCTCAACGGGGCACGAAAATACGCCGAGGAAGTCAAAATCCTCCTCCCCGCCCAAGGGGACATGCAGCAGAATTTTGAGGGGCTATTGTGGGGCCCCAAATATTAACCACTCTGGCCCACTCTATACCCGGCCCAAGGCCCACGCCGAGGATAATATAAAGGTCGAGGATAATGGGGATGAGCCCAAGTCATCCAAGAGCCACGCCGAGGATGCCCACATCCTCGGCGAACCGACTTTGATAAAAGGAAAATATCCTTCAGCCATTAAATGAATGCTACCAACATTCTGGCCGCCTTAATGGTGAGGTGACCTACAAACCCTAAATGCTTCGGTCACTTCAACTATTGGAAAGTCTGCAAAGGCGGCTAGGAACTAACATAAAGCCTGCAATTGCAGATGATGGAACAAACCCCTGTACATAGAGTTCAAATAATTGACAGATGGACGGCTGAGATTAACTAAAACAATACTATAAAACCAAGAGGATTCCCAAAAATGAAAGGGGGATCTGGAGAAGTCCTAAAAAAAAAGGGATATGATGAAGATCAGCTCTAAGAAAAATAGGTCCTCGGCCTGAGCCGAGGACAAACGTGCTTCGCAAACACTTAGCCAAAATCATCAAGATCGTCATAAACACCTAACCAAGATCATGGGCCTTATCCTCGTAGAAAATACTTTCCCAAATTAACTAGCCCATCATCCTTATGATTTTTATGTCATCCGTTGTTTGCTATGTTGGTGCCTAGCCCTTTTTACCCACATCTCTATAAATTTCATTGTCAAGGGTCCATTACAAATTGAGCCCCTACAATAATTATATAAAGAAAATTTATGTAGTAAAATTTATAGTATTTTTAACATTTTCCTATTTGAATTACTTGTTATTAGTAACACGTCTATTTGTAAAACCTATTTATTTAAATTTGTCTTATCTTTATCTCTAACATTACTTAATTCTTTAAACCTTCTTAATAGAGAAAAAAATGTAAACTAAAATGTTTTAATATCTCCCAAAAATATTTATATATATAAAAAATAAAAACAAAATTGCCCCCAAATTTAGGCATTCTCTAGTAAGGGGGCCCTAGGCAATGACCTAATTGGCCTAAGCCTAGAGCGACATTGCACTTTAAAAAAAAAAAAAAAAAAAAATCTTATTGCACTTTACTTTCAATTATTATATATGACATACATTATAATAGAGTGAGATATGCATCAAAACACAACAGAATTAGAAAATGTATAATTTTTATTAAAACATGAAAATGAATCTTGATGGCTTCATATGAAAGCTAACATTATTTTGCATTTTTGGAGAAGTTAGTGTGCAATTTATCCAAACTTTGTTTCCATTTTATCACATAAGAACTATTAAACAAAGTTATAACAATTTATATTTTGATAATCACTAAACTCCTATATGTGAATCACCTATTACAAAAAAATTTCTCTCCAAAACATATACTGATTTCTATTTTTCCTTTCCATACAATTTTAAAAAATGTGAAAAACTAAGGAAGCTAAATGTGTAGTTGATCTTCGTCAATCAATAAATAACATAAAAGGGGGGTAGGGGAAAGCAAACATATTCATGGTATAATTGTTTATATATGTCCATATTTGTTTTTGTATATGTTAACGCTCTTGTTTTCTAAAATATTCATGTAGGAACTATATCTTGTTTGATCTCTCCTAGGTCTTTAGTTTTAGCCCAACTCACAACATATAAACCAATGGTCATGAAAAAAAGAACCTAACAAGATGAAACCAAACACAATTTCTAATTTTTCTAAATTTTAACAAATAGAAGATCAAGATTAGAGAGAGAGAGAGAGAGAGAGAGAGAGAGAGAGAGAGAGAGAGAGAGAGAGAAGTACCTTTGATAGTAGATATAAAAAACAAACATGTAGTGATAATTAAAAAAAAAAATACTATGCTTATTGGTTTTAAGAGAGATTAAAAGATAACATATATAAATACAAAAAAAATATATGTAGGGGAAGGGAAAAAGGTATATACGATACAGAAGTGTTGAGGGAGGGGAAAGGTTGGGAAAGAGAAAGAGACCTTGTATATTCTTTAAAAAAAAAAAAAAAAAACTCATCAAATCCAATGTGGTAACATAAGTTGAAAGTCTGAATAGAGGACTTTTGGGGTACCATATAGGTTTATGAGAAATTTGAGACTTTCCACACACACACACACACACACACACACACATATATATATATATATTTTCCCAAATCTTTTTATCGGAGAAAATAATTTCCTTCATAAATGAAAATTTTATGGGTTTTTTTTTTTCAATTAGATAGAAGAAATATATAGGTAGGGAATGACTTCTCACCCCCACTTATACCAAAAGGGAAATTGTATGTAGAAGTTAACTATTTTAACTCTTGCCTTTCAGGTTACCCTCCCCACCCCCCCCCCCCCCCCCCCACCCCTCCTGTCCCCTCCTAAAAAAAAAAAAAGACTTTTTAGTTACTAATGTGTGAGTGTGCGCGCGTACGTGTGCATGTATGTGTGTTAGGAATAATTTAAGAGGAAAATTAATCCCACTTTAGGGTAAAAAAAATTGATTGCATATCTAAAAGAGCTAATAGTGAATATTTAAGTACAAAAGAAATGCCTAGTTTATTTCCTATTGTATTTATCAATTATATTTCCCATGTTATTTCTATCACATTTTTGTATATTTTAGGAGTATGATGGATTAAAGGGCAACATATCATAGCCAAATTGAACTTAGAATAAGATATAAAAGATAAGTTTAATGTTTTTTTTTTTTTTTTTTTTTTCTCTTGAGAATTAGATAAGTTTATTTAACCTAACTAGGGTAATATGGTTTAATTCGTGTTGGACTATACAAAATCATTCTATTCGTGTTGGATGTGAATATATAAAATATCTATTGGTTAGCATGATTTGAATTAAGTTGCAGAATTTCCTAAGAATGAGATCACATCGAGGTAATGCTTCAATTGAGAGAATTTTTTAACTCCAAAGTAATGGACATTAAAATTACCATGAAAAACATAAAGCAATACTGTATGCATGTCCACAATCATAAAATGGATGCAATAGTTTAACATTGTAAGCATCCCAAAGGTTTTTTTTTTTTTTTTTTTTTTTTTTTTTTTAATTATAAATTGTAAGAATTTTTTTTTTTTTTTTTTTGTGAGAAGATATATGGTAAGAATTAGAGATTAGATCTTTTTAACTTTAGTATGTCTAACTTACCATAATGTAATTTACATCATAATTTGTTGAAAAATTAATGAAAATAAACATATAAAGTTAAGTTATAATCCCAAATACAAAGAAAAAAATGAATACCAAACAGTCCATACCTATCAATCATAATATTTTGTTTCCTCTTCCAAGTTATCCTAAGAAGTTAAAAATTACCATAGATTTAGATGAGATTAAAAGAAAATTAGCAAGAATTTATGTAGTATTTAATTTAAAAAATTGCAAATCCATTTAGAAAATAAAATTAACAAATGGGAGGCAAATGATCATGTACTAAATCAATAAAACACATTCCAATTCTTTAGGCATAAACAATTTTAATAGGTAAAACACAATTATGTAAAGAAAAATTGTAAATATGAATACAAAGAAATAGACTATCAATTGAAAATTCAAAAAAGAAAAAAGAAACATGGTATTTACAACCTCGGAAAAGAAAATCCAGTACAAACCATAAAAATTGTAGTAGAAAAGCAAAGAAGTTCAAGGGAAGAAAAAAAAAAAACCGATCTCAAATGGACTTTCCAATTCTAGTTGTAATTTGGTAACTATTGGTGTGGAAAGAAAGCAATTCAAAATCTATATATAAAAAATTAAATCAATGGGTTTTAAATTCAAATGGAAACAATTGAATGTTTTGAGAGAGAGAGAAGCCATTTGTTTGATAAAGAGATGAAAAGTCAGAGAGAGAGAGAGAGAGAGAGAGAGAGAAGGATTGATTGTTGAATTTAAGGAAATTTGGATTCAATGGAAATTCATTAATAGTATAAACATTAGCTGTTTGTTTGATGGAAAGATGATGAGTTGAGAGAGAGAAAATGAGATTGATTAAAGAGAATGTGTGAAGTGGAAACCTCCAAAAAAAAACTTTGTGACATTATGATAATGTGGCTCAACTGAAGCGTAGTAACGATAAATACTACATTTCAGTTTTTAGATATATATATATATATATATATATATATATATATAAATGGCTTAGCATAAGCTTAAAACACATAACTCCATGAGTCATATTTCAAATCAAACCAGTAAACCCAACTTAAAAATAATTATGCCAATTGATACCCATTAATAACACCACCTAGCACAAAACAAATAATGTGATGATGTTAGTGATAGTGCGAATTTGACTTCATAAACCTTATCATACATAATTAATCACATTATGAAGCCAAGAAAAAAAAAAAAAAAAAAAAAAGATGATCATTGCACAAAAATTTTCATTATGCAATATTCTGTCTTCCATGTATCATTTTTTTTTTTTTTTTTTTTTTTTTTTTTTTTTTTTTGCTGAATGTCTTCCATGTGTCATTCACTTTGCCCATACCTTCTTATTCCACATGGATGTTAGGTACTAATTAACTTGTCCCCCACAAGATATTACGTATAGTTATAGTATTAGCTAGATGCTAAATGTGTGAAACTTCTTTTGATTGATAGTTTTATGATGTAACAAGCTACAACTTTAACAACCACACAAAACCATATCCAATAAAAATAAACTAAAATGTTTTTATCACCAACTGGGTTTTGTTTTTTTCTTTGGCTTCACATTACCAACCGGTAAGAAATAGATTAACTTGAAACTAATTAATCAAGCTTTATTTAGCTAAAATATCACAAGCAAAAAGAAAGACAATTAAAGTTTGGACTATGACACAAATTCGGAACTGTAAGTTGTGGCCACTATGGGGCTTGAGACCACTCGTTTACTTGCACTATCCACCCAACGAAGATAACCGAAAGCTAACTCCTCTTTCAGCTTTTGTGGACCTTCAATACTCAGCTTGAAACTTTGCTTCTCATTCTTGTTTTTGAACACCAATTTCTCTGGCGTGACACTGACTTTAATTTCTTTAAAGGGTGTCACACTTGCAACATAGGTTGATTGTCCCTCTCCAACATTGGTCACTGTTCTATGAAATTCTCGTACGCTTTTAAAACTAGAATTGGAGCCCTTGGCGTTGAAAAATGCAACGAAAGATGGGTAGTTAAGGTCCAAGGACTTGTAGGAACAATTATTTGAAGCTGATTTGGTGATGATTTGAATTTGTTGATTGGTATACTTTAGACCACATAGAACATTCAGATAATCTTGTGCATTCACATCGTATATTAGACCAGGGTCTAATGCCTTGTTGGGATTGATGTGTCCGGCTCCAAAGGCAAAAGGACTGGCTGGATGGTTATCATCACCAAGGTCTGTGATTGGATTGAGTGTGTTGTCGAATGCATCCGATGTGGTCATCATGGCAGATCTAATGGCTGCAGGACTCCAATCAGGGTGTGCCGATTTCAATAGTGCTGCCACTCCTGCTGCTTGTGGGCAAGACATGGATGTACCAGACACTAAATTGAACTTGCTATATAGAAAGGAACTGCCCTCATTGGCAACTGGGATTTTTGGCGGCCATGAGGCTAAGACTAATGAACCAGGAGCCATTATGTCAGGCTTCAGCACAAATGGGCAGCTTATAGATGGCCCTTTAGAACTGTAGTTACTAACTCTTGGTGATGGTTTGATACCAAGAGTTGTCCTTTTGAACTCAAGGCTTGCTTTTGGGTTGGACTTGCTGGTTTTGATGTAGTCTTTGACCGTTTCTCCATTCTTCATGTTCAAGAAAATTGTTGGAGATGAGGTTTTAAATCTTGTGATGTAGGACTTCAAGTCAGTGACGTTGGTTATAAAGACCGCAGCTACCACTTTTGCATCGTAAGCTTTTTGAACTTGGTCAGACAATGAGCCTTTCTTCTCTTGGCACACAACAATCTTGTACCCAACTTTCTGCAATGCCTTGAGATTGTCACAAGCATCAAAGAAAACTATTGGGATTTTATTGGAAGATGAATTCCATTTCCCAATATACAAAGATGAGCCCAAGAGTTGAACTCCATTGCCAAGAGTAACAACTCCATTATAGTCACGGTCCATGGTACCAGCAGCAACGGTTAAAACCCATGGTATGCCATTGTGTAAGGTCCCAAGAAGAGGCCCTCGATTTCCTGCTGAAGTGGACACAAACACACCCTTTTTCAAGGCTCCAAATGTGGCTATGGCAATTGGGTCAGTATGCAATGGTACACCATCTATGCCGAATGATAAGGATATGACATCTACACCATCCAAAATTGCTTGATCAATGGCAGCCATAATATCAGATGAATAAAGACCCTCATCCCACAAGGCCTTGTACATGGCCACTCTGGCTTTTGGAGCTATGCCTCTAGCAGTTCCTGTGGCATAGCCAAAATATGATGCACCTTGCACATAATTCCCAGCAGCCGTGCTTGAAGTGTGGGTCCCATGACCCCTTGTGTCTCGTGTGGAATTTTTAATGATATTGGTCACGTTGGGGTATTTGGCAATTAGCCCTTTGTTAAAGAACCTTGCACCAATTAGCTTCTTGTTGCAAAAAGATGTGTTGAATTTGGTGTCAAATTCACATTGACCCTTCCACCTTGAAGGAACTTCGGACATGCCCTTGTCATTGTAACTTTCACTTTCTGGCCAAATTCCTGTATCCACCACTCCAATTATGACATCTTGGCCATAGTCTGTCACTGGCCATAAGCCCGAGTTGCCACTAAGGCCAAGAAAGTCAGGTGAGTGAGTTGTGTCAGCCTTCACAGGCAAGTCCTTGATTGAAGAGACAAAACCTGGAGAGCTTTTTAAGGCCTCAAGCTCAGAAAGTGATAGACTTGCAGCAAAACCATCTATAACGTGAGTGTAACTATAGATAAGTTTAGAAGTGGAGGTAGAAAATGAATTGGTGGTGCTAAGTTTAGAAGTTTCTAATGCAGAGGTTAGAGTGGACAAGTACCACTCTTGGTGGCTACCAAAGTCTTTGGGCTTCTCTGATACATCCATGTGAATGATATAGTTATCAGATTCTGCTAAGGTGGAGACAAGGTGAGAGATTGAGAAAAAGATAAGGCACACATAGTAGGGAATATGAGAAACCATGATCAATGGGGTTTGGTTTTAGAGCACAATAGCGAAGTTGGAGTACTGATCAACACAACGATGAAAAAGCTGCCTCAAATGGTGGTGCCGAAGTGGGTCTTGATTCTTGATGAGCCATGAGGCGAAGCCTCACTGCGAAAAGGAAACTGTGACTCACAGAAATCACTTTGTTGAAGTGTGGGTACTGGGTTAAGCATGCAATATGTGAAACACAGAGTTAGAGAGAGAGAGGCGTTGAAACTTGAAAGAAGACAAAATGTAAAGAAGTGTGTGTGGAGGAAAATAGAGCCAAGGGAGAAATAAAGAAGACAAAAGGTGAAGAAAATGTGGCTGAAAAAAAAAAAAAAAAAAAAGGGTGTCGGGTTGGTTATACGCGTGGTGTCGGCAAGGGCATGACCAAATTTTTTTTTTATATCTTTTTTCTTTTTTTAAGTAAACTTATGAAAAGAAAAAAAATTATATTAGAGTAATGTTATCTCTAAAGTATTTTTACAACAAATTTTAGTTAACAATATATTATTATTATTAAGTAATTTTTTTTAGTAAATAGTTGATTAAGTATGAAATAAACTCCCTTATATATACATTGTATTTTTTGTTAATTTACAACTCAAACCGCCATTTTTATAAGTACTAGTCAAATACTTAGTTTTTTAAAAAAACACTTTTTAATAGTTTTTACAAAACACTCAGCTTTTTTAAAAAAACCTAGTTTTATAACACATTTTTTGAAACCCCCACTTTTTCAAAAAACCTAATTTCAAAAAACTGAACCAAACTCATCATAGAGTCGAGTATGGGAACCTCGTGATACTCACTCTCTAACTACTTGTTTGCCCATAATATCAAGGTTATGAATACCATTTCGAAAATTGTTCATTGGAATAGAATATTTCGGTACAAATCAATTTCAAATACCATTTCAGATACCGTTTTGAAATTACTGCTAAAATATGTATTTATATATTATTATTACTATTAGAGCACCCACAGCAGATGCGGGATATGTGCCAAATGCTAAATATTTGGCACATATCCCATACTAAACACCAAAAACTCACTTCATCAGATGTGGCAAATCTCAAAAATTTTGCCACATGTGAACAGTACCGTTGCAAATTTGCAACGGTACGGACGAAGAATGGTATAATTTTTACTGTTTTTTTATTCTGTTTTCTCTCTCCTCTCTCTTCAGTTTATTTTTATTGGGTTAGATATATTATTTTATTATATTGTTTATATTATTTTAATGTGTAGTAAATATTATTTTAATGTATAGAATTGAATGATAAAACATCTGATAAATGGGATGTTGTAAAATGATGTGGTAAAATAATAAAGTAGGTCTTTGGTGTTGCAAAATGACATTTTTTTTGCAACATCTACTGTGGATGCTCTATAAAATAATAAATTTAATATAGCTTTCTATTTAAAGAAGTGGGATTATTATTTTAAAAAAACATTTATTTATGATTTTTTTTCAAATAAAACTTTTTTTTTTTTTGGTGAAGCAAATAAAACTTATAGTGTAATTGTACACAAGTGAGCTTCCAAGAAACTTCCTATGGACTACTTTTTCAATTTCTCCCATTTCCCAACCCACCCACGTGACTAGTGTTGCTTCCTATTGACTACTTTTTCAGTTTTTCCCATTTACCAACCCACCCATGTGACTAATGACAACACCATTAAAGCATCCGCAGCTGGATTCTATATCTTATCTTATTTTACCATCTTAAAAATCCACTTTATCAATTATACCATATCATTTACAATATACTCAACATCCCAAAATTCTATTTTCCTATTCTACTCATTAAAATAATATATTTACATAATAAAATATATTTTTTGTTTTTTTGTTTTTTCTCAATTTTCTCCCCCACGGGCGTCATCCTCCATTCCTTTCTTTTTCACCTTCTTCCAGCCTTCTTCTCCAAATCCATCATCCATATCAACCCAACTCCTCCACACAACTCCTCCATCATTAACCAGCAAAACAACCCAACTCCTCAACAACCCAGATCGGCGAAATAGAAAAGAAAATAAAAATAAAAAAAATAAAAAAACCATTAACCAGCAAACCCAGAAATTTATATACCAGAAACCCACAAACCGTTCCACGCCACAAACCCACAAACCCAGAAATTTCTCAAACCCAGAAATCCAGAAAAACCATCCACCGATCTCCGCCACGCCACAGCCACCACAATGCCGATACCAGCAAACCCAGGAAAAAAAAAAAAAAAAAAAAAAAAAAAAAAAAAACATATACCAGCAAACCCACACCGGATCACAACGCCACAGCCACCACAGCTCCACCGATCTCGCCACCCACCGATCTCGCCACCCACCGATCTCCGCCACGCCACTGTAACACGCCGACCCAATTTTATAATTAAACTATGTGTTTAAGTGGTTAATTACTATTTTAATCCACTTTCTTTTATAATTAATATAAGAGTATTAATCAGCATATTATTTTACAATACCTTTGAATAAGAATTGTAAAGATCATAAATAATTGAATGGTTAATTTTATTATGTATATATATACTAAGTATGGACAAAATTATATTAAGTGGTTTAAGTTGTTAGATGCATAGTTGGTGGTGATTTCATTAAGCATGTTGCATGAGTTGTTATAGTAGAAATTCCACCGCATGCAACCAATGAGAATTCAACACACATAATGCCAAAGTTTCATGCATGATGGTAAACTCCAAAGACCAAGACTTGGCCATGCAATGAGTAAATTCCACCTAGCTTCTTCTTTGACTTTCAATGCAACTAGAAGCTCACTTCCTCTCATTTCCTACGGTCACACAAATCAGAAATTTGTGCTCACTTTACACTCTTTTTCTTAAGGAAAGAGCTAGGAAGCTCTCTTGTGTCCCTTTTGTCAAACCCACGGTCCACACATTAAAAGAAAGAGAAGACTCATCTCATTTCTTATTCACACTTTCTCAAAGAAACTAGAACATAGATGCTCTTTTAATGTGATGGATATAAATTTATAAAGGTAAGGATATATATATATATATATATATATATATATATATATGTATGTATGTATGCAAAGTGATATTATTTTTGTAGGAAAGTGTGAGTGTGAATGCAAGAAATTATTTTTGTAGAAAAGCATGTGTGAATGCAAGAAAGTTGAAAGTGGGTGTGATTCTTCTTTCCCTAGCCATACACGTATTCCACCCCCAAAAGTCCCCTTCTCTTATCTGATTTTGCTGCCCCAAAAGTCTTCTCCCATATCTAATCTTCTTGGCTGCACCAGACAAGAAGTCCAGCTCCTTTACTTCTTTCTCTATTCTTCTTTCTTTGCTCTTCTTTCTCTCTTCTCTCTTTTCTCTTACACGGCAGCCTTCATTCTCTAAAGATGAAATTAAGAGCCTAACACTAAGGTTTTGTGGGTAAGTAATTAAAACTTCATCTGATTTTGTGTATTTTGGATAGTATAATTGTTTTGTTATTTCTATTTCTTCATCCTCTGTTCTGATTTTAGAAGCTGACTTTGTGATTCTGTTTTAGTAATTTAAAAGTTGATGATATTGTGGTCTATTGAATGCTTATTAACATATTTTAATATGTATACTGTAGGTATAAAAATACCCAAATGAAATTAAGACATATTGCTATTTGTTGATGATTTTAGAAAGAACATGCACTGAAGCTGTCCCTGTGACAGATTTGATGTTTACCAAAAGAAAATTATGTATTAAATTGTATATAGTGAATTTGGATGCTACGGTTATTTTATATGAAAGCTAAGACATATACGGTTGTTATGGAAGTGGTCTCACAGTATTTGGATGAGTAGAAATATAATGGTGTAATTTCTAAGTTGTATGAGTTTCTGCCAGGAGAGATTTGAATATGTTGTATTGTATGATTTTTAATAAATCATGGGTTTATGTTTTGACTCCAAAATTTTTATGGTATATACTGGACATATAGGGGAGTGGTTCTGTAAAATTTCATGACAATTGGATGTGTGCGGACAGCTCGTTTGTATTTTACAAATGGAGCATATTCTGCTGAAATGAGCAGTGAACAACATATGCTACATCTGATTTTGTGGATTTAATTCTCAAGTTAGGATGAATGTTTTGAGCTATAATTTAATATGCTCATCCTTTGGTATGTTATAATAATGTATAAATTTTATGAAGTGGTTTCTCTATGATTTAGTACATCATGTTTTCTGATGAATGTATTTTGTATTTGTGGAAACCTCTTTGAGGTGGGATAGGATTTCCTTGATTATAAGAGATAAGTTTTGAGATGAATGTGTAAGTTTATGATGAGGAGTAACGGATAGTGATAAGTTTTGATATTTGGTTTAGGTGTTACCAGTTCCCAGGTCTAAGCTCCTTTGACTTTAAGCTCTCGGTTCCTCTGCTTTCAGGTAAGGGATAAGTTATATGAGCATTTGGTAAGTCATGAGGTTATTTTAAAGTATATTATGCATTAAAATGTTTTGATTAGAGATATGGCATGTAAGCATTATCAGACAAAGATATGTTCGTGAGCTTTCAAAACCTTATGTATATGATTTAAGCATATTGATGCTATTATTAATTCCACGAACATGATGATTAAGGAAAACAATAGAAATGCTATTATTGTAAAATGTAATGCAACCTATGAATTTCAGTAAAATGAATAAGTGTGAAAAGTTTTCGGGTTATGTCCTCTGGTGATCTAAACTCGGTCAGTAGGGGTTAATTACTGGCTTTCTATGGAAAAATGTTATCTGTTTGGCCATTTAAAATAGAGAAAATGGGGCTGTCCGTAACTCTAGGCCATTTAAAGTAGAGGAAATGGGGTTGCCTGTAACTCTAATATGAATAAGGCCTTCTCCCCATTGTGTACGGACGGCAGGGAGGGACAAAACCTTGAGGGGATGTGCTAGCAGGCCTCCCAAAGAGGACAATATCATGCACACGAGGTCACTCAAATGTGATGAGGCCTTCTCTGTACAGACTTATCAGATATGGACTAACCAATAAGTTATGTATGAACAGCTATATTATGTTATTAATCATGAGAGAATTATTTTGTTAAATGCATTGTAGAAAGTTAAAAGCTCTCATGAAAAGAAGAAGTTTCTGATGAAAAGAAAGCTGTTCATTAAAGATAAAAGTTTCTGAAATTCTGTTATGCTATAAAGATAAAGCTTCTGATAAAAGTACAAATTTACGTTAAGAAGTTATTAGATATTTGTTTTTCTTTATGAAACGTAAAGTTTTATAATTATGAAAGTTATAATATTTTACGAGAACAAGTTTATGAAGAAAAGTTTTATTATTATTTAAGATGTTTTTAGTTTAAGACAAAGTTACCGATTATCTGATTTAAGTTAAAATGATTATTTTATAATGAAAATATATATGGTGACTTTGTAAGAAATGAAAGAAATTCAATCCGAAATGTTTCGATAATATTTTTCTGATAAGAAAAAGGAGAACAATTATTTTCCTACGAGAAGCATATAAGTTATTATTAAATATAGTATAAAATACTATGCATGAAAAGATGTTCTCCTATCTGAATAATTATAAAATGAAATGAATAGATTTACATGCATCCTTATTAAATTCTCATATATCTTACCTTTACTGAGCTGTGTAGCTCACTCCTGCCACTCTTTCAGTTAACAGGTTTATTTTGGAGCAGAGGGAGACTTAGTCGAGTTTTGGAAGGAGCTGGTTTTAGTTTTAAAAGTATAGATCCCAAATTAGTAATTTAATGTTTAGCTTTGTAGTATTGTGTAATTTAGGATTTAAAGAAAGTAGTGTACCTCAAAATATTCAGAGATGTATTATGTGAAATTTAGAATTTGATTAATTGGTGGATTATATTATTTTTAAGTACAGTGTAGATGCTCTGAATGTCAAGTGAAAAGTTGTATAAAGAAGAAAAGAAACAAGAATGAAAAGAAAGAGGAAAGCTTTTGTAAAAGCTTTTGTTAAAAGTTAAGTTGGTTCTTGTTAATATTAGGTTTATGCTTGATATTAGCATGCCGATCATGGTCACAAATCCGGGTATCGGGTTTTGGGGCGTGACAGCCACAGCCATCACAAGGCCGATACTAGCAAACCCAGAAAAAAAAAAAAAAAAATACCAGCAAACCCACACCGGATCACAACGCCGTGCCAATCTCGCCACCCACCGATCTCCGCCGTGCCAATCTCGCCACCCAACGATCTCCACTTCGCCGATCTCCACCATAGGGTGTTGGGTCTGAAGAGAGCAGATGAGAAAGAAAGAAGGAAGAGAGAGAAAAGAAAGAGAAAAAATGAGGGAGGAGAGAGAAATGGCCAGGTTAAAAGGAGAGAGGAGAGAGAAATGAGAGTATTAAATTTTTTTTTTTTTTTTTTTACAATTCAGCTACAGTACCATCTTACATTTGAGATGGTACTGTAACAATATCTCAAATTTTTTTAGCATTTTAGCATATGGCCTTCCAGTTGCTAGCCTTTTTTTGGGCTTGTATGCCAAATGTGCTTTGCATTTGGCATATAGCCATCCAAATGCGGATGCTCTTAGCTGCTCAAATGCTACTTCTTTCATTATTGCTACTTTTCCATCATCATTTCGCCTTTTGAGCTATTTTCTCCTCTGCTCATCTTCTTCTTCTCCCTTTTTGTTTCGCAAGTCACACTTTTTTTTGCTTCATCTTGCTCTTCAATTTTCTTTTCAACTTCTCTGTCATGGTTGAGAGGGTCAGATAGTGAGAGATGATAGAGAGACAAGGAGCTACAAGTGTGAAAATGAGATATAGATGAGAGAATGAGAAGGATTTTTGGTGATCTAGCAAAAAAAAATGTCGATCAAGTTCAAAAAGGGAAAATAAGAAGAAAAAATTCATACTGGCCAGAAAATGAATTTTGGTCGAAATTGGCAGGAATTGACCGGAGCGCTCGAAACAGGCCGAAATGGGGCGAAATTTAATCCGAGGTGGAATGGAGGGCATTAGATATTCTGGCCGTTCCGCCCGGAACGGAATGGAATCCATAACATTGCATAATATTTATTAGGGGACCTTGGCCTCCACTACGATTTTAACCCCAATGTTGTTGTGGATTTTTTTTTTTTCTCTCTAATGATTCAATAGTTTGAGGAGTGGAATTTGAACCATAAACTAATCACTTTGCAATACTAAAAAAAATGACAATTGAATTACAAGATGCTTGGCATGGAATTTGACTTTTAAGGATTTCTTATTTCGCCAATTAACTCTTCCTAAACCAAATGTTAGACAAATGAGATCAGGATTCAGGATAGTTAACTAAGGTATGGCACGAATACAAATTTTCTTAACCATTTTTTTTATGTTCAATGCATCATAATTTGTTATGTATTTATTTGATAAACTTGAGAAGTGAATATCATATAATTTTATAAGATATCTAGGGTCATTTCTCGTCGAGACCAAGAACTGATTGGTATCTTAGTCTGATAATAAAGAACTATCATCAGGAGCGAACACTATAAATTGAAATTTTCTCAAATTTATTATTATTATTATACCAGCTTTCTCATACGCTACTCTCGTCAATCAAATTGTTACATTTGGTAAATTAACATGCCTATTACAAAAGATACTTTATGTTGAGAAATATCCCATAATAAGGACTTCAACCCACTTTATACGGACTTTAGTTGAGGACTAGCATTATGCCCGTGTGATGCACGACTTAATCAAAATTCATATGTAAATAATTTTTTTTATTAATTTACTTAAAATAAATAATAAAAATAAATGAATATTTTACTTTTAAGTTACATAATGAATGCATGTTATGTGAGATTAAGGTATCATAAAATGCATATATATATATATATATATAATTGAATGGAAGATAGTAGGGGTACCTAAAAATATATAAAAAATGATTTTCAATAATACATTGAACTTTAAGGCTTAATTAATCACATATATTAAATGGAAAACCCTTGAATTTAATAGTTAAAAACTATCCAAAACAATAATTGAATTAATGTTTAAGTAAAACCTCAATTAAATAATTAAGAACAATCTAAATTATTAAACATTTAAAAATTTGAAGTAGAGAGAGACTCGCATGAGCATTTAATTTTGGTTCTTGAAAGCATGGAAGAAGGCATGAAACTTGAGTGAGTTTCACCCTACCAAGTTTAAGTTTAAACTTAAAGTTTAGGTCCTGTGCTTTGCACGCTACATGTGTGTGTATTTGCATGAAAAATGATCTGAATTTAACATTTATTTTAGAAAAGAGGTGGTGTAGTCTTACCCCTATCTAGCTAATTCTTGTTATAATCCCTTTGTGTAGCGTGTGTACACTGGCGGCTCTACATGTTACTCAGGGTGGTCACATGACCACCTTGAATTGAATTTTTTTTTAATACCTTAAAATTTTTTAATTTTCTGTTAATATGGATTGTTGACCACCCTAGAAAAAAATTTTGACCACCCTGAAAAAACTTGAACACCCTAAATAAAAATTTTAGTCCATTTAAAATAAAATTTGATCTCTCCAAAATTTTGGTCCATAGAAGGTTGAACGAAAGAATTTCAAACAATGCAATTTTTACAACATTTTTAAAATAGTTTCACTAATAAATCTTAAGTAGTAAGTTGTTACTGGTTGTTATTGGTGGACAAAAAAGTGATTTCTGTGGCAGGTTCAAATTTGAACTAGTAAAAACTACTCATCTAGGATTTGTTGTAAAAGTGTCGTAAAAATGTTGTGAACTTAACACTTCTAAAAAATTTCCCAAACAAATACAATTTAGCTCAAAAGCCCAAATCAAATGTTTAAGTGTGTGTTTGGCTTAAAATTAAAAAGTCAGCTTATTTTACTATTCAGCTTATTTTTGCTACTATTTATGGGTCTCACTGCACTTTTTGGTACTATTCATGGGTCTCATTGTAGTATTTCAGCTAACTTTTACCTTTATCTACAGTACTTTCAGCAAAAAGTTTTTAATTTCAGCAAAATAAGCGAATCCCAAATAGACCTTAAGTTGTTCTCAAACAAACACTTAGTACCCTTTTTGTTTTTTGTGGTTATTTTTAAGAAAATGTTTTGGATCCATTCAACAAAGTAACACTTTTAATATCTTTGTTGAGCATAATAATTAAAAGAAGGAAAATATTTTAAGAATCCTAGTTTGTTCCTGTTGTTTAAATAATGCTAATATAAGCCGTTGACAATGTATCAATAATTGTAGTACAAACTGAAGAGAAGATAAAAGAATTGCCCAACGGCTAGTTTTCAAAATAACAGCTATATTGTGTTTTATATCTAAACGGCATCGTTTTTCATTAAACTGTACAATATCGTTTAGTTCTGGAAGGCTAGTTGTTGTTTTATCAAGTTAGTGTCGTTTTGCGTTCCTCAAAAAAAAAAAAAAAAAAGTTAGTGTCATTTTGCTATTCTTGTTAGCTAAACTTATCCACTCTCTCTAGTCTTCAGAGTGTTGCAGTGTCTAGTGTTATGAAGATCTTTCTGGAAGCTAGAAGATCTCTCCGGAAGCTAGAGTTAGTTTGATGATGACATGTTGATCACGTGTGTAATTGGGATTAACAACTTCCAATCTTTACGGAATTATAGTTAGGCAGTTAGCTTAAACTATTCTTGATCTTGTATATATATGTATTGATGTACACTTCTAATAGTTAGTGTTGCTAATCGTTTCATTCAATCACAGACCCTCTCTCTTTTTTTCTCTCTCTCTCTCTCTCTCCTCTCTATAATTTTATCCACCATTGTTAAAGCTCAGAGTTTCTCAATAATCTTTCACAAACTACAAGAGACTTGTAATCAGTATCACATCTAGTGACCAAACAATTATTTTATTTTTTTTGGGAAGTGAATCTATGAGGTTTTTAATACTTTTATATCAACAATTTGAATACAAATTGAAAAAATAATAATAACATTGTTGTTTCAAGAGAACAAGGCTGTTTGGTTTTTTTTTTTTTTTTTTTTTCATCACTCATCAATCCTCACTCAATTTTCGTCACTCATCATTCATCACTCACCACTTAAAATACCCCAATTTCCTATATCCACCTGTTTGGCACATTTTTTCAACTTCTCATCACTCAATTTTTTCTACTTTTTGTGGGACCCATGCCTGACTCCTCACTCAGTGATTTCTGTTAGCCTACCCGTGGAACACCCTCAAAACCCCACATATTTTCTTCACTTCTCATTTCCCCTTCCCCCTTCAGCCCTATTTATTCTTGTTCTTCTTCTTCATCTACCTCTTCCTTCTTCTCCATCAAACCCAAAACCCCATCTCTAAAACCCCATTTCATCAAAGCCTCCACAAACCCATCTCCTCCACCGCAACAACAGCCAAAATTCAGGTACCCAAATAAAAATTTCAACAAAAACCCACTTGTATTTATAGCTTAATAATTGATAATTTGGTCATTTTTGTGTGGATTTGGATTAGTATGGAGTCTTTGAAATTGGTTGGTTTTTTTGTGTGGATGCACATGTTTGTGGGTTTGTGTTTGTGTGTTAGAGAAAAGATTGTGAGAAGTGAAGAAAGAAAGAAAGAAAAAGAAGGAAAAAAAAAAAAAAAAAGAAGAAGAAGAGAACCTAGAAACCCAATGAAAAGGAATGGAAAAAAAAGAAAAAAGAAAAAAAAATGCAACCAAACCCAGAAACCCAATGTGAAAAGGAAAAAAAAGAAGGAAAAAAAAAAAGAAAAGAAGAAGAAGAAGAAGAAGAAGAAGAAGACCAATGTGAAAGGAAAAAGAAAAAGAAGAAGAAGACCACCCAAATTCACCGAACCTAGTGAAAAAAAAAAAGTCAAAAGTTGCAGCTGGACTTCTGACCGTGAGTCCCTCATTGTGTGTGCATTTACAAAAATGCCATCATAACTCTGTTTCCATAACTTGAAAACACCTAAAATGTGTTTTTAGTTTTCATAACTTATCACTCAAAAATTAGAGAATTGAGTAATGGAAAAAAAAAAAACTAAAAACATCCCCAAACAAACCATTCTGCCATGGGACCCACATATTTTGAGTTATGGGCAATGGAAACAGAATTATAAATGATAGATACACAAAAACCAAACAGCCCCCAAACTTCCTCCACACTTGAACCATGTATTATGGATGGATGTGCTTTGTGCCTTGTGCCAAAATAAAATCACGTGATAGAGTCCAATTCATTTCATTATCTATACCGACAATCCATTGACTTTACCATTACCCATCAATTTTACATTGAAAATATTTATAATGCTGCTGTTTGTAGTCTTGCTGACTTGCTTGCTCTCCTCTTTGCGAGGGAAGAGATTTCATCTAAGTGTGCGTTTGACTCCAAATTTAAAATTCAATTTATTTTACTAATTACTATTCATAGGTCTCATTGCATTTTTTAATATTATTCACGAGTTCCACTGTACTATTTTAGCTAATTTTTCCCTTTATCTACAGTACTTTTAACAAAAAGTTTTCAGTTTCAGCAAAATAAGCAAATCTTAAATAGACCCTAATTGTGATTTTTAAATTGTGTTCTCCTTTTCAAATGGCTAGTCTATTAGTGTTTATTTTAGTCTTTAGCTGAATTTGTTGGATTTATGTGATATATTTTGTACATACGCATATGTACTAAATTAAGTAATGCCTGAATACTTTATTGAATATGATTAATATAACAGTTGAATGCCTAAATTGAATATATTAAATGAACTTATAGTTTACCCTTTATTATTTTGCACCATGAATAAATTTCTTATAAAGAAATTACTTGTATTGCAAGATTAATATTCTAAGCTAAACTATGTTGACTTTAATAATTTTCTTTTAGATCATAGGCTGTAAGAAAATGTCTCATTTTTTAATCCTAAAAATCAGGTTGAAATAAGAAGAGCATACTTACAAAGAGGTTTTTGTCAATTTCTTGGCCATGATTTCCCTAAAAAAGAAATTAATGGAGCATTGTGTTGATTTAATACTAATTAGTTTAAAGAATACAAAAATTGGTTGGAATAGATCATGAAAAAAGATGATGTATTTTGTTTATATTAGGCAAGATGTTCGTAATTGGATAGGATATCAGTAGTTTAATAATTGTTTGGTTGTATACATTGAAAATGATGCAGTTGATAGAATTGATAACGAAACTATCATACATCAATTTCAAAATATGAAAACTTGTAGAATAAAATTTTAAAGATTTATGTATTTGCGCTTTTTTTGTAATATTGACATATTCAAATTTTATTTTATTAAATTTTGTTTAATTTAAGTTTTTCAATGACCACCCTGGGAAAAATTCCTTATGCCGCCATTGTGTGTGTATATGCATGAAAAATTATCTGAATTTAACATTTATTGTAGAAAAGAGGTGGTGTAGTTTTACCCCTTTTTTTTATAATCCTTTTGTTTTGCGAAGAGAGAGAGAGAGAGAGAGAGAGAGAGAGAGAGAGAGAGAGAGAGAGAGAAAACGTGGCATCTTAACTGTGAGGTCCACCTCATGTGAGGGAGAGGATGCATACAACGGAAATAAGGTAGATTTTCTCCATCTCATGAGTCATGACCTACCCGCATATATTTTATTTTAATTGGTAATATTTCTTTTGAAAAAAGAGATTAAATTTCATTCAATGCTAATATATGAACCGAACCAAAGTAAATAATCTCTGTGAGCCACCTATTGCAATAGGTAATATTATACACGGCATTAGGCAAAAGTTGCACGATTTCAGTATGACCAAGGTTTCTTATATTTATCAACAGGGTAATCGCTTGCTCATATTTTAGTTCGGTATGCATTTTCATATTTTGGTTTTGTAACTTGAATAGAGGAGATTACATATATAATTGAGTCTGACTCAAGACGTATTGTTATGGTCTTCTTATAAAATTAAAAAAAAAAAATACAAAACCTTCCGAGCATGAGGGGGAGAATCCTCAATTCAAAATACATCTTCAAGAATATGTCTAACATATTGAGCTAAAGAATGAGCAACTAAATTTGCTTCCCGTTTAACATGCCTAATAGAGAACCAATTAAGGCCCAAAATTAAAGACTGTATATTCCCTACAATATGGCCCAAGCGAGAGAGATGGGCTCCAATTCAGAGATAGCTTTCATAACACTACCACTGTTTCCCCCAGTAACTAACTCGTTGAACCCAACTTCCATCACAAATTGCAAAGCACTAGAACAAGCACACATCTCTACCTCTTCTCTTTCAGCTTTAGGTAGTCATTACAACAACAATTGTTTATATATATATATATATATATATATATATATAGGTTAAGGGTTTTTTTTTATGAAAGGTTATTTTATTCCAAAGAAAATGTCATTTTTATACATGAAATATCACCCTGTAATTACTAAACTTATTTGTTGTTAAAGTCCTCCCTAATGTCACACACCACAAAAAAAAGAAAAGAAAAAAAAAAAAAAAAAAAACCACTTTGGGCTGTAGTTTTTTTTTTAAAATGATTTCCCAAAGAAAATCTATACCTTTCCCCTCGAAAGGTTGTATTAGCTATTCACTTGAAATCCTGCTCATTTGTGTGATACAAGATTGGGAGGTAAAATCTATGACATAATTGTTGTTAGGTTTTTAGACCCCTTAAAACAACAATTGGATTAACCTAGTGAATTAGCCAAGTAATTAACTTAGTCAAATTATGCAAATTTAGGTTAACACAATCAAATAATCATATCAAGCATATAAAGCAGCGGAAATATAAAAAACACAAGATATGATGACTCAGGAAACCACACGGTAAAAACCTGGGGAGGATTTGACCTAGCTATCCTCAAGGTAAACTTAAATCCACTATATGAAAGAATCGAAGTTCATACAATAAGACTTACAAGCACCCCCGCTTAACTTCCTATTGCTACCCACCGGTAGAACTTACTGATACGACCACGTACAAGCTCCGAATCTACGGACTCCTTGTTTCTTGGATTCTCCACAAGATACAAGCACTCCCGCTTATGTTTCTTTAAGCTCCAATAGCAGCAACTGAGTTGATCATCAAGGTGTTGATAATATCTCTACCTTGAAAACCCTAAGTTCTTGTGAAGGAAAGCTCTTCAAGGATCTCACAAGAGATTCACACAAACCGAATAATATGAGCAACAATACAACCAGAGCAACTCTCAAAATGTGGCTAGAGTTTTGCCTTATATACCTAGGGCAAAAACATAAAACCCTAAACGTTTAATGAGATAGGGCTGAGTTGGAAATTCTGCAGAAAAAACATTCTGGCCGACTTTCGATCGATCGAGCTAGGCCGAAATGCACTAATACATCTACAGCCTCTCGATTCCAACTTTACATGAATTACACAACTTTGAGCAAGCCTAAACAAGACTAAACATATTGTTTTGATCATGGTTTGCCAACATTACATATTAGAGTTCTAAATACATAAAATCCTAAGTCTTTAGAACCTAACAATTGTTTATCAAATCTTTATGAAGTAAATATCTGATAAGTTCGATTTTGGCATGGTTTACGACAGGGTGGGTGAGACTATATTTAAGGATGAGAAGTGCAGCAAAATATTCAATTGTTCTTTAGTAAAGCAACATATACTTCCATAACATGTGTAAAACCCCAAACCTGATACCAATGAAAGTATGAAACAATAAACATTGCAATTGATCAAGGGATCTTTATGTATCCTCACAAACATGATTGTTATGCTGCTTCCATATTAACCACATCAAAAAAGCTATCACAAGATTCCAAACATCTGAGGCATGCTTCTTAAACCAATTTCTCAAGTCAAATAAGAGAGTTGCTATAGAAAATGCAATTTCCCTCTGTTTTTTCAGCATCAAGATTGCATTACTACTTAAATTTACGGCAGAAAACCTAAATTAGCCTCAACTTCACACTTAATGGACATATATATATATTTATTGGGAATAGTAATACATATTGACTAGAGAGGATCATATTCAACCAGATTACACCTTGAAAGTTTTCCCTAATTATTTCATAGGTGAGATCAAAGTATTAAGTGCATATCCTGCACTCATAATTATCTCCATTATTAAGGTAAAGTCTAATTAAGAAAGTAATAACTCAAGTCATCCTCTCCTACCAATTTTGTTATGGCAAATAATTACTCCAAACATGTCAGAGCAAACTCTAATTAAGGAAGTAATAACTCAAGTCATCCTCTCTACCATTTTTGTTTATGGCAAATAATTACTCCAAACATATTTCGTCTTCAATTTTTAGCATACCAAAATATTCTCATCTTTCTTTTGTTCAAATCTCAAATTTTTTTACTTATCACAATACTTATTTCAATCAATAAATTCATTTATCTCATTGGGTTTCAACAAAAAATACACAAGGTTATTTATATATATCACTCTACTTTCCTCGTCCAACCCAACTGTTTGTCTCTCAAAACCTCTGCAACTCTCTCTTTCTATTTGTTTGTTACTAATGGCAGAGCTTTCGACCAAAGTCACACCCCCCTTGAAAGACGAGCTAGACATAGTGATCCCCACTATCAGGACTCTAGATTTCTTTGAGAGTTGGAGGCCTTTTTCCGAGTAGTACCATCTGATCATAGTGCAAGATGGTGACCCATCAAAGACCATAGGGGTCCCAGAAAGCTTCAACTATGAGCTATACAATCGTAACGATATTAATCGGATTCTAGGTCCAAGGGATTCTTGCATTTCTTACAAGGACTCAGCTTGTCATTCCTTTTCCTTCCTGTTAAGGACATATTTTATGTAGTTGGCTAATCCTTTGACAAAACGCACTTTACTTGTATTTGGGTATGTTAGGTTCTAAGGTCTTAGGATTTTATGTATTTAGAACTCTAATATGTAATGTTGGCAAACCATGATCAAAACAATGTATTTAGTCTTGTTTAAGTTTGCTCAAAGTTGGTTTAATATTGTAAAGTTGAAATCGAGTGACTGCAGAAGCATTGGGGCTTCTCGGCCTGGCTCGATCGATCGAAGGTTAGACTCGATCGATCGAAAGTCGGCCCAGATGCGTTTTTCTGCAGAATTCCAACTCAGCCCTAACTCTTTAAACGTCTAGGTTTTTATGTTTTTGCCCTAGGTATATAAGGCAAACCCTAGCCACGTTTTTCAGAGTTGCACAAGTTGTATTGTTGCTCATGCATTGCGGTTTTGTGTAAATCTCTTGTGAGATCTAGAGGAGCTTTCCTTTACACAAAGCTTAGGGTTTTCAAGATTGAGATCACATCAATATCTTGATGATCAACTAGGTTGCAGCCATTAAAGCTTAAAGAGAAAAACAAGTGAGGAGCTTGTACTTGAAGAAGGAGTTCAAAGAAAGAAGTAGTCCGTGGTCTCGGAGCCTGCGCGTGGTCGTGTCAGGAAGTTACTACTGGTGGGTAGCATTAGGAAGTCAAGCGGGGAGCTTGTAAGTCCTTTTGTAAGAACTTCAATTCTTTCTTAGTGGATTCCGTTTTGCCTTGAGGATCGGTGGGTAAAATCCTCCCCAGGTTTTTCCGGTGTGGTTTCCTGGGTGATCATATCTTGTGTTATTTATTTTCCGCTGCTTTATATGCTTGATATGATTATTTGATTGTTTTAACCTAGAATTGTTTAATTTGACTAAGTAACAACTTGGCTAATTAATCTAGGCTACGCAATCTGGTTATTGTTTAAGGGGTCTAAACCGTTCAAGTGGTATCAGAGCGGGTAGCTCTTCTTGTTAGAGATTTTTATCTCTGAGCTGATCCTTGACCCCAGTTGTCATGGAGCATGGACACTCTCTGTTTGTTCCTCCTCACTTTGATGGGAACAATTATGCTTACTGGAAAGTAAGGATGAAAGCCTTCCTGAAATCCATAGATGAGAGGGTATGGAATTCCGTCGAATACGGATGGGAGAAGCCCACTACTCCTGTGAGTGAGTGGCAAACTTCTCAGAAAGAAGCAGCAGGCTTCAATAGCAAAGCTATGAACGCCATCTTCAATGCTGTTTCAATGGAGGAATTTAAGAGGATCTCTAATGTTGAGGTTGCTCATACTGCTTGGAAAATCCTCCAAACTGTGCATGAAGGCACAAAGGCTGTTAAAATTAACAAACTGCAGCAATTAACTTCTAGGTTTGAAAACATTAGAATGTCTGATGATGAAACCTTTGATGAGTTTTATGCTAAATTGAATGATATTGTTAATTCTGCTTATAATTTGGGTGAAATCTATGATCAACCTAAAATTGTTAGGAAGATACTTAGATCCTTAACTGAAGATTTTAGACCCAAAGTAACAGCCATTACTGAGAGTAAGGATGTTGACTCCATCCCTGTGGATGAGCTTGTAGGATCTCTTCAGTCCTATGAGTCTGACTTACCTAAGACTGTCAAATCCAAATCAATGGCACTGAAGTCTGTTGATGATGTTGAAGGTGGTGGATTTGATGATGAGCTCTCTCCCACGGAGATAGCTTACCTTGCCAAGAATTTTAGGAATTTTCTTAGAAACACAAATAGAAAGGCAAGGAACACCAACACTGCTGAACCTAGAAACTTTAGGAAGAATGATCCCACTAAGGTTAACAACTTTGAAAAACCTAGAGAACAAGTAGGTCAATCTTCTAATAACTCTTTGGGTCCTCAGTGTTATGGTTGTCAAGGGTATGGTCATGTCAAATCTGAATGTCCTACTTTCTTGAGAAATAAGGGTAAAGCTATGGCTGTCACCCTTAGTGATAATGAGGTTTCTGATGATGAGTCCGGTTGTGACGAGGATGGAAACTTCATTGCTTTCACTGCTACTGGTAAAGTAGATGAAAGCATATCTGCTGAGGAGAACCCTACTGATGGGGAACTCTCTGAAGACGCAGATCTTCAAGAGGCCTATAACAAACTTTGCAAAATTGCTGCAAAGGATGCTATGAAAGTTGATTTAGGCCTGAAGAAAATTGATGCTCTTGAGCTTGAGAAGAAAAATTTGCTTGTGAAATTAATTGATGCTAATGATCTTTTGAATAATGTTAAATCTGAAAACATGCTGTTGCTTGATAAAGTTAGAACTTTGGAACATGATTTATCTGTTGCTAGATCTGCTAGTTCTAAACTTGATCACATGTTAAATGTTCAAAAGTATCCTTCTGATAAAGCTGGGTTAGGATATGTAGAAAGCATATTTGATTCTGGACCCCATTCCACTGTCTTCGTTCCTTCTTCTTCTTCTTCTGAACCTCTTGTGAGTAAGGTTGTGAGTGAAACTATAAAACCCCCTGTGAGTGAGGTTGTTAAACCTATAGAAGTTTCACCACCCAAGAAGATTAGGGTAGACTTGAGAGAATCCAAACCTAAGGAGCCTACCAAACCGAAGGACAAGATGCATGGTAAACCTGCTTGGGTTTGTCATTATTGTGGTAAGTCTGGACATATTCGTCCTAACTGTTACAAGCTTCAAGCTGATAAGAGAGCTAAAAGACCAAAAGTGCCTGTGCCTCAAGCACAAGATCCTATGGCACTAATTGGTGAATTGGTGAAGGCGTTAAACCTTTATTCCAATTCTGGAGTTGAGAATCACTCTAAAGTGAATAAGAACTCCAATGCTCGGGGTGCATCTAAAAGGTTTTGGATGCAAAAGACTCGATCTAATTGAGTCTTTCTGACATGGTCCTTGTGCTTCTTTGCTCTATTCTGTTGTGACCATTGTTATTTGTTTTTTTGTGTTTTTCTTTTGTTCTAGGACTTGCATTGCATTACATACATGCATTTCATTCTAGGATTTATTTGTTTTCTCTTTTGATAATAATAATAAAAAAAAAAAAAAAAAAAAAGGGGAGAAAGCAAAATCTGTGCTGAACACAATTTTTCTTGATTTTTGAAAACAAGGTTGGTCTTTCTTTTTACACATGTCATGTCTTGTGTACCTTGTTTAACTTTGATGAGCTTATTTTTTGCACTTAACTAGTTGAAACTTTGTAGTGCATGTTGTGTGGGAAAGATGTGTGTGGTTCTTAATCACTTGGCCTTAATCATGAAGTCACATGTTGTTGACTGTCGGACTTGATCCTTTTGAGAAAGGCATAAATAACCATCTCACCACTGCTCACTAGCCAATCATGAACACCTTAGTGCATATCATAAGATTTAGTGCTCGAGAAAGTGTAGCACATGCACAAAAAGAACATAAGGTGTAGCCTCAAATTAAATTAAAACTGGTGTGTACTATTAGGCTTGATGCCAATTCACTTAATTCAAACCGGTGTGTACTATTAGGCTGAATGCCAATCCACTTAAATAAGAGGCAAAAATTCAAGAAACTTACATGATTGCAAGCTTTTGTTCTAGGAGATGTGAGAGTTATAGGATGTAACTCTTTAGGTGATAGTCTCTTTTAAATTCTATGTGATGAATTTTGTAGACTTTGTGATTGATTGCTATTCACATATCACCTCACATGTATCTCAAGCTTTTGCTAGTTGCACACACTACACAAGTTACTCTTTGTTAAACTTGGTACATTATATTGTGTGTGATTTTGTTGTGGCCATCCAAGATTAAAAGTTCCTTGATTTTAATGCAAAATGTGTTTCAAGTTTGAAAATTTTGAAAATATCTTGAGATTTGTGCACAGCATATTTGTTGCTTAAGAAAATTAATTTGGAAGACAATTAAAACTTGTGTTTGAGAGAATTGGGTTTAAAATTTTGGGGTTTTTGAAAATGCATTCCATCTCATACTCATGCATTTTTTATTCCTTGTTCAAATGTTTTGAGGAGTTGTTTCAAAATTGGACTTGCAAATTTTCAAAACTGTGTTTTTTCCCAAAATTCAGTGTGCTTTTACCCTTTTCGATCGATCCAAAGTGTTTTTCGATCGATCGAAAAAGTGCCTCAGAAAGTGCTAAAACGTCTGTCACTTTCGATCGATCGAATGTAATTCTCGATCGATCGAACATCGTGAATATGCTTTTTTAAAAAGGGAAATCTGACTTTTTCAAAGTTCAAATATTTTTCAAAACTTTTCCTTTTTTCTCTCTCCGACGAGGCAAGCCCAAAAGATTCAAGTTTTTGTCGTTTTCTTCCAAACTTTTTGCATAATCTCTCTCTCCTCAAGCCGGTATGTCTCTTATACCCTTGCTTTTGAGTTTATTTACTTGATTTCATGCATTTTTCATGCATTTTAGGAGGAGATTTTCGGACATTTCTTTTTGGGATTTTTGTTGATTCGGACCAAATTATTTGCAATTGATCAATGGGTTTTGATGGGGACACTATATAAACATGTTCTTGAGTAATTAATTTGATCAATTTTGAGTTTTGTGGAAAATTTGAATTTTTAGGGTTTATGTTTAATCCGAATTGGGGCTTTTTGTGAAATTGGGTTTAATTGATGAAATTGGCTTGTGTAATTGATGCAATTGGTTATTATAAACTGTTTCCAATAGTATATAATGATTGATTCGTCAATTTGTTGCAAAAATTTTCAAATGGTTTTCAAATTTTTTGGGTTTTTATTGAGAAACTCTATATTTAAGCCAATTTTATGGAAATTAAACTTAATTTGATCCTAATCACTGCATTAGTTCATGCATCATATCATCATTAATGATTCATGCATCATATAGATTTTGATTCTATTTTTTGTGTGCTAACTTGCAGTCTGCCTTGGTTTTATTTTTCTGTTCTTTTTGGTTTTCTCTTTGTGTCTCTGTCCTATTCCTTAGCACCATGCCTAGGAAGACTAGAGCTCGTAGGACCATTCCCACTCCTACTCCACCCTCACCTACCTTTGATAGTGAGCGGTTCCCCTCTGAGAAAAACCAAGAGACCTTTGAGACTTTAAACCTCAATAGGAAGGTTTGGGCTGAGCGTTCTGTTCGTTTAGATGAGTTAGATCCTGCCATTAGGGCAAATTTTGAGCGTAGGGGTTGGCTACCTTTGTTAGTTGTGTCTGATCCTCCACCTCCGGTTCTCTTGATTAGAGAGTTCTTCTCGAACCTCTCTGTCCACGTCTATGATTCCAACACTCTTGTTAGGAGTTGGATACGAGGTGAAGAGTACACCATTACTCCTCAGGTAGTGGCTGATGCTCTAGAGGTACCGTTGGTGAGTGATCCTGTTTACCCCTATGATGAGTCACCTGAGCTGAGTGATGTCATGTCCTACATCACTGGATCTTCTATCCAGTGGGGTTCTGATCCTCGGATCACCACCGCTGAGCTTCCTGAGACTACCTATCTATTCTTTAGGATAGCCTGTCATTCACTCTGGCCCATTTCTCATCTGCACACCATTCCTCTTGAGAGGTGTGTCTTTTTGTACGCTCTTGTCACAGATGCTCCTATTAGTTTCCCCCATCTTTTTCTTCGTTCTTTGAACGAAATTTATAGGAGTTCATCTACTGCCCATGCCCTTGTCCATCCTATTTTCATTCATAGGATTTTACTTTATCTAGGTTTAGAGGACTTCCCTGCTTCTGAGCCTGTTCATGTGATAGCTCCTATAGGTGCGTCTTTCCTTAGACAGAGGGCCGCTCATCTTCGAGCTGGTTCTAAACACCCTAGGTCTGATCCCTCTAGTAGCGCCCCTCCTTCTTCTTCTACAGGTCCTGCTGGTGAGGCTGTTCCTGATTCTGTAGGTGCTGCTGCTGTTCCTCCACCTTCTGCGGCTGACTTCGATGTTCGTCGTACTCTGGAGACTGTCATGACCGTTCAGGCGGCTCATGGTCAGCTTTTGGTGGATCTGTTCGACGAGATTCGTGCTCTGCGAGCGGATTTGGCGCATCTTCGTTCTTCCTCACCACCTCCTTTTGATGATGGTCTATGATGCCCTTTGGCATTCCGTCACAAAAAGGGGGAGTAGAGTTTTGACTTGTAGTAGTATTTTTGTGTTAGGGGGAGAAATTTTTTGTAGCATGGGATATTTTTGTGGAGTTTATTTAGATTGTATCTAGGTGCTTCACTTTGTATATCATTTTTGGGATATTCATGTTAGGGGGAGTAACATTGATTGATATATTGATATACATGTTTCTTTTGATTCTTGTTGTCTTTATGATTCACTGCTTATTGATTTATATTTATGAGTTACTTCATTGATATATTTCTTTATTTTGTGTTGTGTGAATCTTACAAGAATATTATACCTGTTTATATACTATTTGCTGCCACACATGCGTTTATGTGTTTGTTGAGTATTTCAGGAATATACAGGTTGATTCGACCAAGCTGCTGTCTACACTTGCAACCGATGGATAGTAGTTAGGTTGAACTTTTCTTTATGAGCATTATTATGTAAAGGGCTATTCTTGTAAACTTTGAGCTTTTATTGTGTGTTTTGTCACGGATTGCCAAAGGGGGAGTTTGTTAGGTTCTAAGGTCTTAGGATTTTATGTATTTAGAACTCTAATATGTAATGTTGGCAAACCATGATCAAAACAATGTATTTAGTCTTGTTTAAGTTTGCTCAAAGTTGGTTTAATATTGTAAAGTTGGAATCGAGTGACTGCAGAAGCATTGGGGCTTCTCGGCCTGGCTCGATCGATCGAAGGTTAGACTCGATCGATCGAAAGTCGGCTCAGATGCGTTTTTCTGCAGAATTCCAACTCAGCCCTAACTCTTTAAACGTCTAGGTTTTTATGTTTTTGCCCTAGGTATATAAGGCAAACCCTAGCCACGTTTTTCAGAGTTGCACAAGTTGTATTGTTGCTCATGCATTGCGGTTTTGTGTAAATCTCTTGTGAGATCTAGAGGAGCTTTCCTTTACACAAAGCTTAGGGTTTTCAAGATTGAGATCACATCAATATCTTGATGATCAACTAGGTTGCAGCCATTAAAGCTTAAAGAGAAAAACAAGTGAGGAGCTTGTACTTGAAGAAGGAGTTCAAAGAAAGAAGTAGTCCATGGTCTCGGAGCCTGCGCGTGGTCGTGTCAGGAAGTTACTACTGGTGGGTAGCATTAGGAAGTCAAGCGGGGAGCTTGTAAGTCCTTTTGTAAGAACTTCAATTCTTTCTTAGTGGATTCCGTTTTGCCTTGAGGATCGGTGGGTAAAATCCTCCCCAGGTTTTTCCGGTGTGGTTTCCTGGGTGATCATATCTTGTGTTATTTATTTTCCGCTGCTTTATATGCTTGATATGATTATTTGATTGTTTTAACCTAGAATTGTTTAATTTGACTAAGTAACAACTTGGCTAATTAATCTAGGCTACGCAATCTAATTGTGGTTTAAGGGGTCTAAATTTCCAACAGGGTAGATCTAGGATGTGCTTAATACTTTATGGAACATGTTGTTCAAGTGTAGTATTAAAACCATGAAGATTGGACCAAGAAACAAGTGAAGAAAAGGTGTTCAATAAAGCTGGACAGATAGCTCGACACCTACGGATAGATAGCTCGATAGCTTCTCGATACCTCCTCGACACCTGGCTATCTGTCGAGATCTTCAGCTGATTCTTATCGCAATTTCGATAGCTTCTCGATAGATGGTCGATCGATCGAGAAAGTTTCTGTCCCCTCGACACCTCCTCGATAGCTGTATCTGTTGAGATTCATTAAACCTCGACACCTACTCGACACCTCCTCGATAGCTGCTATCTATCGAAGTTACGGAAATTCAGCTTTTTGATTTTTGGGTCAGGCTTATGTATTTGTGTAGGGTTTCTTTTCTCACAATCCTAGACCTATATAAGGCTTATTTTAGAGGCCGTCACATAAGAGAATAAGAGAATACAAGGAGAACATATGAAAAAAGTTATTCTCTCAAAAAGAAGTTACTGCGTCTTTTGTGCTTTAGGGTTTTGTAACCAAGTGCTTCTTGATCTTCTTTCTTGATGAAGTGAAGAACTTTGCAGCCAACCTCTCTTCTTCTAGTTGGTGATTGAAGTCGCGTACTGGGATCCGCGCAATTGGATTAGTCACGTATTGAGATTCGTGCATCAAAGGGTGGCATTCATATATTGAAGAGTTCAGAGGTGCTGAAGCGGTAGAAGGTTTCTGCTGTGAGTTTATCTACGGTGATTGTAGAGTCTAGGGACAAAGGTTTTGTACTCGATCTGAAACTTCTCTTTTCTATAGTGGATTGTTTTTCGGGAAGGTTTCCCCCTAGGTTTTTTACTGTGAAACTGGTTGGTTTCATTGGTTTTCCTAGGTCATCATATCTTGTCTTATTTATTTTTCCGCTGCATATTATTTTGACATGATATTGATGTTTGTTTGGTTTAACAAGTTTTAATTAATAATAAATCTAATTAACAACTTGGAATTAAAACTTGTTAATTTTATCAACCGGGGTCTATATTTCCCAACAAGTGGTATCAGAGCGGGTTCACTCTGATTGGATTAATTTCCTGAGTGTGATCCATTGACCCCTGTTGTCATGGAAGCTCTTGATTGCTTTGATTTGCATGATCTTGTGTTGAATGATGATGATGATATTCAAGATGCCTATTGCAAGCTTTATAATTTTTGTATGAAATCTCTTGAATGTTCTACAAAATTAAAAGCTAAATTTAAAAAGGTCAAGCTTGAAAAAGATGATTTGATTGCAAAATTGGATGAAGCCAATAATTTGAATGAAAATTTTAAAAATCAAATTTCATCTCAAGTGGACAAAATTAATAGTTTGGAAGAGCAACTAGTTGAATTTAAAACTTAAGCTGAAAAATTGACTAGTGCCAAACTTGTTGTTGAGCCTAACTCAAAAGAAAAGGAATTTTATATTCCTCCTTTTAAAAGGAAAAATCAAGAGTTGAAGGCTAATATTGCTAGGATAGACAAAGGTAAACAATCTGATGTTAATGCTGAAATTTCTAAACCTATGTCTAAAACTCCTCCTAGGTTGAATGATAAATCTGAATTTGTCCCCATTTGTCATCATTGTCATATTGTTGGTCATATTAGGCCAAATTGTCCTAAGTTGAGGTCTCTGTCTACCTCTAAGGTTAGACTTTCTTCTTGGAAGCCGAGTAGTCCTAAAACTGCTCATGTTTGTCACCATTGTGGTGTTTCTGGACACATTCGTCCTAATTGCTTTAAGTTGTATCCTCATAAGCAATTGTCCAAACGGTCACAGGTTTCCTCTCAAGGACCTACACCTTTGTTTGGAGAGTTATTAAAAGTTTTGAGCTTTTTAACTCAATTTCAGGAGAATTCTAATTCTTCTATGTCATTTAGTAGACATACTAGGACACGTGCCTTTTCATCTTCACGGCCAAAGACTCGTGCTGTGTGGGTGAGAAAGGAACCTTAGACTTAATTGTATTTTCTGTTTGTCCTCTGTTTTAATTCTTTCTATCTAAAGTAGGACTTTTTGTGCTTGATTTCTTATCTATTTTTGGAATCATGCTTTCATGCATCTGCATTTTTCTATCATGCCTTCATGCATATATATCTTTCTTTCTGCTTTCATGTTGTTTATCTGTTTTTGTTTGATTGTTTAGTTTTTATTTTGTTTTGTTTCCAAAATAAAAATAAAAAGGAAAAATTAAAAATACAAAAACAGTGTGTGTTTTGTGTACTTTGGTACTTGTGTACCTTGGATGGCCAATGAAACAAAGTTTTCTAAACTTTGTATCTCTTGTAGCTTAGATGAGCATCCCTATGCACAACTAAGCAAGTGAGCTTTGTGGCTCTTGTTTGTGATGAGTAAGATTAGGTTATCTCTTTAAACTTAACACTCATATCACTCTTTTTGATGGGTAGGACTAGAAAATCCTAAGAGAAAGGCATAAATAACCATCTCACCACTGTTGCCCGCCAATCATTAATGACATCTGTATGCTTCGGCATAGCAAAAGTGTGATGTCAATGACATTTGTGTGCTTAGGCATAGCAAAATTGAAATGTCAAATATCAATGGGTATTTCTTTTCTTTCTCATAAGCCCATGCATGATATGTTTAAAAAAAAATATATGCAAAGAAATAAAAAGCAAAAAGATTAAAAATGCTTTAAAAATGGTTGCAAGCGTGTATTCTAGGAGATGTGGGAGTTATAGGATGTACCTCGAAGGTGATAGTCCCCATCAAACAGTTATGATTGTGTGTGAGTTAAAGTTATTTTCTCATATCTCAGATTGTCATAACATGTATACACATATGCAATCTTGTGATGTTTTTCACACACAACACGCAATATTCTTTGCTACTTTTGATACATGTACAGGTACAATGTGATTTGGCCATCACAAAGGTTTTACATGTGCTTAATGTATGCTCACTAAACTGTCTTGACTTATTTTTGAAAAATAAAATTGGTTAGACTTGTTTAGTGTGTGTGTGTGTGTGTTTTGCATCTTTCTTTTGTCATCTATAGCATTTTGTTTCATTACATTCATGCATTTATATGGATTTCTTGTGCCCCCATGATCATCCTTGATCATCTTTATGTTTCTCGGGTGAAGCTTTCTAGCTTCTTGTACCCTTTGTCAATCATGACAAAAAGGGGGAGAATTTGTGGAGTTTGAGATTCTACAAGTTAGGGGGAGAAATACATTCCTTTGTAAGGGGGAGTTGTGTTTCATCTTGTTAGGGGGAGTATTTACTTCTTTCTTCTTGTACCTTGGGTCTTGTGACCATGTTTACATACATTGTGCGTATCTTCTTTATATGCTGGTGTATGTTTCTTTCACTTATCTCTACACGTGTTGTTTCTTTTCTATCTTTATACACATGTTTCTTTATTTGTATGAAATCTATTATTTCTGTTTCACACTAAGATGCCTTGATGAGTTTTGTTTAAAGTGTTTCAGAAATACAGGTTGTCAAAGTCTACTTGCCATGAACTCTCTACTTACAAAGTTTTTCAAGAGTTTGTGTTAGGATAGATTTTATTGTATTCAACAAGTGAGTATGAGTTGAGTGATTTATAACTTCTCTCATATGTTCAATTGTTTGTTGTGGTTTTGTCATGGATTGCCAAAAGGGGAGATTGTTAAGGACATATTTTATGTAGTTGGCTAATCCTTTGACAAAACGCACTTTACTTGTATTTGGGTAGATCTAGGATGTGCTTAATACTTCAAGGAACATGTTGTTCAAGTGTAGTATTAAAACCATGAAGATTGGACCAAGAAACAAGTGAAGAAAAGGTGTTCAATAAAGCTGGACAGATAGCTCGACACCTACGGATAGATAGCTCGATAGCTTCTCGATACCTCCTCGACACCTGGCTATCTGTCGAGATCTTCAGCTGATTCTTATCGCAATCTCGATAGCTTCTCGATAGCTGGTCGATCGATCGAGAAAGTTTCTGTCCCCTCGACACCTTCTCGACACCTCATCGATAGCTGTATCTGTTGAGATTCATTAAACCTCGACACCTGCTCGACACCTCTTCGATAGCTGCTATCTGTCGAGGTTACGGAAATTCAGCTTTTTGATTTTTGGGCCAGGCTTATGTATTTGTGTAGGGTTTCTTTTCTCACAACCCTAGACCTATATAAGAATTATTTTAGAGGCCGTCACATAAGAGAATAAGAGAATACAAGGAGAACATATGAAAAAGGTTATTCTCTCAAAAAGAAGTTACTGCGTCTTTTGTGCTTTAGGGTTTTGTAACCAAGTGCTTCTTGATCTTCTTTCTTGATGAAGTGAAGAACTTTGCAGCCAACCTCTCTTCTTCTAGTTGGTGATTGAAGTTGCGTACTGGGATCCGCGCAATTGGATTAGTCACGTATTGGGATTCGTGCATCAAAGGGTGGCATTCATATATTGAAGAGTTCAAAGGTTCTGAAGCGGTAGAAGGTTTCTGCTGTGAGTTCATCTACGGTGATTGTAGAGTCTAGGGACAAAGGTTTTGTACTAGATCTGAAACTTCTCTTTTCTATAGTGGATTGCTTTTCGGGAAGGTTTCCCCCCAGGTTTTTTACTGTGAAACTGGTTGGTTTCATTGGTTTTCCTGGGTCATCATATCTTGTCTTATTTATTTTTCCGCTGCATATTATTTTGACATGATATTGATGTTTGTTTGGTTTAACAAGTTTCAATTAATAATAAATCTAATTAACAACTTGGAATTAAAACTTGTTAATCTTATCAACCGGGGTCTATATTTCCCAACACTTCCTTCTCTCCAAGAAGAAATATATTTTCACTATTGATGATGATTGCTTTGTAAGGGGTTTTTTTTTTTTTTTTTTTTTTTTTTTTTTTTTTTTTTTTGTGGGATAAGAAAAGTTTTTAAATGTATGCTTTGATATAAGGAACAGAAAGTGGTTTGTTGAACTGAATTCTGTGTGATCTTGTTTTTGGTAGCAAAATTGAGATATATGATTATATAATAATCGCTAGAAATCATGAACATGGGCACACGTATAGATTCTGAAAAATTAGAATATGACAATAAATATATATATATATATATATATATATATATTAGTTATTAGATATTTTATTTTTTAGATATAGTTTTATTTTGTCTAATATTTTGTATACATTGTTAAGCATTTATTTTTCATATACTGTTAAACATATATCAATTTAAGAGTACTAAAGGATAATAAAGTGAATTTTTGATTAAATGATGTTTAAAATATAATTAATTTTATATATAAAAAAAAGAGTCTAACCCATCTAATACTAACAAGACAATCATTAATTAATAATTTTGTTAACATTTTTTAACAATTAAAAAAATATTAAACAGAGAATTGAAGTTAAAGTTAGTAAAATAATCTTTGAAAAAAATTTATTATTTTTTGGCCAAATACGTTGGGGACATGCATGCAACCATGTTTAAGGGAGAAAATGGGCAAATGCCCTTTTCAAAAAAAAAAATCTAGCATTTTGCCATAATTCTCAAACTAATTAGGGAAATGCCCCTCTTTTGAAAATCGAGTTTCTGAAAATCGATTTAGGCCCTATAGCAGCGTTTTTAAGGACCTATAGTGACGTTTTGTAACTCGATTTCCATAAAGTCAAGTTACATGCAATTTTTTTTGTTTTTTTTTATCTATAACTCGATTTCATGTATATCAAGTTACAAAACACCACTATAGGTTCTTAAAACGTCACTATAGGGTCCTTAAAAACGCCGCTATAGGGCCTAAATCGATTTTCAGAAACTCGATTTTCAAAAGAGGGGCATTTCCCTAATTAGTTTGAGAATGAGGGCAAAGTGCTGGATTTTTTTCTGAAAGGGGCAAAAAGCAATTTTGTCCCATGTTTAAGGTGTATTCGTGTCAGACAAGGACACACAAGGCGTATTTGTGTTTGACACAGACACATAATTGAGGTTGGTTTTAAGTTTGGTATGAAGTTTTTTTTTTTTTGTTAGATAGTTACAATATGGTGCTAACCATTTTGCTTTTTCCTTACCTTTAAACATTTTGTGCATGAAGAGGTGCCAATTAAGTACTTTGTGCTTGGTACTTTTTTTATTAAAAAAAATTGCTTGTTCATGGTATTTTATTTAGTATGTAATATAAAAATTATGTTTTTTCTTTGTGGTTCATTGGATTGTTAAAAGTATTAAGCCCAATTATAGACAAGATCCAAGCCCAATCCTTGATGTTGAAACCAAGGATATTACTTATAGTACTAGTCCAGTAACCATACTTTATGTGGAGATGAAAGGCCCAGGAATGTATATTGGGCCATGGGCCTTGTCTGAGAACATTTAGCAGTCTGAGGACAGTTAGACATTAATGAAGATGTACGAATCAGTAAGTAATTGAAGGATTCTAGACAAAAAAAGATTGGGAAAGTAGTCCGAGGAGAGATGCCTCCTCGGCTAAGTAGGGTAGAGGTCAATGAGTTGATTTCCCGTCAAGAACGATACACCAAATAATCTTATTGGTGAAGATAAGCATCAGGAGAGAATAGGACAAAGGGAAGCTGAGAAATATCTAGAGGAAAGCTGCTACCTATGCATTGAATGCTCTGCAAGCTAACTCTCTTGCCGCATTAATGTGGAGGTGATACCTGAACAGTAATATTCAACCTTATAGCTACTTCCAAGGACTTTAGGAAGGGGCTGATGGGACAAGGATCAAAACCAGTAGCTTGATCTACACGTGGAGGGCTGAGATGAAGCAAAAAAGGGTAATATAAAGAAGAAGGGGATTTTGGCATTTTACCTTTATTTTTTAAAAAATTTGGCAATATGCCCATGTTTTCAAACTATATAGGGGCGTGCCCCTGTTTCGATACTCGATTACCTTAAAATCGAGTTATGCCCAATCAAACTTAAAAAAAATAAATAAATAAATAAAAAAAAAAAAAAATTGCATGGAACTCGAGTTCCCAGAAATCGAGTTCCATGCAAATACTTTTTTAGTATGATCGCCCCATACTAGGTTCAAGGAGCCTTATAGTGGCGTTTTTAAGTCCTATAGTGACGTTTTAAAGCCATATAGTGGCGTTTTCCTGCAATTTTTTTTTTTAAATAAGTGTGATCACCCCATACCAGGTTCAAGGAGTCCTATAGTGACGTTTTAAAGCCCTATAGTAGCGTTTTCTTACAAATTTTTTTTTATAAGTGTGATTGTCCCATGGCAGGTTCAGGGAGCCCTATAGTGGCGTTTTTAAGCCCTATAGTGGCGTTTTGGAACTCGAGCTCCATAAAATTGAGTTCCATGCAATTTATTTATTTTTTTTAATTTTTTTAAGTTTGATTGGGCATAACTCGATTTTAAACCAATCGAGTTTTTCTTTGAAACTCGATTTTAAGATGATCGAGTTTCGAAACAGGGGCATGCACCTAAATAGTTTGGAAACAGGGGCATATTGCCAATTTTTTTAAAAATTAAGAGTAAAATGCCAGAATCCCCTAAAGAAGAAAGACCCCAATTACAAGGGGATCTTCTAAGAATCTATAGAAGAAACACTGTAACAATAAGCACTGGACTTGTAATCAAATTCAAGAGAGATATATACAAGAACTACTCTCCTCAGACTTTGCCGAGGAAGATTTTCTTTGCATAAAACCTATTTATTTTTGTTTTTTTTTGTCATCTTCAACTTACTGTGATTATTGTCTAACTCATTGAAGTATAGTTTCCAGCCTACTCTCTACAAATTCTCTGCGTTGGGCTCTTTGAGCCTCCTTAATCCTTTTACTTTTTGGGCTTAGGAACCAAAATGTGCCCTAACACTTTATTTTATGGTTAATTTAGTATTTAGCTCTAAATATCCTCACATTGGATTTATTGAAACACATAATTGAGGGTATCGTAAAGATGTAGCCCTAAAAGGTTTTATCTCATGGATGTAGACCGCTAAGCCGAATCACATAACCTTCATGATCTCTCTTCTCTTTCTTGCTTCCACTTCTCTGCATCAATCTCTACAATTTAATCTTCAGATTTTAACATGAAGAAAGGAATTCTAAGATAAGATTTTGATTTCAATCTTTAGTTTAAATGACTTGAATAGGTATAAGATGGCAATAGATTTTATTTTATTTTATTTTATTTTTTATTTTTATATAGTAATGACATTTATAAAGGGCTTTATTCCTTATATCACTAGGTATAAGATGTCACTTGAAATTCATAATATCACAACTGTTTTTTTCTTCTAGCAAAATTTTGAAAGCTTTTAATTATAAATTGCAGTTTATAGTAGCAATATTATTTTAAAAAAGAATGTATATATATATATATATATTGTAGACACTGTATTTTGTACCCCTTACAACTCGGCTCCCTGTTCCCCAATGATATTGAAATTCTAAAACCCAAGATTGGTTTAGGGCCCAATCAAATGTTAAATTGACTTGAGAAATGTTAAAATAGAAAATATAACTTTTAATAAGCAAATAAATCTATTTTTGGAAAAATAAAGCCAAGAAACCCTCAGCATGCACACACAGGAATCAGCCTCCGTGCATAGTCATGATGCATGCGTACGTAGGCCCAATCCTGCGCGCGTGCACAGGCTGGATTATGCGCACACAGGCTTATTCATGCATGTGCATGATCCTACCTCAAAACCCTAACCCTAATCTTTCTGATTTTGTTTCTGATTTCACATGAAATGCCTCTGTTTTAGATCCTTTTTCATATGTTCATGGTTTTGAGCTTCTCTTTCACATGCTTGCTTGTTTATTTGCCTTTCACATGTTAGATTAGGGTTTATCTTGTGTTTTCTTATTTTGGTGCCATGAACACACATTCACATGTTCATGCATGAATGCCATAGGTGCTGAGTTGTTGCAAGATATGTGAGGTAAGTCATGCATTCACATGAACATGCATCTTTGAATATGATTTTGTTTAATGATAGACATGAACATGTTTGTTTGGAAGAGTTATGCTTAATCATATGTTTGCTTGAATCTACCTACAAGAATCAACTCTTCCATAGGTCATAGGTGTATTCCATTATTCCAGCTTCTAAATTAACCATCGAGATGATTGCTAAAGCATCTTCATTGTGTAAACTTGAACCAAAATAGCGCGTTACTTTTTCTAAAGTGCCAAAGTGATGTAGAGTCTCGCCCACATAGACATGCAATAAATCAAACAAGGAAGAGGACCGCTCATCCAAAATTCTCTGTTGAAGAAATATGAACCTAGCAAGCCACCACGAGATGCTACTAATTCCATATGTGGAAGACACACTTCCTCCAAATAACAAGTCTCTTGTCCACGTGAGCAACATCTTAGCAAAAACTAAATACTACATTACAAAAAAAAAAAAAAAAAGACTTGTCTAAGATTTCAGAATAACAACAACAATAATAATAGTTATGAAATATTACTACCCTTTTTTTTTCTTTTTCTTTTTTTGAGAATTCAATAGCTAGGAGGTGGATTTGAATCCTAGACGTCTCTGTTAGAAACACACTAGGAGACGCCATGGCAATACTAGTACCTAGTTTCCGATGAGTCCTAGCTCAAATGATACCTCCTCCTCTAACAATTGTAAGTAGAGAATGAGATTATCGGTTCAAAACTCACTATCTTCATGTGTAATTTACCAATAAAAAGAAGCTACCATTATCCAATCAACAAATTTCACCTTCCATCAGGGGCGGCTCCAGGATTTTTGTCCAGGGGGGTCAATAAGAAACATAAATTATATAAAATCTAAAACAAAAGAAACTTGAATATATTAATATCACCAAAAAAAAAAAAAAAAACATGAAATTCTACAACTGTCTTCTACGAGGTTTCATATTTTGAAACCGTTGCATGATAGATTCATTATCAATCCTACGAGCTATATCTTTTTCAATGTACACAGTCAAACAATCATTCAACCACTGATCCCCCATTCGATTGCGCAATTCATTCTTGATATATTTCATTGCTGAAAAACTTCTTTCCACTGTTGCAGTTGCAACAGGAAGGGTCAAAACTAACTTCACAAGTAAATATACCAATGGATATATAACATCCTTCTTTGTCTCCACCATCTTTCTAGCAAGATCCCCAATTCCTTTAAGCTCTAAAAACTCATCATTAGAGCGCATATCAACAATGTAAGTCTGAAGTTGATTATCAAGTGCCAATACATCTGTCTCAGAAAAATCAGATGGATAGAACTTTGCAAGACGAGTCAATTTTTGTATATCAAAAGCCAAAAATGAATCACTTGGATTCAAGCAAGCCATACAAAGTAGCAACTCAGTAGTCACCTCTGAAAAACGATTATTAAGCTCTTGAAGTTGCAGATCTATGACTTCAAAGAATAGATCAACACGAAAGTGATGTAAATTTGTAATTTGTGGGGCGTTACGTCGTGGTCTCACACCAACTACAAATATTTCTTCCATGTTCAAGATAGGAATATCATGCTTGCTACAAAATGTGGATACTTCAGTCAATAGAGCTTCCCATTCATCATCTCTCATCATCTGCAATCGTTGCTTAGACACTCTGACAAGTGTCATAGCATTTACAATATCTTGATTTTTCTTTTGCAATGCTATTGACAACTCATTTGTAATCCCCAAAATATTTTTCATCAGGTGTAAAGCAAAGGAAAATTCAAAAGATAGAATTAACCTTAAAATAGATCGAGCTTCAACTCTTTGCTCAGAGAGTAGGCTATCCTTTTCAATCATCTCAACTACATCAACTGTGGAAGAGAACATCAAAATCAAGTTGAGGATTGTCCTATAATGTGATCCCCATCGTGTATCACCAGCACGTTTAAGACTTGTCTCTTGGTTCAAACCTTGCCCACTTTCAAGTTCACCCAAGTTTAATGCTTCTGTAATTTTGGCAAGCTGTGCATTTCGTAAAAATTCTCGTCTTTTACAAGAAGCTCCAACAATAGTTACTATTTTACCAACCAAGCTAAAAAATTCAGCAATATCAGTATGCTTGTTAGCAACAGCTACAAGAGTCAACTGAAGTTGATGAGCAAAGCAATGGACATAAAATGCTGATTTATTCTCCTTCAGAATTAAAGTTTTAAGACCATTGAATTCACCTTGCATGTTACTGGCCCCATCATAACCTTGCCCACGGAGTCTTGATAAACTCAATGCATATTTATTGAATAAAAATTCAATTGCAGCTTTTAGAGACAAAGCGGAGGTATCTGCTACATGTACAATACCAAGAAATCGTTCTGTAACAATTCCCTTTTTGTCCACATAACGCAAAACTACAGCCATTTGTTCTTTTATTGAGATATCACGGGACTCATCAACTAAAATTGAAAAGAACCCACTGCCAAGATCTTCGATGATGGCATCGGTAGTTTTATATGCAACTGCATTCACAATGTCTTTTTGAATATCAGGATGGGTTAGCTTGCTGTTTTTTGGAGTTTTCTGCAACACTTCATTAATAACATCATTATGATCTGCCAAAAATTGTAGAAGCTCAAGGAAATTTCCTTTATCACTTGAATCATCAGATTCATCATGACCACGAAAAGCTAACCCCCGATGCAAAAGGAATCTTATGCAATCAACTGTTGCATTTAATTGAGTCCGATATTCAATTTTATCTTGATTTGACTGCTTAACAAAAACACTTTGAATGTGTTGATTTTGCTTCATTAGATTTTCACCATTCTTAAGAGCTTGGTTATGAGCACTATTAACACCTCCAACATGTAGGTCTAGCTTTTCTTTCTTATTCCAACTATTGAAGCCTTTTGTCACAAAACTGTCCCCTCCAGATTGCATACCAACATCTTGTCTAAATAGGTAACAATATAAACAATATGCAGCATCCTTTTCAATACTATATTCCAACCAATTTTCATACTCTTTAAACCATTTAGGATTAAATCGACGCATAAGTCCACCAATTTTTGTTTGAGGGAAATCGTGTTTATAAGGTTGACATGGTTTTTTTTGCAAATAATATCTTCTTATTTCATCTCGATCATTAGGATGATAAAATGAAATCTTTTTTCGTAGGCCAGGGTCTGAAGGAAGATTGTTTACATCAACACGCCCATACTTAGAAGATGAATCTTGAGTAGAAGATGAATCTTGAGTAAAATCTGCATCTTTGGTAGAAGATGAATCTTGAGTAAGATCTGCATCTTGGGTAGAAGATGAATCTTGCAGCCTACGGGGTTTCCTTATTACAAATTTATCCATAGTACTAGCAAAAGAACAAAAAATAAACTATAAGTTCATTTGACATTTTTTTTCTAATACAATAAATATATTAATTATTGTTATTAAGTGATTTTTTTGCAATTCTTTAATTTATAAGTTTACAATTCTTTAAATATTTTATATTTTTATTGTCTTTAATGTTAATGTATTGACTAAGTCACATAGCTAACAACCACACACAAATCCTAAGTCACATTCAACAAAATTAAAAAACTACTCACAAGTAACAAATTAGTCAAATAGTCAAAGTAATAAGTCGAAGTCATGACTCAACTTTATATCAAAACACTTAAATCACTTACAGCAAGTTAGCAACTCTCAACACCCAACAGTAAAGAAACTTTACTCAAGTACTCAGCAACAATAAAACAATAAACTAATAAAAGGCCCACACATACAGCAAGTTATTACTTTTATTAGTTTATGTGTGAGTCTTTAAAGTAAAGAAAGTGGGTTATAGAGTCATAGACTTAAAGACACGGTCAATCTTTACTTTAAAGACTCAAAACCCAAGTTGAGTACTCAGCAACAAACACCAAACGTTCAGAACACACGCCACAGCTCCCACACACACAGTCCAAGATTCAAAAACTCAACAAAAAATATCAAAAGATAGGTAACTCCAGTACTCCACACATAAATATACGGTGATTCACTTACAGTGGAAGAAAGAGAGAGCTGAAAACCAGATCAAGCGGCGGCAGAAGGGCCTTCCAAGCGGCGGCGGCAGACAGTCAGGGCCTCCCGCCTCAGGCAGCGGCAGATTTGTGTGTGTGTGATGCAGAGGCAACTTTTTCCTTTGGGTTTGAAGAGTAAAGAAGAATAATGAGAAATTTTGGAGGTTAGGCAGCAATAAATCCTTAGGTTTTATTTGACTCTTTTTATTTATTTATGATTTCTCAAATTTTGATTAATGGGCTTTTTATTTTTGAGATTAAAGACCAAAATTTTTATTTGAACTTATTTTTTTTCGGGTGTTTAAGTTGGGCTCATGGGGAGGGGGTGCAAATTTGTATTTGCAGGGGGTTCAAAATAATTTTTTTTTTTAAATATTATATATATATATAAAAAAAATTTTTGGGTCAGGGGGTTCATTTGAACCCCCTGACTATAACGTGCCGCCGCCCCTGCCTTCCATAAATTAAGTTGATGTTATTCATAAAATTACGAACAGTTGTATGAAATTCAAGTCAAAAAGCACACTAGCTTGGTAGTATTGGTGTAACAAAGAGTAAATATTTCCACGACAAAATGGAAATTTAGACATCCCCTACAATCAAGGGCAGAATTTTCCTCCAAATTGATCTGAATGAAAGAAAATGGAAAATTACTTTCCACTAATCACGTAACATTTTTTTTTTTTTTGAATAACTTAATTGACCACCACAGATAATCATCTTATTGACCACATAACACAATAGGTTGGACGAGATTCCTTTAAAACGGTTTGAATGTTTGTTCTCCAATCCAATCCACTATTGTATTGTACAAAGTCCTAACCATTCAAATATGACCTTAAAATTGGCACCTCGCGGGGCTCCAACGGAGACGTTCAAGATTCAAATCCCCCCTTCTCCATTGTAATTATGGAATTATCCATAGCTAGTAGACCCCAAATATAAGTACAGTTAAAGTTGAAGCTGTGAAGCAAATTAGAATTAGATTCAGAAGTAGAGTAACCTGAAGATTAGAGAACTTTCCAAGCAAGTCAGAGCCAGCAGCCATTAGCTGATTACGAGCCCAGTTTTCCTATTTGACCAATTCCTCGTCTTCTCCTTTACCACCCACTTTCTTCAATGCCAATGGACATTTTTCCATTTCCTTCAAAGGCCTATTATTCCAAATTCAATCACACAATTAGACAGACTCAAAAGTTCAATATTTTGTCATTCAAATTTCAAAAAGTTGCAATTTTTTTCACTGACTCACCCAGTCATGTTGCACTGAGTGGAGGCGAGGAACGCGGCAACGGCAATACTGACCACGAGCAACGCTCTATAAGCCTTATCCTCGTCGTCTTCGGGTTTTGAAACAAGGAAGGACTCGACGTGGTGGAGCAACTTGGAGTAGACTCGGTCGAAGGAGGAGGAGGAGGACTCGTCATCAGCGAGTTGTCGGAGGACGAGTGCGGCCGTGTCGGAGGATAGGGCGCGGAGATAGTCGTTGGACTGAATTGAAGAGAGGAGGTCGTTGAGGAGTGAAGAGTGAGTCTGATGATGATCGGACGGCTACGGTTGAGGAGGCGGTGGTGGAGAATCGGACGGCGGAGATGAAGTGAGGGTGCAGCATAGGAGACAGAGCTCGTACCTGCAGAGGTGCATTGCTCGTTCCATTTCGGGTTGTTGTGACATTGTCTGAGACTGAGAGGTTTTGCAGTTTGTGTTGAGGGTTTTAGACTTTAAAGTTTTAAACACTTTGGCCAATTTTCACATATGTGGCATCCATTTTAACATCATCTCATGAGTCATGACCTACTCGCATATATATATATATATATATATAATTTTTTTTTTTTGAAAAAGGAGATTAAATTTCATTCAATGCTAGTATTTAAAAAAAAAAAAAAAATACTAGTCGCAGACCTGTGCAATGCACAGGAAAATTTGACGTCATATTCTTTTTTGTTAAATAAAGAATAAGAATAGTAGTTAAGATTTATAAGTATTAAGTAATAGTCCCAAACTCATCTCACAATAATGTAATTACATTGTAATATATATAATATATTTTATCTAAGTAAAGAAGTCTATATCTTGATTTTTTTTTTATACATAATTTTTTTTTTTGGCAAGGAAACACATTGCACTTAAAAAAAAAAAAAAAATCTTATTGCACTTTACTTTCAATTATTATATATGACATACATTATAATAGAGTGAGATATGCATCAAAACACAACAGAATTAGAAAATGGAAAATGTATAATTTTTATTAGAACATGAAAATGAATCTTGATGGTTTCATATGAAAGCTAACATTATTTTGCATTTTTGGAGAAGTTAGTGTGCAATTTATCCAAACTTTGTTTCCATTTTATCACATAAGAACTATAGGGATATTGGGCTAGGAGCTCATTATCTACATATATATATATATATTGGGCCTGGGGCCCAAACTGAGGACGAGAGGTCGTCCGAGGTGGAATAAACATTGTCAAGGAAGTCCGTGTTAGTAAATGAAGAAGTTAGTTTCGGTCATAAAAGCCCAGAAGGGTAGGCCGAGAATGCATTCATCCTCGGCCAACCAAAGCCATTGAATACTCTGCAGCTAACTTTTTGGCTGTATTAATGTGGAGAAGACCCCTAAATAGTACTGCATTGGCTTCCCAACGCACAGAGGGCCTGAGAAAGTGTCCGATGGGACAAGAACTCAAGTAGTAGCTTGGATGATCAACAAGTGGAGAGTCAAAATTGTCTAAAGAGAACTATATAATGGATGAGACCCTCCATGGTAAAGGGATCGAAATCAAGAAAGAAACATTGTAGCAATCAAGAACCAAACTTGTAATCAAACTTAAGAGCAATACATAAGAATTGATCTCCTCGGATCGTACCGAGGATGATTTTCTGTAGTTAAAACTTGTCCATCTTCTTTTTGTTGTCATTCGAATCCACCTTATTTGTTGTCCAACTCATTTTAGCCCAGTTTTCCAACCCACTCTCTACAAATTCATTGTTTTGAGCTTTTTGGGCCTAGTTCCATCCACTTTTTGGGCTAGGGACTCAAATCTAGTCCTTACAAGAACAATTACAAAGTTATAACAATTTATATTTGATAATCACTAAACTCCCATATGAAAATCAACTATTACAAAAACATTTCTCTCCAAAACATATATTGATTTCTATTTTTCCTTTCCATACAATTTAAAAAAAAAATGTGAAAAACTAAGGAAGCTAAAATGTGTAGTTGATCTTAGTCAATCAATAAATAACATAAAAGGGGGGTAGGGGAAAGCACAACATATTCATGGTATAATTGTTTATATGTGTCCATATTTATTTTTTGTATATGTTAACACTCTTGTTTTCTAAAATATTCATGTAGCAACTATATCTTGTTTGATATCTCCTAGGTCTTTAGTTTTAGCCCAACTCACAACATATAAACCAATGTTCATGAAAAAAGAACCTAGCAAGATGAAGCCAAACACAATTTCTAATTTTTCTAAATTTTAACAAATAGAAGATCAAGATTATAGAGAGAGAGAGAGAGAGAGAGAGAGAGAGAGAGAGAGAGAAGTACCTTTGTATGTAGAAGTTAACTATTTTAACTCTTGCCTTTTAGGTTACTCTTGCCCCCCCCCCCCCCCTCCCAAAAAAAAAAAAAAAGACTTTTTAGTTACTAATATGTGTGTGTGTGTGTGTGTGTTAGGAATAATTTAAGAGGAAAATTAATCCCACTTTAGGGTAAAAAAAATTGATTGTGTATCTAAAAGAGCTAATAGTGAATATTTAAGTACATTTTATTTTTTTCTTCAAAAAAAATACATATTATTTAAGAATTATTATAATAGTGGAATTTATAGTATGCAATTAAGATTTTTTTTTAATTTTTTTTAAGTACAAAAGAAATGCCTAGTTGATTTCCTATTGTATTTATCAATTATATTTCCCATGTTATTTCTATCACATTTTTTTTTTTTTTTTTATATATTTAAGGAGTATGATGGATTAAAGTGCGACATATCATAGCCAAATTGAACTCAGAATAAGATATAAGATATAAGTTTAAGGTTTTTTTTTTCTTCTCATGAGAATTAGATAGGTTTATTTAACCTAACTAAGGTAATATGATTTAATTTGTGTTGGACTGTACAAAATCATTCTATTCGTGTTGGATATGTATATATAAAATATCTATTGGTTAGCATGATTTGAATTAAGTTGTAGAATTTCCTAAGAATGAGATCACATCGAGGCATATGCTTCAATTGAGAGAATTTTTTAATTCCAAATTAATGGTCATTAATATTACCATGAAAAACATAAAAGCAATACTGTATGCATGTCCACAATCATAAAATGGATGCAATAGTTCAACATTGTAAGCATCCCAAAGTTTTTATTTTTTTTATTTTTATATATATATATATATATATATAAACTTTAGTATGTCTAACTTACCATAATGTAATTTACATCATAATTTGTTGAAAAATTAATGAAAATACTCATATAAAGTTAAGTTATAATCTCAAATACAAAGAAAAAGATGAACACCAAACAGTCCATAATTGTGGAGTCACGATTTGTGGCCCAAGCCCAAGATATATGGGATCTTGGCCCAGTGAACCCAATACAATAAATTTATAGATAGTGAGTTAAAGAACTAGACCCTAATGAATTTAACAACGGCTAGTATGGATTTGAGAGACGATCAAGCAAGAACAGGGCAAATAGGACTGAACAAATTCACTGTCCGAGGAGGCAAATCTTTGTGTAAATTGATAGAACTGATTACAAGTGCAACTTTGGTTGCTATAGTGTTCTTCCTTTTGTTTTTCTATCCCTCCTCCCTTCAGGGATCTTTTACATTATATATATCATTCTTGGTGATCTTGGCCCTCCATTTGTCAATCGCCCAAGCCACTACTCGAGTGCCCGTCCTATTAGACACTCCTTCTAGCTCTCTGTTAGTCACGGTAGCCAAGGAAGCACTGTTTAGGAGTCTTCTCCACAAAAATGCTGTCAGAAAAGTAGCTGTAGTGCATTCAATACAGAGGTGACTACTTCTCCTTAGATATTTTTGGGTTCTCTCCCTTCTCGTGTGTTCGTGAAGCACCCTTTTTACACTGGAGCTTCCAGGAAGGTCATTCTCGTCACAGGAATGAGTATCTGAGCTATATTTACTGTGGCCGAGGATGAATTCCTCATTAGGCCACCTTCTATTCCTTTCTTACTCATGAGACTCTAAACTGGGATCCCTCATAATTATCTACCCTTCCTCGGGCATGCCAACGTCCTCGAATAAGGCTCAAGGCCTAATATATAATTTTGGGCCCTTATCCCTACATTAGTCCCTCAAAACTCCGGTTTTTTCCCTCTCGTCCAAGGAGAAAAGGCGGGGTTTTGATTTTTAAGAGACAAAACCATTTATTTCCTTGGTTCGCACGTGTGAAGTCGCCGTATTGCGCGTTCCATGATTGCTACTGACGTTCCAAAATCTGCGAGGTGCCATTAATTGCTTCAGGCGGTGTTATGTCCCTTGCATCCAACGGTGAGGCGCCAATCCAACAGTTGATAACTCCCACCCAATCTTGCCATCTATATAAAGCAATCGGGGGAATCATTTCACTCATTTCACAAATCTTCAAACTCTCCAGAGATCCCAAGCACTTAAACTCACAGAGATCCCAAGCTCTCAAACTCACAAAGCTCTCCAAGTCACTAAACTTTTCACACTTTTCCTCTAAAAAATCCTTGCAAATCTTTCTAAAGGTTTCAGAGATTAGCAAACATCCTAGTTCTCGTAAGTCTCTATCTCTTTAAGCTTATCTTTCTCCTCGGCCAACCTTCTCGGCCTTCCAGTTCTTATCTCTTTTTTTTCCAATTTTAGTACTTTCCCTTTAACCCATCCAGATGGGTAGATTTAAACACCTAGTAGACTCACCTGCCAAAATAAAAGCCTTTAAGGATAAATACCACATACCACAGGGAGTAGCCCTGCGATACTGTTCCGCCGAACAAATAGTAACAAATAGAAAGGAGGGGGAAGTCATCATCCCCATGATTGCTTTTATAGAGGGGGGGATGAGTCTCCCTATAGGCAGGATAACTCGAGATTACCTCCTTAACCATACGATCTGCCCACACCAATGCGCGCCCAATCTATTTAGGGTCTTAGGTAGTGTCGATGCTCTCAACGAGTATCTGGGCTTAGGGCTCACCTGGCATGATGTGGTCCACATGTACGAGTGCCACAACCTAAAAGGGGCGGGATTTTACCTTAAATCCCGATCTGATGTTGTTAGGCTCATCTCTTGTCTTCCAAAATTTAACAAGGGGATGAAAGATTACTTCTTGATTGCTTCGGGGGAGTGGCATGATGGCCTTCATTGCCCAGTCCAAGAGGGGGAGCCAGGTGGGATACCGTAGAGTTAGGTTCCTTAGCGAGAAGTTTAGATTCTCTAACCCAAACCATGTTGTTATTGCTCTTTTAATTTGTTTTCTTTTGATGATGAATTTCAATTTTCTAACTATGTTTAACTCCTCAGCTACTTTTGCAGACAAAAATTACGTGGCACCCCGACTCAGTTTGACCAAAATCGAAGCTCTCAATTATTTGCTGAGGTTCGAGATCTTCGTAAGTGAGGACGGATAGTTGAGAGCAGTCCATTTAATTTTAGACTTTAAGCCTATCTCGGAAATATTCCAAAAAGTAGGCCACGCCATAAGAGCGGGTGATCAACGGCTGGCCTGGATTGACGTATCAAAGCCAAACTTTCTAGCCCAAGACGACCTTCCACCAGTCGTGTTGCCCCCCCGACAAGTTCAGCCCGTGGTGGTAGCAGTACCCGAGGAAGAAATTACCTCTTCACGCCTGTCCTTAAGGTGGAGATTGACAAGTTTCACTTTGCTGAAGAAGAGACTCAAGGGGCTCAGGTATTGGATCTCTTAGACTTTGAGAAGGAGGTTGATAGGCACTCAGGCGTTCACCCCCCGCCTTTGTTGATTACTAATCAAGACGATACTTTAGAAGAAGAGGAAGGGGAAATGGCCTCAAACCGGGGAAACAAGAGTTTAAGGGTCCTTATGGCTGCACAGGGTAAGGTGCCAACTTCAAAAGAAGCCACTAAGTCCTAAGTTCCGCCCACACTCCTTGCTCCTCCTCCACAACCTACCGACCTCAGGCTGAAGGCCATTCAAGACCTGAAGAAGAAAAGGCCACTTTAGGAGGTTGAAGAAGGGGATGTGGGCCCTTAAAAGGGGTTTAAACAACAGAAGGTAGTCAAATACTCTCGTGACAAGAGGTCCACCTCTATGGACAGTCGAGAGGAACAACATAGAGCTGACTTACGCCTCTCGCAGCGCACCTGGGCTCCTCAGCTGGAGGTGGATGGGGCTACCATTCCTTGGAACGCCTCGGTTCGGGACTTCCAAAAGGGGCATGCCGGCCACATTGCTAAAGCATTGGAGCAGCCTTTCCTCCTCCCTCGAGACATGGAGGCGTATAGGCGTTTTAAGCAAAATGACCTCTTCTTGTCCTTGAAGAGGGACCTTGCCATGGTAAGCAATCTATCATACTTTTGAGTTTAAAGGCTAAGCTGCACTTTTGTATTTCCCCTATTTTTTTTTTTTTTTTACTCAAGTTATTCTCCCAATGTTTTTGTGCAGGTTGCTCAACAAGTTTTTATAGTCGAAGAGTGGGTCCGCGACGCCCGTAATAAGGCCAACGCCTAGGCCCTCTCCCGCACTGAGGTTGAGAAATCTATAGGGGTTCTTATGCAAGAGCAGATAGTATTGTCTGAGCAGTTGAAGGGGGTAGTCCAAGCTCGGAAGAGTGCCGAGGCGGGTCTGAAGACAGTGGAGAGGCAGGCCGAGGACCAACGCCAGAAGCTGCACATGACAGAGATAGACCTGGCCACTGAAAGACAACTGGTCAGAGATCTCAAAGCTGAGCTGCAGAAGGCTAAGGAGGCGGTTCAATTGGCTAAGAAGGTGGCCGAGGTTGAGAAGAAAGCAGCCTATGCCCTTGGCGTGGAGGAGACGCAGCCCAGGCTTACTGAGGAGCTTGCTGAAGTGTGCAGGGACTACTGCAACGCAACATGGGATGAGGCCCTAAATGTTGCAGGAGTCCCTGCAGACTCAGTATGGAGGCAGCCTAGGAGTAGATACAACCATCTAGAAATTCGTGAGGCTCCAGATGCTACTTCTCCCCCCCTACCACCACCAATTTGTCTTTAGAGCAGCCTTTGGCTGCCCAGACTGCTCTCCCCCTCCATGAGGCTTCGAAAGGACCCAGCCATGCTGGTGATCAAGGCCAAGGGGTCGAGGGGGTGAAGGACAATGGTAAAGGCAAGGGGGTTAAGTCCTCCTTAGTGGCCGAGGATGTTACCAAGGCCAATGTAAAGGAGACATAGGCCAAGACCAAAAAGACTATCCCTCAGGCCAAGGACGCTCCTGCCTTACAGCTAAGCTAACAAGAAGACCCCTTTAAGGCCAAATAGCCCTTAGGATTTAAATTGCAATTTCTTTTGTAATAGTTTTCTCTTTTTTTTTTTCTTTTTTTTTTTTTAAATGACATTCTGTCACTGTGTGTAACGTATCCCTTTTTTCTTAGTTAATGAATGGACTTTCCTTTCTATCTCTTGTGTCTCTGCTTTATATGCTTTCAAGCTTATTGTCATTGCAAATAAACTTGACATGTTGCCACTTTAGCTTTAATAAACACTAATAACCATACCCTACCATCAGTGTAAGTAATTTGACTAAGTACCAACAATGAAGAGATTTACCCTAGAGTTACATTGCAAACTATTCTTTCTGTAATGAAGGCTGAATCTAGTAAATACAAGTAATAAACTTACACTTGGATAAATAAATGAGGATTTTAACTTACTCAGGGCTACCAATTTGCGGAGCTGGCTTCAATTTTAAATCTGTCTTGACATTTAGTGAGGAACAGATAGATATCATGGAATGATAATTTCCCCCATAACATCTGGTCCGATGACTTCAAGCATGACTATGGTTCGGTTTAAACACTTAGAAAAGATGTCACAGTGTTAATTTCCCCTTAGCATCTGGTCTGAGGACTTCAGGCATGACTAAGGTTCTGTTTTTAACACTTTATAAAAGATGTTATAGTATTAATTTCCCCCTAGCATCTAGTTCAAGGACTTCAGGCATGACTAAGGTTCCATTTTAAACACTTTATAAAAGATGTAACAATGTTAATTTCCCCTTAGCATCTAGTCCGAGGACTTTAGGAATGACTAAGATTCCGTTTTAAACACTTTATAAAAGATGTCACAGTGTTAATTTCCCCTTAGCATCTGGTCTGAGGACTTCAGACAAGACTAAGGTTCTGTTTTAAACACTTTATAAAAGATGTTATAGTGTTAATTTCCCCCTAGCATCTAGTTCGAGGACTTCAGGTATGACTAAGGTTCCGTTTTAAACACTTTATAAAAGATGTCACAGTGTTAATTTCCCCCTAGCATCTGGTCCGAGGATTTCAGGAATGACTAAGGTTCCGTTTTAAACACTTTATAAAAGATGTCACAGTGTTAATTTCCCCCTAGCATCTGGTTCGAGGACTTCAGGCATGACTAAGGTTCCATTTTAAACACTTTATAAAAGATGTCACAGTGTTAATTTCCCCATAACATCTGGTCCGAGGACTTCAAGCATGACTAAGGTTCCGTTTTTTATAAATGATGTCACAGTGTTAATTTCCCCCTAACATCTGGTCCGAGGACTTCAGGCATGACTAAGGTTCCGTTTTAAACACTTTATAAAAGATTGAATAATGAGAAGTATACTGCCTTTGATAAATGAACATATTGAAAAAAGAGACTTTCATTAATAATAATACATTTTCAGGTTGTTTACATTCCACGGGCGTGGTATTACATGCTTATCTAAGTCTTCCAGAAAATACGCTTCGATACTAGCTACCGAGGTGATGCGATATAGTCCTTCCCAATTGGGCCTTAGCTTGCCCCATGCTGGGTTCTTTGCAGTACCCAGAACCTTTCTCAACACCAAGTCACCAGGCACTAATGGTCTCAGCTTTACATTGGCATCATAACCTTGCTTAAGCTTGTGTTGGTAGTATGCTAGTTGGACCATTGCATTTTCTCTCCTCTCCTCAATCAGGTCTAGGCTTTTTTCCAGCAATCCATTGTTATTACTTGGATCAAAAGTACTTGTCCTTAGCGTTGGGAAGCCAATCTCTAAAGGGATAATGACTTCGGCCCCGGCCCTATATGTCATTGAGAAAGGAGTCTCCCCTATCGACCTGCAAGGTGTGGTTCGGTATGTCCACAGAACATGTGGCAGTTCTTGCATCCATTTTTCCTTTGCATCGTCCAACCTCTTCTTAAGTCTACTTACAATGACCTTGTTAATAGCCTCGGCTTGTCCATTTCCTTGGGAATAGGCTGTGGTAGAATATCTATTTGTAATTTCTAGGTCATAGCAGTATTTCCTGAAAGATTTGCTATCAAACTAAAGGCTGTTGTCCAAGATGAGGATACGAAGGACTCCGAATCGTATGACGATGTTCTTCTATACAAACTTCTTGGCATCCACGTCTCTGATATTTGCTAGAGGCTCAGCTTCGACCCACTTAGTGAAGTAATCCGTACCGACCAGCAGGTATCTTTTGTTCCCAGCTGCCTTGGGGAAAGGGCCCACTATGTCTAAGCCCCATTGAGCGAACAGCCAAGGGTTAGTCAGTGGATTAAGGGCTCCCCCCTGCTGGTGTATATTTGGTGCGAATTTTTGGCATTGGTCTCACTTCTTTACATATTCTTGTGCTTCCCTTTGTATATTTGGCCACCAATAGCCTTGAGTGATGACTCTGTACACCAAAGATCTGCCTCCAGTATGACTCCCATAAATCCCCTCCTTGGGGTGTATGCATAGCAGGTATGACCCAAAAAAATAGCGTTTATATGACTTTTGGTCCTCGGACAGCCATAACCAAGAGGCCTTTCTACGTACCTTGTCTGCTTCAGATTTCTCCTCAGGTAGGGTGTCCTTTTTTAAAAACAATACTCTGGGGTTCATCCAGCTAGGCCCCACCCTAACTTGGTGAACCTGAACCAACTCCCTGTTCATCTCTGTGGGCTTGCACAGGTCTTCTACGAGGATGACCCGAGGTAAACTCTGTGCCGAGGAGGTTGCAAGCGTGGTTAGGGAATCAGTGTGTGTGTTTCTGCTCCTGAGAATGTGCCACAGGTTGAAAGATTCGAATTCTGATTGTAGGTGCCTAACCTGACTTAAGTACCCTTGCATTCTTTCATCCTTCGCTTCAAACTCTCCTTTAACTTATCCAATGACCAATTTGGAGTCCGAGAACATGTCTATGGCCTTTCCGCCCATTTTTCGCACCATGGCCATTCCCATCAGCAAAGCCTCATATTCAGCTTCGTTATTGGTGGCCAAGAATCCCAGTCTTAGTGATTTCTCGATGGTGATCCTTTTGGGGGATACCAGTACTAACCCTACTCAGGAACCCCTCTGATTTATGGCACCGTCAACATACACTTTCTAGGATAGGGGGCCTTGTTGGGAGATCATGCCAACTGACTTTCCATCCATATGTTGTGTTTCCGTTACTTCTTTGAATGAGGATTTAGTAAACTCGGCTATTAGATCCGTGAGGACTTGAACCTTGACAGAAGTGTGAGACATGTATTTGATGTCGAAAGCCCCTAGGATTGAGGCCCATTTAGCAATCTTCCCCATGTAATCAGCGCTTCGAAGTAGAGCTCTGAGCGTAAGCTGAGTTAGGACAATAACTGTGTGTGCCTGAAAGTAATGAGGGAGTTTGCGTGTGGCGTGTACCACTACCAAAATAGCTTTTTTCAGCGGCAAATAACGGATCTCAGCCTCATGTAGTGACCTGCTCATATAATAAACTGGCTTTTGTGTGCTGCCATTAACTCGTATTAGGACTAAACTTACAACATGAAGGGCCACGGCAATATAAGCGAACAGGACTTCGTCTACCTCGGGGCTGGACATGATAGGAGGCCGAGAGAGATAATCCTTAAGCTGTTGGAAGGCCAAGGCACACTCTTCGGTCCACTCGAAACCCTTCCATTTATTCATCAGTAGGAAGAAGGGTCGGCACCTGTCCGCCGACCGAGAGATAAATCGGTTAAGGGCAGCAGTCATTCCGGTCAGTTTTTGGACTTCCTTGGGATTCCAAGGTGGTTGTAAACTGTTGATTGTTTTAATCTGGTCGGGGTTAACTTCCATTCCCATATGGGTTACCATGTAGCCTAGAAATTTGCCTGATCCCACCCCAAAGGAACACTTGGAAGCGTTGAGGCACAACTTATGTTTCCTCAAAATTTCGAATATGCTCTCGAGATCTCCCAAGTGCTCGGAGACCACCTTGATTTTTACCACCATGTCGTCTGTATAGTCCTCAATGCTTTTGCCCAATTGCGGTTCAAACATCCTAGTCATTATCCTTTGATAGGTAGACCCTGTATTCTTTAAATCGAACGGCATCACTTTGTAGTGGTAGTTTCCTGTAGAAGTGACAAAAACTGTCTTCCCCTGATCATCCAGAGCTAGTGGTATTTGGTAGTATCCTTGAAAGGCGTCTAGGAAGCTCATCCGAGGATGGCCTACGATTGCATCCACCAACTGGTCTATTTTAGGTACAGTGAAAGGATCCTTTGGGCAAGCCCTATTCAAATCTGTGAAGTCCACGCACACTCGCCATTTCCTACTCTTCTTCTTCACCACCACGGTATTGGCCAGCCACTTAGGGTAAAATACCTCATTGATAGCCTTCGCTTGCTTTAGTTTCTTTACCTCATCTTTGACAGCATTAGAATGTTCCTTGGAAAAGCGCCGAAGAGGTTGCTACTTGGGAATAACAGACGGATTAACATTTAGGTGATGACAGATGAAGTTCAAGTCCACCCCCGGGGCTTCGTAAGCACTCCATGCGAAGACGTCAATGTTGTTTCTAAGAAACTCTACTAGCTCTTCCTTCTCTAGAGGAGGTAGCTGAGCCTCAATCTGAAAGAATTTCTCCAGATCGTCACCAATAACAACCTTTACCAAATCCTCACACTTTGCCTCCTCGACCGACCTATCGACGGACAACGCCAAAGCTTTTAATTGCTATAAGCGCCCTTCGGCACGAGCCGAGGACTCGACCTCTGGCTAATGCTAGATGGCAGCCACTAGGCATTGCCTAGCCACAGATTGATTTCCTAGGATCTCTTTAACCTGACCCCTGGATGGGTATTTCACCTTCTGGTGTAGAGTAGAAGAAACGACCCTTAGGGTATGAAGCCAAGGCCTGGCCACAATGGCTGTGTAGGGTGAATAAGCATCCACCACGATGAAGTCTACCTCCATTACCTCTAAACCAGTCTGTACTGGTAGTCTAATTTCGCCTTTCGGGATGATGACTTTCCCATCAACACTTACCAGGGGCGAGCTGTAGGGTGTTAAGTCCTCGGGTCTCAAGTTTAGCCCCTTATACAGGTTGGGGTACATTATCTAGGCACCATTGCCTTGGTCCACCATCACCCTTTTCACATCATATCCCTTGATCCTGAGGGTAACCACCAAAATATCATCATGGGGTTGGATGGTTCCGATTTTATCCTCGTCCGAGAAGCCCAAAACCGGCTGGATTTCTAGTCTAGCCTTTTTTGGCTCTTGATTAGCATCCTTGGCGGATAGCTGAGCCACAGACATCACTCTAGAAGGGTAAGAGTCGATCCTCCCTGGAGCAGCAAAGATGACATTTATCATTCCCAAGGGCGGTCTTATAGAATCATCTCTCCGAGATTCTGAGTTTGTTTGGCCCTCCTGGCCACTAGAGTGATGCAATAGTTGCTTTAATTTTCCTTCCCAGACAAGCTGGTCCAGGTGGTCCCACAGACTTCTACAATCTTCTATGGTGTGTCCATGGTCTTGGTGGTATTAGCAATAGAGGTTTTGATTGCGCCTTGCGGGGTTCCCTACCATCTTGTTTGGCCATTTGAAAAATGGCTCGTATCTAATCTTTTCTAGAACTTGATGCACTGGCTCTCGGAACATAGCATTGACTGCCTGTGGATGGGCATATCTTGACTACCCAGCAAAATCTCTCCATGGTCGATCGTTATTATATCAGTCCAACCTAAAATCCCTCATTTCCTGAAGGATAACCTTTTCCTTTCCTTTCCCCTGCTGCTGGTCTTCTTCAACCTTTTTATACTTATCAATTCGGTCCATGAGTTGGCGCACACTGGTGACAGGTTTGCCAGTTAGAGATTTCCTCAAACCGTGATCAATCGGGAGGCCGAGCTTGAAGGTACTGATGGCCACATCATCAAAGTCGCCATCTATTTCGTTGAACATCTCCCAATATCTATCAGAATAAGTTTTTAGGATCTCTCCCTCTCGCATGCTTAAAGATAGAAGAGAAGCCAAGGGCCGAGGAACCTTGCTACAAGTGACGAAGCAGGAAGCAAACGCCTGGATAAGCTCCTTAAAGGAACTTATGGAATCTGCTTTTAGGCTGTCGAACCATCTCATCGCCATAGGTCCCAAACTGATGGGAAAACCTTACACATCAAGGCTTCGTCCTTGGAATGGACAGCCATCCTCTGATTGAAGTGGCTTACGTGCTCCACAAGGCTTGTTCAACTGTTGTACATAGTGAAAGTAGGCTGAATGAATAGTTAAGGCAGTCTTGTCCCCTTGATTTTTCATGTGAAGGGCGACTTGGAGATTTGGTTCAAGGCCCTGCTCATAGCGTTGTTTCCTACACCTTTACGAGACAAGCTTCTGACCCTCCGTTCACGATGGTGTTCCTCCTCATAAGAGAAAGATTCACTAGGCGGGGTTCGAGACCTTCGCCTGTAGTTGACGTCCTTCCCGTCATTGGAAGAAACATCAGAGCTGGAGGGGGTTTGTCTTCGCCGTGCATGACATAACTTCCTCTTCAACTAGTCTATTTCCAACTGCATGGCTCGGTTATGCTAGTCTTGAGAGACGTGACTTCTAACTCGAGTATGGCTTTTGCTTATGTGTGTAGTGTGCACGCTGCCTTCTCGATCCTTCCTACCCTCGGGATCGGTGAGAGGGTTTTCACGCTGGGATGCCATGGATTCTGCCTGGTGTGGACTTAAAGCCACCAATTTTAACCGTTGCACTCACTATCACACAAGTTCTTCCCATAGACGGCGCCGATTGTGGAGTCACGATTTGCGGCCCAAGCCCAAGATGTGTGGGATCTTGGCCCAGTGAACCCAATACAATAAATATATAGAGAGTAAGTTAAAGAATTAGGCCCTAATGAATTTAACAACGGCTAGTATGGATTTGAGAGACGATCAAGCAAGAACATGGCAAATAGGACTGAACAAATTCACTGTCCGAGGAGGCAAATCTTTGTGTAAATTGATAGAACTGATTACAAGTGCAACTTTGGTTGCTATAGTGTTCTTCCTTTTGTTTTTCCGTCCCCCCTCCCTTCAGGGGTCTCTTACATTATATATATATCCTTCTTGGTGATCTTGGCCCTCCATTTGTCAATCACCCAAGCCACTACTCAAGTGCCCGTCCCATCAGACACCCCTTCTAGCTCTCTGTCAGTTGCGGTAGCCAAGGAAGCACTCTTTAGGGGTCTTCTCCACATAAATGCGGCCAGAAAAGTAGCTGTAGTGCACTCAATGCGGAGGTGACTGCTTCTCTTTAAATATTTTTGGGTTCCCTCCCTTCTCATGTGTTCGTGAAGCACCCTTTTAACACTGGAGCTTCCAGGAAGGTCATTCTCGACACAGGAATGAGTATTTGAGCTATATTTATCATGGCCGAGGAGGAATTCCTCCTCGGGCCACCTTCTACTCCGTTCTTACTCATGAGACTCTAAACTGGGATCCCTCGCAATTATCTGCCCCTCCTTGGGCATGCCAACGTTCTCAGATAAGGCCCAAGGCCCAATATATAATTTTGGCCCTTATCCCTACACCTATCAATCATAATATTTTGTTTCATCTTCCAAGTTATCCTAAGAAGTTAAAAATTAGCATAGATTTAGATGAGATTAAAATAAAATTAGCAAGAATTTATGTAGTATTTAATTTAAAAAATTACAAATCCATTTAGAAAATAAAATAAAGAAATGGGAGGCAAATGATCATGTACTAAATCAATAAAACACATTCCAATTCTTTTGGCATAAACATTTTTAATAGGTAAAATGCAATTATGTAAGGAAAAATTGTAAATATGAATACAAAGAAATAGACCATCAATTGAAAATTCAAAAAAGAAAAAAGAAACATGGTATTTACAACATCGGAAAAGAAAATCCAGTACAAACCATAAAAATTGCAGTAGAAAAGCAAAGAAGTTCAAGGGAAGAAAAAGAAAAACTGATCTCAAATGGACTTTCCAATTCTAGTTGTAATTTGGTAACTTTTGGTGTGGAAAGAAAGCAATTCAAAATCTATATATAAAAAATTAAATCAATGGGCTTTAAATCCAAAGGGAAACAATTGAATGTTTTGAGAGGGAGAGAGGCCATTTGTTTGATAAGAAGATGAAAAGTCAGAGAGAGAGAGGAATTGATTGTTGAATTTAAGGAAATTTGGATTCAATGGAAATTCATAATAGTATAAACATTAGATGTTTGTTTAATGGGAAGATGATGTGTTGAGAGAGAGAAAATAAGATTGATTAAAGAGAATGTGCAAAGTGGAAACCCCCAAAAAAAAGGGAAAAAAAAAAAAAACTTTGTGACATTGCGATAATGTGGCTCAACTGGAGTGTATCAACAATAAATACTACATATCAGCTTTTATATATATATATATATATATATATATATCTATAGATGGCTTAATATAAGCTTACAACACATAACTCCATGAGTCATATTTCAAACCAACTCAGTAAACCCAACTTAAAAATAATTATGCCAATTGATATCCCATTAATAACACCACTTAGCACAAAACAAATAACGTGATGATGTTAGTGATAATGCGAATTTGAAACCTTATCATAAATAATTAATCACATGATGAAGCCAAGAAAAAAAAAATCATTGCATAAAAATTTTCATTATGCAATATTCTGTCTTCCATGTGTCATTGACTTAGCCCATACCTTCTTATTCCACATGGATGTTAGGTACTAATTAACTTGTCCCCCACAAGATATTACGTATAATTACAGTATTAGCTAGATGCTAAATGTATGAAACTTCTTTTGATTGATAGTTTTATGGTGTAACAAGCTACAACTTAACAGCCACACAAAACCATATCCAATAAAAATAAACTAAAATGTTTTTATCACCAACTGGGTTTTGTTTTTTTTCTTTGGCTTCACATTACCAACCGGTAAGAAATAGTTTTATGATGTAACAAGCTACAAACTTAACAACCACACAAAACCATATCCAATAAAAATAAACTAAAATGTTTTTATCACCAACTGGGTTTTGTTTTTTTCTTTGGCTTCACATTACCAACCGGTAAGGAATAGATTAACTTGAAACTAATTAATCAAGCTTTATTTAGCTAAAATATCACAAGCAAAAAGAAAGACAATTAAAGTTTGTACTATGACACAAATTCCGAGCAGTAACTTGTGGCCACTATGGGGCTTGAGACCACTCGTTTACTTGCACTATCCACCCAACGAAGATAACCGAAAGCTAACTCCTCTTTCAGCTTTTGTGGACCTTCAATACTCAGCTTGAAACTTTGCTTCTCATTCTTGTTTTTGAACACCAATTTCTCTGGCGTGACACTGTAACAAGCTACAACTTAACAACCACACAAAACCATATCCAATAAAAATAAACTAAAATGTTTTTATCACCAACTGGGTTTTGTTTTTTTCTTTGGCTTCACATTACCAACCGGTTAGAAATAGATTAACTTGAAACTAATTAATCAACCTTTATTTAGCTAAAATATCACAAGCAAAAAAAAAGAGACAATTAAAGTTAGGACTATGACACAAATTTGGAGCTGTAACTTGTGGCCACTATGGGGCTTGAGACCACTCGTTTACTTGCACTATCCACCCAACGAAGATAACCGAAAGCTAACTCCTCTTTCAGCTTTTGTGGACCTTCAATACTCAGCTTGAAACTTTGCTTCTCATTCTTGTTTTTGAACACCAATTTCTCTGGCGTGACACTGACTTTAATTTCTTTAATGGGTGTCACACTTGCAACATAGGTTGATTGTCCCTCTCCAACATTGGTCACTGTTCTATGAAATTCCCGTACACTTTCAAAACTAGAATTGGAGCCCTTGGCATTGAAAAATGCAACGAAAGATGGGTAGTTAAGGTCCAAGGACTTGTTGGAACAATTATTTGAAGCTGATTTGGTGATGATTTGAATTTGTTGATTGGTATACTTTAGACCACATAGAACATTCACATAATCTTGTGCATTCACATCGTATATTAGACCAGGGTCTAATGCCTTGTTGGGATTGATGTGTCCGGCTCCAAAGGCAAAAGGACTGGCTGGATGGTTATCATCACCAAGGTCTGTGATTGGATTGAGTGTGTTGTCGAATGCATCCGATGTGGTCATCATGGCAGATCTAATAGCTGCAGGACTCCAATCAGGGTGTGCCGATTTCAATAGTGCTGCCACTCCTGCTGCTTGTGGGCAAGACATGGATGTACCAGACAATAAATTGAACTTACTATATAGAAAGGAACTGCCCTCATCGGCAACTGGGATTTTTGGTGGCCATGAGGCTAAGACTGATGAACCAGGAGCCATTATATCAGGCTTCAGCACAAATGGGCAGCTTATAGATGGCCCTTTAGAACTGTAGCTACTAACTCTTGGTGATGGTTTGATACCAAGAGTTGTCTTTTTGAACTCAAGGCTTGCTTTTGGGTTGGACTTGCTGGTTTTGATGTAGTCTTTGACAGTTTCTCCATTCTTCATGTTCAAGAAAATAGCTGGAGATGAGGTTTGGATGTAGGACTCCAAGTCAGTGACGTTGGTTATAAAGATCGCAGCTACCACTTTTGCATCGTAAGCATTTTGAACTTGGTATGACAATGAGCCTTTCTTATCTTGGCACACAACAATCTTGTACCCAACTTTCTGCAATAACTTGAGATTGTCACAAGCATCAAAGAAAACGATTGGGATTTTATTGGAAGATGAATTCCATTTCCCAATATACAAAGATGAGCCCAAGAGTTGAACTCCATTGCCAAGAGTAACAACTCCATTATAGTCACGGTCCATGGTACCAGCAGCAACGGTTAAAACCCATGGTATGCCATTGTGTAAGGTCCCAAGAAGAGGCCCTCGATTTCCTGCTGAAGTGGACACAAACACACCGTTTTTCAAGGCTCCAAATGTGGCTATGGCAATTGGGTCAGTATGCAATGGTACATCATCTATGCCGAATGATAAGGATATGACATCTACACCATCCAAAATTGCTTGATCAATGGCAGCCATAATATCAGATGAATAACGACCCTCATCCCACGAGACCTTGTACATGGCCACTCTGGCTTTTGGAGCTATGCCTCTAGCAGTTCCTGTGGCATAGCCAAAATATGATGCACCTTGCACATAATTCCCAGCAGCCGTGCTTGAAGTGTGGGTCCCATGACCATCTGTGTCTCGTGTGGAATTTTTAATGGTATGGGTCACGTTGGGGTATTTGGCAATTAGACCTTTGTTAAAGAACCTTGCACCAATTAGCTTCTTGTTGCAAAAAGATGTGTTGAATTTGGTGCCAAATTCACATTGACCCTTCCACCTTGAAGGAACTTCGGACATGCCCTTGTCATTGTAACTTTCACTTTCTGGCCAAATTCCTGTATCCACCACTCCAATTATGACATCTTGGCCATAGTCTGTCACTGGCCATAAGCCCGAGTTGCCACTAAGGCCAAGAAAGTCAGGTGAGTGAGTTGTGTCAGCCTTCACAGGCAAGTCCTTGATTGAAGAAACAAAACCTGGAGAGCTTTTTAAGGCCTCAAGCTCAGAAAGTGATAGACTTGCAGCAAAACCATCTATAACGTGAGTGTAGCTATAGATAAGTTTAGAAGTGGAGGTAGAAAATGAATTGGTGGTGCTAAGTTTAGAAGTTTCTAATGCAGAGGTTAGAGTGGACAAGTACCACTCTTGGTGGCTACCAAAGTCTTTGGGCTTCTCTGATACATCCATGTGAATGATATAGTTATCAGATTCTGCTAAGGTGGAGACAAGGTGAGAGATTGAGAAAAAGATAAGGCACACATAGTAGGGAATATGAGAAACCATGATCAATGGGGTTTGGTTTTAGAGCACAATAGCAAGTTGGAGTACTTATATAGCGTGTGCGGAGGAAAATAGAGATAAGGAAGAAATAAAGTACCGGTTTGGCTTCAGTGTTTGCCCAGACGCTCTTTTTGGCTTTTCAGCAGTGAACAGTATATTTGTGCACTGTTCTCACAATTTCACTTTCCAATAACTTTTTCATTAAAAATGTGTCTCACAACACTATTTACACATTTAAAAACTATTTTATTACAGTATTTTTAGTTTTCAATTTTAATAAAATAAGTTTTATCCAAACGGACCTAAAGAAGGCAAAAGGTGAAGGGAATGTGGCTGAAAAAAAAAAAAAAAAAAAAAGGTTTTGGGTTGGTTATATGTGTCATGTGGGGCAAGGGTATGAACAAAACTTTTTTTTTTTTTTTTTTTTTATAATTTTTTATAAGTAAGCTTATGAAAAAAAAAAATTATATTCGAGTAATATTATCTCTAAAGTATCTTTATAACAAATTTTAGTTAATAATATTTTTACAACAAATTTTAGTTAACAATAAATTTTATTATTATTATTATTATTAAGTAGTTTTTTTTTGAGTAAGTATTATTAAATAGTTGATTTAAGTATGAAATAAACTCCCTTATATATACATTATTATTATTATTATTTTTTTGTAATTTAACTCAAACCGCCACTTTTATAAGTACTAGCCAAACACTCAGTTTTTTCAAAAAATACTTTTTAACAGCTTTTACCAAACACTCAGCTTTTTAAAAAAGCCTAGTTTTATAACGCAATTTTTGAAATCCTCACTTTTTCAAAAAACCCAATTTCAAAAAGTTGAACCAAACTCACCATAGAGTCAAGTATGGGAACCCCGTGAAAGTCACTCTCTAACTACTTGTCTGCCCATAATATTAGTAGGGGACCTTGGCCTCCACTATGATTTTAACCCCAATGTTGTTGTGGATTTTTTTTTTTTTTTTTTCTCTAATGATTCAATAGTTTAAGGAGTGGAATTTGAACCATAAACGTATCTCTTTGCAATACTAAAAAAATGACAATTGAATTACAATATACTTGGCATGGAATTTGACTTTTAAGGATTTCTTATTTCGCCAATTAACTCTTCCTAAACCGAATGTTAGACAAATGAGATCAGGATAGTTAACTAAGGTATGCCACGAATAAAAATTTTCTTAACCATTTTTTATGTTCAATGCATCACAACTTGTTATGTATTTATTTGATAAACTTGAGAAGTGAATATCATATAATTTTATAAGATATCTAGTGTTATTTCCCGCCGACACCAAAAACTGATTGATATCTTGGTCTGATAATAAAGAACTATCATCAGAAGCAGATGCCATAAACTGAAACTTTCTCAAATTTATTAATATTATGCCAGCTTTCTCACATGCTACTCTCATCAATCAAATTGTTACATTTGGTAAATTAACATGCCTATTACAAAAGATACTTTATGTTGAGAAATATCCCATAATAAGGACTTCAACCCACTTTATACGTACTTTAGTTGAAGACTAGCATTTATGCTCGTGCGATGCACGGCTTAATCAAAATTCATATATAAATAATTTTTTTATTAATTTACTTAAAATAAAAAATAAAAATAAATGAATATTTTACTTTTAAGTTACATAATGAATGCATGTTGCGTGAGATTAGGCTATCATAAAATGCATATATATATATATATATATATATATATATATTATGGGGCACAAGAATTCAGATAAGGTGCTTGTGCCACATGTCGTATCCATGGCCGAGGAGCCCATTATCGTACCGAGGAGGCCACACGCTCGGATAGTAAGGCCACATTAGTGGCACATTGCCAAAGGAGGTCCTGCTGTTGAGAAAAAGTTTCAGAAAAAGGGTTAGCCTTGACATGACTGGAGGGATGGTGGCTGCGCCCACATTCAATGCATCCCACCAAACCTCCTGACTGCATTTATGTGGAGAAGACCCCTGAACAGTGCTGTCTTGGCTGCAACAACTCACAAGGGGTTTTGGAGAGGTGTCTGATGGGATAAGCACTCAAGTAGTGGCCTGGATGATCAACGAATGAAGGGCCAAGATTATCTAAAGGGAGCTATATAATGTAGGAGACCCTCCAGGGACAAAAGATCGGGAAATCTATGGAGGAAACACTGTAGCATTAAGAACAGCAACTGTAATCAAATCTAAGGGAAATATATTTGAGGACTACTCTCCTTGGACATTGCTGAGGAAGAATTTCTGTGTACCACATTTGTCTATTCATTGTTTCCACTTGTTCTCTTACCATTTTTCAGCCCATTGAGGGCGTGGTCCATTTCATTTAAGTCTAGCTTTTTAGCCTACTCTCTACAAATGCATTGTGTTGGGCTCTTTGGGCCTTAATCCATTCATCTTTAGGATTAAGAACCAAAACCTGCCTTTACATATATATAATTGAATGGAAGATGGTAGGGGTACCTAAAACAATATATAAAATGATTTTTCAATAATACATTGAACTTTAAGGCTTAATTAATCACATATATTTAAATGGAAAACCCTTGAATTTAGTTAAAAACTATCCAAAACAATAATTGAAATCATGTTTAACTGAAACGTCAATTCAATAATTAAGAACAATCTAAATTATTAAATATTTAAAAATTTTAAGTAGAGAGAGACTCACATGAGAATTTAATTTTTGTCCTTGAAAGCATGGAAGAAGGCATGAAACTTGAGTGAGTTTCACCCTACCAAGTTTAAGTCTTATGTGTTACACGCTACATGTGTGTGTATATGTATGAAAAATTATCTGAATTTAACATTTATTGTAGAAAAGAGGTGGTGTAGTCTTATCCTTATCTAGCTAATTCTTGTTATAACCACTTTGTGCAGCATGTGTACACTGGCGACTGTACATGTTACTTAGGGTGGTCACATGACCACCCTAAATTGATTTTTTGTTTTTTTAATACCTTAAAATTTTTTAATTTTCAATTAATATGGGTTGTTGACCACTCTAGAAAAAAATTTTGACCACCCTGAAAAAACTTGAACACTCTAAATAAAAATTTGAGTCCATTTAAAATAAAATTTGATCTCTCCAAAATTTTGGTCCATGGAAGGTTGAACCAAAGAATTTCAAACAATGCAATTTTTACAACATTTTTACAATTGTTTCACAAATAAATCTTAAGTAGAAAGTTGTTACTGGTTGTTATTGGTGGACAAAAAAGTGATTTCTGTGGTAGGTTCAAATTAGAACTAGCAAAAACTGCACATCTAGGATTTGTTATAAAAGTGTCGTAAAAATATTGCGAACGTAACACTTCTAAAAAATTTCCCAAACAAATACAATTTAGCCCAAAAGCCCAAATCAAATGTTTAAGTGTGTGTTTGGCTCAAAATTAAAAAGTCAACTTATTTTACTATTCAACTTATTTTTGCTACTATTTATGGGTCCCACTGCACTTTTTGGTACTATTCATGAGTTTCATTGTACTATTTTAGCTAACTTTTACATTTATTTACAGTACTTTCAGCAAAAAGTTTTCGGTTTCAGCAAAATAAGCGAATCCCAAATAGACCTTAAGTTGTTCTCAAACGAACACTTAGTACCCTTTTTGTTTTTTTGTGGTTATTCTTAAGAAAATGTTTTGGATCCATTCAACAAAGTAACACTTTTAATATCTATGTAGAGCATAATAATTAAAAGAAGGAAAATATTTTAAGAATCCCAGTTTGTCCATGTTGTTTAAATAATGCTAATATAAGCAATTGACAATGTATCAATAATTGTTGATGTTACTTGAAAATCAGTGGATTGAAAGTCTCTGGACTTTGGCGATCTTGAAGGCTAAATCCTGAAAAACCAAACTCAATCAGAGAGAAGATCGGTGGAGGCCGGCCTATGATCCTCCGATGATAAAGTTAGTGACTTGGGATGGAGAAAGATCACTTTAAGACTGTTCTGTTTTCTAGAGAAAAAGTCTGAATGAATTACCTCTTTGTAGAAAAATGCTTATATAGTGCATATGGAACGGTTATTTGTTCTAAAAACCATTCCTATTGTTGAGGGATTTATCAAAGTATAAAATAACTTCCATAACTTCCATGGAAGTTATTTTATCTAGACCGAAGCTTCATTTCGAATAAAGGAGGTATTGGTTCATAGGTGAAGCCAATTTTGCCATAGTTCCCAATTTGGCCGAGTCCATTATTTGCCTCGTCCGTCATTAGGGACGGACGAGGATTCGTCTGTCCTTAATTAAGGACGGACGAGGCTTTGACGAGGACATGGTTTCAAGTCGTCCATTTTCCTCAAGTCGTCCACTTTCCTCAAGGACGAACCACATGGACGACTATTTGGAGGCATTTATCATCATCATTAATTGTAATACCAACTACAAGACACTTGTAATCAGTATCACATCTAGTGACCAAACAATTTTTTTTTTTTTTTTTTGGGAAGTGAATCTATGAGGTTTTTAATACTTTTATATCAAAAATTTTAATACAAATTGAAAAAATAATAATAAAATTGTTTTTTCAAGAGAACAAACTATTAGTTTCTTTAAATTCTTCTCCCCTCTCCCCTTGTGTGTGTGTGTTAAAAATACTTAATATTCTTAAAAGAAAAAATAGTGGGTTAATCCCACATTGGAAAATGAGTGTGAGTTATAGAGGTTTAAAGCATGTGCTGTGTATCCAAGAGTTAGGCTCTTTTGGATATACACTATTATTAGTTTCTTTAAAATTTTCTCCCTTCTCCCCTTGTGTATGTGTTAAAAATACTTAGTATTCTTTAAAAAAAAAAAAAGAAAAAAAAAAGAGAGAGAGAACAAACTTCCTCCACGCTTGAACCATGTATTATGGATGGATGTGCTTTGTGCCTTGTGCCAGAATAAAATCACGTGATAAAGTCCAATTCATTTCATTATCTATCCCAACAACCCATTGACTTTACCATTACCCATCAATTTTACATTGAAAATATTTATAATGCTACTGTTTCTAGTCTTGCTGACTTGCTTGCTCTCCTATTTGCGAGGGAAGAGATTTCATCTAAGTGTGTGTTTGGCTCTAAATTTAAAATTCAATTTATTTTACCATTCAGCTTATTTTTATTACTATTCATAGGTCTCATTGCACTTTTTGATATTATTTATGGGTCACACTGTACTATTTCAGTTGACTTTTCCCTTTATCTACAGTACTTTCAGAAAAAAGTTTTCAGTTTCAACAAAATAAGCAGATCTCAAACAGACCCTAGTTGTGATTTTTAAATTGTGTTCTCAACAGACACACCTTTTCAAATGGCTAGTCTATTAGTGTTTATTTTAGTCTTTAAATGAATTTGTTGGATTTATGTGATATATTTTGTACATACGCATATGTACTAAATTAAGTAATGTCTGAATACTTTATTGAATATGATTAATTTAACAATTGAATGCCTAAATTGAATATATTGAATGAACTTATAGTTTACCCTTTATTATTTTGCACCGTGAATAAATTTCTTATAAAGAAATCACTTGTATTGCAAGATTAATATTCTAAGCAAAACTGTGTTGACTTTAATAATTTTCTTCCAGATCATAGGCTATGAGAAAATGTCTCATTTTTTAATCCTAAAAATCAGGTTGAAATAAGAAGAGCATATTTACAAAGAGGTTTTTGTCAATTTCTTGGCCATGATTTCCCTAAAAAAGAAATTAATGGAGCATTGTGTTGATTTAATACTAATTAGTTTAAAGAATACAAAAATTGGTTGGAATAGATCATAAAAAAAGATGATGCATTTTGTTTATATTGTTACTTATTAGGCAAGATGTTCGTAATTGGATGGGATATCAATAGTTTAATAATTGTTTGGTTGTATACATTGAAAATGATGCAGTTGATAGGATTGATAACGAAACTATCATACATCAATTTCAAAATATGAAAACTTGTAGAATAAAATTTTAAAGATTTATGTATTTGTGCTTTTTTGTGATATCGACATATTCAAATTTTATTTTATTAAATTTTGTTTAATTTAAGTTTTTCAATGGCCACCCTAGGAAAAATTCCTAGTGCCGCCACTGCATGTGTATATGCATGAAAAATGATATGAATTTAACATTTATTGTAGAAAAGAGGTGGTGTAGTCTTACCCCTGTCTATCTAATTTTTATTATAATCCTTTTGTTTTGCAAAGAGAGAGAAAGAGAAACGTGGCATCTTAACTGTGGGGTCCACCTCACTTGAGGGAGAGGAAGCATACAACGGAAACAAGGTAGATTTTCTCCATCTCATGAGTCATGACCTACCCGCATATATATTTTTTTAATTGATAATTTTTTCTTTTGAAAAAAGAGATTAAATTTCATTCAATGCTAATATATGAACCAAACCAAAGTAAATGATCTCTGTGAGCCACCTATTGCAATAGGTAATATTATACACAACATTATGCAAAAGTTGCATGATTTCAGTATGACCAAGGTTTCTTATATTTGTCGACAGGGTAATCGCCAGCTCATATTTTAGTTCGGTATGCTTTTTCATATTGTTGGTTTTATAACTTGAATAGAGGAAATTACATATATAATTGAGTCTAACTCAAGATGTATTGTTATGGTCTTCTAATAAATAAAAAAAAAATACAAAACCTTCTGAGCATGAGGGGGAGAATCCTCAATTCAAAATACATCTTCAAGAATATGTCTGACATATTGAGCTAAAGAATGAGGAACTAAATTTGCTTCCGGTTTAACATGCCTAACAGAGAACCAATTAAGGCCCAAAATTAAAGACTGTGTATTGCCTACAATATGGCCCAAACGAGAGAGATGGGCCCCAATTCAGAGATAGCTTTCATAACACTACCACTGTTTCCCTCAATAACTAACTCGTTGAACCCAACTCCCATCACAAATTGCACAGCACTAGAACAAGCACACATCTCTACCTCTTCTCTTTCAGCTTTAGGTAGTCATTACAACAACAATTGTTTATATATATATAGGTTAAGGGTTTTATTTTTTATTTTTTATGAAAGGTTATTTTATTCCAAAGAAAATGTCATTTTTATACATGAAACATCACTCTGTAATTCCTAAACTTATTTGTCGTTAAAGTCCTCCCTAATGTCACATGCCACCAAAATTTTTAAAAAATAAATAAATAAATAAAAACCCACTTTGGGTGATAGTTTTTTTAATGATTTCCCAAAGAAAATCTATATCTTTCCCCTCGAAAAGTTGTATTAGCTATTCACTTGAAATTCTTTGCTCGTTTGTGTGATACAATATTGGGAGGTAAAATCTATGACATAATTGTTTATCAAATTTTTATGAAGTAAATATCTGATAAGTTCGATTTTGGCATGGTTTACGGCAGGGTGGGTGAGACTACATTTAAGGATGAGAAATGCAGAAAAATATTCAATTGTTCTTTAGTAAAGCAACATATACTTCCATAACATATGTGTAAAACCCCAAACCTGATACCAATGAAAGTATGAGACAATAACCATTGCAATTGATCAAGGGATCTTTATGTATCCTCACAAACATGATTGTTATGCTGCTTCCATATTAACCACATCAAACAAGCTATCACAAGATTCCAAACATCTAAGGCATGCTTCTTAAATAAATTTCTCAAGTCAAATAAGAGAGTTGCTATAGAAAATGCAATTTCCTGCTGTTTTTCAGATTCATGCGATTTGCAAGATTGCATTACCGCTTAAATTTATGGCTAAAAACCTAAATTAGCCTCAACTTCACACTTAATGCACAGTTATATATATTATTGGGAATAGTAATACGTATTGACTAGAGAGGATCATATTCAACCAGATTACACCTTGAAAGTTTTCCGTAATTATTTCATAGGTGAGATCAAAGTATTATAAGTGCATATCCTGCACTCATAATTATCTCCATTATTAAGGTAAAGTCTAATTAAGAAAGTAATAACTAAAGTCATCCTTTCCTACCAATTTTGTTTATGGCAAATAATTACTCCAAACATGTTAGGGCAAAGTCTAATTAAGGAAGTAATAACTCAAGTCATCCTCTCTACCATTTTTGTTTATAGCAAATAATTACTCCAGACGTATTTCGTCTTCAATTTTTAGCATACCAAAATATTCTCATCTTTCTTTTGTTCAAATCTCAAATTTTTTTACTTATCACAATTCTTATTTTAATCGATAAATTCAAATATCTCATTGAGTTTCAACAAAAAATACACAAGGTTATTTATATATATCACTCTACTTTTCTTGTCCAAACCAACTGTTTGGCTCTTAAAACCTTTGCAATTCTCTCTTTCTATCTGTTTGTTACTAATGGCAGAGCCTTCGACCAAAGTCACACCCCCCTTGAAAGACGAGCTAGACATAGTGATCCCCACTATCAGGACTCTAGATTTCTTAGAGAGTTGGAGGCCTTTTTCCAAGCAGTACCATTTGATCATAGTGCAAGATGGTGACCCATCAAAGACCATAGGGGTCCTGGAAAGCTTCGATTATGAGCTATACAATCATAACGATATTAATCGAATTCTAGGTCCAAGGGATTCTTGCATTTCTTACAAGGACTCAGCTAGTCATTCCTTTTCCTTCCTTCTCTCCAAGAAGAAGTATATTTTCACTATTGATGATGATTGCTTTGTAAGTGGTTTTTTTTTTTTTTTCCTCCTTGTTTCTCTTTTGGTGGCTAAGAAAAGTTTTAAAATGTATGCTTTGATATAAGGAAGAGAAAGTGGTTTGTTGAACTGACTTTTGTGTGATCTTGTTTTTGGTAGCAAAATTGAGATATATGAGCATATAATATTCGCTAGAAATCATGAACATGGGCACACGTATAGATTCTGAAAAATTAGAATATGACAATAATTATATATATATATATATATATTAATTATTAGATATTAGTTTTTTTTTTTTTGTCTAATATTTTGTATATATTATTAAGCATTTATTTTTCATATACTGTTAAGCATATATCAATTTAAGAGTACTAATGGATAATAAAGTGAATTTATGATTAAATGATGTTTAAAATATAATTAATTTTATATATATAAAAAAAAAGGAGTCTAACCCATCTAATACTAACAAGACCATCATTAATTAATAACCAAATCTTAACATTTTTTAACAATTAAAAAAATATTAAACAAAGAATTGAAGTTAAAGTTAGTAAAATATTCTTTGAAAAAAATTTATTATTTTTTGGCCAAATATGTTGGGGACATGCATGCAACCATGTTTAAGGTGTGTTCGTGTCAAACAAGGACACACAAGGCGTATTCGTGTTTGACACAGACACACAATTGAGGTTGGTTTTAGTTTGGTATGAAGTTTTTTTTTTTTTTTTTTAGATAGTTACAATATGGTGCTAACCCTTTTGCTTGAACTTTTTTCCTTACCTCTAAACATTTTGTGCATGAAGAGGTGCCAATTAAGCACTTTGTGCTTAGTACTTTTTTTATTAAAAAAAAAATTGCTTGTTCATGGTATTTTATTTAGTATGTGAGATAAACATTATGTTTTTTCTTTGTGGTTCATTTGGATTGTTAAAAGTATTAAGCCCAATTATAGACAAGACCCAAGCCCAATCCTTGATGTTTAAACTAAGGATATTACTTATACTACTAGTCCATTAACCATACTTTATGTGGGGATGAAAGGCTCATGAATGTATATTGAGCCATGGGCCTTGTCTGAGAATATGTAGCAGTTTGAGGACAGTTAGACATTAATGAAGATGTATGAATTAGTAAGTAATGGAAGGATTCTGGACAAAAAAAAGATTGGGAAAGTAGTCCGAGGAGAGATGCCTCCTCGGCTAAGTAGGGTAGAGGTCAAAGAGTTGATTTACCGTCAAGAACGATACACCGAATAATCTTACTGGTGAAGATAAGCATCAAGAGAGAATAGGACAAATGGAAGCTGAGAAATATCTAGAGGAAAGCTACTACATTCGCATTGAATGCTCTGCAAGTTAACTCTCTGACCGCATTAATGTGAATGTGATACCTGAACAGTAATATTCAGTCTTACAGCTACTTCCAAGGACTTTAGGAAGGGGCTGATGGGATAAGGATCAAAGCTAGCAACTTGATCTACACATGGAGGGCTGAGATGAAGCAACAAAAGGTAATATAAAGAAGAAAGACCCCAATTACAAGGGGATTTTCTGAGAATCTATAGAAGAAACGTTGTAGCAATAAGAACTGGACTTGTAATCAAATTCAAGAGAGATATATACAAGAACTACTCTCCTCGGACTTTGCCAAGGAAGATTTTCTTTGCATAAAACCTGTTTATCTTTGTTTTCTTGTCATCTTCAACCTACTGTGATTATTTTCTAACTCATTGAAGTCTAGTTTCCAGCCCACTCTCTATAAATTCATTGCGTTGAGCTCTTTAGGCCTCCTTAATCCTTTTACCTTTTGGGTTTAGGAACCAAAATGTGCCCTTACACTTTATTTTATGGTTAATTTAGTATTTAGCTCTAAATATCCCCACATTGGATTTATTGAAACACAGAATTGAGGGTACCGTAAAGATGTAGTCCTAAAAGGTTTTATCTCATGGATGTAGACCGCTAAGCTGAATCACAACCTTCATGATCTCTCATCTCTTTCTTGCTTCCACTTCTCTGCATCAATCTTTACAATTTAATCTTTAGATTTTAACATGAAGAAAGGAATTCTAAGATAAGATTTTGATTTCAATCTTTAGTTTAAATGACTTGAATAGGTATAAGATAACAATAGATTTTTATTTTATTTTATTTTATTTTATAGTAATGACATTTATAAAGGGCTTTATTCCTTATATCACTAGGTGTAAGACGTCACTCGAAATTCATAATATCACAACTGTTTTTCTTCTAGCAAAATTTTGAAAGCTTTTAATTATAAATTGCAGTTTATAGTAGCAATATTATTTTTAAAAAGAATGTATATATATATATATATATATATTGTAGACACCGTATTTTGTACCCTTTACAACTCGGCTCCCTGTTCCCCAATGATACTGAAATTCTAAAACCCAAGATTGGTTTAGAGCCCAATCTAATGTTAAATTGACTTGAAAAATGTTAAAATGGAAAAGATAACTTTTAATAAGCAAATAAATCTATTTTTAGAAAAATAAACTCAAGAAACCCTCGGCATGCACACATAGGAATCGGCATGCACCCATAGGAATCAGCCTGCGCGCACAGCCATGATGCATACGCACGTAGGCCCAATCCTATGCATGTATGAAGGGTTCCAAAAACTATGAAAGGAAAGTTTTTTGTATTAAAAACTGAGGTTTGAAATGAATCCCACATCGTCTGGGAGTCATTCCAAACCCTCATTTTCACAATATAAATAGCCATACATGGTACCTTTTTAAAATGAGATAGAAATCCTACAGGAAAACACCAAGATTCACTAAAAATAGTGAATCAAAGAGGGAGTTTTTTCACAAAACATCATTAAGTCAATTTTCTTTTGATTGAGGCCTTTTATGGCCTTAATATTTGAGTTTAAGATTAGTAATCAATTTTTTATTGCTTGTGAATAGATTTGACTGAGGAAAACGGTAAAAAATCAAGCCCAGGAGCTTTGAGGTATTGAGTTCTAAACTCTTTTCTCTCTTTTCTATTTTAATCTTGCTTCCAATATTGTTTCTTTGCTTGCTTTATGTTCATATAGGTTTATATAGTTTAGGTTCTCATAGTTGTTATGTTTTAAAGCATGTTAGGTTGTTAGAACTCTTGTTTAGAAGTTTCACTCTGTTTTAAGTGTTGCTAGAGTTTTTGGGCTGAAACTCACGTGCACATAATCCTGGTTGCGTGCGCAGGCTGGATTATGCGCACACAGGCTTATTCATGTGTGCGCATGATCCTGCCCAAAACCCTAACCCTAATCTTTTTGATTTTGTTTCTGATTTCACATGAAATGCCTCTGTTTTAGATCCTTTTTCATATGTTCATGGTTTTGAGCTTCTCTTTCACATGCTTGTTTGTCTATTTGCCTTTCACATGTTAGATTAGGGTTTATCTTGTGTTTTCTTATTTTGGTGCTATGAACACACATTCACATGTTCATGCATGAATACCATAGGTGCTGAGTTGCTGCAAGATATGTGAGGTAAGTCATACATTCACATGGACATGCATCTTTGAATATGATTTTGTTTAATGATTGACTTGAACATTTTTGTTTGGAAGAGTTATGCTTAATCATATGTTTGCTTGAATCTTTTTATATTGGTGTTCCTGCCTTGATTTAATGTTTACATGTTTCTGTCTTGGATGTGATATGATGACATGATGATAGATATATGCTAGGGTTTATGCCATACCATGCTAGATGAATGCTAGGTTGGTTTGACATGTATGCTAGATGAATGTTAGGAGATGCCATGCTAAATGAATGTTAGGGTTTATGATGTGATGATATGCATGATTAGATGTATGTTAGGGTTTGTGATGTGATGACAAGCATGATAGATCTGTGGTTGGGGATGTTTAATGCCATGTTAATTGTTAGATGAATGTTAGTGTGTGCGTGTGTGTGTGTGAGAGAGAGTTTAGAATAACAATATTAAGTGTGCCTTTAATAGGGTTAAGATATATGGTTCCTAGACCATTGCAAAAATTAGGTAGCGACTCCCATCCATTGTGTCCACACACACACACACATATTTGATTTTTTTTTTTTTTTGTCTTTTTTGGAAATAATTGCTGGTTCTGCATAATGGAACTGGTGCATATTGAAAATACTTTCATGACATTTTTAGCATTCTTTATGCTACAGACAAATCGCTAAAATGGTATATTGGACTTAGATCTCCATTATTCTAGTTCCTTTTTTATTTTTTATGTGCTTAAAAAATGTACCTAGAATTTAAATATTCCTTCTTCATTTTTTTCCCCTTAATTTGAATCGATGTAGTTTGCTAATAAGGTGTAGAGTGGATTGGTAATCCTCCAAGTTCCATGATCCATCATTGGTTTACAAATTTATGATAATCTTTAATCTACTTTTCATTTGCTTCTTGGATGGAGATAGTCCTATACCCATTAACCAGGTCTCGACTACTTGATAATGAGCTAGATCTTTACAACATGCCCCTTTCATGCTCAAGAAACCTTATATTATTTTCATCATGAATCACATTTGGTTCTTTGCATTATCCAAAGTTGTTGTAAGATTTCACATTTTATATGTAGGTTGCCAAAGACCCATCTGGGAAAGACATCAACGTACTTCAACAGCACATCGAGAATCTTCTAACTCCATCCACTCCACTTTTCTTCAACAGTACTCTTTACGATCCATACAGAGAGGGTGCTGACTTCATCCATGGATTCCCTTTCAGTCTCCTTGAGGGTGTCCCTATTGCTGTTTTTGATGGAAATATGCATGTACGCAGCGAAATATTAACGGATCTACTTCATTCACAATTTATAACATATGCTATGTAAGTTTCAGAATATAAGAACAAGAGAGTGTACCTTAAAGTGATGAAATTCAAAACCGAAGATCAGAAGTTCTTAAGAAGACTTTCAATCTTCACTCCAATTCCACTTGATGCCCAAGAAGTGCGGTCTCCCAATCAGTTATATGTGTATGTTCTAGAGAGAATCAAAGAGTGTCCAACACTCACATATATATCAATTCATATATTCTTACAAATTCTGTATCTTTTTCTACATATAACTGATTATCTAATTTGGCTAACCTTTTGAGCCTTTCCAATTGGGTTTTAGTATGTGGCTTGGAGTGGGACCAAAAGGGAACAAATAAGACACTAACTCCAATAGGCCTTGGGCTTTTTTATCAACTCTTGACAAGTTTAAAATTACCATTAATTATATTTAATACCATTATATAAATATAATTGTACTCTAGGTCTTATTAATAAATTATATCCCAAGACTTTATTGTACATGTAACCCCTTCATAAAATATTCATAGTAATACAAAGTCATGAATATAGACTACCACTTTGTAAATTACTACATCTTAATCCTTGAGTATCCGGTTTAATTCTTTAAGTTATTCATCATATATTTATGAAATCCAATTTCATAAATATATACTTTAATAACTATTTACTAAAGTAGTTAGGCCTAACATTCTGAATAACAAACTCATTAAACTTATCTCAAGGGAATATTTATATCTCCATTAAGAGACTATGAATTCCATCTTGAGAATATATGTTCCATCAACACTAAATGTAGCTGCCCAACATATTGAGGTTTTGACCGTTACTTTAGATCTCACTCCTGATATATCCAAGCAATCTACACTTCATGATCAGGTCCACTATTCTCTCAGGATTAAGAGTTCATGTGAATAAAAGTCGTGAGATTTATTATTCATTTGACAGTAGTTAAGAGAATAATAAATCTCATAGCGGCCCAGTTCAATATGTCTTAACTCTTAAAACATATCAACATATCAACTAGAAATCTCCACTTCCATGATCAAGACAAATCATCTTAGTTAATATGTTATAGTCTTCGCAGATGAAATGCCTAATTTCATCACCGACTACGAACTAAAATTCTGAGTTTACAAAAAACTTGTAATTTATATCTTCTGTGACTTTTCACATAAATCACATATTATGCATCTCATGAACTATATAATAATATCCGAATATTCATGTTATCATTATTTCTAGATGTGGCAAAACATGCTGGTTGGGTCGGGTTCGGGTCGGGTCAATCGGCTCGCGGGTCAAAACGGGTCACAGGTTAAAACAAGTAATTTTTAAACGGGTCAATTGGGTTGCGGGTCAATCGGGTCGCGGGTCGAGTCAGGTCACGGGACGGGTCAAGTTGACCCGTATTTTTCAAACAATTTTTTTTTTTTTTTTGGGAAATAGATGCAATTTATCAATTGTTTCTGAGTTCCTTAACTGTGATTAGATTCTTACTAGTGATACTGTTATCACTTACTAATTACCACTAAATACTTGATACCCAAATTTGGTGCAACACTTATTCCAGCTTTCTAGAAGCTAATCTTGGTATAATCTTCGATATGTTTAGAGTAGGAAGAGAAAATGAAGATGGCAAGTAAAGAATGACAAACTATAATAGAGTAAATAACATATTAAGTAAAGAAGAATAAGTAAATATTTTATAAGAATTACATCTCAATCTCAATCTACTCAACGTTAGTAGACATGGCAAAATGGGCAGGTCGGGTCGGGTTCGGGTCAAGTCAATCGGGTTGCGGGTTAAAACGGGTCACGGGTTAAAACGAGTCATTTTTAAATAGGTCAAACGGGTTGCGAGTCAAACGAGTCAGATCAGAAAATTCTGACCCGTTTTGTCATGTCTAATTATTTTAGATAAAAATAAAACAAATTTATTAATCACTACATTAAGTCATATATAATGTCATGCATAGCATCATACAATAGGATTTAAGGGCACTAATCCTAACAGTTTCTCATGGCCTCTGGCTTAACATCATTGCCTATGATGCTTCTACCCAACTTGTTAAGCCAAGGGAGAGAAATACCAGGTGTATGTATACATCTATCTAAACGCTTCATTTGTTTTGCTGTAAAATGTTTTCAATGAACATATTCTTGTTTAGCACAGGCCAAATGTATGTATGCCTTGACCAATTTTCTCCCCAGGTATGTTGATGTTGTGTTGACAATACCCAAGGGAACCCTGTACCCCATGTGTGGTATGAATCTGGTGTTCAATTGTGAATTGATTGGACCTGCAATATATGTTGTGGGTGAGAAAGCCCAACGTCATATGTTGGACCTGAGACCTAGTTCGAATACAACTCTCTGTCCGAAGAGGTTAAAAGTATCAATACTTTGCCATCCTGGTTGGAGTGCAACCCATAAGGGACAAATGCTTCATCCGAAGACAACCTGGTCGGTCCGAAGGGATCCTATCCAACGGATCTCCCCAGAACTTGATCGAGTAGATACACTGAAGATTCCCCTGTAAGGGCTGAGCTTTGGGCATGTCAAACTGCGTGGCTATCATGAAATATCTTACAAATAAAGCTGCCACCGCCGTATTTAATGCACTGCAGCAACTTTCCTGGCCGCATTTATGTGGAGAAGACACCTGAACAGTGCATCCTCACCCACCACCACTCATTGCAGGTTAAAGCAGACTTCTGATGTGACTAGTACTCAAGTGGACGCCTAGATGGAGGACAAGTGTGCGGTGAAAATTGGGAAAAGGTGTATATATAAGGGAAACAGGCCTCACGGAGAGGGGGAGGAAAAAATTTGTATTCACTAAGCTTCTAAATATTAAGCCTCTTCGGACCAAAGAGATTTCCTATTAAACGCTAGTCTCAATCCCTTTTTACATTGGTTTTGCTTGTATGAACCGTTGCTAAATCCACAACCAGCCCAGTTGTTTAACCCATTCTCTACAAATTTATTGTTGGGAATTTGTTGGGCTCACAATACAGAGAGTTGGTACCTGGTCCAACAAATTTGGACCCTACATATGTACTTTGGACTCTTTGGTGAAGGTTAGCCAATTCAAAGATATGGTGATATGTGGGCTGGCTGGTGCTCTAAGTTAATCTTTTTTTAGTCGTTATTCATATTATTCTTCCACTTTTTGCCATTCATTATTTTCCATGGTTCTATTTGAAAATCTAGTAAGTTTAGGATGATTATTTCATCAATAGTCTTACAATTGAAGAGTTTTAAACTTTAAATAACAAAATTATCTAGAAATAAGGATTTGATAGTGGGTTTTGATCATGACAAAGTATTCCTTTAAGTTATTTCTTCAATCTAGTAGGAAATCTATATTCATCATAATTTCGTCAGCGTTTGAAACTACACTAGTCTCTTTCTAGATAACATACACGACCTTGTTTAGATATCAAGTAGTACTGATAATTCCTATATTTCATCTTAACAAGCAAAATTCTCATAATCAAGTCTGTCTTCATTATGGTGTAAATTATTGTCCTAGTCTTATAAAAGGTTACTAGGTTTATTGGGTGAATATATTGCCTAGCTCAATCTAATTGCCTTTTCAATATATTATTCAGAATCAAATGTGTCAACCTTTACACTTACTTCTTCACTAATATACTCATCATATTGATGCACTTGTAGGTTGTATGTGACCATTTGGGGTTGGGAGTCAAGACTAGTCTCCCCTACTTATGGCACAGCAAAACCAGCAATCCATTTTTTAAACCTCAAAACGGAGTATAATGCTCTCTTCTGGCAAGAAGAGCTGATCCCATTCTTCCAATCAATCGTTCTTTCTAAGGAATCCACAACTCCTCAAAAATGTTACATGGAACTCTCCAGCTGGTCAAGGATAAGCTTAGCAAGCTCAATCTGCTCTTTAACATGCTAGTAGATGCCACGGTGACTTGGATTGAAGTTTCGGAAGAGTTTAACCCCTCTGGAAAAAACTCAGCAGCTAACCCATAATCCTGCAAAGTGTAGAATTATTTATTAAAATTGCAAGTTGCTTAATTGCTATAGTATTGGTGGTGATAAAGTTGATTGAAAATAAGACCTAATAATAGCTTGGTTTTTTTTGTTTTTTTTTCTATTGAATATGTCTTTCTTTTTTTGGTTGTAGTTTGAGATGCTTTTGTAAGTAGATTTGTTTCAATCGTTAAATATTAACAATCAAACTACAGGCAAATAATTTCAAGAAGACAAAAAATTTTAAGAGTAAAAGTCCCTTAAGTTTTTCAAATGAGTAAAGAATGGTTCCATGGAGGATATTTGCCCCAGCTCATGGTGGGAATTTGGCTTAGTTAATGCTCGAACCACTGAGTCCATAGTGTTCTTCACCATTCTACAACAACAAAAAAGGCAAACCATCATCACAAAATGACATAAGTACGTGTCCAACTTAATCAACAAACCTTAAAATTTAGTCTTACAGAAATCTTGATTTCTTAATTATATATATTGATAAGCAGATAATGGAGGGAAATGTGGGTTCAAACATCAGATTTATTATGAGATATATTTATAGTTATCCTACATAAATATGTCAACATAAGTCCTAAATAGTCATTTCAATCAACAAAAACTCAAATAAGTGTTCTTCTAGGACACAACTTTGATTTGACCAATTATGAGTAGTTATCTATCACTTTTACATAAATCAACCACTTCTTGGACCAAAACTTTTGTAACAACTTTGACTTGACCAATTGTGAGTGGTTGTCTATCAGTTTACATAAATCAACCTCTTTTTATCTACCACTCATAAGTTGCCATATCAAAATTGTAGCAAATGTTGTAACATAAAAAGTAGGAATAAGACACACTAATCGCACACCCAGTTTCACTACTTGCTAACTTATGCGACTATTGGTGGTAGATACTTGTTGTGACATAGACCCACCATATTTTGTCAACCACTTACAATTGCACAAATTAGCAAATTGTAAATTTGGGTGTGGAAATAATTGTATCCTTGGTATTGCCATAAAAGTTAAGGGATAAAAGTTGTGTGCTCGTCTTAGATATATGCCAAACTTTCCATACGTTGCTTAAAACCCTTCGAATATAATAATAATTGACCTTAAGATTCACATTTTGATACTAGTCTAAAAAGATTCTTACGGTGCATGAAAATCTTTAATGGGCATGGGTTTCAACGGTTCATCCACCCAAGAATTTCATAACCCACTAGCCCCAAAAATAAAATATAATTGTGGAGATGTAATTTTGTTGCCTCGGGTGTTGCTTTATTTTTCATTTAACGAAGATGACAATTTTATTGAGATTGACAGAGTGAGAAAAAATTATACATCTATATTTATATAGGGCATTGATTTAGGAGCTATTTTAGAAACATTTTGTTGGGAGAATAATAAAACAATAAATATTGTGACAACTTTTTATATTTCTCATGAAAGTGGTCAAATTTTTCCTATTATGGTTTATTAACAATTGCCCTAAGAGTATCTGTTAACATGACCTATTTATATAATATTTAAAAACTAAAGGGCAGCATTTATTGTTACCACGCTCCAATTGAGTCAGCATAGCATTTTAGTCCACTTGGGTTCATTTTTGCCCATTTTGGTCCACTTTAGTCTATTTTTGCCCACTTTGTTCCATATGGTCCACTTCGATGCATTTCAGTCAACTTTGGTCTATTTGGTCCATTTAGTGTACTTAGGTCTATTTTGGTCCATGCAGCCCACCTTGGTGCATTTCGATCCACTTCAGTCTATTCAGTCTATTTGCTCAAATTCGGTCCACTTCAGTCTATTCTGCCCACATTGGTGCATTTTGGTCCACTTCGGACTATTTAGTCCATTTGGGTCTATTTAGTTCATTTGCTCAACTTCGGTCCATACGATACACTTTGGTGCATTTTGGTCTACTTTGGTCTATTTGGTTCATTTGCTCCATTTCGGTCCATATGGTTCATTTCAGTGCATTTTAGTCCTCTTCAATCTATTCGGTCCATTTGGTCATGTACATTTCGGTCCATATGGTCCACTACAATGCATTTCGGCCCACTTTTGTCTATTCGGTCCATACAATCCACTTTGGTGCACTTTGGTCTATTTGATCCATTTGGTCAATTTTGGTCCCATTCAGTCCATATGGTCCACTTCAATCCATTCATTCTATTTCAATCTACTTAGATGGTGCTTTAGGAGAAGAGGTTTATGTAAAAAGATGAGCTGCTTCATTAACAATTATATCACATTCTCAGTATAAGGTTAGTAGGTTCTTCATAAAATTACAAGTGTGTGTTGCTCAATCATAAATTGAATAAACTATAAATAAGCATTGTAGCTCAAAGTCTTAGCTATGTCAGCGTGAGTCCAAAATAGTCATTTGAATTAACAAAGACTCAAATAATTTAAAAACTTCACTCCACAAAGCATAAGCAACATCACAAACGGAGCAATAGATGGTTCACCATTCCCTAACTACACCAACATAGACAATACCAATCAACTAAATATTATCCCCTTGATGAAGTTATCAATTGTAATAATCTTACCCACACTACTGCCCACATAAAAAATGGTACCCTCGTTAGGATCTTAATGCACCAAAGTCTATATGGAAACGCAAATTCAAAACTCCTAACTAGCCCACTTAGTAATCCAACACAACATAAACTAAAGCCTCCCTATCCACTGAAGACTCAAATAAAAAGTCCCTAAGGAAGGTTGCCATACTATTTGTCATACTAAAACCTTACTTGATTGCCATCATCAACCTCAAAATCCACATGATGGAAGAAAGTGTTCTAACCAATCTTGATACTTCTCCACAAACCACATCCATACATCCTTCTACTCCCTTTTGTACACCTTCTACCACCTTCCACCTTCTTCCCCATATTTGGATGATATTATGCGACGCCACAGGTGTGTATCTTCATGTGCATAGCACCATAACCATATTCCCCAAAAGTTACTGCAATTCCTCAATAAGCATTAGCTCTCCTCCTATTACCAACATTTCAAATTTACTTAAGTTAATTCGCAAACTCGTTACCGTCTCAAAGCAAATGAAAACACACAATAAATATAGAAGATATGTAGAATTTACCTCGATCACAAAGAATAACCTCCATTGTATCACAATAAATAAATAAAGAAGGTATAATCAACAAAATGAAGATACTTGATAAATTGTGTGTGTGTGTGTATATAATTGGTTGATTTGAATATGACAAAATTTGTCTAAATTGTCTACATGTATTTATGAATCACTGGCCAAAATGGGCAAATGCCCTTTTCGTGCAAACAAAATGGCATTTTGCCCATTTTTCCAAACTAATTAGGGAAATGCCATTCTTTTGAAAATCGATTTTCTCAAAATCAAGTTTTTAAAAAAAAAATTTCAAGAGCCCTATAGTAGCGTTTTTAAGGAGCTCATAGTGACGTTCTAAGGACCTATAGTGGCGTTTTGTAACTCGACCTCCATGAACTCGAGTTATAGGTTTTTTTTTTTTTAACCTATAACTCAAGTTCGTGAAGGTCGAGTTACAAAACGCCACTATAGGTCTTTAAAACATCACTATAGGCTCCTTAAAAACGTCACTATAGGGCTTAACTCGATTTTGAGAAAATCAATTTTCAAAAGAAAGACATTTCCCTAATTAGTTTGGGAAAGGGGCAAAATACTGCTTTGTACCGCCCATTTTCTCCATGAATCACTAGATAAAACTTATATCAATTTTTCAAAATCGGTACCGCCTCAAAACAGGGAAATTATTGTATACTCCCGGAGTATCATAAATGCGTGCTCCCTCCTCTCACATGAATGGTGGGTCCTACTAATTAAATTTATGGTAGGACCCACCATTCATGTGAGAGGAGGGAGCACGCATTTATGGTACTCCGGGAGTACCTAATAATTTTCCCTCAAAACAAATGAAAAAACACCATAAATATTGAAGACGTGTAGAATTTTCCTCACAAAGAATGAGGGTATAATCAACAAAAAGAAGATGCTTGATAAATTTATTATATATAATTGATTGATCTAAGTATGATAAAATTTGTCTATAAATTGACTACGTATATTTATGATTCACTATTTATGTCTAAAGAAAATAGTCAAATACATATTAATTTAAAATTTATAAATCATTTATGACATCAAAAATTTGTTGATTAGAAGTAATTAACCATAGTTTACAACTTACCAATCAAAGATAGTAACAAATCAACATAGATTGAACAAACAAACAAAACCATTAAACGGAACATTAAAATTCCATTCAGGTAATATAAACCTTGAAAGAGATAGTGAACCCCATCTTTTGTTTTCATTTTAAACTAGTTCCTGTCTAATCTTTAGGATATTTTTGGTCTCCAAGTCAAGAATATTTCATCTGGGTCTTACTATTTTTTGTTTTTGACCTTTAAAGATAATGAAAATGATTTATATTTCAAATTAATTTTTTTTTTCAAAAAATAATAAAATTGGATGAACAATATGATTATATTCAAGTTCAGAAAATATTTCTGAAGCTTGAAATTTGTGTATGATCTATTGTTCTTTATCAGTTTTTAGTGAGACTGTTTGAAAATTCTTGAAAAAAAAAAGTTTTCTTTCTAGGAATTTTCAATTTATTTTATTCTCAGAAAGGTTCCTTTTAGTTCTGAACACAGTAATTCAATTCCCAACCTTTGATGACCATTGATAATAGTTTTTCAATTTGTAAGAAATAGGAATAGAGTTTTAGTATGGTTATCTTACTCAATCCAAGTAAGGGAAAAAGTGAGATGCTATCTTGCAACTTGTTCATTAGTGTTTCCTCACTTGAGAATTAGCATCTGCATGTACTCCTTCCAATTGATTTCAAGGGGAGATGATTGCCTTCTTATCCCTTGCCTTTCAGTCTCAAATTAATATATAATTGTTAGAGATATATTAACCCATTAGCATAGGCACAAGCCTAATTCTACTTTGTGTGTAAGCCAAGTCTCTTACTTGTACTAGAAGTCTATTAGTCTAGGGTTTAGTCTACTTTATATACACATGTTATGATTCATTGTAATACAGGATTTGTACTACACTATAATATATTATTGATGTAGCCCTTTAGGGTTTCCTCCATAGATGTAAGCCGTTAGGCTGAACCACGTAACCCTCGTGTGTTATTATGTTCTATATTTTATATTTTCGCTTTCGCATCCATACTAGCATATTCGACATGGTGTATCAATGCTAATATTTAACATGGTATCAGAGCCACCTTCCTGTGGCCATGGTTTTCTGTCCTTACGGTATATTTAAGAGCAATCTTTGTCTTCCCCAGTGTTTTTTTCGCTGCGTTCATCTTCTTTGGCTTCCTACTACTGCCATCAAAACTCTCCGGTATAGTCAAGCCACCGTTAGAAGTCGCATCAACACTGCACGACCATTGCCTTACCGTCACAGAGCCAAACTTCATTCCAAGGATCTTCTCAACCTTATATCAAGCTTCCATCTTGAGTTTGAGAGGGGGTATTAGAGATATATTAGCCCATTAGCATAAGCCCAAGCCCAATTCTACTTTGTGTGCAAGCCAAGTCTTTTACTTGTACTAGAAGTTTATTAGTCTAGGGTTTAGTCTACTATATATACACATGTTATGATTCATTGTAACATATGATTTATACTACACTATAATATATTATTGATGTAGCCCTTTAGGGTTTCCTCCATAGATGTAGGCTGTTAGATTGAACCACGTAATCCACGTGTGTTATTGTGTTCTATACTTTATGTTTTCGCTTTCGCATCCATACTAGCATATTCAACATGGTGTATCAATGTTAATATTTAACAATAATAAAAAGCCCCATTAAAAATTGGAGGACCACCACTTTCTGGTGATTCTTCATTCATGCTAGTGACTATTAAGACCAATTTTCTTTTTCGGAGATATTGTCATTGTTTTTCCTTTTACTTTTCCCTTCTTATTTAAAGTGTTTTTACTTTCCACTTGTCTACTCAAGCATAATAAAATGATATGCAAATAGTCCTTGATAATTTTGCTTTGTGATACTATTTATTGTGATGAATCATAGACTAATATCAATATCTGCCAGTTTTTATTGGGTGTACAGAAGGTTGGTTTGATTGTCATTCATGGCCCTTGATACTGAAGCTAAAAGATTCGCCTCCATCTACTTTATTTGAACACTTGCCACGTCATGGTGATGAGTATAAATATTGCTTGCCGTTTAAGGAATATACACATCCACAAAAGGGTATTTTAAACATTGCTCTCCAGTTGCCCAAAAAATCAAATATGGGTCCCAATACTTATATTGCGTATGGAGTTGCTCAGGAGCATGGCCATGGAGACTCTGTCACTAAGCTTCATTGTGACATGTCTGATGCGGTATGTTTGTTCTTATTGAAACTCCTACTATGAGTAGAAAAGATCCATTTTGAAACAATTTTTTAGTTTGACATTTTGAATATTGTTATAAAAAAAATCCATGTATTTTGGGTACTCTCTCTAAAATATTTTATTTGGAAAGAGTTGGCAAGACATTTTTTTAGTTGGCTATGATGGATGATATTTATTCATTATTTTGTCAATTGGCCTCTTTGTTTTGAATTTTATGTAAAAAAACAAATATTTTGGATCCTTTATCGACTCTCTTGATATAAAACTTTTTAGCTGTTAAGAACTTCGAAAAAAAAGTTTTAGTTTGAGTTTTAAATGTTGTGAAAAAACTCATGCATTTGGGTTCTCCCTTTATGTTGATATTGAACATTTTAGCAATCAATATTTGGCCCCAAAAAAAAAGAAAATTTAGTTAGCTGAGATGATAGATTTTTAGTCATTATCTTGTTAATTGGATTATCAATGGTTTTTTCATTACCTCATGTATTTATTAAAAAATTATTACTAAAATTAAAATGTAGAAAGTTTAAGAAAAATAATAATTGGAAAAATTATTTTATTTATCTTAAATCTAAATCCAAATTTAGGTATTCAAACAATGGAATTTCAAATCCTTCATTGTATAAAAAGACCCAAATAAGGAATATCAAATCCTTCATTGTTACTAAATTTATTTATTTTCACATTTTTTTTTTCTTTTGCAAAATTTTATATTATTAAGTGAATTATAAATATTTAATATAATAATTAGTATTTAGATTGTGGAATGTGGAGTGATTTATCTTTATCTTTTTTTTTTTTTTTTTTTTTGTATGGTACTTCACTTTCAAAAAATAAAGTACTGGGTAATTTTTTATTTCACTTTTTTTTTTTCTCTTGTAAATTTTATATTATTAAGTAGATTATAAATATTTAAGATAGTAGTTAGTATCTAGAGTGTGGAATGTGGAATCATTTATCTTTATCTTTTTTTTTTTTTTTTTTTTTGGTATGGTACTTTACTTTCCAGAAATCAAGAATAGGGTATATTTTTTTTTTTCACTTTTTTTTTTCTTTTGTAAATTTTATATTATTAAGTGGATCATAAATATTTAAGATAGGAAATAGTATTTACAGTGAGGACTACAAAGTGATTTATCTTTTTTTTTTTTTTTTTTTTTTTTTGTATGGTAGTTTATTTTCAAGAAACTAAGTACTAGGTAATTTTTTTCACTATTTTTTTCTTTAGTAAATTTTATATTGTGGGGTACAGAAATTTAAATAAAGTAATTGCACCACGTGTCATACCTATGGCCGAGGGGGCCATTATCGTGCCGAGGAGGTCACATCCTTGGATAGCAAGGCCACGTCAGTGGCACATTACCAGAGGAGGTCATACTGTAGAACAAGAGCTTTGAAGAAGAGGTTAGCCCTGACATAACTGAAGGAATGATGGCTACCACCACATTTAATGCATTCCACCAAACCTCTTGGCTGCATTTATGTGAAGAAGACCCCTAAACAGTGTTACTTTGGCTGTCACAACTCACAAGGGGTTTGGGAAGGTGTCTGATGGGACAAACACTCAAGTAATGGCTTGAACGATCAACAAAAAGATGGCCAAAATTATTTAAAGGGAACTATATAATGTAAGAAACCCTCCAGGGAGAGGGGATCAGAAAATCTGTAGAGATTGTATCCAAGTCTAAAAGAACTATATTCAAGAACCACTCTCTTCGGACTTCGCCGAGGAAGGATTTCTTTGCATAGAACTTGTCTTTCTTTGCTTTCTTATTATCCTTAATCTACTGTGTGTGTTGCTTGATCTATGGAAGCCTAGTTTTTAAGCTCATTCTCTACAAATTCATTGTGTTGGGCTTTTTGGGCCTGAATCTTTCTACCCTTTAAGACCAGGAACTAAAACGCTGCCCCTACATATATTATTAAGTGAATTATAAATATTTAAGATATTAATTAGTATTTAGATTGTGGATTGTGAAGTGATTTTTTTTTTTTCTTTTTCTTCTTGTATGGAACTTTATTTTCAAGATATCAAGTATTGGGTAAATTTTTTTTACACTTTTATTTTCTTTTGTAAATTTTATATTATTAAGTGGAATATAAATATTTAAAATAATAATTAGTATTTAAATTGTGAACTATGAAGTAATTTATCTTTCTTTTTTTTTTTTGTATGGTACTTTATTTTCAAGAAATTAAGTACAAGATAAATTTTTTTTTTTTTTCACATTTCTTTTCTTTTGTAAATTTTATTGTGGGGTCATAGAACTTGGCAACCCCGGCCCACTCTATGATAAGCCCAAGGCCCACGCCGAGGAGGAAAGAGTGTCCGAGGACGAGTCAAGAAAGCTTCAATCACCCGAGAGTATCGCCGAGGACAATCATGTCCTCAGCCAGCCCGAGCCCTTGAAAGGAAGAGCAAAGTACCTTCGAAGGTAACCCTCTAGAGTGTCCCAAGGGAGAGGCAAGTATAACGGTTTGGCCATGGAAGCATGGTGGAGGAACAATTTCAGGAGGAACTATCACCTCCACATTAAATGCCCACAACTAACGTTCTAGCCGCATTAATGGAGAAGTGACCCCTGAATAGTGCTGCCTTAGCTGCTACCACCCACAAGAAGGACGGGAAGGTGGTTGATTGGACAGGCACTCAAGTGGTGACCTGCATGATCAACAAATGGAGGGTCAGGATTAACGAGAGTGGGATATAAAATGTAATAAGCCCTCCAGAAAGGGGAGCAATTCGTTAGAAGGAAAAAAGACCATGGCACTTGTATGACCTTTGTAACCTAGTACTAAAGAAGGAATAAGAACTATACAATCCAAGGGTATTGCCGAGGAGCTTAGTTTCATATCTTAGTTTGTGTTCTTGCCACCCGATCCATGCATTACAATGTTTAGTTGTTGCAAACCTCACTAGGGCCTAGTTCTTTGACCCGCACTCTACAAATTCATTGTATTGGGTCAGCTGGGCTTGAATTCACTCATTCACAAGAAATAGTGCTCGAATCCGATCCCTACATTTATATTATAAAGTGGGTTATAAATATTTAAGATAGTAATTATTATTTAGATTATAGACTTTGGAGTGATTTATCTTTATCTTTTTTTTTTTCCTGTTTTTGTGTGGTACTTTACTTTTAAGAAATGAAATATTGGGTAAAATTTTTTCTTTTCATTTTTTTTTTCTTTTGTAAATTTTATATTATTAAGTGGGTTATAAATATTTAAGATAGCAATTCCTATTTAGATTGTGGATTGTGGAATGATTTCTCTTCTTTTTTTTTTTCTTTTTGTATGGCACTTTATTTTTAAAAAATCAAGTACTTGGTAAATTTTTTTTTTCACTTTTTTTTCTTTTGTGAATTTTATATTATTACACTTTTTTTTTCTTTTGTAAATTTTATATTATTACATTTTTTTTTCTTTTCTAAATTTTATATTATTAAGTGGGTTATAAATATTTCAGATAGTAATTACTATTTAGATTGTGGACTGTGGAATGATTTATTTTTCTTTTTGTGTGGTACTTTATTTTCAAGAAATCAAATACTAAATTTTTTTTGTGGGGCCCTATTTCGCTAACCACGCTGGCCCACTACATGCGGCCCAAGGCCCGCACCGAGGATAATGTAAAGGCCGAGGACAATGGGAAAGAGCCTAGGTCATCCAAAGGCCTCGCCGAGGATGACCTGTCCTCGGCACACCGACTTCACTAAAGGGAAAATATCCCTCATTCATTGAGTAGATCTCACCAACATTCTGACCGCTTTAATGGTGAGGTGACCTGAAAATCCTAAAGCATCAGTCACTTCAACTATTATAAAGCCTGCAAAGGCGGCTGGGAGATAACATAAAACTTGCAAATACAAGTGATGGGACAATCCCCTGTACATAGAAGCCCGATAGTTGACAAATGGATGGCTAAGATCAACTATAGGAAACACTATATAATCAAGGGATTTCCCAAAAAGGAGGGGGGCCCCGGAAAAAGAATGGACGAAGCATAGAGATCAATTAAAAGAAAAGTAGATCCTCGGAAGAGGCCGAGGACAAACCTATTTCACACACACTTCACCAAAATCATGAAGATCCCCAAAAAACATTTGTCCAAAATCACTATAAAGCCTTTTAACAACATTGAACCAACCCCAGGACCTTTATCCTTATGAAAACTACTCAATAAAGTGATTCTGTTACTACCCATGTTGGTCTCACATCACTCGTCGTTCGTATTATTAATGCCTAGCCCGTATACCCACATCTCTACAAGTTTTATTGTTAGGGGTCCATTAAGAATTTAGCCCTTACATTTTTTTTTCACATTTTTTTTCTTTTGTGAATTTTATCTTATTAAGTGTGTAGAGACCCTTTTTGTAGACCAAGTCCAAAGTATAAAAGATCTTGGCCCAGTAAGTCCATTACAATAGAATTTGTAGAGAGTGGGTTGAAAAACTAGGCCTTAGTGAAATTAACAACAGCTAGTATGGATTTTAAGTATGAACAAATGATAACAAAATCAATAATATTGTATGAAGGTGATGTCCGAGGAGGCAAAATGTATTATAAATCTAGAAAAGATCATTATAGATTCTGCTTTTACTGCTACAGTGTTCCTTTTCTTTCTTTTCTGATCCTCTTCTTCGTGGAGGGGTTCTCACATTATATAGTTCTCTTGGGTCATCCACACCTTACATTTGTCAATCACCTGAACCATCACTTGAGTGTCTATCCCATCAAACACCCCTTCTGGTTTTCTGTGAGTGGTGGTGGCCAAAGAAGCACTGTTCAGAGGTCTTCTTCACATAAATGCGGTAAGAAAAGTAGCTGCAGTGCATTAAATGCAGTGGTAGTAACTTTTCCTTAAATATTTACCAATTTCTATTATTCTTGTATATATATATATATATATATATATATATGATGCTCGTCCTTATTACTGGAGCCTTCTGGAAGATTACGTTGGTTGTCGGAGTATAGATTTGAATTACGTCCAACATATCTGAGGGGTAGTTCCTCCTCGGACCACTCTTTGCTCATCTCTTACCTATGGGATTCTATGACTGGAGTATTCCCTAATTGCTTTCCCCTTCTCGGCCCAACTTATGCCTCTAACCTGTGGATTAAGCCCAAGGCCCATTATCTAATTTTTGGGCCTTTTATCTCTACAAAGTGGATTATAAATATTTAAGATAGTAATTAGTATTTAGATTGTGGACTATAGAGTGATTTATCTTTATTTATTTGTATGGTACTTTACTTTTAAGAAATTAAGTACTGTATAAATATTTTTTTCACTTTTCTTTTTCTTTTGTAAATTTTATATTATTAAGTGGTTTATAAATATTTAAGATATTAATTAGTATTTTGATTGTGAACTGTGAAGTGATTTATTATTTTTTTTCTTTTTCTTTTTGTGTGGTACTTTATTTTCAAAAAATCAAGTACTAGGTAATTTTTTTTTCACTTTTTTTCTTTTGTAAATTTTATATTATTAGGTGGATTATAAATATTTAAAATAATAATTAGTATTTAGAATATGGAATGTAGAGTGATTTATCTTTATTTTTTTTAATTCTACTTTACTTTCCAAAAATAAAGTACTGGGTAATTTTTTTTTCACATTTTTTTTTGTATGGTACTTTTCTTAAGTACTAAGTAAATTTTTTTTTTTTAACTTTTCTTTTTTCTTTTGTAAATTTTATATTATTAAGTAGATTACAAATATTTTAAGATAGTAATTAGTATTTAGATTGTTGACTGTGGAATGATTTATTTTTATTTTCTTTTATATGGTACTTTACTTTTAAGAAATTAAGTACTGGTAATTTTTTTATTTTCACTTTTCTTTTTCTTTTGTAAATTTTATATTATTAAGTGGTTTATAAATATTTAAGATAGTAATTAGTATTTAGATTGTGGATTATGAAGTGATTTATCTTTTTTTTTTTCTTTTTGTATGGTATTTTATTTTCAAGAAATCAAGTACAGTGTAAATTTTTTTTTCACGTTTTTTTTTTTGTAAATTTTATATTATAAAGTGTATTATAAGTATTTAAGATAGTAATTATTATTTAGATTGTGGACTCTGAAGTGATTTATCTTTTTTTTTTTTTTTTGTGGTACTTTACTTTTAAGAAATGAAGTATTGGGTAAAATTTTTTCTTTTCATTTTAATTTTTTGTATATTTTATATTATTAAGTGGGTTATAAATATTTAAGATAGTAATTAGTATTTAGATTGTGGACCGTTGAATGATTTATTTTTTTTTTCTTTTTGTATGGTACTTTATTTTCAAGAAATTAAGTACTTAGTAATTTTTTTTTTCACTTTTTTTTTTCTTTTTTGAATTTCATATTATTAAGTAGATTATAAATATTTAAGATAGTAATTAGTATTTAGATTATGGACTGTGGAGTGATTTATCTTTATCTTTTTTTTTGTATGGTACTTTACTTTTTGGAAATCAAGTACTGGATAATTTTTTTTTTCAAATTTCTTTTTCTTTTGTAGATTTTATATTATTAAGTGAATTGTAAATATTTAAGATAGTAATTAGTATTTAGATTGTGGACTGTGGAGTGATTTATCTTTATCTTTTTTTTTTTTGTATGGTACTTTACTTTTAAAAAATAAGTGCTGGGTAAATTTTTTTTTTTCACTTTTCTTTTTCTTTTGTAAATTTTATATTATTAAGTGGTTTATAAATATTTAAGATAGTAATTAGTATTTTGATTGTGGACTATGAAGTGATTTATCTTTTTTTTTTTTAATCTTTTTCTTTTTGTGTGGTACTTTATTTTCATGAAATCAAGTACTAGGTAATTTTTTTTTTCATTTTTTTCTTTTGTAAATTTTGTATTATTAAGTGGATTATAAATATTTAAGATAGTAATTAGTATTTAGAATGTGGAATGTAGAGTGATCTGTCTTTATCCTTTTTTTTTTTCTTGTATTGTACTTTATTTTCTAAAAATCAAGTACTAGATAAATTTTTTTTTTCACATTTTTTTTCTTTCGTAAATTTTATATTATTAAATGGATTATAAATATTTAAGATAGTAATAAGTATTTAGGGTATTGAATGTGGAGTGATTTATCTTTATCTTTTTTAATGTACTTTAGTTTCTAGAAATCAAGTACTGGGTAAACTTTGTTAGTACATATATGGTTGAGTTGGCTAAACCTTTGACAACACGTACTTTACTTGTAATTGGGTAGATTTAGGATGTGTTTAGTATTTCAAGAAACATGTTGTTCAAACCAAGTATTAAAGCCATGAAGATTAAACAAGTGAAGAAAAGCTGTTCATTAAATCTAGACATATTCTCAACAAATAGCTCGACAGGTATATTTATCGAGGTTTAATGATTAAAGTTCGACAGATAGCTCGACAAATATATCTATCGAGGTCTCAACAACTGCTCGACAGAAATATCTATCAAGAATTACGAAATCAGAATTTTCAGATCTGATTTTCGGCCCAAGCTGATGTGTATGTGCAGGGTTTCTTTTCTCACAGCCCTAGACATATATAAGGGTTATTTTAAAGGCTGTCACATATGAGAATACAAGGAGAACACATGCAAAAAGTGACCGAGTGCTTTATTCTCTTTGAAAGAAGCTATTGCGTCTTTGCGTCTTAAGATTTTGTAACCAAGTGTTTCTTGATCTTTATTGTTGATGAAGTGAAGAATTTAGCAGCCAACAATCTTTCTCAAGTTGGTGTGTTAGTCACGTACTAGGATTCATGCAAAGGAGTTAGTCACGTACTAGGATCCGTGCAAAAAGGGTGGCATTCATATATTGAAGAGTTTAGAGGTTTTGAAGCGGTAAAAAGTTTTTGCTGTAAGTTTATCTACGGGGATTGTAGAGTCTAGGGACAAAGGTTTTGGATTAGATTTGAAATTTCTCTTTATTATAGTGGATTGCTTTTCGGGAAGGTTTCCTCCCAAGTTTTTTACTGTGAAACTAATTTGTTTTATTAGTTTTCCTGGGTCATCATATCTTGTCTTATTTATTTTTCCGATGTGCATGATATTGACATGATATTGATGTCTGTTTATTTTAAAAAGATTTATTTTTAATAAATCTAATTAACAACTTGGGTTTAAAACTTGTTAAGTCTATCAACCGGGGTCTAAATTTCCCAACAATTTTTTTTCACTTTTTTTTCTATTGTAAATTTATATTATTAAGTGGATTATAAATAATTAAGATAGTAATTATTATTTAGATTGTGGACTGTAGAGTGATTTATTTATTTATTTTGTATGGTACTTTACTTTGAAGAAATCAAGTACTGGGTAAATTTTCTTTAAAACTTTTTTTTCCCTTTTGTGAATTTTATATTATTAAGTGGATTATAAATATTTAAGATAGTAATTAGTATTTAGACTGTGAATTGTGGAGTGATTTGTCTTTATCTTTTATTTTTTTTTCTTTTTGTATGGTACTTTAATTTAATGAAATCAAGTGCTCGGTAATTTTTTTTTTTCACTTTTTTTTTCTTTTGTAAATTTTATATTATTAAGTGGATTATAAATATTGAAGATAATAATTAGTATTTAGATTTTGGACTTTGAAGTGATTTTTTTTTTTTATCTTTATCTTTTTGTATGGTACTTTTTTTTCTTCAAGAAATCAAGTATTGGGTAGATTTTTTTTTATACTTTTTTTTGTACATTTTATATTATTAAGTGGATTATAAATATTTAAGATAGTAATTAGTATTTAGAGTGTGGAATGTGGAGTGATTTATTTTTATCCTTTTTTTTTTTTTTTGGTATGGTACGTTACTTTCCAGAAATCAAGTACTGGATAATTTTTTTTTTCATTTTTCATTTTTCTTTTGTAAATTATATACTATTAAGTGGATTATAAATATTTAAGATAGGAAATAGTATTTAGAGTGGTGCCTGTGAAGTGATTTATCTTTTTTTTCTTTTTTCTTTTTGTATGATATTTTATTTTCAAGAAATCAAGTACTACGTAATTTTTTTCACTTTTTTTTTTTCTTTTGTAAATTTTATATTATTAAGTGGATTATAAATATATAAGATAGTAATTAATATTTAGATTGTGGACTGTGGAGTAATTTAAAAAATGTGGGAACCATCGAATGTGACAATGGAACTGTCAAATGTAAGAAAAAAAATTAAAGTACTGCTGAATAAAAAAAAGGTATGATCAAATGTAATGTTGGTATTGCCTAATGTGACAATAGAACCATCAAATGTGAGAAAAAAAATAATGGAACTACCAAATGTGACAAATGTACAATCACATGTATTGTTGGTACTACATAATGTGAGGATAATACCATTATATGTGAAAAAAAATAAGGGGATCACCGAATGCGACAAAAGTACAGTTACATATAATATTGGTACTGCACATTGTAAAGATGATATCATTAAATATGAGAAAAAAAAAAGAAAATCGCCTAATATGACAAAAATAGAGTCACATATAATGTTAGTATTACACAATATGAAAATGATACCATTAAATATGATATTTTGATAACCTGATATAACAAGTTGCCTCTAACGAATGTCATACCCAAAAAGAAAGGGTTACAGTAGAATTATATGGTATTACTATGTACTATTATGACAATAATAATAACATAATAAATTTTTTCTGAAAAAAATTATGGAAAAAAAAAATCACACATCAATTTAAAAGACTTGCCTTATTATATATTTATTAAAAGAAAAAAAAAAGAAAAAAAAAAGGCCGCAGGTAGGAACGCTTATCCCTATCCCACATCAACATGACATAATGGGGTGGCCCCCACAGAATCGCGATATATAAGCTCTTTTTTTGATAAGCGTGACGAAGAATCCTGCGCAGGTACAACTCCAGAGTTTAGAATCATCGTTTACTCCGAGTCCAACTTCAACTTGTACTTTTTTTATTTTTATTTTTTTTTTCATCGTATTCTTTTGCCTTTTTTCCCTTTCTTTTTAGAAACCTTAATTATTATTATCATTATCATCAGCGTCTATTGCAGAAGACAATTCACCAAGCCTTGTGCAATTTTCCCCAAACATTTAAGAAAGTATGTGTCCCAATTTTTGTTCTATTTTTTTCCTACAAGTTTCCTATGTTTACTTTGTCTTCTCAAGGTTTCTAAGCTAACTTGCTTTCTAAGTCCTGTTCTAGTTTGCTTGCTATTGGTACAAGTTATTCTTTCATGGGGTTTATTCAATTTACTCTGTTGGGCTCTTGACACGTTAAAGTTGGTAACTTGGATACCCAATATCCTTTTTTGTTTGTTTGTTTGTTTGGTAATCGTTGAAGAAAGAAAAAAGAAAAAGAAAAAAAGAGAGAGGATGAAACTGTGTCTTCTCTGTTTTATTTTATTAATACTCGCCATAGCTGTCATAGTAGTTTCTTGTCATCGTCATAGCAATCATCTTTTTATTTCCATCCAATTGTATTGTATGTTCTTCTTAGCAGGTAACTATTTTTGCTATGCAGATTTAATGATTAGACAAGGGCTCAATTAATATTTTTGTGTTTTCACACAACCAAATACAAATATGAGGAGAGAATTCTATTAAAACTCATGAAATCACATGTCAGGCTGAGGCTAGTTTCTTTAGAAGGTTGAAGATTCAGAGGCTTGCAGCAATATGTACACTCAATGGAACATCCCCACATCAATATAGTGTTTTTGTTGTTGTGCTCTGTTTTGTTGCAGTTTCAATCTGAATTTTGTTTCCTTTAAGTAAAACAAGAATTTTGTTCCCCTGTGGCTTAACTAGTGTTCAATAGAAACTCTTTCCCAACCCAAAAAAAAAAGGATCAAAACTTCCATGTGGAAGTCTGGAAGAACAAATTTGAATTTTCTTCCAAGTTATGCAATTAGCTTATATATCTATGTAATATAATTTGAGGATTCAATTTCTAGGAAAATTGTCCCAAAAAATACATGGAAACTTAATTGATTGAAGTTGTTGGATGGCTCATCTTGGCATAGTTTAATCTCTTATTCCACAGTTGATTTTGTATTTCAAGAAATTCCCTTTCTTCTTAGCTGTCCTTTGATTAATATTGCTAGATTTATCTGAATATTGCTGATGACAATAATACCTTGCAGAAGCAAGTTGCTGCCAAAATTGAAGCCTTATGATGGCTTGTATTTGTAGTTGCTTTCAAGACAAGGATCCTGAAGAAATTTTAGATGGATCCAGTCATAGAAACATCAGCCATCATAATTCCCGTATTCATAACTTCTTTGATAAGGTAGTGTATTAGATTGCCTCGACATTTCCAATTGTTACTAGAGGACCTCTTTCAGCTTTTTTCATGAAGTACCTGTCTTGCATTAAGAGCCTTTACTTTTTTAATTGCTAGCACACTACTTCTTGTAGCTCACTTCAAAGTTGTACTACTCGGTGCTTTTTTATAATGGACAAAGTTTGACTCCAAATTGGTTTGAAACTATCTTTTCCAGCCTATTACGTGATGATTTATAAAGCTATCAAAGTGTATTATTTAAACAAGTCACATAACTCACTAAAAAAGTCGTGACTAAAATTACACATGGATGGGCTCTTCATTTGCCACGTAATGGGTTGGAGCAAGATAGCTCCAAACCAATTTGGAGCCAAACTTTTTTCTTTTATAATTTAAGAGGCGAGTGAGAGATGGCTAATTCTTGGTGCTACTGAAGCTGTTCACTTTGGTTCATTCCAATCATGATAATAATTATCTACACATCTTAAATATAGTTCAGTAACTATGAGTGACTCATCCATTTATCTCTAGAAACCATACTCAATCATAATGGAGCAGAATATATGTCAGTAAATGCAACCAGTGATACAGTCCTGACAATTATTTGAGTTGCTGGTCATATTTGCATCTATCTAAAGCTTATACCTTCCTTGCTTTCTAACAACATTTTGTTCTCATTTGTAAAATAAATAAATAAGGAAACACAACCTCCGAGGACTGGCCCTAATGCTGTTAACCTCTCATCGTGCTTGCTTGGTGTTGATGTGAGTTTGTTAGCATTGACTACCATCTAATTCTGTAAAGTTTGTATCGGATTTGCAAATGTTTTATCCTCAAAGTACCCATTTTTTTTGAATAGTTTATGCTACTTCCTAAGCAATGTTAGGGGTCTGATCAAAGGATGAATATCTTAATGACCCTAAGGAACTTATTTCACTTTTACAAACTGTAAAAATTCACTCAAACTAGCTACATAATCTCTTGAAATGAAATTTTTTTAACTAGCAGCCTTGCAGGGGTTAGTTATTTTTACAAATTGAAAGGATTACCACTCCTGAGTGAACTACTTCCCACTTAAGTTCTTGAAAAACTTCAGAGGAATGCTGTCATCCTGTGTCATGGTGTCTGGATTGTAGTTTTGCTTGAAGCATGTTGTAGTTTTGTTTATTAACGTCTAGTCCTTCTGTGACAACCAGAAGTATGTAATTATCTCACAACTTTTTCTGTAGATGTGCAAGTTAATTTTCATTAAATTATTTTGTCATTTCAACTTGAAATTAGTGACAGGAAATAATTTACCTCATAAGTAATTTCCCATTATCTACAGTATGCATCTTTCTTCTGCAATGGGCAAATAAATGCCCCCCCTTCGTCCCATCAGGAGGTAGCTTCTTCAACTCCAAATGGGGCACGTGAAACTATTTTATCTCCTCCTACAACTTTGGCATTTCATTCTGATTTGAGACAAGCCAATTTGCAACGGGATGGACTTGTAACAGGACACCAAAAAGGTGCAGGCGTTTTGCACAGTGAAACACAACTCAGAGGTAATAGTATTCAAATTGGCCAAGACCTTGTAACTCAGTCAGATTGCGGAGAGAAATCAAAAAAATGTCACTCAGAGTCTCCAAAGAAGGTATCATTGAAAAATAGAGAAGCTGGATATGTTTATGACAATGCATTACAAGAAGAGGAGGATGTTTGTCCTACATGTCTTGAAGGTAACCATTTTTGATAGAGAACCTTATTCTGGCATGGTAATTATGGTCTCTTGTCCTGATTTGTTTGTCCAACTTCTGAACAGGATTGCTATTTCATTTAGCTAGAGGATAGAAACTTAAAAGTTGTTTGTCAAAGAATATTTGCTGTTCTGGTTTTCATTTTAACTCTTACTATGATCCTTCTGTTGACAGAATACACTCCTGAAAATCCCAAGATTGTGACGCATTGTTCTCACCATTACCACCTTAGTTGTATATATGAATGGATGGAGAGAAGCGAAACCTGTCCAGTTTGTTGCCAGGTAAACAATTTCTTCATCATACTTCTTTCTCAGTAGGATGGTGGGTTTCTTAAATAAGAGTCATCACTAAAGTGTTAATAACTAGAAAAAAAAAGGAAGGATTTTTGTTCATTCTATAATCCTTTTGCCTCTTCCCCACATGATCAGTAAAGCGCCATAATTTACATTGCAATTAACTATCTATGAACTGGTCCTGTAGGTGTTGACATTTGATGAAACAAAGTAATCTCAAATTGCTCACGGCATGTAAAGAGTGAAGATGAAGCTACAATTGCCGAAGCAAATGATGTTGAGCAGAGTTTATGATAAGTTCTCATTATCAATATCGATGTGAGAGACAGAATAGGATCCGAAAATTCTAAATACATGCATTCTAAAAGATTCCCTCTATCTCATGTTAAATTCATTTGTTCAGTTGTTCTTGTTGACTGGATGGGCTGAAACATCTTTTTTTTTTTTTTTTTTTTTTTTTTCTGAATTCTTTTTAGAACCCCTAGTGTTTATTGTACATGACTTCTACTATTGGAAGTCGTGGTGATTTTTGAAGAAGCTAACCTATGTATATGTGGATTGATAAATAATTGTTGTGATGAAAGTTTCTTCAACTGTTGTTTTGGTTGGAAATCAAAATCTTTCAACCAAGGCGCCCAACAATAGAAGGAAACAACAGTAACAACTAACAACATAAGCAAATTGTGTGGCTCATTCCCAGCGGGCTGCTACGTTGGCAATCAAAGATTTGTGATTTTGACTTGACCACCTTCATATCAGATCAATGTAAAACTCTGTGCTGGAATGAAAGTTGTAGGGGAAAGATGAACATATGAAATTTTCAACTAGGCACTGCAAGTGCCCGCCAAATGAGACATGGCAAGCCATGAAACCAGACTAGTGGCAGACTTTTAAAGGGGAAAATTATTAAACCAAAAATGCTAAAACCATAAAAAATTACACAACTTTTGCCACAACTTGCCACATGGCGAGTTGTGAGTGGTAGAAGTGTGTACCCACATGGACTCACCACTTTTTCTCCACCACTCACAACTCGCCACATAATAAGTTGTGGCAAAAATTGTGAAATCTTTTGTGGTCTCAGCTTTGTTTGTCTCAGACTCCTGAAGTATTGGGTGGCTATTTATTTATTTATTTTTATTGATATAGGGTATCATGTTAACTTTACTCTTAAAGTACCTGATAATTACTCTTCTTTAAAGGCTTAGTCTGGCACATGGTGATTGGAAAGCAGATGTAGCTGACATTGACTAATTTGTTGAGAATTTATAGCTAACAACAAAAAATTTGAACTAAGGTTTTTTTTTTTTTTTTTTGGTTTTGGATAAGTTAGGTTTTGGGAGTAGTTTTTTCAAAGTTTTCCTTGAGTAAAGATGACAATTTTGCTTCACACCACTCTAACCCACCCCAATTCGTCCCAGTGGTGGGGCAGGGCAAGGATAAATTTAGGTATATATACACATACACACACATACTCTTTATTTTATTTATATTTCAAATATACCTCAAGTATGCTTACTAAATTATATTATTAAGTATTAAAATGCTTGGATATTAAGAATTTTTTTTATTGTCTTGTTAAGTACTTTGGTTTATATCATTGAGTTACTTAGTAAAGAATGGTTTGATTTAGTGTGATCAATATCTTTTTATATTATTGTAATAGGTTGGGGTGGGTTAACACGGGGTGGGGTCATGCAAGGCAAGGCAACGCCTCGCGAGGTCCCGTGGGCTGAGCAACTTGCTTTGATATACAAGACGGGGCAAGGTGGGGCAATTATCTATGGATTAGGGATACAACACCCATGATCCAACCTTGCTCTACCTCATTGTCATTCCTACAATCCTTGAGGCAAGACTCTCATTTTTCTTAATACTAGTCGCAAATTTGTGCGATACACCAAAAAATTTGATTTTTTTTTTTTTTTTTTTTTGTTAAGTGAAAAAATTAAAATAGTCAATGAGACTTATTAGTGTTAGTCCCAAACCATTCTTAAAATGATGCGATTATTTTCTAACAAAATATAATTGATATAATATACTAGTCTTTCTAAATAAAGCTATGTATATTTGTTATTTAAAAGTATTTTAAATTTTGTAAGATTTTTTTACATTCAATTATTATATAAGATGAGATATTTTATAAATAATGTAATGAATGGTTGGAATTTGTTTTTAATACTCCTTACAAATAGTTTATCCTCTATACGTCTTGAATAACCTAAAAAGGAGACAAATATAAGTAAATCTATACTTATATTAGAAAAGAAAATACAAGACTTTAATAAGATATAAGAAAAATATAATTTTATCAAGAACCTATTAATATTATGATGATAATGTGACATAATTGTCAATTAAGTAGCTGTTATTTCTATACAAACTTCTCCTTCCAAAGCATCACCGAAGTAGAACGAAATTGCTAAAGTAGACAAAATGGACCGAAATGGACAAAATAAACTAAAGTGGACAGAAGATGACCAAAATAATCAAAATGGACCAAATGGAGCAAACCTGATTGAATTAGACCAAAACGGACTGAATGGACTAAATTAGACCGAAATGGACTGTATAAAACGGACCGAATTGGACTAAATAGACCAAAGTGAACTGAAATACTATACAGATGGTTTCTAAAATAAAAATAAAAACTATAAAAGAGCGTAATAATACTAAATGTTACACTTCAATTTTTAGATATTATATCCCTGAATTTCAAAGTTGGATCTCACCTATGCTCATTGATCTGTATTTTATGTCCGTCTAATGGCAGCCACATCAATGAACAAATCTAGGAACTTCTCCTTTTTTGTTTTCGCTTAAAACATGTCTAGGAACTTAAGTAGATTAGAATTAGATACATATATTTGTTCAGTTGTTGCACTGTATTGTTAATGAAATACTGACAGATATAAGAACTTTAATAGATTAGACATATATAATAGTTTTAGGGACGGGTGAATGGTGAGGCCAGGCCAATCAACCTTAAACATAGAAGGGGACATGCATCCAACTTGCCAACTCGATGAACCCAATCCAATACGACACACTTCAAATTTGCTTTTTGTGAATTGATAAGTTGAGTCATACTTTTTTTTTTTTTTTTTTGCACTCAAGTTGGATTGGGTTCAAGTAGTTAAGATTTTCAATTCAAATAATAATCTGAAACAATTCACGCCATTGATTTTAAAATATATATATATATATATATATATATTTTTTTTTTTTTTTCTTAGATTGTATATTAAATGGTTTGAAATGGATTGTGTTGTATTAACCTATGTAATTAATGGGTTGTGTTAAGGTTGAGAGGGTTTGACATGATTATTAAATAAGTTGGATTAGAGTTAAACCATATGTTCGAATACCCATACCTCGACATGACAAGAACACAACCCTGCTAACACGAATTGTCATTCCTAATATATAAAAATGGGTTCAAGTTACACTTGGTATAACTCTAAAGAGTTACACCTTTTTTTAAACCATGTTGTAGGGACTCGATTTGTAACGGACCCTTAACAATGAAATTTGTAGAGAAGTGGGTTTAAGGATTTGGCATCACCGAAGCAAACGATGGCTGGTGTAAAGTTTATAGTGAATAATTGATAGCATAAGATCTATTCGATCCTAAATGTCAGAATTTGGCTAAGTGTTTATGAAGGATATTTGTCCTCGGCCCAGGCCGAGGATCCGTTATGTTTTTTCCTCCCCTCTCATGTTGGGAAATCTCCTAATTATATATTGTTTCCTTTTGTTAATCTTAGCCGTCCATCTGGCAATAATCTGAGCCTCTAGGCATAGGGGATTGTCCCATCATCTGTATTTGCAGGCTTTATGTTATTTCCCAGCCGCCTTTGCAGGCTTTACAATAGTTGAAGTGACTGATGCTTTAGGGTTTTCAGGTCACCTCACCATTAAAGCGGTCAGAATGTTGGTGAGATATATTCAACGGATGTGGGATATTTTTCCCTTTAGTGAAGTCGGTGTGCCGAGGACAAGTCATCCTCGGCGCGGGCCTTGGATGTCTTGGGTTCTTTCCCATTGTTCTCGGCCTTAGCATTATCCTCGGCGCGGGCCTTGGGCCGCACGTAGTGGGCCAGCGTGGTTAGTGCAATAGGGCCCCACAATAGCCCCTCAAAATTCTGCTGCACGTCCCCTTGGGCGGGGAGGAGGATTTTGACTTTCTTGGCGCCTTTTCTCGGCCCGTTGGGTTTTACCTTACCGTCAGTGTTTATCGCGACCTCAGCTGTTTTTGCAGCTTTCTTTTGCGCAAAGGGTCGCCCGAGGATGGATAGGTTTGGGTCATTTGTGCTATAGCGCCCAGTTTCCTATAGTTCCCGTCCCCGATGGGGTTCATTATTTAGCGCCTAAAAGGGGGTTTGGCTTTGCCTCAGTTTTGGACTCGTGGCCCATACATGCACCTTGGCTCCGTTCAGCGTTTGTATTGCCTCATAGTGGTTGATTCCCATAGAGGTTTGGGTCTGGAGACCATGCAAGACCTTGGTTTTTCTTAGCATTTAGTTTTTATGAGGAAATATTCCCCCTGCTGACCTGAGGCCTTTGATCATGCAATGTTTAAGCTTTGTTTAGTGCCTGGTTTTACCTAATTTTCTCATTTAGTCATCTGAAATATCTGGTTTCCCCATGAGGCTTGGGTCCGAGGACCATGCAACGCCTTGGTTTTGTCCAGTACCTAGTTTTCTCATTTTAATCATCTGAAGTAACTGGTTTCCCCATGAGGCTTGGGTTCGAGAACCATGCAATGCCTTGGTTCTGTCCAGTACCTAGTTTTCTCATTTTAATCATCTGAAGTATCTGGTTTCCCCATGAGGCTTGAGTCTGAGGACATCTGAAGTATCTGGTTTCCCCATGAGGTTTGGGTCCGAGGACCATGCAACGCCTTGGTTCTGTCCAGTACCTAGTTTTCTCATTTTAATCATCTGAAGTATCTGGTTTCCCCATAAGGCTTGGGTCCGAGGACCATGCAACGCCTTGGTTCTGTCCAGTACCTAGTTTTCTCATTTTAATCATCTGAAGTATCTGGTTTCCCCATGAGGCTTGGGTCCGAGGACCATGCAATGCCTTGGTTCTGTCCAGTACCTAGTTTTCTCATTTTAATCATCTGAAGTATCTGGTTTCCCCATGAGGCTTGGGTCCGAGGACCATGCAATGCCTTGGTTCTGTCCAGTACCTAGTTTTCTCATTTTAATCATCTGAAGTATCTGGTTTCCCCATGAGGCTTGGGTCCGAAGACCATGCAATGCCTTGGTTCTGTCCAGTACCTAGTTTTCTCATTTTAATCATCTGAAGTTTCTAGTTTCCCCATGAGGCTTGGGTCCGAGGACCATGCAACGCCTTGGTTCTGTCCAGTACCTAATTTTCTCATTTTAATCATCTGAAGTATCTGGTTTTCCCATGAGGCTTGGGTCCGAGGACCATGCAACGCCCTGGTTCTGTCCAGTACCTAGTTTTCTCATTTTAATCATCTGAAGTATCTGGTTTCCCCATGAGGCTTGGGTCCGAGGACCATGCAACGCCCTGGTTCTATCCAGTACCTAGTTTTCTCATTTTAATCATCTGAAGTATCTGGTTTCCACATGAGGCTTGGGTCTGAGGACCATGCAACGCCCTGGTTCTGTCCAGTACCTAGTTTTCTCATTTTAATCATCTGAAGTATCTGGTTTCCCCATGAGGCTTGGGTCCGAGGACCATGCAACGCCCTGGTTCTGTCCAGTACCTAGTTTTCTCATTTTAATCATCTGAAGTATCTGGTTTCCCCATGAGGCTTGGGTCCGAGGACCATGCAACGCCTTGGTTCTGTCCAGTATTTAGTTTTCTCATTTTAATCATCTGAAGTATCTGGTTTCCCCATGAGGCTTGGGTCCGAGGACCATGCAACGCCTTGGTTCTGTCCAGTACCTAGTTTTCTCATTTTAATCATCTGAAGTATCTGGTTTCCCCATGAGGCTTGGGTCCGAGGACCATGCAACGCCTTGGTTCTGTCCAGTACCTAGTTTTCTCATTTTAATCATCTGAAGTATCTGGTTTCCCCATGAGGCTTGGGTCCGAGGACCATGCAACGCCTTGGTTCTGTCCAGTACCTAGTTTTCTCATTTTAATCATCTGAAGTATCTGGTTTCCCCATGAGGCTTGGGTCCGAGGACCATGCAACGCCTTGGTTCTGTCTAGTACCTAGTTTTCTCATTTTAATCATCTGAAGTATCTGGTTTCCCCATGAGGCTTGGGTCCGAGGACCATGCAGCGCCTTGGTTCTGTCCAGTACCTAGTTTTCTCATTTTAATCATCTGAAGTATCTGGTTTCCCCATGAGGCTTGGGTTCGAGGACCATGCAATGCCTTGGTTCTGTCCAGTACCTAGTTTTCTCATTTTAATCATCTGAAGTATCTGGTTTCCCCATGAGGCTTGGGTCCGAGGACCATGCAATGCCTTGGTTTTGTCCAGTACCTAGTTTTCTCATTTTATCTGTTTTATCTATTTATCCGTAGCCGTTTAATTTTACATTACCACAATTTACAATAAGCATTAAATAATAACATTTTTCAAGCAGGATAATAATAATAATAAATGGGGCTGGAGTTGGTGGAGGATAAGACCTTGCCGTGTTTTGCCTCTTCGTTTGGTGGGACTCTTCTGATAACGAGGCGTCTCCTGGGTTGTCCAAGTAACGCGTTCTGACGCTTTGGTGTCTTCTCGTTTAATAAGGCGTCTCCTCATTAATACCGGCTATGGATCTACGAGGATCTAACGGTTGACAAGCCCCTTGGGAATTGGGGCGGCATTATTGCCTCCGGAAATCTCTCCCTGGGATTTATTGCAGATTGGCCCTCATCAATATTCCACCTTCTATATAAGGCGTTTCCAGGGCAACCTTCTCCTTCACACTTGACAAACATCCATCTCAAATTTCTCCCAAAAATACCACCCCAAAAAGGCTCTGCCAAACATAGCCGTCTGAGCCCCTACGAATGAGTTGGCCCTTGGAAAGGGCGATCCTGGATATGCACAGCCCCCATCAGGAGCCGAGGATGACACTCCAACCCTGGCCGCTACGCTGGGATGGGTGTATAGGAGATCCGAAGATTCTCCTTCTTTTCAACCTAACCAGAGGAGGAGCCCTCCTCGCCGTCTGGAGGAGGATCCAGGAAGAACGTAACCACCTCCCCTTGGGTATGGGTCATTGACCCCCCAAGCCGGCTGCAGTGGGGGTGGGAGGGAAATCAGGCGGAACCTAGAAGCGAAGCCGTCCTGTGCCGCGACCCCTTCCACCTCCTCTGTAGCTCTTCTTCCATCTAATCCTTCTTCTCTCTTCTTTCTTTTGCTCCTCAACGAGCCTTCCTCTTTTCTTTTCCTCTTCTCTTGCTTCTCATCCAGCCTTCTGTCTCTTCTTTCCTCCTCTCGTCCTTCACTTCTTTTCTAATATTTGTTCTTCATCTCTTGTTTTACTCTTTTTTTTTTTGCTTTACTTCTTTTCTGTCTTTTGTTCTTCTGCCATCGTTGCTTTCTACCATTTGTTCCTCTGCTGGCTTTGTCAAGCGTTTGCCTTTGTAGTTAGCTTTAAAACAAGCCCCACGGGCTTCACTTGTAAGAGATGTAATGAATTTTTCTTTATGTATGAATAAAAGAAGTAGACTTGTTTTTACTCTTTCTATTTTTCGCATATTTTTGTTCTTGTGATTGTTGACTTCTGAATGATTGTTGCTGTAGTAGATTGTATTGTTTTTGGTAAATTGTTTCTGAAAAAGTTGCCCTTGATTTCTTTACACCGATTACCGTACTTGCCAGCGCACAAATTCTGCCCCACGGTGGGCGCCAATTGTAGGGACTCGATTTGTAACGGACCCTTAACAATGAAATTTGTAGAGAAGTGGGTTTAAGGATTTGGCATCACCGAAGCAAACGATGGCTGGTGTAAAGTTTATAGTGAATAATTGATAGTATGAGATCTATTCGATCCTAAATGTCAGAATTTGGCTAAGTGTTTATGAAGGATATTTGTCCTCGGCCTAGGCCGAGGATCCGTTATGTTTTTTCCTCCCCTCTCATGTTGGGAAATCTCCTAATTATATATTGTTTTCTTTTGTTAATCTTAGCCGTCCATCTGGCAATAATCTGAGCCTCTAGACATAGGGGATTGTCCCATCATCTGTATTTGCAGGCTTTATGTTATTTCCCAGCCGCCTTTGCAGGCTTTACAATAGTTGAAGTAACTGATGCTTTAGGGTTTTCAGGTCACCTCACCATTAAAGCGGTCAGAATGTTGGTGAGATATATTCAACGGATGTGGGATATTTTTCCCTTTAGTGAAGTCGGTGTGCCGAGGACAAGTCATCCTCGGCGCGGGCCTTGGATGTCTTGGGTTCTTTCCCATTGTCCTTGGCCTTAGCATTGTCCTCGGCGCGGGCCTTGGGCCGCACGTAGTAGGCCAGCGTGGTTAGTGCAATAGGGCCCCACACATGTATTTAAGTAGATCCAGCAATAAAAAAAGACCCCCATTAATGCTAATATTTTAATCGATCTCATTTATTATTCCATATTTAATATATTCCATACTTATTTCTAAACCCAAAAAAATTTATAACTCTCTCTTTCCACTACATGTCTCTCTCTCTCTCTCTCTCTGCACATTTCTCTCTCTATCTCCTCCACAGCTCTTCCACCTCCACAGCCAAGTCGTCGGCAGCAACCAAAAAAAAAAAAAATCCACAGCCGTCAGACTTTGTTGAATAACACAACTATTGCTTTTAGTTGTTCTCTATCTCCACATTTAATCAAGTTGATTTCAGAGCATTTGGTTGAAGATTGCATATTATTTTTTTAAGTTTTGAAGTTGTAGTAGATGGATTGTTGTCATAAAAATTAGTAATCTGTGGTATACCAATAATGAAAACGTTTTGGAGGAAGCCTATTATCAATTTTGCCCAAAACGTGTTAATGTCTCCAAGGATGGCTTTCAATGAAATACACATGTTAAAAAATAATTCGGTTTATTTTAAATATTTTCTAGGAAAGGAAGATAGGAATTCTTCGATAATTAGTATGTTACCTTAATCATGGCATTGAATTCGGATTATAGTATATTATGGAAGACCATTATACTGAATTTTTGTTATCGTGTTAATTGTGGTTTCAGATATTGTTGAGCTAAGGTTGTTCTTGATTGTTCAGAGCATGCCCGAGCTGGGTTAGGTCTGGAGCAGCTAGCTTGAAGTCTTGAATGACCTGAGTGGATCACATAAACCAAACCTTGTTTTGATGATTTGTATTAGGGGCAATATTAGGTACTCTTAGAGTATTCAATAGTTTTCCTTGGATCAGACCAAAAGCTATTGCTGTGTAAATTGTTGTAATGAATTCTCTAGGATTGCACTATTGTCTTGTAAGCAATAGCATTTGTTATGATGGTTATAAAGTTGCAACTGAATTATTTTGGAAGAAATAATGTTTTAATGAGACTGCACTGACATTAAATATTTTAATGAACAACTCAGTTGTTCAGTGAACAATTGGGTTAATGTTATCAATATAAGTGTAAGAGACACAAATTTAGTGTAAAATCTTCCTCGGGCAAGTCTAAGGAGGAGTTGTTCATTAAAAGATCAAGGATATCCTTTTTACAATGAGGTTTTATATTCTCTTCCTTTCTCTCTCTTCTTGTCAGATAAGCATCCCCATTTTTGTCGGGATCCTTTCCTTATATAGTCCCCTTCGTTGCATCTCAACCTTCCATCTGTACTACTCAAGGAAACCCTTTGGATGTTTATTTGATCAAGACCCCTCTGGAGGTGGTAGAGAGGGCTGTGAGCTATGAAAACACTGTTTATGTATCTTTTCCTCATAAATGCGGTCAGTTTAGTTGGTGCAGTGCATTAAATGTAGAAGTAGCAATCACCTTTCCTGATATTTCTTCTTTCCATTGATTGCACGACTCTATTGTCTTCCTTGAAGCTCTACTTTCCGGTACAGGCAATTACTTAAAGTATTCCCGAGGTGCCTTTGCTCCTCGGGATCATCAGTCAGTGGAACTGTTCGCTTTTTATCCTTGGGCCTCTTACCTACATGTCAGATTTTGGTTCACGCACATATGAATCTTTAATCATCATTGGACAAGGCCTGAGGCCTAAAGATGTGCTCGGATTATTTGCTCCCACAAGATCAATTATAATATTAGCATTAATAAGAGTCTTTTTTTGACTGTTGGATTTACTTAAATCTAATAGTTTAAAAAAGATGTAACTCTTTAAAGTTATATTAGGTATAACTTAAATCCAACTTTTTGTAATATTACACCACCCAATAACTTGTTATTTAATTCATATTTTGAAAGTCCAACAATTGAATTACATGTTCTATATGTTCTTAAAATGCATGCCAATTTTCATGCCAATCAAATATAATTTACCATTCGATCCATAAACTTATCTTTTATGTATTATTTTAAATTACAAAAACTTGAATTTAAACAATTGATTGATAACGTTGCTATTAAGCTTTGATCATCTTTAAATTTTGTAAACATAGAGAATATACGAAGATAACGTAATTCAGTGGTGGATTTATTAAAATTCACATCTAAATAAAAAATATTGAATGGTGTAACATTAATTACTTAAAGTTACACCAAGTGTAACTTGAACCCAACTCATATATATATATATATATGCCTATTTTTCTTGTTAGTAGAATACTTGGTTGCTCCTATAAATATAGGCACAACACCAGATTACATAATTATTTGCTTTTGCCTTTTCTCCTTCTCTCTCTTATTTTGGCTAAGATTGCATAAAACAGAAAATTTTCAGATTTTTTTTTTTTAATACTAAATATTTTAACACATACACGGGAAGAGGGGGGAGAAGGTCAAATCTTCCAGATATATATGCCTTAGAAGTACAAAATATTTATACTTGATTTCAATAGAGAGAACAGTTCCGAAGTTCAAACTCCTTATTGGTTGAGTCCCAACAAGCAGATAGCAATAATATTACATTTTTCATGTCATCAAACTAGGGATGAAACCACAGGTAGTACACAAGGATTAGAAACCTCAACTTTATATATGTGTCCCATATTCAAAATGAAACCAAAGCTATATACCCAGCTAGAAGTGTCTTTCTTCTTTCACTTCATGTGGCAAAGCATCCAAGGTGACATGAATAAATTGGTTCAAGAGTGAGCTCAAGCTCATTCCTCCTCACTTCTGGCGCTTCTTCGTGGTGGGTGCCCCTACATCAGACATTCCAAAATAGCATATCTTAATGACACCTGCCTCAAACAAGTTCGTATCTTTTATTTTCTAATTGCAAACAGTAAATTAGCCTTAGGGTTTAAGGATGAATCAATTATAATAATATTTAAATAATTAAATTCACTCCTTTTTAACAATTTAAACTTTTGGGATTAATAATAATTTGTTATGATATTAATGCAGGTGACCCTAAGTTTGAACTTATTAAAAGGGAGTTTGGACCCACATATAAAGAGGTATCAAAATAATGGATAAATGATCAATTCACCATTTTCTAACACAACACAAAACAGATATTATAGTATTATGTTCATGTAACATATAATATCAATATACTATATATCAATGGAAATTACCTTTTTTTTCTCCTAATCATTCATTTGGTCTCATATCCTAATATACTCAGATGTCTCGTCTATAAAATGTTGAAAATTATAGTCTTATTCAATTTCTTTGGGGAGAGAGAGAGAGAGAGAGAGAGAGGTTAAGTTTATGGAGTAGATGTATCAATATGAAATTTAGAATGAAAGACAATCATAGGAAATGGTGAAGGCATGTAACCCAATCTATTGGCATGACCAAGTCTCAAACTTGTAAGTGAATAGTTCTAGACCGTATCATGTAAGAGTGCATGAAGGTCTTATAGATGTAATAATTAGTATTAGGTGAGAGAAGGTTACCCAATGTTTAAACAGGGAAGTGGCTGTGGTAGCATAAATGATGATGATCCATTTGGACCATGGTTTTGCTGCTCCCATTGTGCCTGCGCCTGGGCCTGCTGCGCCACAGTTTTCTCCTTCTCTTTGATCTATTTCAAAATGAGAGAAAGATTACATTATTCTCGTATTCAATAGATTAACAAAACTCCCTAATGAGCTTAATTGGTGTATTAGCTAAATTGCAATTTTCTGTATATCCAAACATAAAAAGCAGGTCACCTTATTTGCTAGAATGGTATTCTGTTCCTGTATTGCCTTCTCCTGCATATAATATATTAGCACAATGTGAGATTAATTGAGATACTGAGTTTCTTTTTTTTTCTTTTTTTTTTTGAAGTGAGTTTGACAAATACCACTCTTGGGCTATGATGCATTGATGTGGTTGCCAATTTAGTCCTTGAACTTTCAATTTTAACAATTAATTAACCCTTTAAACATTAGGTTTATGACAAATCAAACCTTCTATTAACATTTTTCTTTTAAAACCTAATGTATTTAATAATGTAATGCACTTTTCTTTTCTTTTTTTTTTTTTTTTTGAGTAAAGAGTAATATTTATTAGAATATACACAAAAATAGTATTATTAGTGTTTTAAATTGGGTTTATAATCCATTACATAAACAGAGTACAACTACAAAAGAGTCTAATCTTTGTAGTTATAGATTGGGGTTATAAAGTGCACTTATGATAAGAATGACATTTTAAAAATCATTGATGTTGTGGTAGAACTATGCATGTGAATAAATTGACAACTCTTACTTTAATCTAATTTAAGTGTATATGTGTTTAAAACTTCCTCATAAAGACTTGAGCCCCGACTTTTGCCCCCCACCCCACAAGAACTTATACTTATAAAGTGATCATTATACCAAGAGTGCAGTGACCTTAGTTAATCTTTGAAGTGAAAATACTAACTGAATGTCTAATTTATCACAAATCTAAAATCTAGGGGATTAATTGCTCAAATAAAAAATACAACGGTACAATTAACACTCATGTCAAAGTTCAAGAGTGTTATTTGTAAAATGCCCTTTAAAAAAAGATATACTATAGTTGGTTATTCAATCTTTGTAAGAATACTTTTCTTCAAAAGGAATCCAGAACTCTTCAAAATTTAAAAAAAAAAAAAAAAAAAAAAAAAACTAAAAAAAAAGGAGAAAAGAAAAGGAATTTAGAAATGCATTAGTTTATGGTAATATAAAACCAAGAAGTGGTCTCTCAAAAAAAAAAAAAAAAAACCAATAAGTGGCAAAAGGCCTTGCCTTCCTCTGAAGATCTGAGATTGACTCATACATGAGTTGGTTCTGCAAAAGAGAAAATATTTCAGTGCCAAGTAGATATAACCAACCCTAAGTGGACTATAGTCTATGGACTTCAATAAAAATACTCTAGCATACTTTTCTTGATCGAATCTGTTTAAGAGCAGTATCAAGCTGTTGTTCCAAATTTTGTAGCTGCTTGAAACTTAATGTGTCCAGATCTTCTCCCAAATAGTGCCTAAAGAGGTTTACACAATAAACAAAATAAATGTATATTAAAGAAATTAAGAACATAGTCAATGGCATGGAACTGGGCTAGTACCTGTGGTTTCTTTGCAGAAGCTCAACCTTAGCCTTGAGTCTAGAATACTCCATGGTCCAGTTGCCCTGGACGGTTTAATACACAGTGCACAAAAACAATTATTATGATCAAACATGATGATACGATAAATTATTAATCATTTTCAAGATTTAAACTATTAAAAATAATAAATTTAATCATTTAAATATTATTCTAACATTCTTTTTCACGTGTGAGTCATGATAAACAAACAATTACTAGTGGTAATTTATTTTGATATTAGAGTAGGTGGGCTTAAGCTCCAACCTTATCTCCATTTTAATTCCTATTTTAAAAATATAAAAACCCCACATATTGAGCCACATTTATTAAGGAAGAGTTTAAATCCCCACTTAAGGAATAGTAAGAATAATAATTAAATTCACAATTTCTTAAAAAAAATTTGGAACGATTAATAATTTCTTAGGATAAGAATATATGCAGTCAAAAAATTGTACTCACAATATATCCACTTCAAAATGTTCAAAAATATTTTGCTCTTAGCATAATAGTACACTCACATATTTATTAATGAAATAATTATTTGGAGATTGATGGAATGACAAACCTGTAATTCAGAATCAGTAGCAACAAGCTGTCGCTCTGCATAAGAATATCTCTCATAGCGTTCAAGTATCTTCTCCATGCTATGGCATAAAGAAAAAAAGTTAATAATATCTACCACCATCGCTCTACAAAAATTGTTGCTAACTAATGAATGATATGTGAAGCTTTGAAATCATTCTAAATGTAATATTAACTCAAAAGCAACCAGCCAACCGCTATATTCTTCAATTCTTAACGTTATAGTGACAAAGTGATCATATTGTGATGTTAAGCTACAATTTAGAATCTTAGAGAAAACATAAGTTGCACTTGTGCTTGAATATTTATCAACCATACTTGTGCATGTGTAAAATATTGCCTTTACAAATTTCTGGGAATCAAAAACCTAGAGATTGCCGAATCATTATTCCTACGCATCTGCCAGCCTAAGTATATATCTTAAAATCAACTCTCTCATCATTGAAGAGATACCAGTTCGTTGGTAGAGTTGTAGAGGGCCAATTCCCTTGTAGCTCATTGAACTTTTGTTTCGAATTTGTTTCATGTTAAACAAAAATTCTTATATACAGTACTGCTATGGTTTTCACATTTGTCATGCATTTGTTCACTTCTTTCTTACGTAGATATGATAATATAGAAATCCATCTCATAAAGAAAATTGCTCAAAGAAACCCCAGAAGTAGAATTTTCTTCATACATTGCGACTTCACTAATTCCAGGTTTAACGTCCACATGGCAACCGTTTAGAGTGTTTTGATTAGCTTTTTCTTGTCGGCTTATTTGCTTATATACAAGTTTTTAACCAAAAAAAAAAAAAAAAAAAAATCCAAATTCACACATGAACTGATATTTTGAAAGTTGTAAAGCTGCAGAGACATGGACACATCAAGAGAAACTCAAGCGAGAGGGTTGGATAAAAAACTCAAAGAAGCGCATTACCTTGCATAAGTTTATATCATGTATATTTACAAGTTGAGTTCAACATAATTAGTTTATTGAAACAAACATAGAACTAAATTAATAAACCTATAAACTAGGAATTTATACAATAAAATTTTCTTTCTATTTTCCTTAGTGAAATTCTACTTATATAAAAAAATGTAAAAGTTAATATAGACATATAAAGAATTCATAAAAGAAAAAAAAAATGGAATCAAATTAAAGGACTTTGCTTTTTCTCCCCAAACCCCTAGCACCACGCCATAAGTATCATAATCTTGCATGCTTGCTAGTTCATTTAAAATATTAAGGATATTTTTATGTAACTCAGGGCTAATAAATCATCAGAATATATTAATCTTCACAATGTTAATGAAGTCCATAGTGTTTGATAGCATTAGAATGTGTATCTTTGTTAGTCACAATAAGAAAATCTCATGGTATCAACTTGCTTTAATGTTTACTATTGATTAGGGCGTTGATTTCTTCTCAACGATGGCTCCAAGTCTAGATGCCCAAAAAATCCCAGTCCAATTCATTTAATTTTACAATATAAAGTAACTCAATATGTTAACTTCACCCTGGACTTCTTGAAATTTTAACAACCATGATTAAAAGAATGGTTAAAATTTTACCATGTTATCAGCCATTAAAAAATATTAAGATGTTTCTCAAAAATAAATAAATAAAATAAACATTAAGCTGCACTATTTTTTGTATTTAATTAAAATGTAGATGATGTGTTAAAATCTAAACTATTCAATTAACCACGAAGGTTATGATTTCAAGAATTCCATGATTAGTGGTGGAGCAAAGATTATTTTCAAGGGCAGTCAAATTAAATATATCAATAATTTTAAAAATTACAAAATAACAAACACACACATGTATTATATTTATTTTTTTCTCATTTATAAAAAAATTTCATCAAGTCAGTTGTATATGATTCCAACCAAATTCGATTTTTTTTATCAAATCATGTGTATTATCCTTTAAATTATATTAATCACAATTAATAATTTTTAAACTTTTAATTAAGGTTTTTTTTGTTAAATAAATTAAAGATTACACATCAAAGTAAAATAATATATTAAGATATGAAATGTATACAAATCATTAATTTTAGAATAATTAAATCATAAATATCACTTTGATTAGCCTAACATATACAATTTAATATATGAGGAAAATAATAAAAATAATAATAATAACAAATGGAAACTTTTCTCTTGTCTAATGATGATAAATATATAGAACATGTCCAAATCTTTTAACCATAAAAATCATAGTATCTTTTCTTTAATACACGCATATATATGTAATACATTCCTAGATACAACATGAAAAGGAGTTTATTTTTTAAGAAAAATATTTATAGTAAAGAAATTTATATATATCTTCATGGAAACACACTTCAAATGCTTTCAAAGTTAATGGATTATACAGGGAAAAAATTGAATGTTAGACATATTAATACTTTAAATGAGAAAGGAGAGTTTGTACAGATTTCAAAGAAACATAAAGGGGGTCATTAGGCAAAATTCCTACCTAACTTAAAGGGGGGCCATGGTCCTCTAGGCCCCCTCCTTAATTACCTCATTATCTAGGGTGGAGTTAGCCTAAAAACTCTAAAATATTATGATAGTTTTAATTAAACCATTTGAAATCTGAGATATTAGGATAAATTTTCTTATAGTTTGAATTTTCATTAATAAACAAAAGTGGGGAGGATTTTTTGTAAAAAAAAAAAAAAAAAAAAAAAAATTGGGGACCATGGTCTTTTAGGCCCCCTCCTTAATTACTCCATTCTCCAGAGTAAAGTTAGCCGAAAAACTCTAAAAGAATATAATAGTTTTAGAGAGAGAGAGAGAGAGTTCAGTAAATCAAGTGATAAGCAAAAGTAATAGTAAAAAAAAAAAAAAAAGTGATAAGCACAAGTAGTAGTCATAAATCCTTCACGCATCCGTATATTCCCCTCATAGTTGCTTAATTAGAACATCTCCAGTACATTAGCTAAAATTTTGTACTGTTTGGACAATGAACAATGACATTTAGTTTTTACCTACCTACTTTTTCAAATATATTTTTTAATAGATTCTCTATAATTTTCTCTATCTCATTTAAATATTATTTATTCATTCATTATTATTATTTTTTTTAACAACTACACATTTTTCAACATTTTTTTATTCAATACCTGATTATTATAATAATAAAAAAAAAAATTTGAAGAATGAATAGTAAAAGCTATAATGTTCTCTATTTGTAGAGAAGCATTGTAGCAAATCTAATTTAAAAAATGGAGATGGAGAATTTGTTGGAGTGTGAATGGAGTGTGAACAGTGGTGTTTTTGCTCCAAAAAATAGATATAGAGCATCTATTGGAGATGCTCTTAGTAGGTTGAGTTTGCAAATCTGGCTATGAGAGAGAGAGAGAGAGAGAGAGAGAGAGAGAGAGAGGTACACGCAAGTAGTAGTCATAAATCCTTCACACATCTGTATATTCCCCACCTAGTTGCTTAATTAGAAGGCTGAGTTTGCAAATCTGGCTATGATTAAGGCAAGAAGATTTTCTCAATTTTTCCTAACTAAACTCTAAAATTATTTTCATATTTTTTTTTTAATTAGAAGAAATTGATTAGATAAATTAGGTGGAAAAAAAAAGATATATTAGTAAAAGAATACCAACAACCAAGCTTTTATGGTAGGATGCCAATTAATGGTGTTTTGTGTGCCTTACCCTATTAGGACCGATCATAATAACAATAAGATCCCCCCCCCCCCCCCCCCCTCCCCAAAAAAAAAAAAAAAAACATGAACATCCAAATGTGCAGGGGCTAAGAGTTTTGCCCTATTACCATCTATCATACAAATAAGAAGATAAAACAAAATTCATTATTTAAAAAAAAAAAAAAAAAATCCAAACATGAAGGGCTAAGAGTCACAAAACTTTGATATTACACTTGATCTGCAAAATGCATGCAAGTATACACATGTTTTTTCTTTTTTTGATAAATCTCACAAATGGTTTCAAATACAAAATCAAATCAAATCCCAGATCAGATGTTGTTGAACCAAGGTTTTTCATAAATTTCTTGAAAATTCTTTTAATTTTTTTTGGCACATACTATTATTTATTTTCTCAACCCAGATCCCAATTCAATTACAGGAAAAAAAAAAAAGGCATGTATGTACTTATGTACTTTTTAGAGTAATATTCATAAAATTTCGTTTTGTTTGAATTTTGATAAACCGGGAAAGAGTAGTTCACTTCATATCCCGAAGTTCAAGGCTCCTTTTAGTATGATATGACATGCCTTCCAAGGCCTTTGTTTTCATGATCCGTTTAGTGCTTCTGAAGTACTTGTTATTACTACTATTATATTAAATCACTATTATATATTTATTAACTCCAAACTGGATTATCTGAAACCATTACTGCAGTATTAGCGGTATAGCATATTTTACTTACCAAAACCATGCTAATCTGACATAAGTTATAGTACCCTATCCCAAAAATAAAGTGCAAATCTGAAGGTAAGGCAGAAGAGCACAAAAGAAAAATCAACAAAATAGAAGTTAAACCTACATAGACGCGCAGAGCTAGCTAGTAAGAAAGCACAAAGAAAGTGTAAAAGAGAAATGAAATACCAGGGCAAAGAAAGAAAGAAAGAAATTCAGGAAAACCCCAGATGAAAAAAAAAAAAAAAAAACACCTTGTAGGGCACTCTTTTTTGTTTTTCTTTAGATTCATAAAAATTGAGCATATAACTAATAATATAACTGAGAAGAAGAAGAAGAAGTTATAGTAGTGAAAAACAAGCACATAACCTATTTATATAGGAGTTAGAAGAAGAAGAAGAAGAGGAAGAAGAGTATAGTACCAAGAATCTGTGGCGTACTCAAAGAGCTTCCCTTTGTGAGAGAAGACAATCAAAGCAACCTCAGCATCACAAAGCACAGAGATCTCATGAGCTTTCTTCAAAAGCCCACCTCTCCTTTTGGAAAAAGTAACCTGGCGGTTGATTTTGTTCTCTATCCTCTTCAACTGAACCCTACCCCTTCCCATTTTTCTCTTTCAAAAATCAAAAGAAAACACGCACACCCCAAAAGAAGAAAAACAAAACCACCTGAAACTGAAAGAGCGAGAGAGAGAGAATTATTAATGGAAATTAAATGTGAAGGTATTTGAGAAAACATGGTTGCATATATATAGAAATAGTAATGGTTACGGAAATTTGACAGAAAAAGTGGTTTTAGAGAAATAGTGAGTGGTTTATGAAAAAAAACCAGGGTGGTTTTTGAAGTTTTGTTGTCGACTTCTGATTGGTTGGAGTGTACTGTCTAGTCGTTGGTGTCTGTTTAGAAACAACATCATTCTTTTGTATTGGGGGAATACTCTCTAGACTCTAGGCTCTACTCACTAATAATTTTCTCCTTTAACAAAAAAAAAAAAAAAACCTCTATATACTCAGTACTCACCACTTACCACACTGCTCACTAGTGTGAAAATAAAGAAGGATTTTTTGTACGGACTTTACAGCATCATAATAGTGATGCCTATTTATGCTTATATTTTGTTGACGGCGCCCCTTGTGGTCTTTGGCAACATTCATTAAGATGGCCAAGTGGCTCTCTCTCTCTCTCAGCTCCCAACTCTCAAGGACTAGGGCACTAGGTTTTCTTTTTATATTTATTTACTCCTGTCAATTTTTTGTTACGTCTATATCTGGCTATATAGCAAATTATGTTACTCCAAAAGTTATAACTTAAAATGAATATTTAGTTTGTGTGTTTGAGAATGCAATTTTGAAAATTTTATGAATAATTTTTAAGGTTAAATATATGTTTTGCTTTTTGTCTTCACTGTTTAAAAAAAAAAAAGAAAAAAAAAAAAGAAGAGAAAGTGTATGGGGATGATATAACTCAAAGACATATTTTTAGAAAAATTAAAATTAACAACTTGTTTGGTAAAGAAATAAAGAAATTAAACACAAAACCAGTAATATTTTTAATCAACCTTTCAATTTCATTGCCAACCAATAACCACAAAAAACCAACACATACCGCTGCAACATGGCACAATATATACAAGCCGCTATCAAACTTCACCCCATATACCAAATCCAAGGACATATCTGCTTTGTCAAAGACGCACATCTTTCTATTTTCCCAATAAAAGGTTTTCAATTGCCTAAGAGATCTCTCAGAAGTCTGTATATTTTTTAAATTGAGCTCTGAAGATATTTGTTTGATCCCGAATTTAAAATGTGCAGTGGATTATTCAATTAATATCTAATTATGCCAATTATTTAATCTTTGTTTTAGCTCATTGAACAATATATTCAGCAGTCACCAATCACAAAGCAATAAAAAAATTAAGCAATGCACATGTAATATGGCGATGAAGTAGAAAATCTAAAGAAAATATTTCCAAGAGAAAAATCACTTCAAGGGAAACCTTCTGTTAGGGTTAAATTTTCTATGTAATTGGCTAATTTTTTGATAAAATACACTTTACTTGTAATTAGGTAGATCTAAGTTGGGTTTAATGTATCAAGAAGTATGTTATTCAAACATTTCAAATGGTATCATTAAAGACATGAAGTTTGATCCAAGAAACAAGAGAAGGAAAGTTGTTTCATTAAAGCTTGACACTAGCTGCTATCAAGGATTAATGAAGAAGCTCAACACAAGCTCAATCTATCGAGAATTACAATTTCATAATTCTCAGATTTGAAATTTGGCCCATGATGGCTTGAATTATTAGGGTTTCTCTCTCTACAACCCTAGTCATATAAAATGCTAATTTTAAAAGTTATCAAGTATGAAAACAAAGACTCAGAACTCATAAACTCTGTATGAAGCTAATGCGTTTATACGCCTTAAGGTTTTGCAACTAAGTGCTTCCTGATTTTCATCATTTATGAAGTGAAGAACTTTGTAACCAACAACAATCAATCAAGTTGCTGGAGTTAGTCACGTAATGGAATCCGTGCAAATAAGTTAGTCATAGATTGGAGATTTGTGCAAAGTGAAGAAGTCTGCTACAAGATCAAGTTCAATTGGGTATTGAAGCAAATGTTCAATTGTAAGTTGGTATTTTGGGATAGACCAGGGTAGTGGTAAGATTCCTCATACTTATAAGTGCGTGATTATTGATTTGTGAATTCTTGGGAGTGACGACTTGAAATTTACCCAGTGGAGTTTTTGTCTTGCGAAAAGTTTTCCCCATTTGTTAACAAATCACTGTGTTATTTATTTTCTGCTGCATATTAGTTATTTTGTGATTTGTTGGTGCCTTCACAATTTGCATGTAATTTAACCTAATTAATCAACTTGGGTAATTGAATTAATTAACTGGGTTCAATCTATTTAAACCCAACACCTTCCCCCAATGAAGAAATTCATTATAATAAGAGAATGTTTATGATCTGAATTAAAATCTTTAACTTTAGACTCTATCCGGTAGATGAAACTTCCTATAGAAGCCTTCTATGATTTTAAAATTTCTGAACACTTACTAATATGGATGCCTTCATTGATAACATATCCACACTTCAAGACTGGAACATCTTATCGATTCCAAGAACCTCTTAAATATTTTTTTCACCGCAGTAACATACTAGGATTCTGTAATTTCAACCTTTGATCACACAATTATCCCCATATTGTATATCTCTCAATGATTCAATCTACACTCACGGGTTGTGGAAAATTGTAGGCTTGAATATTGTCTGATTAGGTATAGGACAATATATAGCCTCTCTAGCCTCTATCAAGTCAAGTATAAACTGTATAATAGTGTCTTAATTTCATACTTAATGTAAGCAGTGAAAGCAAACAGCAGATTTTAGGAACTAAAACATGGCAATCCCAATTCTTGAACGATCGAGCCTCAATCAAGGTCCTGTCAAAATTTGATCAATTGGAGAGTGATTGAAGGACAGTCAAATCTTCACAGATTGCCTTTCTTGAGTTTCTTCTTATACAACTGATCCTGAACTTCAATGAACACGTTACCTATCTTTAATACTCCTTCAAGCAAGACTTTCAAGGCTAAGGACTATCGTACCAAGAGCATTTAAGCCTAAATAGAAAATAATTTCCTATGCTTTTTTAACTTGAAAACTTAAAATGATTTCCATGATAACAACAGAATTTTGTAACCCTTGTCAATGTCTTCAATCAGAGCCGGCAGTTAGAGGCCTAAAGTTATAACTTTATATGAGCCGTTTTTTATATATTTAAATATCATTTAAATAATACTTGGTGAATGTTCTCACTTCTATATTATAATATTTTATATTTAAATCCATTTTTCTTACTTTTTAAAATCCACTACTTCACTTAATGATGATTGGTTTGAATTGCTAGCAATCCCTAATTTTTTTGGGAAATACTAAAATTCTAAAACTACAAAAAAATTTACTACAAAACACTTACAAATTGATGTAGTAATTAATGTGATTGGTAACACGTCAAAAAGATGATAAATGAACATTTAAATTACTTTTTGTGATTGGTAACACATCAATTTATAAAATTTGTAGTATTTTTAGTACCACTCTATTTTTTGGACCTTTTATGAGAGCCAAAATGGCCAAATACCACTATTGGCCAAATTATTTAGCAATCTACCACTATTTTGGAAATATATATAAATGTACCACTCTTTTGGAATTCGAGTTCCATAAAAAATTGGTGGTTATTTTTCATAGACTCAAGTTACACTACAAACTCAAGTTTAAAAAAAGTGGTAAATTTTTAATTATTTCGTAAACAATGGTAGATCGTCAAATATTTTCAAAGATAGTTTTTTGGTCCTTTTATGAGTGGAGGAAAAAAAATGTTTAATGAAAAAATATCACTTATATATTGACCCATATTTGTGGGGCCTTTCTCTAGTATAGGAGCCCTAGGCCATAACCTAAGTGGCTTAGGCTTAAGGTCAGCCTTTGAGTTCACTGACATACTAAAGTTCTAAATTGGTGTAGACATGTTTGTTTGTGGTGGAGATTCCATAGATAAGATCCAATTAAGTTCATGTAGCCCTTATGATGGGAGGTAAACAAATTGTTTGCTTAGTTACACATTAAGTCGGTTGACAAATATTTTGTAAGTATCGGTTGTTGTAAAAAAAATAAATAAATAAAAAATCTATAGTGATTTTCCAGTGGGATAGGTTACATTGAAAGTATTTTTTCTTATGACAAGTTCTTCAAAAGTTTTTCATTTTGTCAACAAATCCCTATATTGATTTTTCTTCTCTTTTTAGAGTAAGTATTTTACTGTTCTTAGATTTTGATGTTATTGTTGTGGCTGCTTTATCATTATGTTTGGTAAACTGTTATTGATTAAATTGATAAGCAATCCGGTTAATAGGACAACGGGATCAAAAGTAGATTTTCATGTAAGATAAGCTCATCCAAATAAACTCCAATTTAATATATATATATATATATATATATATCTGTATGAATGTTTGGCCCATAAGAAAACCTGAAAAAGGGATTCCTTCATTTCCTCTAGCTTTTTTTTTTTTTTTTCCTTCTCTTTCACCCTTTCTAACAAGAGAGGCATCTTAGGGCACCTTTCCCTTTCAAATAATTGAACAAAGTATAAAGGAAAGAATTGATGCATGCATGGTCTTGTTATAGCCTTACCTTCTTTTTTTTCTTCCTTTCCTTTTTTATGCTATTTAAGCCTCGAGCTAAATTTTATTGGATTCCAACCCACTCCACTTTCAATTGAGTCAAGCGACCAATATTCTTTGCTCCTCCTATAAGTTCAATCATGTAAACATGCCAGTGATCAGGTGGGGATTCAACGTAAAGGTTTGATTTATCTGGTTAAGCATAGATCAATCAAATATACCAGACGTCGACATTAGCAAAAAGAAATTAAACTTTCATTGAATACTTCAGTTAACAGAGTAATTAAGCCACTCAAAAAAAAAAAAAAAACATGAAGTAGTAAGTTCCAAGACTTGTATGGTTGAGAATCTTTTTTCTTTTTTTTTTGCTTTTTTTTTTTTCCTTTTTCTTTTGGCTACATTAAAAACACAGAAAAAAAACCAAAGAAAAGATCAACCTAGAGAGATGTCCTTCTTTAAAGCACGAACTACTCTGTCCGGGAAAGTCGATAGCTACTTGTATGGTTGAGTTTACAAGAGCAGGAACGAGTAATTTATATATTTATTTGTAGATATAATTTTTTATGAAAAAGGGAAAAAAGAAAAAAAAAAGTACCATGTGATGGTGATGTTTTGGCAAAATATTAAATGGTGTTGATGATAGTGATGGTACATTAATGGTAGTGATGTGATATATCGATGAAAGAAGTGATGTTAGGGTAGTAGTGCAATAACATTGTCATTGATAATGACGATAATGTTGTTGATGTGATTGTGGTATTTAAAATTGTTTATTGGGTTGAGAAAGTGAGAAAGAGAAGAGAGAAATAAAAAGTGGAAACAAAGATATAATATGGTGCAGCCTATATCTATAGCAAAAAGATTTAAGATAATAGCTCTCTACTATATAAAATTTTTTTAGTTATAATGAGCCTAAACTATAGACTAATATTATGATGTAGTACAAATTAGAATGTACAATAGTAGTGTTGCAGTAATATAACTACAATGAATCTAGACTAACATATCAAACATCCCCTTCAAAATTAAGGTGAAAACTTTAAGACATCTTGAGTTTAGAATCTTTAGATTATAGGATGTGAAAGCGTGAGACAAATATGGTGACATTGAACGACAGAGGAAAGCATCGTTGGTATTCTTTAGCCATCGAGGAAGGCCACTTAATTAGGCAGAAATACCATTAGTCGACCACTGAATTTCTCGAGCCACCATGAGATCTACCAAATTTGAGGAATTTAACAGATGGAGAGATAAAATGAATGATATTAAAGGCCTCCCTCTCTTCAAAGGGGGTAAGCAAAATAAGAATATGAAGAGAGAACACAAAAAATACTTTTGGTTACAATCCTTGCTGACTTAATCATTGGAGCGACTCTGGTCATCCCCCACTAGGCCAACTTTAAACATTTTTGTGGGTTTCTTTTGTAACTTAGGGAAATCTAATCAGTGGTGGTGGTGCTCGGGGCATGGCAACTTCCTTTAGCCTATTATTTTTGTGATCTTTTCATTCCTCAAGTTCACCCACCCATACTTATATTTTTTTGACAAGTCCACCATTATATTAGATTGTCATCCTATGCCCGCAATACTTGCAAAAATATCATGATAATATAAAATCAATAATTATCTCTACATAAAATTTTGGGTAAATTGCAAATTGCATCTATAAAGTTTGGGGTGATTGAATTTTATACCCTGAAGTTTTAGAATTTGAATTTTACCCCCCTGAAGTCTGGAGTGTTTGGATTTTACACCATGATATTTCAGAATTTTGATTTTACCCCCTAAAATTTGTTAGTGTCTAAATTTTACACCCCAAAATTATGAAATTTTAGGGTGTAAAATCCAATCACCCCCTAAACTTTAGGAGGTAAAATATAAACACCTCAAAAATATAGGATCTAAAATCCAAATTCTAAAATATCATGGTGTAAAATCCAAACACCCCCAAATATTATGTGATAAAATCTAAATTTAAAAATTTCAGAGTGTAAAATCTAATTATCCTCAAACTTTAGGAGTATAATTTGCAATTTATCCTAAAATTTTTAATTTTCATTTTTAATTTTTATTTATTTATTTATTTTTTTGTATTTCAATAATATACTCAAAACATGAGGTTACGTATCAAATAATAACATTTGATGAACACAGAATTTTGTATGCATATTAAAAAAAAAGGACATATAATTTAATAGTGAGATTTTTAATTAATTTATTAAATGATATAATATCTATAAAAGTTATGACAGATATAATTCAGTCTTGACTCTTACACACACCAACAAATAGATACATATTCAATTAAAATAACTTAGCTTGATCTAAGATGATAATGAAATGTGACATCAATGGTACCTGTTGGTATTAATTTAAAATTTCTTGAATTATTACAAGCATGATAAGTCAACAATAAAGGGATAATTCTTGCGACAGTTTTTGGTGCATGAAATGAAGGCAAGTGTCATCAAGACTGTTAGGTTCTAAATGTTTCATTTTTAAAAGTTTAGTTTGTTGGCAAATTAAGTACATAAACTTGTCTATGTATAGATCATAGTATCTATAAGTCATATTAGACATTGCTCAAATAGCTAAAAGTTAGAATATAAGAACAAGGAAGCTGCAGGTTCAGGAATTCAAAATTTGTCAGTTTTGACCGATCGAGACTATGCTTCGATCAATCAAATTGCGAATCTGTAGAATTTAAATTAAGACCCATCAACCTGTTAGCCCATCAGAAGATTGGGGTTTCAGATCTACTTCGCTAAGTATATAAAGAAAACCCTAAGACATGTTTTAAGAAGACTTTGGAGTTGCTCTTTTGAGATCTAAAAGGTTCTGTATCTTCTCCTTTCAAAGTTACTACCGGAAATCAATTTATATATTATTAGAACCAGTAGATCTGAAGTTGCTACATACTAGTCATCAAAGGTGCTGGATCTAAACCTTCAAGGGTGGTCTTGAAATCTTAGACTGAAGGTCTACGTTGGAGATCTAAAGCGTGAACTGCAAGTTCATGTTGGAGTAGATCCATATCAAAGATGTCTGAGGATTTCAGAGCTAGGTTTGATAATCATAGTTAAGTTTACTATGAATTAAATATTCTTGAGTATAAACTTCTATTTGATAGTGGATTGTTCTTCTTGGGATTGATCCTCCAAAATTTTTTACCTTGAAACTGGTTTGTGTTTCACTGGTTTGTTTCATTGGTTTTCTTAAGTCATCATATTTTATGTTATTTAGATTTTCCACTGCATTATATTGTTGACTTATGTTTAACCTAAGGCTTCCATAATTGACTTAATTAATAACTTGGCCATAAAATCAGGTTAAACATTGTTTGTTCAAAGGTCTAAAAACTAACAAAGACAATTTACAAATAGTATGTAAAAGTGTGACAAGTGTTATATAAACCCAACAAGAGAAAAATAGATGGATGAAGGAACAATTATTAATAACTATCAAGCCACAAGTATAGACAGGGGCCAATCCTTAAAAAAGGGACACCGCACGCATCCAGAGAGTTTATTTTGTTAGGGGCAATCTTTAGTGTTGGTGAATTCCACGACTCCTGTGTATGCCAAAATCGAGTTGTTAATGTGTCAATGAAGATTGGATCAAGAAATAGCTTAACAAGGCAAGATAAAACTCAAGTGTTTAAGTCCGTCAGAGTTCAACTAACCCTCAATTGCTGTTCGATCGATTGAAGTTTCGGCAGCCTTTAGATCACTGCTATCAATCGCAGATGTTTTCGTTGATTTTAAAATATCTATTATCATAGTGGATTTTCTTAGTCGGGGAAGGTTTCCTTGGAGTGAGCTTTCCTTTGAAGTGTTCCCCATTAGTTTTCAATTTTTTGTTAACCATATCGCAATCTCCTTGTGAATGACTTTGTGCGATTGGTGACTCATTATTGAACATGCCTCTGCATGCATTAAAGTGCCTTACTCATGAAATATAAATTGTTATAATCAGACTAATTTAACAACTTGGTTACTTCACTTGGAATTCAACAATCGGGGTCTAAATCTTAACATATTTTACACAGAAAACATTATAATTCTAGTTCCTTGTAAAGTGTTCATGCTTGTAATTGGTTCTTTGTGATCTTGAACTTTATTTATATAATTTTATTTTTCATTACTTTTGATTCAATTGATGTTTAGTCTTAGGCCTTGATCTATTTATCCCTCTTCAATTTAATTAATTTGATACTTAGCTCAACTATTTGGTCTTCAATATTTTTGCTTTAGGATGATCATGGATAACTTAGGCCCTGTTTGGTTTGAACCTAACTCAAAACTCAGTTTTCATTTCTCACTTCTCATCACTCAAACTCTATTTCCATATCTCATTTCTTTATCTCTACTTTTTCCATAACTCCAACAGATTTTTGTTTGGGTCTTCATTCTCAAGTGCATATCTCACTAGTTATACTCAATTTTTTTATAAAGTGGTGGAGCCCACACACTATGCTTGGTCAGAAGTCAGAATGGTAACAAGAAGCTCAATACCCACATTTGCCCAGCAGAATCACAAACGAAATCGAGAGAGAGCAAACAAAATCAAACAAGAATCACAATATCAACAATGAAATCGAGAGAGAGAGAACACAAATGTGACAAACACAAATGAAATCGAGGCATAGCTCACCACCATTAAATGCATAAACCCACGATTACTGCAATGCACAAAAACCCATCAACCACCAAGGAGTACGCCACCATAAACAATCCACATACCCAATGCCACCATAAACAACCCATAAACCCACCAATCTCAACCCATTGAGAAATGTATCTATAATTTGGGATGAGAAAGGCAAAGAAGAAAGAAGAAGAAAAAAAAATTCCTAGGATGTGAAAGGCAAAGAGGAAAGATGAAAAAAGAAGAAGAAGAAGAAGAAGAAAGAAATTAGAACTCAGTTGCTTTTGGGTGTTAAGGTGGAGAAGAAAGAAAGAAAGAAGAGGTGGAGAAGAAGGAAAAAAAGAAAGAAAAGGTGACCAGTGAGAGAAAGTTTGTTAATAAAGTGAGTCAAAATCTGACTTGACAAAGACCAGTGGGTCCCAATGCCTTTATTTTTTTTACAAGTTTGCCATTGAACTCAATTCTCACCACTTGAAAACATCTAAAACTAGTTTTTATTTTCAGTAATTCATCACCCGGTTTTGTGAGAATTGAGGTATGGAAACAATACCCCAAAACTCATCCAAATAAGCTTCTTCTCTGTGGTACCCACTTATTTTGGGTGATGAGTGATAGAAATAGGGTGATGAGTGATGGAAACCCACAAATCCAAACAACCCCTTAGCTCTTGAAACTTGAAAGTTCATCAGCATATGCTTCACTTCAAAATTAGTTTGATAACTTAGGATTTAATTCACTCGCTTTCCATATTCTAGTATCAAACCTCAAAAGTCTTAAGGCAATATCAAACCTCATCCCTTTAACCTAAAAGTCAGATTTTATTTTGAAACTTAAAGAGACATCAAACCACCTGTGAAACTATCAAACAGATAAAAATTAAAGTATCCCCAAACAGTACCCGTTTGCTATAGCCTATTGGCAGGGGCAAAGCCACAACATAGCTTGGGGGGATGGTCCCCCAAATATTTTTAAAATTCTCTTCATGTATATGATTTTTCATATATATATTTTTTTAATATTAGACCCAAAAAATAAGGGTTGCCTCCCCCCCACCCCCCCCCCCCCCCCCCCCCCACAAAAAAAAAATAACAATAAAAAAATGAATTGAACAACTAATCATTGATCTAAAGCCAATAATTAATAATAACAAAAAACTATCTATTTTTTAACCCAAAAAAAAGGTACTACTAGAACAACATTTCTCTTTTATTTTTCCCTCTTATTTGGTAAGTTCTAGTTGTCAAGTTCAAATAGTGAGTGTTTAATAATAAAAACTTCTTTTGCAAATCTTTATTATTTGAAACTAAGCTTTTCGTTGTCGTTGTTGTTAAGTTTCAAATTGTTTGTCAATATTTGAATTAGACTCAAAATGTTAAATGTAAAAAATAAATAAATAAAGGAGATTTAATGTTAGGGAGTGATAGTATTCAAAAAAATTTTAATAAAATAATGGTGATTTTTTTTTTTATACATATTGATTGCAAAGTAGGTAATTTTTTCATATTAAAATTTATAAAGATAATAAGTTTCCCTTCAAAATTATATATACACACACACTCATGTGTAAATGTATGTATGAATGTGTTTTGAATTTCTCATTACTAATTTATAAATATGTGATTTGACACCCCAAACCAAAATTTCTAACTCTACCCTTGCCTATTGCCAAATTTGCATGACTCCGTGAATTGAGGTTACATTTCAGTAAGTCATGTTTGATTAATTGACTGAAACTAGCAAATTGGTACCGCATATACTGTAACAACAGTTTCTTAATTGATCGTATTGTTAAAAAAAAAAAATTCAAAATGGGAAAGTACGCATTGTGTGTATGTGTTTTTCCAGTTATTCGTAACAGTACATAGTATTCCATAGATAATAATGTCATTTCTTAACAGCATAAGCGCAATGGTGCTGTACTTATACCTACCTTGCAATGAATAAGCAGTAGCTTTCATTTTCCATTAAAAAAAATCATAAAAAAGCAGTAGCTTTCATTATTAATGGCTATAGAATGACATGTGCCTTCTCTTTTTTGTGGAAAAACTTGGAGGAAAAAACATCAACTCCTAATTTCCATTTGAATAAGCATAGAAAAATAATAGACATAATTAAGTTGGAAAGTAAAAAATTAAACAACCGCAAAAAATGGAATCCTTAGCCAATTTAAGAAAGTGTCACAAAAGTAATGTTTAAAAACTTAGTTTCTCTAGAATGAAATACACATAAATATCTTCATTCTCTTTAGTTCTAATTTTTTAGGTGACATATCACCATTTTCCCACCATTTATGACTTGTGTGATCTGACATAACCTTGTGGTTGTAATGTGTAATATTTGTTCAATACATTGTGTTTCTTTTTGGTACGCCAAATAAATGGGAGGGTCACAGTGTTATAAATGCATATTGACATATGGCGGGTTGGCACATAATTATCAATTTTTTTTTTTTTTTGAGAATGAACATAATTATTAACTAGTTAAAGAGCTTAAGCATATTTTGCTCCTTTTCTTTTGCCACATAAATTTCAGAAGCGAAACAGAAAGTTGGAGAATATAGAAAGTGTAAGGTTAAATTTATTTAATCATGTATTGGTTTTATTCCGTGACAAATTTGCTTGTAATTTAGCAATTAGAAACCTTATATTTAAGTAGGAATATTTAGGTGGGAATAATATTAGAAACCTTGTATTCTGTGCCAGTCACGAGTCACTCGCCAAAGCCCCCTATTTTGCAGAAAAAATGTCTTTTCACATTCCTTCTCATACTCTACTATAAATACCCTTATACTCATGAAATGTAGAGAGCTTCCAGAGAGAATTTTGAGAGAGAAACCCCAAAGAACAACAAGATTGATTTATCCACAATCTTATACATTTGACTCTTCAAATCCCTCTACTGTCACTCTCTCCTTTGACATACCCTTGAGAGGATCTTTAGCCAAATCTTTATTTCACCATACCCATATCAATGAGAATGTTATTTGGTGCTTAGGAAGCAGTTCAGAGAGGACCAAATCATTTGGTTAATGCAATGGGCTTATTGCAGGATTCGGTAAGTTAGAGAAGATAAGGTTAGGCTTAACTCTGTTGGAGCAAGAAACTTGGAAGGCTTAGGTGCATCGGGTAGATTAGACTTGGAGGGTCTATTGCTATTCATGTATCTCAACTGATATTCTAGTGGATCATTTCACCGCTTAGAGGACAACGAAGAAGTTTTTCACAGAGTTTTTTTGGTTTTCTCTTCGATAACACGTGCTAGTGTTATCATACGTTTACTTATCTCTATCCTTTACTTTTTGCATTTAATTACTGCTGTGTTGTGATTAAATTATGACTTTGAGTAGTTTGATTGTTTGGGTATAGCTTATATTTATCATTCCACACATACATTGTTTGAATATAAGCTTGTGTCGGTATTTTTGAAATTGGAGGTTTAAACATTCACTAGTGTTTTACACACCAAGTGAACATTCAAAAAGGTTGGAAAATAATACAGAAGGGCATGTTGCCATCTAGCAAATGGTCCAGGGAAAAAACACTTTGGGAAAAAGGTTTGTCTTTCAACACTTCAATGAAAAGGTGATAGCATGCTTGCGCTGAAAGTTTGGCACTTCATAATTGATTGATGGAGAGTTCTTCTAGTACTACAAATAAACTCACAATTTTTGCCACAACTCTTTAACTTATTGTCTATCACTTTTATATGAATTCATTACTTTTTATTTAGCAATCACAATCAGCTATACAGAGAGTTGTGACAGAAATTATGGATTATATTGTGGTACTAGATCTTTTGACTAATTGAATTGAAATGGATGTGATGGGCTCGACAAAAAATCTACAAAGATTTCATTGCTAACCATTAATTCATTTCCCAAACATTGTACAAAATAGCAAGCTGATTTTTTGGTGAAATACATTTATTCAGGTGACAATAAATTTTACTATGAGAGGTATCTTTGCTATATATAGCTACACAAATTCTGCATTGCTAGTGACAGTAAAACAAAAAAAGCACAACCGAACGAATCTTTGCGCGTGGGTCGACATAATTCAATAATTCCAGTGTTCTAGTCTTTATCTTCTCGAGTTTTATCATGCACGTACGGGTGGTCATCTTGTGAGTTAACTTTTAAGTCCTTAAAAGAAATCTACTCTAATAACTTTACCGACACATTTTTTTGAACAGTCAATATGAATAATTGTGATCGAAATAACATCATTTTTATACGAACTTATTACTTACACCTTATATTTTTATTAGCATCAATTACGAACATATAATCCATGTTGATAGTGTATATATATATATATATACAAGTGTAGGTTGTTTTTTTTTTTTTTTGGGTTAAACCACCCGGTATCCGGAACCACAGAGGCTCCGACTAAATCCAGATTCGAGCCGGGTAGGACCACAAGGGCGGCAAAGCTCTCCCAACTGAGTTTTAACGCAGCTGCATACCCAAGGCTCGAACACGAGACCTTGGTTAAGCTAGGACAACCCCTTACCAGTTGACCAACGCGCCCGGTGGTAGTGTAGGTTGTAATGTGTGAGTAATCTTGCTTTAATAATAAAAGAATGAAGAATGACTAAGAAATAAAAATTGAGTTTCAGTGGATCCCTTGAAAGAAGTTATCGGTAAAGAAAGTTCCCAAATCGACAAACTGAGAAATTTGTTGTAAAAGCGGAAGCAATAATATTACTTTGTTGCAGGAATGGGCCTCCAAATAGCACTCCCATATAAGAATTTTTTTTTTCTTTGGGGAAAAGAAACGAAAAATAGGAACCACAAACAAAGTAAGAGCATAGAGAATTTGTGTAGTTCAACAGTAGCCTAACTCTAGAGGTCATAGGGGATATATCAAAGAGAGATTATAAAGTGTTTACATACTCAAAGAACCCTCACAAATAACAAGATCTCTCTAGGCACCTCTCAAACTAATTTAAAGTCTCTCTCCATGTGGGAGGACCTTTTGGTCAAAGCCATATTCAATATGTTTATATAATACTTCAATATTCATTACTTGGAAGATAAGGTTTACCTTTTCGTAGTGGACAATGAATACATTCATTTGTAGACAAAGAGTACCATTACTTATTTAAATAGGAATAGACTTAATTTATTTCTACACCATGAAGACCCAAACCAAGTAAAATAGGAATTTGGAACATTTTATAAAAAAAAAAGTCCACCTTGACTCAAATTCCACAAAGTATAAGTCATAATTAAGCTATTTTGTAATACAAAATTAGATTGGCACTTCAGTTGAGCCTACTCGAGTAAGACTTCAGCAAGTATGGGCGGAGTCTTATAATGGCTCGCTCGATTGGCATTCGAAGGCCACTCAAGCGAGATAGTTGCAACGTATTAAAATTTTGTTGAAAACGATAGAAAAATAGACTTTTCCAGCCTGTAACGATTAGTAATAGTCAATGCAACATTTTAGAGGGCTTATATCAACCAAAGTGACATTTCAAGTTTGCATTTTTTTAATGGAAAACTTTAGAGAAATTCACAGGATTCTCTAAATTTGCTTCTGGAAGGAAATCTAACTTACTTGTATCATAGAGTTAAATTTCTTTGCAATTATTTAGCAAACTCAATCAAGTGGGGAGCAAATATTGTCTTAAAAAAAAACGATACATCCATGCCTTTAATTAAGCCTACTATTCTTGTGTTCTTTCTATTGTTTACCCCCATAATCTCCAATTCTCAACCATTATAAAAAAGATGGTGAAATTTATTGCATTTCTTCACTTGCTGAATATTTCACTATTTGGGGTCCTGAAACCATGTGATAAATCAATTTGATATAGTTTAGTATTGTTTTTCAATTAAGGGGAGATATAGACCAAAATGAGAAATATTAAGGGGTGAAATGAAATCTTTGGGTATAATCTGTTACTTTTGAAACTATTGGGAGTACAAAATAGGATAAATTTCTCTCCAAATTAGTTTAGAGAGAAACCCTTCAAACTCTCACTAAAAAATTAAAATGACTATATATTTTGAAAATTTAACTGTTAGATTGCATGTTAAGAACATGCATGTCAAATTTTGTTCAAATCGAATGTTAATTACTATTCTATCCAGAAACGTATTTTTTATGCATAATTTAAGACTATAAAAACTTGAAATTTGAACATTTTATTGATAATATAATTATCGATCTTTGATCTTTTTGAAAATTTGCAAGCATGGAAGATGTATCTTTGATCTTAACATGCATGTCAAATTTGTTCAAATTGAATGTTAATTACTATTATATCCAGAAACGTATTTTTTATGCATAATTTAAGACTATAAAAACTTGAAATTTGGACATTTTATTGATAATATAACTATCAATCTTTGATATTTTTGAAAAATTGCAAGCATGGAGGATATAATAAAAAAATGTAATCTAACGGTGGTTTGTCAAAATTCACTTCTAATAAAAAAGATATAAGAAAAGTGTTGGGTTATAGATTGACCACATTTAATTAATTTAATTACCCAAGTTAATTAATTAGGTCAAATTATATGCAATATCATGGAAGCACCAACAAATCACACTTCTAATCTAGAGTGCAACGAAAAATAAATTTGACACAATGATTTGTCAACTAATGGAAAAAACCTTCACAAGGAAAAAACTCCACTAGGTGATTTTCAGGTCACTACTTTCAAGAATCCACTACTCAAAATCAGGTGATTACAAGTATAAGAAATCTTACCCTTCTGGTCTATCCCAAAGTACCTATCTACAATAGAATCTTTAAGCTAATCTCCAATTAGACTTAATCTTCTAGAGACTTCTTCAATTGCACAAATCTCCAATCCATGACGAACTCCCAGCAACTTGAAGTTTGTCATTGGATGCAAAGTTCTTCACTACACACTTGTAGAAGAGAAAGCAATTTGGTCACAAAACCTTAAGGTGCATAAGAACGCAGTAGTTTCACAAAAAGTGTATAGATTCTTTGTGTGAGTCTTTGTGTATAACGACAGCTGTAAAATTACTTTTATATCATATGGTAGGTTAGAGAACAAAACCATAAAAAAGACACATCATCATAAGTCAACAATCAAATATAAAAATTATGAATCTACGAAACTCAATACATCGAGAGGTATCAAGGTTCATTTATTCTCGATAGAAGCAGGTTGAGCCACCAATTTTCAGCTTTTTTACACTTATTCTTTTGTGCAGTGTTCATGTCTTCAATACTACCACTTGTAAAGTCTTTTCAACATACTTCATGATATTCTTAAATCCACTTAAAATTACCCAAATACAAGTGTGTTTTGACAAAAGATATGCTAACTACATAAAAATATAACCTTAACAAGAAGTTTAAAGGGTTTTTTTTTTTTTTTTTTCCAAACTAGTTTAGAAAGAAACTTTTTCCTTCAAAATATGTTTTTGAAAGGAAAAAGTTGTCATCCAAACTAGTTTGGAGGAATCTCCTCCAATCCATTATGTGACTTTTTATTAAACTATCTACATATATTATTTAGACATGTCATATAACTTATTTACAAAGTATTTTGAAAAAGCATACATTCATGGTCTCATAATATTTCTATTACAATTCATATCTAGACTTATATTTACAATATTATTTTAGTTCAGTAAAAACACTTTCATATATCTATATCTCATTTAAAACATTAGTTCTTCACTAAATATTTTACATGGTTGAGTCCAAATTTGAAGAACGTAAACATTTACTAAATATAATTGAATGTTCAAAATGTGTATAAAACACTCTTGAACGTTTAGACCCCAAATTACAAAAAAAATCAATTCAAGCTTAATATCAAACGATTAACGTGCAGAACATGAATATAAGCTAAACACAGAATTGATAAAAAATCTAAACCATAAATAATCACAATCATAGCAGTAATTAAATGGTAAAGATAAAGGGAAGAGAGATGCAAACACAAGAACAACACACGATGTGTTATCGAAGAGGAAACTAAAGCCTTCGGCATAAAACCTCTCCGCCGCCCTCCAAGCGGTAAATGATCCACTAAAAAATGTAGTTGGGATACATGAACAGCAGAAGACCCTCCAAGCCTAATCTACCCAGTATACCTAAGCTTTCCAAGCTTCTTACTTCAACGAGGTTGCGCCGAACCTATTTCTTCTCTAACTTATCGGATTCCGCTATTAACCATAGCATCAACCAATAGACATTGGTTCCTTTTTAACTGCTTCCCAAAACACCAAATAAACCTTCTCACGGATATGGGTATGGTGAGAAAAAGATTTGGTAAAGAACCTCTCAAGGATGTATCAATGGAGACGAAAAAAGTAGAGGAATTTGAAGAGTCTCTTAGGTGAAGATTGTGGATGAATCAATCTTGTTTTTCTCTAAAGTTTCTCTATCAAAATTCTCTCTGGAAGCTCTCTACATTTCGTGGGTATAAAGGTTTATATATAGTGGTGAGTGTTTGGAATGCGGAGAGTCAGTTTTTCTCAAACAGGGCCGGTTGGCAGCTTGGCCTCGCGACTGGTCTGAGTCACAAGTTCCAGCCGCGAGATAACGGCCTAGCCAGCCTGGGACTTTTGTCCTGTAGTGCGACAGCTGACGTGACTCTTCAGCTCCCCGCATGCTTCTCACGTGTGCTGTAGTTGGCAGATTCCAATCGCAAGTCACTCGCGAGACTCTGCCTGCTTGCACAAACTTGAGCTTTTTTTTACATCTTCTCACACACTACCCTTACATGAATCCCACCTAAATACATGGTTACTAATTGCTAAAATACAAGTAAATTTGGCACGGAATAAAGCCAACAAGATGGTTGATTAAATTCAACCTTACAATCTCCCCCTTTGGCTATTCCATGACAAAACCCTACAACAGACTCTAGACTTAACGTGAGTTAGGAATAGTTGAGCAAAACTCACTCACACTTAACTCTAGATTCTGATAAGCTCTTGAAACATATGAACAAGTATCTCCTGAAACACAACAACACAACAATATCATTGTATGTAGAAAAACTTGAAATGCATATAGAGCAAGCACAATATGATCAAGCAAAAATGAACTTAAGCAATAAATCAATAAATCATGGCTTGACCAAAATAGGCAATCACTATACAAAAGTGATCACAATGCTCATTCTCACAAGGAATGAACATCCGGACATGCAAGATAATAAGTTTATTTGCAAAGCATCATTTGCATGTCCAACACTCAACCAATGCATAAAACATATACGCATCTAGGAACAATCCTACAAGGGCACAAGAGTGAAGTACTAAAGAAAAATCAAGACATTTAACATCAAGTACTTAAACCACAAAGTATAAAGGTTGCATAAGCATGGTACAAACCATAAAAGCCTACAAATGCATGGAAACAAACTCTGAAAACTTACAAAAACAACATGGGTACAAATGTATAATACAAAAGACATAACTAATTGAATAACATCATATATATAAATATAAACCAAAATAGATCCATGAGTTTACCAAACCCTTAACCATAGTGTATCAAACTCTCTAATCAGCAAAACATTATCCAACCAAATAGTTATAAACAAAAAATATAAACTAGTTAGTGTAACCAAAAGTATGTAGAGTATGTAAATGTATATCAACTTCCTCTTCTAGAGCACACAGCTCCCCCTTCCAACATGCACACTTCTCCTTCCTGTGCTGCTCTCCCTCTTACTATATGCATACTATCGCTCTCCCCCTTTTTGTCACGAATAGCTAAAGGCTCTCTTCCAAATTTTGCTGAATAGCATCCAACTGTGTTTCAATGGCCGTGAGACGCATTTGAACTTGGTTGTTAGTTGAGTAGATAAGCCGTTGTAGATTAGAGATCCGATCAACCACAGTTTCAATCAAGTGGCTTTGTTTGGGTATTTGAAATCTAGGGGGAACAGATGGAGTACCAGTTGATTGCACAGGTGTAGCTAAACTTTGACCAGATGGAGTGACCGGTTCACTCTTAGGTGCTTTAGAGGAGTGGCTCTTACTTGCTTGGAGAGTGTACATGGATATTGGTCGAGAACGAGGCAGAACTTTTCCATCTGATGGAGGACTAACACCTTCACGAAGTATGATCTTCATGATGAGACTATAGAAAGGAAGATTTGTTCGTGCTGCTGATTGAGCTGCTGTTTTGCCAATGATCTGAAGTATGTGAGCACATATGTCAATCAGAACACCGGAAATGAGGTCACACAGGAATTTAGCCCTTCCAAGACTGATGAAAGCAGTGTTTGACAATGGGTAGAGGTTAGAGAACATGATCAGCTTTAGAGTTGTCAGCTCAGGTGAAAACTGAGCAGTGCCTATAGATGATCTTGTGCTACCCACTTCATGTTCATTCCCAAGAACTTGAAGAATATCTTATGCCTGAAGTACTCTGTTATCATACGGAGTTCGATCCACATTTTCTGGTCTGGTGATGCGAAGAACCTGAACAATGTAGTCTACATTGGTAGAAAATTCTATTCCTCGTACCCAGAATTTCAACTCTACCCCGGTGTATCTGGCATTAGAGTAGAATTCCTTAACTAATTCTTCAATTGGATCCTCAAAATTTTCAAACAGGTCAACCCAATCTCTTTCTTCAAAAATCTTAGGGATAAATATTGTCCCCAGGGTATCAAATTTGACTATTCGTTCCACAATGGGAGGAGCCTCTCTAAAAAGGTTTGTGAGGGTCTTTAAGCCAAAAGGTGTCCGAAATCTCTCAGTGGTAGAGTCTCTAGATGACTGAGACGAGAGTCGTGTCCGTTTAGCAACCAGGGTAGATGGATCATCTGTTACAATGTCTTTGCCTTTAGATGAACGACGAGTCATCTGCAAGAGAACAGACACACAACAAAGAGCCAAATGCAACACCACAAGATACAAACAGTAACTTGATTAGATTCAGATATAAGAATGTGAACCAAAGAAATTTCTTACAATCACAAGCACGAATCAGGGCAGTACCAAACATCATCATAAGCAACACTGAAATAATGACTGAAGTAGGTGAACAAAAATGTTGATTGTTCAGATACAACTCAGTGTCAAGTGAACACTGAATATCACAAAGTCACAAATAACTTTCAATGTGACATACTACCATGAGCATGATGAGCACAAATCAATATAGCCATGAAACACACCATAGAACACATGCTCCATAACAACAACAGGAGTATAAACAAATGACACTCAAAAACACCAACACTCAGCAAAAAAAACACAAACCTATGTACGAACATGCTATAACTCAAAACATAATGTCAACAACACAACTCACATATTCAAGAAAGTAATACTCAAATCAAGAATAATAAAGTGCAAAATAGAAAAACCCATACCTTTTTCTTGAACATTGGAGAAAAAAATGTAACAATGGAGATTTTTCGAAGAGTGACACGGCGAGTTTGAGAGAGTGAAAATGGGGAAGACAATGAACAGTCACAAAAATTCGAGGGAAAAACTAAAAAGTTTTAAAAACTTATTTGAAAACACAAAACATGCATTTTCGTGATTGAGTTAAGCCGCGTGCAAGTCGCCAGGTTAAGCCGCCAGAATACTTTAAACCAAAATTTTTGAAAAATTTTCTAAATGTTTTTTGCGACTGGAAGGTCTACCTGTGAGAGAGTCGCGAGATTAGCCGCGAAAATCTCTGTGTAACCTCGCAACTAGACCTTCCACCCGTGAACAAGTCACCACAATGAGCCGCGAGAATCATAAAAATTTAGATTTTGAAAAATTTTCTAAGTATTTTTTGCGACTGGAACATTTACCCGCCAGTGAGCCGCGAAAAATCTCTGAGTGGGCTCGCAACAAGGGTATGCGGCTGGACCAACCCGCAACTAAGTAGCCAAAACAGGGCAAAACTGTTTTTGAAATTTTTGACATTTTTGTAAAAACAAAATACTTTCCAAAAATAACTAAAAACACTCAAAAATCTTTTTGAGTTTGATCAACAAAGATTGAGCATGTGAAAACACATTTAATCAAATACAATCACACAAATGATTATGGCATTTATTGATCATAGACATGTGTGATGTATGTGGGTATCAACAATGAGATAGTCCTTAGTCTATTGTGAAGTTTCAATGATCAATTCAAACAAGTTATACACAACTAGTACTAGATAATGTGACACATCTCAATTATAGAAGTATGCATATATGACCTCCCACAAAACTTGATAACTTTGAAGCTTTTCATTTGGCTCCATATACATCATATCATTTGAACTTTTTGAGTCAAAACATCTCATTGTGAGATCAATGCCTGAAATTTTTGATATTTCAATTGATGAGTTAGCCTTTTACTTTTTGGGCATCATACATTTTATTTATGGTCACTTTCTCTTTTTTCTAGTTAAATACTAGTATGTGCGACAGGCTTTTGCAGCTTAATATCTCTTTTCATTTGGAGATTTACATTTGGTTAGCTCTTTAAGCGAAACAATAAAATAAATAGTGGGAAGATATATAGGCACAAGTCTATGCAAGTCTCAAGATCAACAAAACCATTCACTAATCATTCATGACAAGGTTGAAGATCTATTTACAACAGTCACATAGATTTCAAAATTTCTCCCACAATGATATGAGTGCATTAGAAGCAAGCTAAGCTCATAGATGCACAAAGGTAGAAGCAAAACATGCTTTGAGACACAACTCAACAAAGTCGATCAAACTTTTTGGATTTTCTACTTTTTATGTATTTTTTGATTTTTGACACAAAAGTAAGACGAAAATTGATCAAAAACAACAATGTAAAAACATTTGAAACAAAGACGAAACAAAGACGAAACAAACAAACAATATTTCAAATCAAACTTGCAAAAAGCACACAACCAAGCATATACACGAAACATGGAAAGTATTAATGCATGGACATGTTGTAATGCTTATGCATGAGTACCCTTCGTCACCCACACGTCATGTGCATCTGGGGTGATATCCTTGACGGATTGGGTACGAGAGTTAGGACTTTCAAACCTTCGTGTGAAACTTTCTAAGCAATTGGTGAATGCACCGATCATCTTCATCACGTCCCTTATTCCTGAATCACTGTTTTGACTTCTTGGTTGCTCACCACCCCAAGACCTCTTGTCACTTCTTCTTCCTCGTGACCGGGGAACGCTTGCATTGTTCAACGCTCTTAGCTTATGGCAGTTGGGTCTGGTATGTCCTTACAAACCGCAATGGTGACAAACATGATTTGTTCTAAGACCTCGTTGTGATCTTGGCAAAGATGCTCCTCTAGCTTCAAATCTGGCTTCATATTGATTACGGGACTTATTTAACGCCCGTTGATCAGCCACCTTCTTTTTTTGTTCAACCTTAACTTTCTCAGGAATAGATTCTTCTACAATCGGCTCTATGGCCTTCACAAATTTCACTTCTTTGGTGACATTTGTCGATGAGCTACTCCCTCTGGTATATCCCAATCCGGACTTATCTGAGAAATGTTTTTAGATGAAATAACATCTTCTAGCTTCTTGAAGGAGACCCTTTCTATCTTGGCTTGTGCTTGCACTACCTCTTGCTCAAGAAATCTTATTTTGGTATAAGTTTCAGATAGCTCACCATTTAGTGTCTCAATCTCACACTTTGCCTCCTTATATCTGACCAGGAGACTCCTGTAATCCTCCTCAGCTTTCTTCATCTTCTTTATAGCCACCTTCGCCACCTTTGTATACTCTCCCGATCTCTCAAGAAGTAAGGTGTAATTCTCTTGAAGACTAGCTGTATTTTTATCCTCTTCAGCATTTGATTCCTCAATAATTCCTAAGGATTCTTCATCACTGTGTTCTCCAAGTTCTTGTACAAGTTGATTCAGGTCCTCCGAGGACTCAGCATGCTCAATAGCCATAAATGCGGAGTAGTTTCCTTCTCCGTCACAGCTGTCCTCAGAATCAGAATTTGATGAGTTCGAGTCACTTAGAGTAGTGGCATAGACCTTGCCCTTCGACTTTAAATAGTTGGGATATTTTTTTTGAAGTGTCCATGTCCATTACACTCGAAGCACGTAATTCCTTGTGAAGATTGGGAATCTCTACCCTCTTTTCTTCTGAATTCTTTCTTCTCCTTTCCAGAACTCTGAAATTTTCTTTTGTCATCGGATTTCCCACCGTTCTTGAGTTTCAAGAATTTCCGGAAGTTCTTTACAAGGTACGCCACATCTTTATCTACTGCATCCTCATTCAAAGAGTCATGAGATACTACTCTCTCATAAATTGTTTTAAGAGCAAGCGATTTACTCTTCTTTTGTGTGAGCAATGACAATTCATATGTCTGCAGAGAAATAACCAGTTTTTGAACTTTAATGTCATCAAGATCCTTACTCTCTTCAATGGCTGTTACTTTGGCACGGAAACTTTCTGACAGTGACCAAAGAATCTTCCTTACTATTCTCGAATCCTCCATATTTTCCCCCAAATTGAATTTGCCAACAACCACTTCATTTAACTTACTATAAAAAGAATCAAAAGACTCATCCTCACTCATCTTTAGCTCCTCAAAGCGAGTGGTCAACATCTGGAGTTTGGTGTCCTTCGCTTTCTTAGTCCCTTTGTAAGTTGTCTCCAGAATCTCCCATACTTCCTTAGCAATAGTAATATGTGAAATCCTGTGAAATTCTCTTAGAGAGACACCATAAAAAATGGCATTCAAGGCTTTACTATTAGCATTAGCCGCTGCAAGAGCTGTCTTATCCCAAGTGGATTTGGCAACCTTCGGCCTAGTCCAACCAACTTCAACTGCATCCCACACAGCATCATCAATAGAACACAAAAATGCTCTCATTCGGACCTTCCAAAAAGCATAATTATTACCATCAAAAAATGGTGGTACATTTAGAGATTAAGACCTATCCATCTCAACAAGGGGTCAGGGATCGCACTTAGGTATTTAAACCACAACAAGTGCACCCACTCTGATACCAATTGAATGTTCAAAATGTATATAAAACACCCTTAAATGTTTAGACCCCAAATTACAAAAAAAAAAAAATCAATTCAAGCTTAATATTAAACGATTAACGTGTGGAACATGAACATAAGCTAAACACAGAATTGATAAACAATCTAAACCATAAATGTAGTTGGGATACATGAACAACAGAAGACCCTTCAAGCCTAATCTACCTAGTGTACCTAAGCCCTCCAAGTTTCTTGCTTCAATGAGGTTATGCCGAACCTATTTCTTCTTCAGCTTACCGGATTCTGCTATCAACCATAGCATCAACCAATAGACATTGGTTCCTTCCTAACTGCTTCCCAAAGTACTAAATAAACCTTCTCCCGGATATGGGTATGGTGAGAAAAGGATTTGGTAAAGAACATCTCAAGGATGTATCAATAGAGACGAAGAGAATAGAGGAATTTGAAGAGTCTCTTAAGTAAAGATTGTGGATGAATCAATCTTGTTTTTCTCTAGGGTTTCTCTCTCAAAATTCTATAGGGTTTTTCTTTCAAAATTCTCTCTGGAAGCTCTCTACATTTCATGGGTATAAGGGTCTATATATAGTGGTGAGTGTTTGGAATGCGAAGAGTCAGTTTTTCCTAAACAGGGCTGGTTGGCGGCTTGGCCTCGTGACTGGTCTAAGTTGTGAGTTCCAGCCACGACGTAACAGCTTGGCCAGCCTGGGACTTTTGTCCTGTAGTACGACAGCTGGTGTGACCCTTCAGCTCCCCGCATGCTTCTCACGTGTGCTGTAGTTGGCGGCTTCTAGTCGCAAGTCACCCGCGAGTCCTAGCCGCGAGACTCTGCCTCCTTGCACAAACTTGAACTTTTCTTTACACCTTCTCACACACTACCCTTACATGAATCCCACCTAAATACAGGGTTACTAATTGCTAAAATACAAGTAAATTTGGTACATAATAAAGTCAACAAGATGATTGATTAAATTCAACCTTACAATAATCATGGGTTGAGAAAAAAAAAAACTATTATTTCAATGAGGAAGAAAATTATGATTTTCATCTTTAACAAACTTAGTTAAAATAATAAAACAATAATTTTTATAATGACAAACAAACACACACTCAAAAAAGAAAAGTTTCTAGCATTATAGGAACAATATGTTCTCGGTTTAATTTTATCCCAAGAGAGGGTCCATTATTTTTGTCGTGTGAGTGGGTCATTATAACACATTTCCATACCTGGTTCGGCCAAGGGATCAGTCACACTCTCTCCCATAGAAACTAGGTTATATGCCTATAGGCATGCTAGTCCATGTGATTGGGAATAGCCTTCAATAGGAACCTGATTCTTACAGATTTTCCTTTTTACAAAATTCTAACCTTAAGATCAAGTTTGGGGCTAAGTTACTTACTCATCCACTTTAAAAATCAAGCTATTAACCTCATAGAGCCGATAATCTAAACATAAAACATTAAGTTCATCAAAATGTGAAGATCACACTTGATTGGCTTAAACATCCTAATCATGGGAAATCACCAAATTGCAAAAAAATAAACTACATTCCTGAAAAGGTTATAGATGATTGATGCAGGTAGAAAGCTGCAAGAAACATAATACATCTATTTCAACATGATAATCTATTCACAAGGAAAACTCCAGAATCCACCAGAAAGTAAAAGAGAAAACTATATTACCTTAGAGGCTACAATGCTCTTAAAAACCTTGATTTGCGTTAGACACTAAATTAGACTAGAAAATAGAAAATATTGCCAAAAAATGGAAAAATTGCAAAATCAAATACTATGGTTTTTTTAAGTGGAGTTTGTGGTGTGCCTTAGTCCCTCTCCCTTGTATGCATGTTTGTTTCTCCAAAAAAATAATAATAATAATAAAATAATCCTACAGTCTCTAGGAGACATCCTAGAACAAATGAAACATTATTCTAACTTCTAAATTAAAAGTTATAATGAGAAGAAAAATCACTATAAATAACAAAGATGATTAATTAAAGACCTAACTAAAGGAGTTTTCTTGAAAATCGATATAGGTCATGGCCTAAGGCATAAGTATTGATCCTTGCGACAATTCCCTTCAAATCACCAATTTTCATGTGATTTCATCAATGGCTTCGATGATTTCTACTAGTACTTTTCATGAGTATTGAATGATCTTAACCCCAACTTTCTCTCTTCAATCTTCTCTCCTTTGCAATGCTTAAGAGGGAGTCTCTCTTTCTTTCAAATTCTTTGTGAACATAAGCAGTTTGATTAGTCTAATATTAATAGGGATTACTGACCTATTTTTTTCTAAAAACCATGATGAAATTTAAGAAAATATATTATTAATAACCCCAAGGTAATTTTTTACTAAATTAACCAGTTTGATAAACCATACTTATTACTTTGTTTCAATTGTTACACCAACCTTTTATACACTCTATATTTTGAAACATTATTAGATATTCTCAAAATATGATTGATGTGATACTATATACCAATAAAAACAAGTCACCTAATATAAAAGTTAGTATTTTCATATAAATTTTTGAGCTTATGTCAATTTTTTACATTAAATGGTTTGTTTTTACTAGTGTGGAAATTGAAATATCACGTTAGCTATACTCCAAGGCTACTTAAGAATTATTTACACATCTTATTTTCAACTTAAACATAATTAAGATTTATGAATTATATTCCAAACCCATCTCACTTATATATATATATACACACACACCCATCTCACGTGCACTTAAGCTTAGAAATCCAATCTTTCAAATAAAACATTCAAATTTTATAATTAAAAAAAAAAATCCAACTTTGATTAATGGTGGAATATGTAGATATTTCTTTTTTGGGAGAGAGGGAGAAATTATAATTTTAGAATGTGTAAGTAAAAGAAAACTTAGATATTTCAGTATAAAAGTGTCACACTCATACCCTAAACTTTTAATACTTGGCACCAAAATGTCTAGAATCCAAATCTTTTTTCCTACTTTTTCTACTTCACTCTATATTCCACCAATAAAAGTTTTTCACGTATTCACCTAATTAATTAAATACTACCATTAATTAATAATGGTAATATTAATAAGTCGATAATGATAGTATTTAATTAATTATGTTAACACGTGACAAGATTTTATTGGTGGAGTATAGAGTGGAGCAGGAAAAGTGGGATAGAAAATTTGGGCTTAAATGTCCATGGCCTGAGCATCTTGAGAGATCAATGGGCGCATAAACTCTCCTTTGGACATTCATTTCATCACTATCATCCTGGAGCTAGCGTGATTAAAAGAAACTTTTATTGATCTGGGTAAGGTTTGAATTCCACCTACGGGTGGGATGGGTAGAAAAATCAATCAAATCCATCTCAATCTCAGAGTCATCCTTTCTAAAAATTAGAAAAGTCTAAACAAATTATTTTCCTTTTTTTTTTTTAATTTATATATATATATATATATATATATATAGGTCATGCTAACGAATGCCCTTAGGACAATGGTCAAAATATTAATTTTTTTTTCTTTTTCCATAAAAACTTTCTTTAAATAAATTATTAACCATTGCTCTAAGGGCATCTGTTAGCATTTCCTTATATATATATATATATATATATATATATATATATGACTTTATTAAGAAAGGAAATAATCAAATTATTGATAATAATAATAATAACAATAACATTTTCTCAAAAAATATGAAATATTAATGATAACAATATTTTGGGGCATAAACCTTTTGTCAGCATTTTGGAGTCATCCCCTATAAGACTCTTTCCTACAATAACCTGCATACACCCAACGAAATAGTTAGATACTCAAAAGTTTGGACACTCATTTTTAATATAAAAATGATAATAATAAGAATGTCCTCTTCCTTTTTGCTTGGTTGACAAGATGGAAAGGTCCCTCTTGTTGAGGGTTAGGTGGAATTGATTATATCAATCTGATCCATGTTTTTTGTCCTCCACCCCCCCCCCCCCCCCCGGTCAAATTAATGTCCTCTGCTTCCAATCACAATTGTGTTACATTGAAAAAGTGAAACTACAAACCATCATATAATAAGTTAAAGGAGATTAATTGTCATAGTAAAATAATTTTTTTTTCAAAATTTGATTGACAAGATGAGGGTGACAATAATTTGCAAATTTGAGAAAATTCAAACTGGATGTGAAGCATGTGTGCGGTGAGTGTCTTGCTGCTTGCAATGTACCACATAGGATATCACTTCCTCTATTAGAGCATTCTCATTCAAAAATGTCATCCTATCCTATTTTATCATCCCAAAAAGTTACTTTATCAATTATACCATACCATTTTACAATACAACCAACATCCCATTTCTTATTTACATCATCTATTCATTAAAATATTAATGAATCAAGATTCTCCCAATAAAAAAAAAAAAAATTCAATAGTATAATAAGAGGGGTGGAATTTAAATCTTGATTCTCCCAATAAATGAAAGTGAGTTATGTCATTGAATGGAAAAGTCCCTCTTATTATACTATTGAATTTTTTTTTTATATATTAAAAAAACCCCTATATTGATAGTATATCCTAAACTGAATAACTGTCCAAACTCATTGTTCTAACTTCTAACAAGAAAAATAAGACTTTGTGGTGTCTCCAGTAAATATCCATATTTGAGTGATAACAAAAAGAAACTAAGTTCAATAAAGATTCAGTGTAAAATGGTGTTACATTATTATTTTTTTATTATCAAATAAAAGTACAGGGATTAACACACATTTCTTTTCAACTAATATATTCTGAATATTTAGAAAAACCTAAAACAAAATAAAACTATTTATGGTGGGTCGCTGCTGGAGATGATGATGGAACAGGAATCGAACTGGGACAAACAGCAGAAGACCATGGAGCAGAGAATTAAGAAGCATGGGGAGTAGATGGACAACATGCATGTGCAGCTAGCAACCTCGGTACCAAAGCCAGCTAACAAGAAAAAGGCCACAAAGCGTGTTGCAATTGTGTATATCGTGAAATTAAGCAACAAAATCATGGGGGCACAAAACTGTATACATGATAATACAATTCAATTGATGGAAATCCATGGCAAATGTCCATGGCATACCTACTCAAATTGTTACTCATCCATGGAACAGGGATGTCAATCAATGGGACATGGTGGAGTCAAATTATTAGGAGTATCATGTCCCTACTTCGTCCCTTCTTTGGGGTGGGGAAACCCACACGGGGTATGAGCATGACAGGTTGGTAACAAGATGGGGGTGGGAGCTATTTTTTTCATCTCTAATCAGATGGCTTTGTAGAGAAAGGAAAGGGTCAATCGTGAGACTGGTAAGAGAGAGAGTGAACAAGTGTTTTGGAAGATGGTAATCAATATGTACAAAGTATGGGTAAACTGAATTGAATTCTCATGAGGTTTTCGTTATTATACACTCACTTTCTCTTTCGTTTGGAATAAGATAGCTACCTCGCTTAAAATGCAAATATTTACATTGACATCCAGGGTGATTCAAAAAAAATCTTGAATTTTTTATTTTACCCTTCATCTATCATTCATACCCTCCCTAATAGGAAATTTGGGATTTGTAACACTTTATTTTTTTGAATTTCTAAAACATTTTTCACCATTCCAAGGGAAGTTAGAGTAAATAGTTTGCATTTTAGGTGAATCGAGTGTTTTATTCCAAACTAGAGGGCAGGTGAGTGTTATGAACTACTTTGAGAATCCAATGAAATTGACGCAAAGAAAACATTTCTTCAATATAGTAAAACCAAGATAAAAATAGTTTTCTTGCACCCAGAACATTTATTCATCATTTCCACACAAAATATATGCAGGTATTTAAGCTACAGACAGAAATATACATTATAAAAACTTTGAATTGCATGTCCAATACCAGTAAGAGCCTTTTTATTATTAAGAGTACAAAAAAGTATTAGAAATTATTTATTACATTCCACTTATCAGCTATTGCTCATGTCCCCTTATGCTCTCAAGTTGCCAGATAATATATTGAGCTTTGCAACAATTTGAGCTACAACACTATTACTGTAGCATCTGCTTATTGCCAACTCTTGCAGGCAACATTACAACAATGATAAGTAGGTGAGCATGACCAGTCATATATTTTATTTAATAAAGGTTAAGGTTATGATGAATTTCAAATGTGACTTCAAAAATCAAAGCATCCACCCTGGAATGATGCCATTAGCATTTTGAGCTGAAGTTGCAGGATTTGCCTGATTTGTCACTGAAGGATTGTAACTGCAGAAAAATAAATAAAAAAATAAAAGAAAGGAAGGCCAAAAATACAAATTACAATGGAACATACATACCAAACTATCTTTGGACAGAACTAAGCATTAATTACAAATGCCAAATATTTACCAAATGTGCAATGTGCTATCACATCGTAGAGGCTGAAAAAATTCCTCTTGCTGTTCTGGGTTGCAACTATATGGAACATTTTTCTCCCTAGCTTCCCATGTTGATTGAAGGGCAGCATTACCTTCTTCCAGCTGTCCAACATCAAAATTAAGGACATTAACAAAATAACACAATCCTATGAAGTTAAAAGATGGATTGAGAGGGACAGCAGAGGAAATGCAAAACAATAGAGGGGTTCACCTCACAGCAGAAACCTGGACCTACCAGCATTGATGATAGAATCATTGAGCTCCCACATTAAAAAATAAAAAGAAATTACAGTAGCTTCTGTAAATTACAGATGCTCAAGAATATATAGGGATGAGAAGTGTTCTGGCCCTTCATCATTATGACCCGAGTTTTTCGCCGTTGTCATTCCCTTTTTTTTCTCTTATTTCTTTAAATCTTGTTGGGCTGACACTATCTCATTAGGTATAGCAAAATACCTCTACCTCACACCGTCCTGCCCCACCCTACTCCAACCAACGTTTAGGTTTTTCTTACCCCAAAGAGTGAATGGGGGCACTCATGATTTGGTAATGCCTTGCCATACCTTGTTGCATTTCCTAGTGAAGAAATTATTCATATCCAATTCATATATATATATATATATATATATATATAATCACATTCTAGATATAATGAAATAAGATGAATTGATCGATGATAGTTTGTAAATAAGTATGTTGAATATTAACTTATTTATTTTTTTTGTTCGGTGGCTTGAACAAATTCAATAATTTCTGATCTCAAGTGGACATCTCTGTAGGATTTGAATCTAAATGAATAGTTGACCATATTTTAGAGAGAGAAAAAGAATGGATCTTGTTGGATTTCTAAGAAATTCTTCGATTTCTCACGTCCTATATGTGAATTGCTCAGTATTTTATTAATGATTTTAAATAACACACTGTCGACGTATATTAGTAAATGTGGCCTATAAAGAAATGAACAGCAAAGTTGTATTTACGTAATTTAACATAAGTAATTGGATCCAAGACTTTGTTAAGTCAAGTTTCAGTTCTATCCCTACAAATTATTTCG